>OX493330.1:21603286-22220161 GCA_950371115.1 Anania fuscalis
TGTCAAAAGTTACCGCCGTCCGTGCTATCGCCTAACGTCTAATGTTAATGAAGCAATTTAGCGCACAAAGACCGGCCACACCTGCGTACTACGTCAGATAGAGCACTAATTACCGACATTAGACGCAGGTGAAGCCCCAGAGTTATGCATTTGACAACACAGTGTATTGATATATTTGGACAGGCTGGGTGCACATAATAATTTGAACACTTTGGCTGTATCGATGTTATTGACCACTTTGGCTGTATCTAACTATTTGACAGCCTTGGATGTCGCTATCTAATTGCTGCCGACTGTACTACGAAAGTGTTTTGGTTCGTTCAGGCCTAATAAATTAAAAGGAACATCGATTGGTTTTAATCTTTGACAACGTATGATCAATTTAAAACGGCCGTGTTTTTTACACGGCTAGTTTGAGTTGTTAATTTTTATTAAGGTTCCGTACCCAATGGGTAAAACGGGACCCTATTACCATAGATAAAAATTTTAGTACGTAAAACTATTACTAAGACTCGCTGACTGTCTGTCTGTCTGTCCGTCTGTCTCCAGGCGGTATCTCATGAACCGTTATATCTAGACAGTTGATATTTTCACAGATGATGTATTTCTGTTGCCGCTATATAAATAAATACTAAAAAACAAAATGAAATAAATATTTAAGGGATTATAGATAATGGTACCTTTCGTGCGCGAGTCCGACTCGCACTCGGCCGGTTTTTTTTAAGGTTTGATACGAGTGAATGGTATTTCAATTTATTGGGTTAATACGTCAGAACGAACAAAACGTTTTCGTAGTGGACCTTCTAGACTTTATGCCGGACCTTATTGCAGTGTGGTTGGATTAATTATTAGCCTATCTTGGCATATTACTCGATTTATATCAAGAAAATGACAGCCTTCTAGTGGGACTGAATAAAAACTTATACAAATGGTACGTTTTTGTAAATGTAATAAATAAAAAGTTGATATCTCAATTTTGTTTGGTCCTTTTTCTAATTTTTGTATGAATATCTTGTGCTCTAAAATGTGTTTTCTTTAATTTTGTGTAAACCATCTTCTTATTAATATTTATCTTCACATGTGTATATAAATATTATTTTATTCCATTTTAATAGATTCCCAACAGCCACTGTATATAGATAGGTGCCTTTACCGCAACACCAACAAGGCAGTGAATCTGAAATTTTAATTCAATTTATTGTATAACACGTGTTGTCAGGTCCTGTTCCCAAATTAGCACCTAAAAATTTGTGGTTACGTATGTACGTAACTAATTTTGGCGTAACAGCCCACTGTGCAAATTAAAAGTAAGGATTTTTGGAATGCAATTAAAAAAGTAACATGTATTTTTGGCAAAAGGCTAATTCATCATCATCATAACCAGCCTATATCAGTTCAATGCTGGACACAGGCCTCTCCAAAAGGAGGATTTTGCCATAATCGCCACGCTTGACAGGCGGGTTGGCGATTGCAGTAAGGCCAATGGCGGAGAGGAGACGCTGCTGCCCGTCTTCTTATGGCGGTTCTCCTGTAGTCGCCTCTTACGACATCCATAGGAAGAGAAGGGGTGGTGCAATTCTTTTAACGTGCCTGCACCACACGGCTCAAAGGCTAATTATACGTGTTTATATCAATCATTCCGGACACATATAAATGATCAACGTAGCATGGGATTTTCTGAAAAAAATACGTTTTTTGAACAATAGACTTAATAAAGTCTGTTATAAATAACCTATCAAACAAGTGAAACGGAAAAATCTATTTCCCGCATTTTGGTCCAATTTTATTTTTAGTTAACAAGCAATGACAACAAGATAGTTAAACACGGGAGGCTTACTTTCCATTAAGTATTTAGTGAACTCTAGGTATCATGGTGTAGCATCGAGTCATCATCTTCATCATCATCATATCAGCCTGTTGTAGTCCACTGCTGGATATACGTAGCATCGAGTACCCAATATTTATTTGCTCTTGTGAGTACCCTATTTGAGCGTGGACCTCTGATAAATCACACTAAAAACTAGATGGATGGTCACCTGGCCTGGTCATAATGCTGCCTCTAGCGCTAAAACTGAGTTCCATACCTCAAAAGAAAAAAAAACTCATCCGTCTATCTGACAAAACTTATTTCATTAGAAACGCATGGAGGGAGGTACCGAGTTGAAATTAATATCAAAATACTTGCAGATAAGTTAAAATCCAATAGAGAGTATCTACCACGCTTAGCACGGCATCTTCATAGGCGCGATTCAGCTGGGGCCGTTCAGCACGCTGAGCTAGCTCTTTCCAGCAAAATGGGAGCAACAACTCCTTGACACGTTGTTATACGGTTCCTAACTTGAAGTTCTCATGACTGACCACACTTCCATACTTCATAAGGTTGTCTGTTGATCTTATGTAGACACGTAATCCTTACCACACCAAAAAATATTTCAGTCAGCTTTAATTCGCCTTTGAGGGGATACCATGGCCATCGTTAAAGGTGTTATACTTGGACCTACAAAAATGATCTCTATTTCGGCTAGTATGCTCTAAAATCAGTTCGCGGAAGATATTTAAGATCACTACAAAGAATACTATACCCGTGAGCAAATCACTCAAATCGTTTTCTTCACTTCCGACCCAGCTGTGTAAATCCTTAAAAACTTGTAGATTTTCGTACTTCAAAAAATACGAACTGTCATTCGAACTCACACGTAACGAGTTAAGTGAGTTTTCGAAAAAATCATCATACTCAAATGTCAAAAACGCATGGCAGTGACACAAATATAGACCCCTCTGTATTCACCTCTGTTAGGGTCACGCTATCAATTTGTTCTCTCAAACAAAAATACCCGTCGAAATGAAAGCAAACATCATAAACAACATGCGATTTCAATTGTTTCGGGATTGAGTTAACGATAAGCTGGTATAGCAGCGCTTTACATAGCCCGGCAAAGGGCGATTGGCCGGGTTAAAATATAAAATAAAAAAGTTGCGATTAAATCAGAAAAAACAAAGTGAGCTCGCTAATTTTGTTTCACTTATCGGTTTATTGGCTGCACTGTTTATTAATTCTCAAAACAGTATTAATGTATACAAATATTATGTGTAGTTTACATTCTGAGCCAGAATCCTCCGATGTTGAAGGAAAATATTTTCATATGTCTATGCTTCATTTGCTAAGGTTTTTCATTTGATAAAAAAAGCAGGAGATTGTCCACCCTGGCTTACGTCTAGCAGTGAACTAAGTAAGCTACTATGATGATGATGCTATGAAATTATTATCTTACCTATTATTTAAATTGCTAAAGGCATAAAAACCGCGTCACACACAGCTCATTGCATTGATCGTGTAGAAAATGTTTTACTAGTTTGCTAGTGACATTTATTTTAACTTTTCTCTAGGAATTATGTTAAAACTTTTTAAAACCGCCTTATCGGCTAGCCACTAAGTATATTACATCCATGCTAGCTCCTCAGGCCCTTTTTTTTACAAACCACATTATAAGCATAATGGCATCAAAAACATATCTTAAAGACTAGAATGATAACGTAGGCCACCTAATCTGTATCATCGAGATTTGAACGCCAACTTTTCCTGTAAAAATTTATAGTGACATTTCCCAGTTCCCGTATTTCCAAAGCCGAGGAAACACTTTCGCCTTTATGTTAATAGTCCCAACAAAGGGCAGGCCGAAAAGACCGTTGCAGTAACCTAAATATTTATGGCAATAGAACCCCGAGGCCTGCTTCGAGGCGAATAAAAACGAAAATCCAGTCCACCCAGCGTAGGACACTTTAAGATTTGACACATTTTGAAGAGTACTCGTATACATTTTTTACGATAGGATTTAATTTTTATGATAAGTGTTCTTAATACACACCCTAAGAATATACAAGTATATTTTTTAGGGTGCGTCTAATAACGTAATAATATACAAGTATATGCATTAGGGTTCTTTACCTAAAAGAAAAACAACTAAACATTTGCCACGTAATTTATAAAGATTCAGGTGACATTTTGTCACATTTATTTTACGACTTAGATAGAGTCTAAAGATTATCTTAATCAAATTTTAAAGTTTAATTAGAGCAACCCTTAAATTTGCCATAAACCGAGGCACGAGCGGAATAATTCATCGGTAAATAAAATATGTCGCCGGCCCGTTAGTACAAATTATTATTTATGGCTGCGCGTTTAGATTTTGTTTTTATTAGCCTAATGTTAAACCCATTAAAGTAAAATGGAAAGTTATGTTTAATGCTTTTTAGGAGTTTTTCATGGATATAATTGTTATTTTTTACACACATAACACCTTACTTAATTATAATTTTATTTAAAAATGTACCCCTTTTGGCTGAAAGGAATCATAGAAAGTAACAGCTCATATGTCAGATTACTATCCTCCACTGAGCTTCCCAACAAGGCGTCACGATTATTATTATTTTTCATTTCTAGACTTCTTTTTCTGTCAATTATATGCTATTACTTAGTCAAGTTTGGAATAATATCTTTAAAAAATCATTACACATTTAAAAAATATTTCATTGCTTTTGTTAAATTGTTAGTGGCATAGTGTTTACGTATGTTGGTCATGCTGTGTGTACATGTTTTTAGGTCACAATCTAGATCTAAGCTCCTGCATTGTTTCGTAATTATAATATAAGATTGTTACCTGTTATGTATACCAATAAAGTAAAAATATAAAAAATAAAAATAAATAAATTACTGGTCCAATTACGTATTCAACTAATCATAGGTTTCTTTTCACAGTTAATACATTTTTACGAACCAATATTAAGGGCCTGTTTCAAAATGTGCGGATAATGTTATGTAACAGAAAAAAATATGTAAACGTGTGTCAAAAGTCGTGTTTATCCTTCAGATAAGTAAAATATAGCTTATTTTTTTGTTTTTAGCAATTACCATGCTAGGTTTATCTAAGATTTTTAATACTTGAATAAAATCGTCCGCCTCAGGTGGGATCCGAACCCACGTCCATCGCATACCGGGCGAGTGCTTTGACCACTAAGCTACCGAGACGTTAGTCAACTCGACGAAATCTTTCAAGTGGTTCTCGCTGTCAATTGTTCTAATCAATGTTGCGGTATATACTACTACCGTCAACACCCGATAGAAATGTTTTTACAAATATTTAACTATTGGTAAAGATCAGAAAAGCTTAAACAATTTAATTTTTTGTTTTTAGCAATAACCATGCTGGGTTTATCTAAGATTTTTAATACTTGATAAAAATCGTCCGCCTCAGGTGGGAAAATATAGCTTGTTCAGAACAAATGCAAAACTTACCAGTACATTGTGAAACAATCCCTTAATAGGTATTTAAGTCTATCTTTCAGTTAAATCTTACTTCTTATGAGCTACTGAAACACTGTTACTTCGACTATATTTTTTGTATAGAATTCGTTGATAAGAAAACTTCTTTTTAAGGTGTCTTTCACTGCTGAATGTGGCGATCATCAAGGATTCATCATTTTTATGACGACTTAGGCTGTGTATATTATATTTTAATAATGATGCGTGAAACGGAATACAAAATTAGAGATTTAGGCGAGGGGCAAAATGTGTGTGTGATGAGTACGAGCATTTTTACCTTAGTCATGGATGTATGTAGTCTACCCATAACCTCAAGAAAGTATGCGATTATACAAAATAGTGAAGCAAAACGTAGTCTAGTATTAGTAGTAATTTTAACTGATTTCTAATTAACGCTGCACAAACCTTAGCATAGTCAGAATAATTAATTGCTCAACGAAGCTTCATTTGGAAGCAACATAATACAATACGTACATTTTAAATGCGGTTTGTTGTACATTTACTTTAACCGTCTGAGATAGTGCGTTCTAGTTTTCAGATATTTTTAATTGTCTGACGCATCTAGGCAACTCATTTTTAGGGACCATTTTAGTGTTGACTACGAAACCCTCTAGTATCGTCATGTCCGTCCATCTGTCTGTCTTTCTGTCCGCGTCTTAAATCAAAGACTCTAAAACTAAGAAACCTGTTTGGCACGTATAGGTACTACATAAAATCACAACGATCAACTTACTTATACATTTAATCACTACATAGTATAAAACGAAAGTCGCTTGCCGCTGTCTGTCTGTCCCTATGCATGCTTAGATCTTTAAAACTAAGCAACGAATTTTGATGCGATAATATGTATAGATCAATATGGCCCTTTACAGCATGTAATTTAAAAAAATATTTTGAAGATATTACAGATTTTTGACTTCAGTATCGATTATAGAGTGCTCCCGAATAACATTTTTCAAAATATTTTCAAAGTACAGAATTCGGCCCGTTACAGATTTATTATAGTATACATTTTAATGGCAGGGACATAGAGGTTGCAGCGGTACCAGCCGGGCAACGGGTCTTGAAAATAAAGTTAACAGTTTATTACAATTATTACAATTACAGTGAAGTATAAAACACATAGTATTAGGAATACCTATACTACATAGCATAATTATTCCACAATTGTTACCGTGCCCTAGATTAATCTTTTTGGTTAGTCATTTATCAACATTAAAACGACCATCGTCTGATCGTAACCCCACTTATCAGGGCCATTTTGGATCACCTGACGTCTCGCTTCCCTGTTGGACCTAGTGGTTTAAAATTTCATATTAATTCCACAAAGTCCACCCACGTACAGCTAGCGGTACGCAGAAGACCATTACTATTTTATGATTGGCTAGTCATGCGACACGCCTGCATCACCGACTGTGATTGGTTGTTAGCTCCGCGCACACGCGTCTCTCATACGATGATCGTCTCGTAAGGTGCGCAAAGCGAACCCTCTTTTCCCCAACGCTCAACATCAGTGCCGGGTACACTGTATGCTGTATATTAACTTACAACCAAATCCGCATGTATGAATTCATTAAGAAACTGCAACTACAAAGCTATAAACATCAATATTTAAGAAAAACTTGTCACGTAAATCTCACGACGTTTTAAATATATGAATATTCATTTCATTCTTCTGTATCTTGATCAGCAGGGCTAGCATGCGCGCATCGGTTATTTTACCGATAGACAAGACAAATTTTGTCTTCGACAATAATTTTGTCGTTTTCCCTAAACTAACGAATCACAGACGTCTGGAATCCTTTTTTTTTATATTTTCAGGGTCTTCCGTTCTTTGAAGTCACTTATTTTTACGTTATAACACGGCATTGCCATGATATTTTGGTTTTTTCTTTGTTATCGTCGAAGACAAAACGACATATTTACGTCAAAAGTCGATAAAATGCCACGACAAAATTTTATCATGTTGCGCATTTGGCCCTGCAGGAAACGAGCGACATAAATCCTGCTTGCTCGGGTCCGTAATAAAATAATAATTAGCATGATAAAAGAATAAAGCGCTTCATACAACTCACCGGCTGGGCACCGGAGATGTCCAATTTCTCGGCCAAACCGCGTCCAGTATTGTCCCGATGTTTTACTGCGCTTAGGGCTGTCAATAACTTATTTTTTTAACATTGGAGTACCAATGCAGAACATAAAACAAATTTAAGACAGGTCAATTTTCTATTACAGGTATAAAAGGAATACACAAAGAAAATTTGCAAATTTATCAAATCAGATAATCCTTACTAATGTATGTATATGGATGTTTGTTACGCTTTCACGCAACAACTACTGAAGGGATTTGGATGAAATTTTGCACACAAATAGAATTTGACCTGGATTAACATAAAGGATACTTTTTATTCCCTGAAATTTTACTGTGGGATATTTCTTTAAATGTGGTTCAATATTTGAGCGGTTTTTTTTACATATTATTCCAAACATCCTGTAGCCCACGCAAACGAGGTTGCGGGCACAGCTAGTTAAAGGTAAAGTAAATCTAGATTTACTAGTCTAATCTAGTATCGATATTCGAGGATATTGTAGTTACATTAAACGTTAAGTGATAACAGTTTAATTTCATGTCCCAGACTTAAAAAAAAAATTTTTTTTACTTAAATTAATACATTTAATACTAATCAGAGTGCATTTTCCACACATCAGTCGCGGTTTCGGTGCGGTTGCGCGATTCAATTAAGACCACGTGAACAAAATTCTCATAAGCTGGTTTCTATAAAAAATATATATTAAGGCCTTAACACGCTTGAATGACCTTGACGCGTCATGCCCATACATTTTCGCGCGTGCGGATGACCTCTAAAAATCGGAAAAACATGTTTTTTATAAAATTTATGCCTTTAACGAGAAATTTCAAATAAAACTCTCAATTCAGAACATGTATATTTCCAAAATCTTGTTTGGTGTGAAAACAGTAATGAAATAGCTTGTGTCGTTTAAGAGAACATTTGCAATTTATGAAAAAATAGACACTTTTTTATGCATGTTTTAATCCAAGGGACTTAACGGAAAATCAAAATTATTCAATTCAAGATGTTCATTAAATCCTCTTCTAGCATATCGTATTTTATTTTTTTAGATTCAGGTAACAGGTATTCTGACAATTTGATTTTTATATTCGAGATTTTAAGCACTTGGGTGGTGTTAAGGCCTTAATTGTAAAATCCAATTAATACAATCTAAATTGTTACATCAAAATGCATTTGGTAAATATTATTCCCTGCGAAACTTTTACATTCATATCAAAAACTCCATTCAAAAACATTGTCGGTTTAAGACAGCTCTTTAAAAAACCTGACAGCCCTAACCGCACTGCACCTTTATGTAAAAGCTTGTTGTGGCCATAAAACCGGCGGGTAAACTCCGACTTTATTACTTAATTTCATGGCCCATCATTTCAGATTCATATTTTAATTTCAGTTTTGAAGAAAGTTTAAAACGGCCGCTGTGCGTCGTGCCGAAGCGAGGTAATTAGTAAAGTGCAGAATTCAAAAAAATTATCATAAAATATTACGTTGTGTTCTGGTTTGAATAAGTGTAGTAAGTATATTTTTTTTATAAAATATAGCAGCCCGTCCCGGCTTCGCACGGGGTAGACAATTATCGCTAATAGTTTCGGCAGCGCATTCGACGAAAGACATTTTAAGACTCATTTTTCTACACCTTCGGTTACATTGTTCAAATTTTACCAAGGATCCCTAATTTTTTTCAAAATGAAATGTAGCCTATGTCAAATTGGAAGAATGTAGCATTCTATTGGTGAAAGAATTTTTTAAATCGGCCCAGTACTTTTTGAGCCTATTCATTACAAACATACAAAAATAGGTACAAATCTTTCCTCTTTATAATATTAGTATAGATGAAATTGGAAAAAAAATCATTGACTTCGCAACAAAAGGTTGAATTACTTTCTTACTTAGACACGAGGATAATTTATTGTTATATTGTTTAATTACAATATTTAAATATCAAAATACTTGGTAACACTAGTTGCTTTTAACAATGTGTCAAAACTTCTAATGAAAATTATCTAAACATCGCTATAACCGTAGCAAGCTACGACGAATTGCGCTACAATTTGAGATCAGTGCTACGAAGTTTCGTAGCTCGTAGCACGTAGCCGACTACAATGGACTACGAAAGTTTGTAAAGTTATTAAAGCTGTATAATTATACATCATGCTACGAAATTGACATTTATAAATATAAGCTCAACAAGGGAACTCGTATTAAACCATCTATTTATGAAGAGGATTTTTTAAGTTTGACACTTGGAGTATACGTACAGCTTACAAGTGCAAAATTATTAAATACCTTTGATTATATACATGTCTAGATTTTGTTCGAGTGTCATAAACGACAAAAAATATATACGCCAACTGTTGGCGCCAAAGTTTGTTTCGCCCGCTCAGTAACCATAGCAACCCATAATAGTAATCATAGTTGTTACTCGCCTGTTCTTGTAATAACAATTGCAGCACCACACTCTATCTAGACATGTTAAAAATCAAACTGAAATACGTAATTACAAACAGCAAGATCTCCGTAGACTTTAATTAATAAGATGTACATCTGGAAACGCCAATGATACGTATCTCGTATACAAGCTTTTATTTTTAAAATAACTATTCTAATCTAAGTCAAAATAGTTCAGTTGGGTTTTCTTCGTTAACTATTTACAAATTTACCTGAAATAATTATTTGACTTACAGTGTACACACAACAGCACGTCATGGGATCCAAAATTGTCAAATTTCTTCAATCGATTTTTAACTTAATAATTAGCAATAGATTATATCGGGTGTAAAAAAAGGCTTAACGAAGCCGAATACTACATATTCTACGTATTATTACGATCATTTTTTTCTTTTACACTATACCTGGGAAATGACGGGTTACAGAGTTATTGACAGTCGAAGTTACATTTATTTTTCAAAGATTTTTACAAAATTGGCCTCTACTTGATTATACTAAACTTTTTTACAAGGAAACATGATCCGCTTACACACACAGGCATAGTCTGTGGCGTGCGCGCTATACATTGCGGGTTAGAAATAAGTAATTTTTTTTGATACCCAAAAATAAAAGTCATTTCCCAGCAATTATTTTTTTTGCATTCTACTTGGTTTTATGTATAGAATTCGTGGTTTAAGGCTTCGTTAAGCCTTTTTTTACACCCTGTATATAATAATAGGCATCTTCTGGGCAAGCTCGCTCAAATAAAAATAAATAAAAAAAGAGTTTTTATTCATTGGGAAACTTGATATGCCGCTGACTGTACTACGAAGTCTATTGTAACAACTGTACGTAAGTGTACTCCATAGTATAGTACCTAGATGTGTGCGATAAGTACGTCAAAATTACTGTGTACTTTAGAGTACCTTCTGCGGTAGGTACTCTAAATTATCATCAATCAAATAATTTAGAAAATATATTTATTTTGCTTACAATTTCTGCTCAGTTACGCCGGCATAGGAACCCCAATCAAACTACCACATTCACCTATCTTAAATGCAATTTGAAGGAGGGCAGGTGATGCTCTTTGCATTTGCTTGAGTTTGTTCTCGGAGTGTGGGTTGCAGGTGGTTTGATTGGGGTTCCTTTGGCCGGCGTAACTGAGCGAAAATTGTAAGCAAAATATTTGCATTTTCTTCAAAGTATTATATCAATACCGTCTGGTGTAGTGGTTCGCGCTCCGGACTACAATGCCTGGCGGTTGCGGGTTCGAATCCCACGAGGGGCAAATGTTAGTGTGATGAGCACGAGCAATTGCACCTTAGTCATGGATGTTTATAAACGTATTTAAGTATGTTTATCCGTTATCTAGTCGCCATAGCACAAGCTTTGCTTAGTTTGGGGCTAGATAATTGGTGTGATTGTGGAAACAATTTATTTATTATTTATTTATTAATTAATTACATAACTGGTACCCGCTTCATCGCTGCACTCACACCTCGCCCTATTTCATTCCAAATAGCGATCACGTTCCTCATCAGGGGAAACAGTACTGATGCAATACATAGATTTGGGCAAATCAATCAGACCACGCTTCACCCAAAGCGGATTCCGACCCCCGGTGACCGCTTCGCTTAGGGCCGTGTGCTTCAGATACAGAAACTATCGATAGTTCGACACCTAAATTGGTAACTTTTATTCCACTCGATTTTTGAAACTTTTGCTTGACGACTAAAATTTATGTTTTGACTCATTTTCTATTCGAAAACTGTCAACGTGTAATGTTTTTCATTAAAAAGTTATCTTACTTTTCTTCTTCTAGATTTTTTTTTAAATTTAATTTCCAGCACGTCATGAAAATATACAATACAAATAACGATAATTTTGAGCAAATATTATGGAGATTAGTTAAGCGCTGGGCGAAAGTTGCGCAGAAGACCATACGATTACGTGATTGTACCGCCAGCCGTGATTGGTTGTTAGCTCCGCGCACACGCGTCTCCGATACGATAATCGTCTCGTAAGTTGCGCAAAGCTATCCCAACTCTTTACCCCAGCGCATACTGTCACAGTTCCATGCATTTACAGTATCCGGTTTACAGCAATAAACTTTTATGATGCTACACTAATTACTTTGTAAATTGAAACTCCAAAAAAACATCATCCAACGATGAAGAAACAGTCATTGTTAAGAAACATTAATTTGTGTGTAAAATAGAGAAGACAATGTTATGGCTACTTTTTTTTAAATAAAAATATATTTATCTATGTAATAATAACTTCTGTTAAAACTAAAAATAATCAAAACATTGTGCATTATATGAATCTTCTACTAGTGTCACCATCAGCTACGCGATACATCTACCACAGTACAGGCAAAGGTAACCTGACCATGACCTGTAAAACAGCCAAAATAAAAATATTAATGAAAAAATACTATATGTATTCGATACTATCAAATTGTACAACTGTACCGATTAACAAACCGACCGTGAACCAAACTGTGTTCACGATAACACGAATATTCCATCGATAAACTATTTAAAGTTGCCTATCGACCAACACTACCTTCGCTTAGCAGGGTCATCCAAAAATACATCCTACCGGTCTAGATATAAAGTCCTAATTCCGGCGCGATTCGCTTTCGCGGTGAAAGTGGGCTATAAATAAGAAGGAGGTTGCGAGGCTATATTGTTGTCGAGGTGAATGTCACGTAATGCCTCGGGATAAATCTGACCAGGTGAAATTATGGGAGATTGGAGTGGAACTAAAATGCGGCCAATGTGGGATGCTACTGAAAGTTGAATGATTACTTCAAGAGTTAATAATTGAGTTTCAAGGGAAACCTACAACTTAGTTGGTAAGAATAACTTCTTTTTTTAAGCGTATATCTATTTTCTATCAGAATTAGGTTCAGGGGCGTGCAGTGCATATAGGCAATTAGGCAGAGCCTACCTGATAAATGAAATTTAATGAGGTAGGCAGTAGATTCGCGATCGAATCAGAAATAAGACGATACGGAGGCAAACCAAAGTCACCGACGTAGCTCTCAGAATCGCAAACCTTAAGTGGCAGTGGGCGGGGCACATTGCTCGCAGGACTGATGGCCGTTGGGGCAGGAAGGTCCTTGAATGGCGGCCGCGGGCTGGAAGGTGTAGTGTTGGAAGGCCCCCCACAAGGTGGACCGACGATCTGGTGAATGTTGCGGGAAGCCGCTGGATGCGGGTGGCACAAGACCGATCTTTGTGGAAATCTTTGGGGGAGGCCTATGTCCAGCAGTGGACGTCTTTCGGCTGATGGATGGATAGATGGATAGGCAGTAGATACTTACTAATGTGTTTTGTTGATAAAAACCAACGATTTTCATCAATAAAATACATTAGTAAGTATCTACTGCCTACCTTGAAATAAAACCAATGCCCACCACTGATTAAGTTAATCTTCTCTGCTATAGTATTTAGTGTTAGGCGTGTGCGCGCAATTTGAGCGTCAGCGCTGAGCTATTGGATATAGGCCCGCTCTGAATAGTAGTTTAGTTTTTGTTTTTAGGGTTCCGTACCCAAAAGGTAAAACGGGACTCTATTACTAAGGCTCCGCTGTTCGTCTGTCTGTCTGTCTGTCTTTCCGTCTGTCACCAGGCTGTATCTCATAAACCGTGCTAGTTAGAGAGTTAAAATTTTGACAGAAGATGTATTTCTGTTGCCGCTATAACAGCAAATACTAAAAACTAGAATAAAATTAATATTTAGGTGGGCTCCCATACAACGTGATTTCTTTTGCCGTTTTTATAGATAATGGTGCGGAACCCTTCGTGCGCGAGTCCTACTCGCACGTGGCCGGTTTTATTACTTTTTAACGTTTTATATGACGGAGGGGTGTTATTTTCATGGTTAAATATAAAGTCTGCGTCTTCCGTCTTCAGATTAATATTGGTTTTCTAACGATAAGATGTTTTTTCTCATCACTGAGCAACTGGTATACCAACGTCACATTCCAAATTAAAGAAACAAAAGAATTTAAAATTGAAGCAAAATCTTTAAAAACCTAACTTACCATTACCTTTAAAAATACATTTTTAACGTAAAAAAATATTAAAACATGGAAACCTTCACATCGCGGTCCGTCTTTTTCTCTGACGTGTGTGTCCGTGCGCATGTGTATGTGTGTGTGTCCTCGACCGTTTTATTAAAATTGCTGTTGTCAATGCATTCAATATCTAACTTCGTAGCCAAGAGGCGAGCATGACGGACTTAGCGTCGCGGTCTCTGAGGTTCCGGATTCGATTCCCGGTCGGGTTAACGTGGAAAACGAACTTTTCGCTATTTTCTCGGGTTTGGGTGTTGTAGTACCATCATTATTTCTGATTTGTATAACACAAGTTCTTTACCTACCTACTGTAGGATCAGAACAATGTACCTATGTGATGTTGTCCGAATTTATTTACATAACTACATGTATACTTAAATTTTAGTTATCAAAACAGCTGATAGGGCTTCAAATGCTCTTGTTTTTAATAGTAATGGAAAATATTATGATTGCAAAATGGTTGTTCTATATTTGACGCGAGGGCCGGGCCACACGGGCGCCCGTCATTTCCTACACCGGGCGCGACACACAGCAGCAACTTTTTCCATTACGTGAGGTGTCAAAAACACCACCATATGTATCAAGGTTTATTTTTATCACAACTTATAAGTGGAATGTTTTGATATGACTTTACATTAGGTAATGTAAAATGTTACAACTGTATTTTTTGACGCTTATTTGGAATTATAGGATTCACACGTGTAAAACTTAATCAGCGGGGTAACCATGAACTATTAAAACAATCTTCTTCTTCTTCTTTTATTTAATAGCCATATCATGGGTCATCGGTCCATTACCACCTCGCCGTTGAATTCCGCCAATATCACGTAAGATGGGAATACACGTTTTTTTTATTTAATTTACATAAATTCTATGTAATCTAAGCGAATATATCTAAAACAAAAGACACCACAGACAAAATAAGACTTCACAAAACACCACAAATCACAACACGACACAATAAAATAAAAGTTAGAATCTACAGACTTTATTTAAAGGGAAAAAAAATACATAGGAATTTTGGTACGTCATTACATACAAAATTTGACAGATTTGATAATGAATGTCAGATTTGAGATTGTTTTAAGAGTTCGTGGTTACCGCCCAGAACACGAAACGAACGTTTAATTTTTCATGCAAATCAAACTGCTAATGGGCTTTGTATGGGCAAGTGCTTTTTAGGGTTCCGTACCCAATTGGTAAAACGGTACCCTATTAGTAAGGCTCCGTCTGTCTGTCTGTCAGTCCGTCTGTCACCAGGCTGTATCTCATGAACCGTAATAGTTAGAGAGTTGAAATTTACACAGATGATGTATTCCACTTGGCCGGTTTTTATATTTCAACGTTATTCCTATAAAAAATGTAACAGATATTGTGTACTTTTTGTGAAATGAAAACCAATAAAACTTTAAAGTTCAAATTGGTTTTGTTTGACAAGTCTCATACAAATAAAAGCATATTTTATATTTTTCAATGATACCTAATGTTAATCTCCTTACTCTATACCCAAAAGGATTGTAAGTATGGCAAATTATTACAGAAATAATAAAATAATTACCTGGAAATTGCTGTTATATGCACACCAATAGGCAATCAATTAACTACAGATAAACAATTAATTACATACCTATTTGTGTTTTCAATTTAAGTAAATAACTCAGAAAATAATGTAATCAAATTGTGGTTTTGATGAATTATTTCTGTTATCATATTAACGTTGATTGAATATGAATTCATTTAAGCCGAATCATATTAACTTCATCCTATGAAATATATTTGAAAACTAATATCTGGGCGGTAACCACGAACTCTTAAAACAATCTCAAATCTGTCAAACATTATCATTTCTGTCAAATTTTGTATGAAATGACGTACCAAAATTGACAGATTTGACAATTTTGAGATTGTTTTAAGAGTTTAAAATAACGGCAATTGTTATTTGATGCTACTCGTATAACATTGGCTCTAGAGTAAAAATAATAATTGTCACATGAACAAAATTTTACTACTTTTGAATGAAAACTTACATTTTGTGCAGTAAAGAACCCTTTGACAAGGTCAAGCAATGTATGTAATAACATTGCTTGCCAAGCTGCTGAAAATAAAATTGTATTTTGACCGAGGTCAGTCACTGCGGTACAGTCAACGGCAGGTCAAACTACCCAAAAAGGTAAATATGAACTATAACTATGTAATAACTGATTTTCAACTTTAAGTCTCGACATACAGGGTGTAAAAAAAGACTTAACGAAGCCTTAAACCACGAATTCTATAGATAAAACCAAGTAGAATGCAAAAAAAATAATTGCTGGGAAATGACTTTTATTTTTGAGTATCAAAAAAAACTTATTTCTAACCCGCAATGTATAGCGCGCACGCCACAGACTATGCCTGTGTGTGTAAGCGGATCATGTTTCTTTGTAAAAAAGTTTAGTATTATGAAACAGAAGTCAATTTTGTAAAAATCTTTAAAAAAAAAAAAAAACTTTGACTGTCAATAACTCGGTAACCCGTCATTTCCCAGGTACAGTGTAAAAGAAAAAAATGATCGTAATAATCCGTAGAATATGTGGTATTCTGCTTCGTTAAGCCTTTTTTTTACACCCGATATAGAGATCATTATAAATTAAGAAAATTTGACATTTTGTGATAGGTTCACGAGCTGTTGTCTGTACCTACATTAAAAGTAACCCTTGTCACAGTTTTAATTTAGCGACGACCGTCTGGTGTAGTGGTTCGCGCTCCGGACTACAATGCCTGGCGGTTGCGGGTTCGAATCCCACAAGGGACAAAAGATAATGTGATGAACACGAGCTTTTGTACCTAAGTCATGGATGTTTATAAACGTATTTAAGTATGTTTATCCGTTATCCTAGTCGCCATAATACAAGCTTTGCTTAGTTTTAGGCCAGATAATCGGTGTGATTGTGGAAACAATTTGTTATTTCTTAGTTTTCAATAATACTGTGCTCTTGTCCAGCAGTGGACTAACGCGGCGTGATTATGATCATATCGTAAATATAACACGCAAAGACTGCTTGTCATCTGGGCAGCTCTGGATATTACATTACGCTCCACATCACACGACAATAATAATTACATTACCGGACAATCAATCATCCGATATTTTGCCGCTCACCGCAGAGATCGATGACCTCCATCCATCTGCCAATTAACGTGTGACGTCAGCAGAATTTACCTGCAACGAGTGATGACTAAGATGCAAGGTGCATTGGTGGGGAGGAGCACTGATCAAATAATACTACGCAGAGGAGTTTCGATTTTTAAAATATATAGGTTACTCTCGCACTAAAGCATTTTTCCATCGGAAATATTCGGTTATCTTCGGCACAAATCGTAATTAGAGGAGAGGTTTGAATCCCTATTATAAGCAGTGTCGGAAATAGACAGCCCTTCTTTGATATGAGAATTCAAGATAATTATCTGTGTATATAAGTGCCCGGAAGAGGGCATACATCTTTCGAACATAGTATAAAATGAAGTCACTTTTGCTGTCTGTTCGCTTAGAGCTTTAAAACTACTTTACGGATTTTTATGCAGTTGTCAGCGATAGATAGAGTGATTCAAGAGGAAGGTTTTTACAGGGTGGTCCAGGCCAGATGAATATAAATTTTCTTTTATAATAATAAATAATAATAAATTAACTTTTTTTCAGGTACTAATGTCCCATATAAATAAACAATTTACAGTTTAAATGTCACAGTTTACAGTATACAAAATTTACAAAATGGATTTTACACATTTAACAGAATTTATAATTTAATTTAATTTGATTTGAAAAGAAAGAAAGAGAAAACATTCCAATACTAATAACAAATAAATAATATCGGTCAACATAAGTACCCTCCAGGAAAAAATCCGCTTACAAGCATTTTTTTTTTAATTTTAGAACTATCACCACATTTTCTGAGAGAGCGCAATGTCTATTTTTTTTCTGAGAGAGAAGCACCTATAAGTTAAAAAAATAATATTTTTTTTCATTTTAAAAGTAAATAAAACATTCAAAGTGGTAATATTTCTAAAATTAAAAATCATATCTTGTAAGCGGCTGACAAGCGTTTTTTTTCCTACCGGGTAAAAATAGGTCCCTAAGCCGACTACCTAAAAAAAATTGTATATCCATCTGGCCTGGACAACCCTGTATGTGGACAACATTATGATTAAACTAAAGACCACGCTAACGAAGTCGCCGTCAACAATTAGAACTGAATAAATGATTTTGACTTTGTGAGACTGAACTGGGCAAAATGAAAAACCTTTTATGCCTCAAACTTTAAAAAATTGTGACTCTTAGAACTAACTAAAGTATAAATAAATAAATTGTTTCCACAATTACCAGGCAGTCATTTTAGTCCGAAGCGCGAACCACTACACCAGACGGTCGTCAATATACTTGTGTTGGTGATGTTTCTAACCCATTTTACCAAACATTAACTAAATTTTAAACATAATATCGCTTAAGTAGTTTTGAACGGGTTAATCTCACCTTAACCCCTTCAAAACGTGTCAAACGTCCCATCCCGCAGATTGGTGGACTATTTACGTAACTGTGACGATTGCAGCGGCCGTGATGCACGCGTGACGCTCGCCGCGCCCCAGTTCCGACGTGACGTCACACGCCCCACTCCCACCGTGACGTAAGCCGCAACTTTTCAATTCTATTTTTTTACGCCAATGACTGCGATTCTAAGTCACTGTCGATTCTTGAAACCATGTCAAACTGTCTCTTTTAATTGCTTTTAATTCACGGAAAGAAAAGAGATTACAAAATTTGTGAAACGTCATAGGTACTTCGGTATATATAGCTTCTGTGGGATATTTTAAAGAGAATAGTAAACCACCATTCTATAACACAAGTGACACAAAAACTACCATTGCTTTCCTAGTCAAAGGGTTACGCTTGCGTTTACTAAATTGCGGTTCACAAGAGCTATTAAAATAAGCATATAATCTTTTCTCTTATCTCTTTTATTTTTTTATTGTACAACATCAAATGCATTCCTTTGATCCTATGGTATATGTAGCTAAAGCACTTTTGTTAAAGAATTTAGAAACATTCATTCTATTTAGAATTCAGAAAAAGAATGAGATACGTTAACCTAAGTTAAATGAATAAATATTGGACAACATCACATACATTGCTCTGATCCTAAGGTAAGTAGCTAAAGCTCTTGTGTTATAGAAATCAGAAACAACGACGGGACCACAACACCCAGAACCGAGCCAATATAGAAAAGTTCGTTTTCTACATTGACTCGACCGGGATCAAACCGGAACCTCAGAGATGGCGACGCCATATATAGTCCGGCATGCTCGCCTCTCAGCTACGGAGGTCATCAAAATGAAAAGAGTGGTGGCCGAGAATCAGGCCCAACGGAATTTTCTAATGCAGTAAAAGTATTATATTGTTTTAAACTTTGATGGTCACTAACATTAGTATAGTTTGTTACGGGATTGCTACCATGTAACTTATTTTTGAGTTCCCGATATTTCGGCACTGTTACAAGCTCCATGATCACGGAGTAACTGTGCTGTTTCGCGGTCAGATACTGTTAGTGTTGTGTGTCGAGAACAGGTGCGAGAAAATAGTGAGTTTGTAGACAATGGTACCGACGCGTGCAATAAAAGACAGCGAAAGAGGGTAGACCGATATGTTTGCCCTTAACAACTTACCCGCAAGATCTTCAGTTACTCCGTGATCATGGCGCTTGTAACAGTGCTGAAATATCGGGAACTCAAAAATAAGGTACATGGTAGCAATCCCGTAACAAACTATTCTAATAATAGTAAAAGTATTTTTTCGCTTTCACATCAAACAATACAATCTTATGTTTACAAGCTTTCGTAATTTTATAATATTGGTAGGATTTAAATCGATCGTGTTTTTACACGGCTAGCTTTAGTTGTTCATATTTTTCGAAAGGATCGAAACAAATGAATGGGTATCCAAATTTGTTAGATTACGTCTGAATTCTGAACGACCGAAACATTCTCGCAGTAGGCCGTGACCAATCACCAGTGGGCAGGTGTCGTCGGTTCCGCACCAAATTCATACTCCAATTACCAAGGAGCTGTACTTTGCCACCCTCGGACCGAATTCATAGGCAATTAAGGATGCGCGTGTAACGCATTATTACTTGCTGAGTTTACGAGCGGAGACGGGAGGCGGTGTAGGTATCACAGAATATTAATGAAGCCGAGGATAGGGAACAGCGGAGCGTGCAGCGGGGCTTGCCGCGGAGCGTGTAAAGGGGCGTTCCAGAGCGTCGCATATATGACATTTTTGATTCGGCTATATTTCAAGTTTTTTTTTTTATATTGGCCAACGTCACATACATTGCTCTGATCCAAAGGTAAGTAGCTAAATCACTTGTGTTATAGAAATCAGAAACAACGACTGTACTACGGTATGGTTGTGCATGAGCAGTTTTTTTTTCAAGACGATTTCCGTAGCTGAGAAGCGAGAAAACAGTAACCAAAACTAAACTTCTTTTGTTTTCTTTGCCTGTATCAGTTTACGTACAAAAAAGATTTGCGTTCATGGATTCCCGTTTCGAAATTTTTAGTTTTAAATATTTGAATATTTAATTTAAATAAGCTTTACAAAATAAAAAACTGCGCTCGCCAATCCGCCTGCCAAGCGTGGCGAGTATGGCAAAAACCCCCCGATGACAGAAGTCACTGGGGTAGGCCTATGTTCAGCAGTGGACGTCCTGTGGCTGAAATAAGCTTTACATTCAAATTAATTTTACAAATCATGGACTTAATACTATGAAGTGTTATAAACGTTAAATAAAAAATAATTATAATGTTTTAAATCTCAAATATGGAAAATTTACAAACGTTTTTCCTATGAAATGTCCTTTCTACACGGTGTCTTTCGATCGAAGGGCTACAATACGAGTACGTGGCCTCCATTTGTAACTTATTTGCATCAGCAGCTGCTGATTCTCTTTTTATTTTATTTTATTTATTTAATAGGGCACACCAACAACATAATATATTACACACTTAGTTCACAACACATGCTTAGAGACATTTCTGATATATATGTCACTTACAGGTGACCACAACATTCTTATTACAACAAGGCTTCGGTCTTATAATTACAAATAAATCTAACAATTACAATTCAAAACGGAAACAAGTAAGTAAGTTAAGTAATTGTTACCTAGGACACAGGTACTTAAGAATTTTTTTTTAAATTTAGTGTGACTGTCCTTACTATAGAGCTCCACTTATTGCCACATCGGCTTTCTAATCCCAGTCCTAATTGAAGCTATAATAATTTAAGATTAATATCCCAATTCGTGAACTAGTTCACGAGTTCTAAATAATACTGTTCGGCCCATCACTAATTACCATAGAGACGGGAATAACGAGCGAAAGCTCTTAGGCGCATCTTGCCGATTCGGCGGCCTAATGCGGACACACACTCACATTTACTGCCTTAATATTCACAGGGGTATAATATGAGGCTATGAATATAGTCCGATAACTAAAGATGAGTGAGTAGTACAGGCAAGTTACCACAAACTGTACAATTTCCCCAATGAATAATAAATAAATAAATAAATAAATAAATATTGGACAACATCACATACATTGCTCTGATCCTAAGGTAAGTAGCTAAAGCACTTGTGTTATAGAAATCAGAAACAACGACGGTACCACAACACCCAGACCCGAGCCAATATAGAAAAGTTCGTTTTCTACATTGACCCGACCGGGGATCGAACCCGGAACCTCAGAGATGGCGGCGCCATTTAAAGTCCGGCGTGCTCGCCTCTCGGCTACGGAGGTCGTCTATCGTAATAAACTCTATTGCTTGAAAATTAGGTTGAAAATCGATAAGAGAAATTTGATAGTCTTGGATACCATGGCGTGCTGCTGTCTGTACAAAGAAAGACTAGCGAAAAATAATAATGATAATTTTATGTTCAACATTTGATATTTTCAAGTTCTTCTATCATCATCGTCACCATCAGCCTTTGAAAGAAGTCTATGGTGAACGGTTCTAGGCTGTTCGGATCCAGCTCAAGTTCTTTTGATATCTAATAAAACCAATCAAAATTAAAATAAGTACATTCACTGTGACTTTTCTAGTCTTAAATTGTGAAATACTACTAAATCGATCTGTCTGTATGCACTTCAGAATATTGTATTAATCGAATTGCACCCTGTATGATAAAAAATATCGACCAATAAACCACGTTACTTTTTATGGTTTAGCATTTGTGTCACTTGACTTATCTGTTGTCAATACCAATTGCCAATACTCAAAATATAAGTTCAGCATCATGAAGAGATGCATACTACCAACAAAGCCAAACTTGAATGAATGGTTTAGCATTTGTATCACTTATCTTATCTGTTGTCAATTCGCTATCGAAGGGTTCTAAATTATAGAGCAGATCAGATAGAAGCCTGATTGATTAAAAACACAAACATTTTGACAACTAATGTTTACCTAAGTAGGTACCACTAGTAGGCTATAGAGATTAAAAAAGACAAACATTTTAAAAGACGTCAAAAATTTACTATGCATATTATAAATTGAATCAACCGAACGCGGATTAAACAATCTACATCTTATTAAAAGGAAAGTTTACTTAGTAAAGAGCGCGGACAAGTAGTTTAGTACTAGTTGTTCGAGTATTAGCTCATGCTGAGCTAGTTCACGTTAGCTCGCGAGTCGAGGGCAGCTCGATGGCCGAAACTTTGATGTGTTAACATTACTAACATAGTCTATGATTGCATGTTAGAGACCATTGAAAGTGTAATCTGAGCGTTCTCTATCGTATATGCGAACTAACCCATTTACCAAACACTAGGTATTCTAGATTCTACTAAGATTATCTTGATAATTTCGGACAGTAATTTTTTTTAACTTCTCTAGTCATTAAAACCTCGGAACTGTTTTTTTATTTATCGTTGTTAATGTACACAAAGACTTTCTAGAATGTTACCTATCATAAAAATGTCTATATTTTTTCAACACATAGATATACCGGGTGAGACATAACGACTGTCTTTGTCGGTGTCAATATTTTTTTTATAATATTTTATCACCAATTTTTTTTTTTTAGTAGTAACCTATATTTTTAAGGCCAAGTAGTTAGGTATAGCTGACACGTCAACGAGATAGGGTTAAACTTCGTCAATTAATGCGGTAAATTTGACTGACTGCTACTTAAAAATTATGAAGAATATTGACATAGTTTCTGGGCCCTAACCATGAACTGTTAAAACAATGACAAATGTATCAAACATTATCATTTCTGTCAAATTTTGTATGAAATGACGTACCAAAATTGACAGATTTGACAACTTTGTGATTGTTTTTAGAGTTCATGGTTAGGAGGCTGGGGACTCTTAAAACAAAGGTTAAAAAACAGAATAGTCGGCGGTTGTCTAGTCACCCTGTATGCCAGATTTCCGAATCAAGCTATAGCTCTTGGTCTACACGCAGCATTTGGTGCCTACTAGCTTGAAAGCGACGAGCGAAGCGATAATAATAGTTTCCAAATGTGCTATACGGTCGATCACACTCCACACGAATGACGTCACGTTAGTTTGAAGTCAATAAGATCAAACTTGAACAACTTCAAGAAAGGCTAACAGAAGCTAACAGAAAAAAACCTTTTTTTAAATAATATAAATATGAGACAACATCACATACATTCTGCCGTCTATAAGCTAAAAGGCCGCTAAATGACATTTAGTTATTATTCACTTTTGATGAGATGACAAGCGCGAAAATGGTGGGGATTGTAACTGTGACGTCATAAAGTCGGCGGTATAAAGAAAACAATCTTTAAACGTTCCATTTTGTGTATCGAATGAAAGGGTTTTCATGCGCTTGTCATCTCATCAAAAGTGAAAAATGACAAAATGACATTTAGTCTTTTAGATTATAGACGGCAGCATTGCTCAGATGTCATGGTAAGTAGCTAAGGCGATAGAAATCAGAAAAAAACAATGTCACCACAACATCCAGACTAGGAACAATATAGAAAGTTAGTTCTATACAACGACCCGACAAGGGAACGGAACCCGCGCCTTTATAGATGGCGATGCAAAGTCCAGCGGTATCGCCTCTCGGACTCCGTGATTTGGATTTTCAAATGCTATCCATGAAGTTCGGTCCGGATCCAATCGCGGATTTAATGCCGCGCCACGCGGTATGCATTTCATCACCATCATCATCATCATTTCAGCCACAGGACGTCCACTGCTGAACATAGGCCTCCCCCAGTGACTTCCAAATCGGCCGGTTGGAAGTGGTCTGCATTCACTAGCTTCCTGCAACCTTGACAAAGTCGTCTATCCACCTTGTATGCCTTGGTGAGCCTACAGTCAAGGTCCCTGCTGAAAACCAGCGTCGTGATACGTCCCTGACTGTCACGACAAATGCTGAACGGGACCTTTTTGACACATATTGCTTTTATTATGCTGTAAATGTTCTTTCCTTTTGTATTCTGTGTGTGTCAAATAAATCTTTTTCTATTCTATTCTATTCTATTCTATTATATTCTATTCTATGCTATTCTATTTAACGAAGAAAAATGCAATTTTACTTTTACCTTCCGTGATTGTGTAAGAGCAGCCAAACTAAATCCTCAATAAAATCACAATGAACGCGATTTGCAATCAAACTGCGGGTTACTTTTGCATAGTAGAAACAAAGCTTTTTGTATACAGAACCCCGCCAAGCTGGTTTTACTTTTGCATAATCAGTGTTCCGTAGTTTTGGTAATATTTAAATACATAGCACAAAAGGTACGAGAAGTAAACCTATTAGGTGATAGAAACTGTTTTTCATTTATGTTTTTTTTATAAATACTTTTCTTTCTTTCTTCTGTTTCAGATTCAGAATCAACATTAATGGCCTCACTACAACAAAGATAGACTAGGCTTAAACACTGTCTTAAAAATTGCCAACCAATTTGAAATGTTGACACATCAGACATTCGAGACATAATATTAATGAACATTTTTAATTGGTTGACTTATATTTAGACAAGTGTTTAAACTTAATCTATCTTTTTGTGGTGAAACCCGTAATCGTTTTAAACGAAAATCAAATAAAAGGTCATCATCCTCTTAATTGGGTCAATTCAATGAATATTATCAAATCAAATAAAATCAATTTATTATCTCATTAGTCTGGCCACAAGCACTGTATCTCGTATATCCCATATACGCAATACTTATGTTGCCCGACAGACATCATATTTTGGTAAATAAATGATTAAGCTTAATTCGGCAAAAAACTCACAAACCCTAATTCATTCAATGTGCTAAGACTATATTTACAACAAAAATATTTGTAATATAAATATACCTAAATATGGACCAATTTACAATAAGAATCCCGTTTTCACAATCCCCGCACGGAACACTAAAAACGCCGCACTGCGCTGTGGCCCTAAACGAAATTAAATGAAAATTTACATGTCCCAGCCAGTGACAGCTTGCTTTTACATTTTCGCATTTATTCTAAGGTCGTTAAGGTTGACGAGAATTTAAAGGTAGGAGCGTTTTTTAAATATTTGTAACCATAAAGTAATTGATAATTGCTTCGTTAGCACTTTTATTTAGTAGCTTTATTTTGGTATATCTGGTAACTAAAGCTGAAGTGGCAGTGGGCTCGCCATGTCTGTCGCAGAACCGACGAGAGGTGGAGCAGGAAGGTTCTCGAATGGAGACCACGCTTAGGCAAACGTAGTGTAGGACGCCTCCCGGCTAGATGGACCGATGACCTGAAGAAGGCAGCTGGCAGCGACTGGATGCAAAGGGCGGGAGATCGTGCGCTGTGGCGCTCCTTGGAGGAGGCCTATGTCCAGCAGTGGACTGCAACAGGCTGATATGATATGATGATTTTGGTAACTCCAGAGGCTTCACTTAACTCTAAGTAAGAACAGCCGTGTTATTTTACTTTTTATGCTAAACAGAATAATTTAAACATAAATGTAGTTTAAGTAGGTAACTTCATACTTTGGCGTGTACCAGACATCTAAAGATATTTTTTTAAAAATGATGAAATGATATTATAAATAAATATTGGACAACATCACATACATTGCTCTGGTCCTAAGGTAAGTAGCTATAGCACTTGTGTTATAGAAATCAAAAACAACGACGGTACCACAACACCCAGACCGATACGACAGTGAGGAAAAATGTTTAAAACTAATTTCATTTTCAGTCTGATTAAATAGTATATGTAAGTTAAAAATGTGTGTTAAAAATGAAACAAGGTTTAAGTATTATTTCCTTTGATTAAAGTTATACTTCGCGTGGTGGTTTGACGACCTATTAGAAGTTGCATAAAGCTGAATGCAGACCGCCTCCAACCGGCCAATCTAGAAGTCACTGGAGGAGGCCTTGTTCAGCAGTGGACGTCCTGTGCCTGAAATGATGATGAAACTAATAGTTGAATGGATTTTGTCGCTCATAATGTTTAAGCAATGTATGTGTTATAATTATATGGATATGGATGGTACGGACAACAGCTCGTCGACCTACCACAAAATGTCAAATTTTCTCATTTGAAAATGATCTCTGTGTCAGGCTTAAAGTTGAAAATCTATTGGAGAATATTTGACTTTTGGGGTAGGTCGACGTGCTGTTGACTGTACCATATATGCACCATGCACTGAAATCACAAGTTAATTAATTTGCTCTGTTAATTAATTGCTTCATTATACACTGAGTGTTTTGGTTTAGGATTAGGTCCATTTGTGCTTGTTTACTCATCAATAACGTGGCTCTACACGTAGTATTGGTAAATAGTTAAATAGTAAAAAGATAGACTCCCCTTTCTTTATAGTTGCTCTTTGCCTGAAGGTCTGGAAGAGATGGATCGCTTTTAGCGATAAGACCGCTTAAATTGCACATCTTTTTGTAAATATCAACTGTAACTTCTTTGTCTGGTGTGCAATAAAGATATCTATCTATCCTCTCTACAAATGTATATGGTTCTCAATATATTTAAGTTGACCTTATACACCGTGAATTTTTAATTACCCGAGAAAATTAACTAACATACTCAGATATCGATATACATCGATATGGCGAATAAAAAAAAATATGAGAAATTTATTTAAAGGATCCCTAACATTCCTTAAAAAATATGCACTATAAAAGTCCTGCTAATTCAAATAGTAATCATTATCATTCCAACATTAACGGAACCAAAATCCACCTAATTTGGTCGCGTAATATTGGCGTATGGAAGGAATAACTATGAATGATTTTTTTTTCATTCGTAGTTATTCCTTCCGTACGCCAACGCCGTACGCCGTTCCATTTTTTTTATTCGCCAAATTCGATGTATATCGATATCTGAGTATGTTATTTAATTTTCTCGGATAATTAAAAATTCACGGTGTATACATATTTATATTATAAATGAATTCCAATTTAAAATATATAGCAGGATTGTTCAAGATCAATCTTACTGTATAGTATAGTGTCTTAGTGTATAGTAACCTTAAAAACATCTGACATAAACTTACCTACTTGTTATCTTTTAGCATGTTTATTTAGTCGACATTAAAAACTTAAATTAAAACAACGCAAACGTAACTAGGACTCAAGATCATACAAGTTTCATCACTAAAAGTTAATATAATTAAAATATATAGCAGTGAAATTAGCTCAGTTTCCGAGTCTAATTGCTTTATATCTAATGAAATAAACGAATCATAAAGGTTCATTACTGGACAAAGTGAATTGGTAAGGTCGCCGGGCCGGGCCATCCCTAGAGAAGGACTTTCGGATAACTTTTAAATAGTTTTTTTATGGCGTGTACGTGGAAACTCATGCATTGCGCAGAAGAGAATAATACCTGTTCTATTCTTATTTTTGACAACTATTTCCGTATTATTCTACGTGCTATGTGCCCCGCCCACTGCCACTTCAGCTTGCTAATCCGTCGGGCTATGTTAGAGACTTTTGTTCGTTCACGGATCTCCTCATTTCTGATTTGATCTCGCAAAGAAACACCGAGCATAGCCATTTTCATAGCGGTGTATGCAGGTCGCTTCCAACCGGCTGATCTGGAAGACACTGGGGGATTTCTATGTTCAGCAGTGGGTTCTGTAGCTGAAATGATGATGATGATGATTTCCGTATTGCAAAGAGAAATCACCATCATTTCAGTCATAGGACGTCCACTGCAGAAAATAGGCTTCCATTAAGTTCCGGATTGGCCGATTGGAAGCGGCCTGCATCGCGGGTTCCTGCAACCTTTACCAGGTCATCTGTCCACCGTGTTAGGTTTCTAGTCGCTCTATAAAGATAATCCTCTCATAGGCATAACAATAATAAATGAAATTGTATTGTGTCTGATGATTCAGATAGTAAACCGACGATTCTCTGTAAACGCGAAGATCAATTAATTTAGACTCGGAATATTTTGAAACCCCGTATACAGGATGACTGAAAGACGAGAGAACAGAATGAACAGCATTTACTGTGACGCCAATATCGGAGAAAAAAGTTTTTGTTTTCAAACAAAATAGTCATTTACCTCGATGATAACATATAGAGCATCATCAGTTTTTCGCGCCTTTAGAAAGTCCTGATGATCAACACGGCAAAGTCAGTCCAAGGATATGGAGACAATATAAAAAATGGCGGTCTCATTGGTCCGCTAGGCGTTTGGGTAACGAATTCATCGTCTCAACTCACTGTATTTGGGTTGAAACACACTTCTGTTTCCAAAACCGATCGCCATAAGAGTCGGCGGCGCCACTGAGCGATTTTACGGGCGGCGCGAATAACGGATATATTTTATACGTTCGATCTTGATTCCGCGCGATTTGCATGTTTGGTGAGAGATTGATGCCAAGTCTTTGTTGGTGGATTTTCGTTTTGTGATCTAAATCTAGAATTTGAGCATAAGTGAGAGCAACTAGGATGTACATTTTGCAGTTTTATAGGTCCATCATCATGATAATCAGTCCGATCTGGCTATTCTTCTAGTAATAAGAAATGGTTTATTATATTATAACACAGCTAAAGAGTGGAATTCCCTGCCTGCGTCTGTATTTTCGAGTGCATATAACCTGACTCTCTTTAAGTCCAGAGTGAATAGGCATCTTCTGGGCAAGCTCGCTCCATCGTAGATCCCATCTATGCTCTAGAGCAAGATTGGGGTCAAGAGTAAGCCCATTTCAAAAAAAAAAAAAAAAAGACCAGCCCGATGGACCGATAACCTTAGAAAGATGGCTGGCAGTGGCTGGATGACAAAGTGGGAGATCGTGCTCTTTGGCGCTCTTCGGGGGCGTCCAGCAGTGGACTGCAATAGGTTAAATAGGTAATTTAAAAAATACATCAAAGGAAAAAAAAATGGGCATATGTCAAAAAGGCCCCGCTAAGCATTTGTCGTTACAGCTAGAGACTCACGACGCTTATTTTCCATTCACTGCCAGCAGTCTTACGTATAACCACCTTGTAGGAACCCTAACGCTTGGTAAAATATTTTTTTTTGCTGGCGGCCAATCTATTTTTTTTTTTTTTTATTCTTTAATGCCATATATACAATTTGAAAAATGTATTTAGCGTGGGGCGTCTCCAGGCACATCCTGGCCGGAGTGAATTTATAAAAGTTCGCTTTCTAAATTGATTCGAACCGAGAATTATAGCCTAGGCCTTCAAAGCGCCACTCTGCTAATTAACTGAACTAGTCGTCATGTAAATGCATAGTATCTCCTGTCAGTTGTTCACGTTCCACATTCTACACTACTTTTACTACTTCTACTAAATTGTACATCTTTCTGTAAATATCAACTGTAACTTCTTTGTTTGGTGTGCAATAAAGAGTATCTGTCTATCTATATGTCGCAGTAAGATAGGTAAAACCGTAATATAGTTATATCCCTAGGGATATAATTATATACCGTAACATACGAAAGCGATTCATTACTATCTCACTAGGAATATAGTTATAAAACGGTCCAAGTTTAGTGATATACTTATATTACTTGATTAAGCTTAGTGAAATAGAAATCTACCATATATAATTATATGGAACAATATTATATTGGTTTTATCTTTATTAAAAAATCAACTTTATGTATCTTGCAGTTAGTTACAATACTTTGTGACATTAACACGTATTAAAGTAATTTCAATTATAATTAAAACGATCATATTTTTTTGAAATTTAAACATTAATAATACAATTAAAACTAATCAAACATTAAAAATCTTTTAAAGCTAATCAACAGTTTTGAGATATCTTTATTTCTTATCAACTAAGTTGAGATCTTGGTTTCTTCAAAAGTATTTTTTAATTTTTGTTCAGACAAGAAGAGGAATCATGACATCTAGAATTACATAGCACTGAATGCTTCTTACAGGCACATCTTTATTTTTTCATTTCACTAAACTTAATTCAGTAATATAAGTATATCACTAAACTTGGACCGTTTCATAACTATATTCCTAGTGAGATATTAATGAATCGCTTTCGTATAACTATGTTACGGTATATAATTATATCCCTAGGGATATAACTATATTACGGCTTTATCTATCTTACTGCGATATATATATATATATATATAAGATAAATTTTATTGTGCTGTGCTGAGATTTTGAGCTGTGTCGCTCGCACACACTATAAAACCTACACATATGTGATTAATAGCTATAGTAGGTGAAAACCTACATGTAGGCTGAAATTAGTGCAATCTAACCTAGCCAGGTTTACATTTTAATCGCTCGTCGAGCCATATTTTATACTGAGCAACGGGCACGTCACAGTTTTATTTATCGTGCGACACATGCACTGCCGTGCGTGCTTAGAATAGGGCCGGAATGGACTAGAAATATTTTTATCTGCCAACCCGCCTGCCAAGCGTGGCGAGTATGGCAAAAACCCCCCGATGACAGAAGTCACTGGGGGAGGCCTATGTTCAGCAGTGGACGTCCTGTGGCTGAAATGATGATGATGATGATTTTTATCTATGCTATTAAAACTTTGGCCTAACTACAAAAAAAGATAGACTAGGGTTAAACACTGCCTTGTCTAAGATTAGTCAACCAATTTGAAATGTTGACACAAGACATACGAGACATATTATTAGCAAACATTTCAAATTGGTTGACTTATCTTTAGACAAGTGTTTAACACTAGTCTTTTTTTTAATAAGGCCAAAGTTTTAATAGCATAGATAGAAATATTCCATTCCATTCCATTCCAGCCCTATTAAGGCCATGAGTGGTAAAAAACAAATTTAAGAATTTGATAGGAAAGGAAATCTGGTACTTTGAATAAGTTGTTTGTTTAAATTTATACAATTCCAATACTTCATTATTTTATTTATTAGAAATATATCGTTGTCAGCGTGCTGGAACGATATGCTATTATCTAACGACCTCCGTAGCCGAGAGGCGAGCACGCCGGACAATATGGTGTCACCATGTCTGAGGTTCCGGGTTCGATCCCCGGACGGGTCAATGTTGAAAACGAACTTTTCTATATTGTGTCAGGTCTGGGTGTTGTGGTACCGTCGTTGTTTCTTATAACACAAGTGCTGTAGCTTCTTACCTTAAGACCAGAGCAATTTATGTGATGTTGTCCAATATTTAAAAAAAAAAACTTAAAGGAGGTTATAAAATAGCAGAGCGAGAGGGAGGAGAAAAGAGCTGAATTATGACCTATTTGGAGGAATAAATGAATTTTAATAGTTTCTTAATAATGAACCTAATACTTTGGATACCTAAATAAGCTTAAAGCATATACGTCAGTCTTCCATTTGTATTTCCATATAATATATGTTGGTGTATTTCTCCAAGATTTACGCAAATTCAGTAAAGGAAAGCCATGCATAGTGTTTACAAACGTAAACAAAACCGTATTTCAGCAGCGCTCGTAATAAAAAAAAGGTAAAATAAGTCACTTTTCACCCCCATTACATAGAAGGAAGTCTAACCAACCCGCAACCGGTTACCTAGCGACACCTGGCGGAGACCAAACGAAGTATTACAGCGGGTACTAAATTATCATAATAATGTAAGAAATCTCGTAGCAACCGTAGTCCGTAGTCTCGTAGCATGTCGCTGAAGTGACTACGACGTAGTCTACGTACTTGCGGAATTTAAGGTTGGGTCTTAAGAATCTAAATGACAAGGTTTTCAAGGCGGAATAAATCCATTATAAAATTTTGTTATTTGAATGAAAGCCTACCAGCATCAGTCCTGCAGTAAACTTCATACGTTCTGAAAACATGTATCTCTAGGTAGGTTTAAAAACTAGATTAAGTATTAACAGTAAAATAAGGAAGATTATGTGTTCCAAAAAATTAGAACTAGGGACTTATGAAAACAATTGTTGTATAAAAAATATGATTCTTGGTATTCCCTGCCTGCGTCTGTATTTCCGAGTGCATATAACCTGACTCTCTTTAGGTCCAGAGTGAATAGACATCTTCTGGGCAAGCTCGCTCCATCGTAGATCCCATCTATGCTCTAGAGCAAGATTGGGGTCAAAAATAAGCCCATCTCAAATTAAAAAAAAAAAGTACAGTCCACTACTTTTAGTTTTATACCAAAAATCATATTTTTTGATAATACTTAATCTAGGAATATCTTTCTTAAAATAATCATAAATCACACGACGTATTGGACTCGTCAAAACAAATGAGTCCATAATAATAATAAATAATAAAAAAATCTTTATTTGCCTCAAAACATGGTATTTATAGGTGGAACAATTTAGTAGGTGCGCATGTCTTGCTATATTTATATAGCATGCAAATTACATTATTCAGAATGTGACCAACTATTAAATTACAGATATTGAAATTATTAAGTAATGTCAGCTTCACACCAATTATAAATAAACAAGAGATTTTTTAAATTAAGTGATTGAATAAATAAGTCAAAAAATTAATAATCAATGTCAAATAAAAAATTAAAAAATACACTGTTTATCCATATAGTCAATGTAGGTACTCTTTGATGTCATAAACTTTTTTTTCGATGAACCACTTATAAAGTTTCAATTTGAATAGATTCAAGTTGTGGATTTTAAGGTCCTCGTGATTTTTTTCATATATTATAATACGCTTCACTCAACAATTTTTCTTGTATTAAGCCGATCTCGCAATTACATTTAAAACAAGCCTATCCGGATCCCTTTTTAATCTACAGTTCAAATCTCTGGCTTTCACAAACAACTCAGTATTTTTTTTTCAAAAAACAACCGATCTCAAATATGTTCAGTGTCGGCAGCTGAAGTAAACCGAGGCTCCAAAAAGACTCTCTGCAGGACTCGCCAGACGGGATACCACACATAGCTCTGATGCATCTTTTTGGGCGATAAATGCCCTGTAAATATCTGTGCTATTATTGCCCCATGTCACTCCATACCGTATATAAACGCTACGTATGCTTGATAAGTAGTGACAGCCGTTTGCAGATTGGTTCGTTTCGTATTTTATCGAGTGCATAGGCAAAACTATTAATACGACTGCTCAGGGCCTCAATGTGTAGCTTCCAGTTCAAATCCTGATCTATAATTAACGCTAGAAATTGTTTGTGTTCTACCTCCTTTATTTTCTCAATATTCAATCTAAAATTATATTTATTATGTTTCGATTTATCAAATTGGATAAAAGTCGATTTCATATCATCATCATATCAGCCTGTTGCAGTCCACTGCTGGACATAGGCCTCCCCCAAGGAGCGCCACAGCGCACGATCTCCCGCCCTTTGCATCCAGTCGCTGCCAGCTGCCTTCTTCAGGTCATCGGTCTTCTTCAGGTGGCAGTGGGCTGGTCATGTCTGTCGCAGAACCGACAAAAGTCGATTTGCTCAAATTTAATTTTAATTGTCCAAACACAAAGGTTTTAACTAGTAGCGATTGAAAGGCTCTACCATACATGTCCGTGATTCATCCTCAATTTCACACGCAAATTAGTATTTTCATCTGAAAGTCGTCAACTTTTCCGTTACTGACTGACTGATCTATCAACGCACAACTCAAACCACTGAACGGATTACGCTGAAATTTAGCGCTCATATAGCCATAAAGATGTTGGTATGCGCTAAGAAAGGATTTCGCATAACTCACCCCCCAAACGGGGGTTCAAAGTTTGTATGGAGCACCATTAACGAGGTTAATCCTTTAACTAAACATGCAATTAGTGGAGAATATTGTCCATAATATTTTTTGTAGAGTTTTTATTTTATTTACTGAGTTCGACATTCGTTCATTTATTTAAAATCTAACACAAGCGCAGCCGCGGGCATAAGCTAGTAATTTTGTACATTTATCAACTTCCAGGATTTATTATTCAAACACTTATGGCCTTACTACAAAAAGATAGACTACTGTTTGAAAACTTGTCTAAAGATTAGTCAACCAATTTGAAATGTTGACACATCAGACATTCGAGACATATTATTATGAAACGTGTCAAATTGGTTGACTTATCTTTAGACAAGTGTTCAACACTAGTCTATCTTTTTATAGTAAGGCTATTAATAATTAGACAGTCGTTACTTAATTACAAGTAAAGCCAATAAGTGTTCAAAAACAATTTCCTTCCTCCTCCTTTTTAAACCTATAATTAAGGGTAATCAAGTTAATTATGCCAAACGCCTTAGCAAAACAGACCGGCAAAGTTATGTATCAACTGCTTTTGAACCCTTCGATAAGCTCTTATGCATATTGATCAATGCAAGAACCCTTCCAGACGGCAGCCGGAACCCTCATTAGGGCCTGTATAAACGTCACAAGCCAACAAACGCAGACCTGAGTCTATAGCTACGTATACGGCCAATTATACAAACAAACACGGTTGACGACATTCGTCAGTTTGAAACGCAAATAAATAAATAAATATATATTGGACAACATCACATACAGTGCTCTGATCCTAAGGTAAGTAGCTAAATCACTTGTGTTATAGAAATCAGAAACAACAGTACCACAACACCCAGACCCGAGACTATATAGAAAAGTTCCTTTTCTACGTTGACCCAACCGGGCATTGAACTCAGAACAATCCGATGATGGAAAGAGGACGTCCAGTGTTAACGACAGACGTTACACAAGTCTTTAAGTATGTAAAGAGAATGTAATTTTTGTAGCTAAAGAAAGAGCCAATTTGAACTCTCTTATCGACAGCAGAAGAGACAATTTAAAATGGTATTCATTGTTATCAAATAGATATTTTTTTCATGATTTTTGTCGTATCTAGACGTATGTAGACTTTGTTTTGATTGGACCATCTAGGGCAACTTCGATATGATGACGTCACTGAGTGTGACGCGCTACGATAAATTGCTACGTAGCGCAAGTGTTTCTGCTCTTTATACTTGCTAAAATAATGCATCATCTAAAAAGATAATATAGTTTTATTAATATTATGACGTGACCTATAAAAAATATGTATTAGGTGTCATACCTAAGTGACTTTCAGTGAAAATCGTTATTTTGTTTGATTTAATATTTAGAATAAAACCTAAGATTAGAGCGCTCTAGGGAGAAATAGAAATAGAAATAATCTTTATTTGCTTTAAAACTGTGAACAATATTAGATGTTGGCATGTCATAAATTTTTAAAAGTATCAACAGTCTTATACCTTAAAGTGTAGGCATGCATATTTATTAACCGACTTCAAAAAAAAGGAGGAGGTTCTCAATTCGTCTGAATGTTGTTTTTTAATTTAATAAAAAGGCATTTACACAGGAGGAGGCTTATAACCTGCAGTGGGATCAGATAAGCTGAATTGATGAACATGATTATCATAAATTAAATACAATTATAGAGTGAAGTGATATTTCACAAAACTAACCAGCATGTAAGTTAAAATTCCCCAAAAAATATTTATTAAGTTTGAGGTGGCTCAAATCATTGTTACATATAACAATGTAATATGAGTCATTCTTAAATACATAACGTCTTTGCCTAAGGTTTAAATGCGTGCTATTCCCTCACACGTTTGTCGTAGAATTTATGCCGTAACCGCTGATTTTGAAGTCCGGATCACATCGTATCATGAACGAACCAAAGTCGCTGACATAGCCCGACGTATTAGCAAGCTAAAGTAGCAGTTGGCGGGGCATATAGCACGTAGAACTGACGGCCGAAGGGGCAGAAAGGTTCTGGAATGGAGGTCACGTAACGGCAAGCGCAGCGTAGGACGTCCATCCTACAAGGTGGACAGACGACCAGGTAAAGGTTGCAGAAAGCCGCTGGATGCAGGCCGCTTCCGACCAGCCAATCTGGTTGTCACTGGGGTGGCCCAAGTTCAGCAGACAACAGTGGACGTCGTATGGCTAATATAATGATGATGATGATCTTGGACAGTCGTCGTCTATGACCTCATAGGTTCAAAACTCCTAACCAGTCAGTTCACGTTGCTAAGCACCCGTTAAGCAGGTGTTTCAGATCTGCGCTCAAGCTCAGATCGGAGTATTAACATAAATCTAAATAATACCGCTCCACAAACGCATGCGAGTACGATGCAAATATTAATACCGTAAACTAACAGTGTACGCTACTTATCACGTTGGTACTGCAGTGTAGAATGGAGATATTATTATGCTTAACATTCATTTAAATCCTTATATTCCTTTCTTTTTAGGGTTCCGTACCCAAAGGGTAAAACGGGACCCTATTACTAAGGCTCCTCTATCCGTCTGTCACCAGGCTGTATCTCATGAACCGTGATAGTGAGAGAGTTGAAATTTTTTACAGATGATTTATTTTCCCTGCCGCTATAACAACAAATACTAAAAGACTGAATTCAAGAAATATTTAAGGGGGCTCCCATACAGCAAACGTGATTTTTTTGTCGTTTTTATAGATTTTTTACAATAGACTAAAACTCAAGCTTCAAACAAACCTATTAATATAAACGAGCTTAGGTAAGACCATGACTAAAGAATATATTTATAGCTAGATTGCTAGAAATGAATGTCTGCATTAGCATCAATAGGGATCGAACACCAACCTATAAGGCAGCGATACAAACCATCTAGGTATCACCGAACCTCGCCTTGATTCAGAACCCTTCGATAAAGAATTGTCAGCCGATAAATCGTGACAATACTGCCAAATCCTATACTTTCACGTGGTTATCGTACGACTATTTGTTATCGTACGGTTCTAAATCGCGGCTATAAATGACATAATTTAAATAGACAGAACTTCTTCTTCTTCTCTAGCCTGTCTCGACCGATTTGGTGTAGGCTTCCTTCAACATTTTCCATTTTTCTCGGCATTGAGCCTCTTGCATACAGTTCGTGCCTGCAACCCTCTTCACGTCGTCTTTCCAGCGCATTTGTGGCCTTACTTTCGGACGTTTATTTCCCCACGGCTTCCAATCGAGGAGGCGTTTGCACCAGGAGTTGTCTTTCCGGGCGACATGTCCCGCCCACTTCCACTTAAGGTGCGCCACTCGTTTAGTTACATCTGCGACCTTGCTTTGCTCTCGAAGCCATTTATTAGTTATATGGTCCCTTAGTGTCACTCCTACTAGCTTTCTCTCTACTGCCCTCTGGGCCACTTCCAATCGGTTGATGGTGTCTTTGGTGAAAACCCAGGTTTCGGCACCATGAGTGAGCACCGGTAGGATGCACTGGTTAAATATCCTGGCTTTTTGTTCAGCAGAGAGTTTTATCTTAAAAGCAAAGACCACTTTCGAGTAGGCTGCCCACATAATAAAAACAAATAGACAGAACATATATTATCATATATGTTCTGTCTATTTAATATTCCCTTAGTTCAGTCAACCTGTATAGAATCATACTCCTAAGTTTGTCGTCTTCAAAGTGGGCCAGTATTTTTTCTACGTAGAATCCTGTTTTTTAATAGGCCACGCTAACCAGGAAACAACTAGTTGTTGTCTCATAACAAAATGCGATATAAATCAATAAAACATTTAAGTATATTTTAGCCCAGTTAAAGTTTATGGATAGCTAAACTTATACCGTTGACAAATCAAAACAAAAACGCATCTTACGTTCATTGTTTGCATTTAAAAGATGCAAAACTGTCACGCTAGTGTGAAAAAAGCAATTAATTGCACACAGATATGCAAAATCACCTACGACAGAGAATTCACGTAGAAGTCGTAGGAATCCGTTTACAATAAAAGTTTTGAGATATTTGTGAAAATACATTGAGATAATTGAAGATAAATAACACTTGAAAAAAAAATCATCGACCTCAGGTGGGACTCGAACCCACGTCCCATCGCAAGCCGGGCGAGTGCTTTACCAACTAAACTACCGAGGACGTCACGTGACAAGATGAAATTCCTCAAGTGTTTTTTTCTCGCTGTCAAAGCCAGCGTATTCTGATCAATGTTGTAGCTATATGTATAGCTGAGTAATATACTACCGTTTTTTCAAGTGTTATTTATCTTCAATTAAACCTTGCATGGAATTGCTAAAAACAAAAATTTACAATGTCTAAGCATTTCTGATCTTTACCAATAGTCAAATATTTGTAAAAATATTTCTATAGGGTGTTGACGCTAGTATACTACTCAGCTATAGATATAGCTACAACATTGATCAGAATACGCTGGCTTTGACAGCGAGAAAAAACACTTGAGGAATTTCATCTTGTCACGTGACGTCCTCAGTAGCTTAGTTGGTAAAGCACTCGCCCGGCTTGCGATGGGACGTGGGTTCGAGTCCCACCTGAGGTCGATGATTTTTTTCAAGTGTTATTTATCTTCAATAAATTGCACAGAGATATGCAAAATCACGTACGACAGAGAAATCGCGTAGAAGTCTTATGAATCCGTTTACAATAAAGTTTTGATATATTTGTGAAAATATATTGAGATAATTTAAAAAAATACTTATTACATTCAGTTTTTTATTACTATCTACAAAGGTATCTCAAAGGTGAACACCAGGGCTTATAGAAGTTTTCTGTTTTAAATTTATAGTGTCGAATTCAAAGCTGTTTTAACAGAGTAAAAATAAAATGAGATAGAATTGCATGTGAGAACCTTTTTTAGTTTTTTTTTAACACGACATTCGCTTTTATGAATGTCATACAATTTACTCGCACCTATTGGGGCTTGTGCGGTCATAATAATCGTATAGGTATATTTTTATCTAGCATCCATTAACTGCCACTTGACCCCGACATGATTTGTCAATCCCCCTCGTGTACATGCCTTACACACTCGTGTGCACCTTTTGTTTTACCTTTTCTTTCTCAGACCTTCGAACCAATTACCTTTGAATCCCAGATGACTTGAGCCTAACCATTAATAGTAAGTAACAATTTGTCTCAATTTTATTTACATGTACTAAAGTAGCTAGGTACTATAGTTATTGCAACTCAACGTGATACGAAACTGGGAATATAGTGCCTACTATATTGAACTATAGTAGATGTTTGGAAAAGTATCACCTTATCAATGTGTGATCAATCAAGCTCAATTCGATCGTGAATATTTCTAACTGTTTACATGGTAGACATATTCGTATTGAACTCAGCGTGTAGGTTTAGCTATGAGAGGAAATTACTCGTAGAATTTATAGGTACTACCAACCAACCAACCACTTTTTTATTGGTAGCCCGCCACGAGGTAGGTCAAACTGACAGCAATATATCGTGAACACATTCCAAATTCAAACATCAAATGGGGTTCACATCACAAACCGTTTAAAAATCGAAGTTCTCTCAACTGCGAACACGCCGCGAAATCGCAATCGAAGCTGGAAGCCTTAATCAGCCTCAATCGTAAACCATAACCGTGTTATCGGGTCCTTAAGGTTGGTGGGGTTGGGTAAGAAGACATCGACTGACCGTAAGCTCAGCGGCCGCCTGCGGCGTCGTTCGTCCACAGCACTCGCACTCACTCACACAGACGCGCGGGCCCGCTCGCGCGTGCACGCGTCGCGCAGCATGGCGTGCCGTGCACGACACGAGCACGAGAAGAGCACGACTCTTCTATCGACCGTGCGCCGGCCGCGCGCCGCTCAGCGACTGACGCGGGAGCCGTGCGCGCGCAACACCCGCCCGGCCCGCACCGCGCAGGCCGTCACGCCGAGCAAACATCACCTATATTTCCCGGCTGGAAAACACCCGCGTTACCCGGCCGCTCCATTGCGACTTTCCCATCACTTTCAAAACATTTTAAGACCTAATACTTAACTAAATTGTATTATACTCCGATCTCTAAGCTAAAAAACGTTAAAATATAACCAAAAACTTATTTTATAACTACAAAAATTGAAAAAGAAAGAACATTTGCTGAAAAATAACAGGCCACGTGATCACGTGACGAGAGAACTAGTATGGTTACTAGCCGCTCCGACAACCCTGCGAGGCGTTGCTCTCGTGTTTATTTTCGGCAGCGGCCGCGGACGGAGCCGAGAGCGCCGCGTTCCCGCCCGTTGCCAAGGCAACGCACCCCAGACGCCGGCGGAGCCTCCCGAATAGTTCCGAAGGTGACCGATCACGGAGAGCTGGAGTCGCCGGCAGACCTGGATTTTTGAAAACAGGATCGCCTAACCTGGTTTCTTGCACTTGAGTATATTAGCCGGCTAATTGTGCGCCTTTGCTATATTGTGAGCGCGTGTAATGCTACCCGCAATATTCAGTCTCGTAGAGTATGTCGGTGGGCGGAAAATGTTTCGTAGCAATCGTAACAGGTATCTCGTATCGTATGTTTTATTTGTATTCTTTTTCTTTTGCTAAGAAGTTATTCATTGACTGCCTTTGAAGATAGTTCCAAATACAAATAATATCTTATTTTCTTTCGAAACTAAGTAAACTATTTATTTCATTGGGTTGAATAAACAAAGACGTGTCGGAAGATCGTCAGGTTAGGCATATTGCTACCGTAAAACAAAAATATTACATTTTTACAAAAAAATTAACAGTTCAACAATATCGCTCTCTTTTTTATAAGGATGTCACTCAATGTTAAGGCTCTGTTTCGCTAGTACTTGTAAAGTGTAAAGTTCAAAGTCCTACTTTAGTCAAGTTGAAGTATGTCATGATGACAGGCGATAACGGAGCTTCGAGTTTAACAGTCGTTTCTATTGTCGGGACTCAATCGAATAAGTAAAAAGTGCCTTTAGAAAGTTGTTTTTATTATTGGGAGATTGAAGCTGTCCCAATAATAAACAAAACTTTCTTACATATACAGGGTTATTTGAAAAAAATCAACAACCTCGCACGACTAAATAGCTAACATCATAAACAACAACATTTGTTCTACGAATTTAGACGACTTTAGATAATTTGACACATTTTACTTTCATACAAACATAAATAGCAATTAAATTTAACGTCTGAATGTTCTTATCGATATTTTTTTTTTTAATGGGCTTACTCTTGACCCCAATCTTGCTCTAGAGCATAGATGGGATCTACGATGGAGCGAGCTTGCCCAGAAGATGCCTATTCACTCTGGACTTAAAGAGAGTCAGGTTATATGCACACGGAAATACAGACGCAGGCAGGGAATTCCAATCTTTAGCTGTGCGCATTATAAAAGATGATGAGAAGCGCTTAGTGCGGATTATGGGTATATCAACTAAGAACGGATGGTAGCCGGCCGTGCGTGGGGATGTCCGATGGAAGAAAGGTGACGGTGGTATTAGCTCATGGCATGCACGTCTTTTCGTTGTGAATGGAACATAGACTTACAAATGTTACCACAGAACAATAAAAGCTTAGAAAATCCTTTTTAATTCATGTATTGAGTTAATTATGATAAAACGTATAATAATGTTGTTGTAAATAATGTTAGTTATCTAGTCGTGCGAGGTTGTTGATTTTTTTCAAATAACCCTGTATAACACTCCGGCTAGAACTTTGACTATTAAGTTCCATGAGTAGAGCCTAACCAAGGCTACTTGATTAGCGAAGATGCCAGGTCTCTCTTAATCTAATTAGTTTCCGCACATAGTATATCTTATTAACCTAATTTAGTTGAAGATCATGGAGACAAAATAATAGAATTATTATTACATGGCTTGATATACAGGGTGTACAAAAGAATAGGAGACAGCTTAAAACCACGTAATCAGTTGCTGATATACTGCTCTGTCAAGAAAGTACCGGGAAAAGATTAATAATACACAAAATGTTAGTTATTCATCCAAATTTATTTTATCACCTTCAAAGTATGCTCCTTCAGAAGCGATACACTTACGCCAACGAATAATCCAAACATCAAAACATTTTTTTAAACGCTTTTTCCGGAATCGAGTTGTTCTCGCCGCGAATTCTCTTTTATGTCTTCTACCGAATAAAACCGGGTGCCACGAAGTGGTAATTTGAGTTTAAGAAAAAGAAAGAAGTCGGCTGGAGACATATCTGGTGAATAAGGTGGCTGCCCGATGGTATTTGTTGAGTTTTTGGTCAAAAATTCGTTCACAATGATGGCCTTGTGGAAAGGCGCATTTTCGTGATGCAAAATCCAAGAATTTTCATTCTTCAAATCCGGCCTTTTTCGTCTAATTTGCTCTCTTAAACGCCGCATAACGCTTAAATAATACTCTTTTTTTATCGTTTGATCTTCTGGCAAGAATTCTGAGTGCAAAACACCGCGACAGTCAAAGAAAACAGTCAACATGACTTTGACTTTCGATCGAGTTTGGCGCGGTTTCTTCGGTTTCGGTTCAGTTTGCTTTGTACTACTCATAAACACGTGTTTTTGGTAAAGTCGATTAACCGTAAGCCTTCTGTAACATTTTCAGAGACTCCGAACACGCAATCCCATTGGCGATGCAAAATTTAAGACAAACTCTTTGTTCGATATTTTTGTCCATTATGAAATTCGCAATACACACTAGATATGGTATAACTAAAAACAATACTGTATTTAATCTTATTATCAGATGTAACTCAAACTCCGCGCCAAAATGGAAAACAGTTGTGCCAATCTAACAACAAAACAAATATAATTTTGAATTTGGAACCATAAACAAATCATCAATTCCCGAAACTTTTTTGACAGAATGTCTATTGTTCACCCTGTATAGGCCACTTACTAGTCAACCCGCAACCATATTTCTTACAATTGAATCGGAACGTTTGGTAAGTATAAGTATAACTCTTTTTAGCTTGTTTACTTGAGGAAATCCTGTGAGGAACTGACCGTCAGCCGCGGGGGTGTTGTCTACCCTCTGATGGTACCCCGGGCTAAAAGTGGAAGATTGTGTAGGGCTCCGGGCGAAGCGACCTACCCACTAAAACGTCACGGTGCCCTTAGCTTCGGTGCCTTTGAAAGTGGAACCATGATTTCGCGCTTACCTATCAAGCGGCAAAGATTGTTCGGCCGCTCAGTAACAATAAATTTTTCATTGTGTCTTTTGACCTTCGCCTGACATGGTAAACACTTGTTTACTTTTATTATTCTTCAATGTTAAAATAAAACAAATATGTATATTATTATTAAGCTGACTTCTCCTATCTTTATTATAAACAGGATAACTTCGATATACTAAACTTATCTATATCTATACTAATATTATAAAGAGGAAAGATTTGTACCTATTTATGTATGTTTGTATGTTTGTAATGAATAGGCTCAAAAAGTACTGGGCCGATTTAAAAAATTCTTTCACCAATAGAATGCTACATTCTTCCAATTTGACATAGGCTACATTTCATTTTGAAAAAAATTAAGGATCCTTGGTAAAATTGGAACAATGTAACCGAAGGTGTAGAAAAATGAGTCTTAAAATGTCTTTCGTCGAATGCGCTGCCGAAACTATTAGCGATAATTGTCTACCCCGTGCGAAGCCGGGACGGGCTGCTAGTCTATTATAATTTATAACGCTATCACACGAGGTCGCGCCACACATTATATAAATAGCAAATCTAGTTTGCACTGAGTATATGATCAAAATGTGATTCAGAGCAACAATTATTATCATTATTTTTACTGAAAATTTTTGAAAATGGTATTTTGATTGATTTTGGGTAAATATTAAGTTAGTTTTGGTCAAAAATATCACGCTTTTATCAAATAATATGAAGAAAGCGTTACTAATTTTAAATTTCGCAAGCAGTCTCTCCATCTTGTTAAATGGTAAGCTACCAAGGATGTGACAACAAATCATTACCTCCACGATACCACAGCACCTAGACTGAGACAATTTAGACATGACCGGGAATCGAACCCGGGACTTCAAAGATAACGACGCCAAGTCGTGTGCGTGTGTGTCGTGTCGGCGTGCTTGCCTCTCTGCTAGGAGGTCGTCAAAGATTAAGGCGTTTTGCAGATGGCGGGGCGGGCCGGGCCGGTCTGTCCGCGAAGTAATAAAGACCGCGTCTGCCCGTCGATGTCGGCGACTGCCTTCGCCGCTAACACAAAGCACACCGCCGCGCCGCCAGTGTCCGCCGGGCACCTGCGGCGCGATCTTTTTGTCCTCCGTGTGCGTTGGTAGTATAGGATTCCCTTTGCGCTATCGTTCGCGGTGAAATTGACCGGCCCGGCCCGCCCCGCCGACTGCAAAGCGCCTAAGCGGTATTTCTTTTAATGACTAAATTATTTACTAACTAAAGTCATAATTCGTATGCAGATTATACTTAGATAAACTGTATATCTCAGTATGTTCGGCTTAGTTGGGGATAAGATGAGAAATAAGTATAATTATTTCTCATCTTATCCCCAACTAAGCCGATCATTTTACTATGACGATTAGATAACGGATATTTCCTGCAGTAGCTGGTTACCGGAATGATCTTTTCTAACAGCCTACTTTCCTTACTTTGATATAACTCCGAACGGAGTAAATCCGGCGAAATAACGATTTGACTGTTTTTAAACTCCCTACCGGGCCTAATCTGTCGATTTGCAAAGTTCTGACGGTTAGCTCCTACCAAAATATTGTAGGAATACAGTAGGTTTACTCCATAATCTTTACTAATGCACGCCGGACTATATATGGCGCCGCCATCTCTGAGGTTCCGGGTTCGATTCCCGGTCGGGTCAATGTAGAAAACGAACTTTTCTATATTGTCTCGGGTCTGCGTGTTGTGGTACCATCGTTGTTTCTGATTTCTATTACACAAGTGATTTAGCTACTTACGTTAGGATCAGAGCAATGTATGTGATGTTGTCCAATATTTATTTATTTATAATGTTGCTGAATTTATTTTGTAATTCAGTCACAATATCGATACTATTGGATTGCGACAATATTATAGTCGATAATGGACAATCAAGCGGGCAGCACCTAACTAGGAGTTACAGCAGGATTACTCCACAGTGTGTCACCAGTTGATCTTGAAATTCAGTCACAATATCGAAAGCACTTTCGATAGTAGGTAGGTATTGTTATAATCCTATAGTATCGATAATTTCGATAGTATTTATAATATATGAATTTTTATTGAAACAGCGAACATGACCGGGACGACACCTACACGGAAATGCTCGCTGTTACGATAAAAGTTCAAGATCATATTTAAGAAATTAATCATATTTCAACAGTCGAGTGTCTATTAATCACTATATCATAATATATTATCGTGTTTTGTTGGTTATGCTAGGGGGACTGGTGTAGATAAAAAAACCCTACTACGCCTATTTCCGTTTTGTAAGCAGTATTTTAATTACAACTACTTAAGATTCGTCTTACTGGACATTTTCTTCGCCGTAAGATTTTATTGATTGCATTTTCGAAGAAATTATGATAAAGTAACTTCGTGGATTACCTTTGACTTAAACCTCTCAAGCCCTGAAGGCTGAGAGATGTTGTTTTTTTGCACGTTAGCCCAATCAAGATGTAAGTTAATGAAACATTATAATTCAACTTATAATTAAACGTAATAATCGGAGCTACCCAAACTGGGAATCGATCCCGGAACCTTTTCCGTGAAGCAAATCACTGCACCGCAAGGCTAGCCAATAATCCTGGTAGGTATAATTGGACGAGAGTTTTCGATCGTTTTAAATTATTATAACCTTATATGATGCGGCTTAATTCACACCAACTTTAAAGTTTATACTTATTTCGGAATTTCGAATTATTTATACCTACTCTACTGTGGATTCTCGTATCAAGTGATTGAAACTGAAGTCGAGTTGATTCCTGAACGAAAACTTATCTGTCATCATGACAGAAAACTGACAGATTTTTAAGGTTATACATTGGATCGTCTGCTCAAAATGTTTTGCTTTTTCTTTTAAGCTTATTTTAACATAGTAATTTGCTACAAAAATGTCGGTAATCAGAGCGGGATTGCAAAAAATTACCAATGTCCTCAGAAATGGGCCAGGTTTGTGTTTTTCTGACATTAAGGTTTGGTAAAATTCCGTAACAAAAATATAAAATTTTATGTATTTATTTATGTTACAGGAGGCATTTTGTCCAGATTTCTAACGAATATTGCACCTGTTGAGAATAAATCGGAAGCTGAAATAACAAATGATGTCATAGCAACATGCAACAAACTGATAGAAGAGAATGCATCCCGTAACTTTGCTATAGTGCACCTTTTAGGCAAGCAATGGCGTGTTACTGATGGAGATTTATTGGTAGTGGAAGGATATTGGCCACCTAACATAGGTGATCAAATAAAATTGGAGAAGGTCATGGTTGCTGCCACAAAAGACTTTTCCCTCATTGGCCGACCACTAGTCCAACCTGGATTGGTAAATGTCACCGCTACAGTCATCTCCAAGGGACTGTCGCACACTCGCACGCATTTTAAAAAGAAGAGGAGAAAGCAGTTCATGCGCATTAACTTTCAAAGAGCTGAACAGACTATGCTCAGAATAAACTCTGTTGAAATCGCAAGCAAGATTAATGAACCTGCTAAAAATGTATATTAGGAATCTTATTTTGAAAGTAGATAATAAAACTAGATTTTAATAATACAAATGTTAGTTTTATTAAGACATTAGTAAAAATTTATTGTTGAATAATTTAAAATCTGCATTACATAATAGGTATGTCTAAAAGTTTTTGTCAACTATTCAAAATCACATTATCACAGTATTCTTGAAAAGTATTTTTATGGTCTTCTTTTAAAAACCTTTTCATGCCTCTAAACAAATAAAACATCTTTTTGTTCTCAAAGATACTCTTCAATATTACTAAAAAAGTTTCATAGTTTCCATCTTTTTTGTACAATGAGATTGATGTTTGAAACAATTTATATTGGTCAGCTTGTAAAAGTACTTTAATTTCCTTAACAAAATCTATCAATGAAGTTGGAGCTACTTTTTCAGGAGAACCACTTACAATTTCTTCACTTTTCAAATTATTTTCAAAACCAAATGGCTTGATCTTCAACTTTTTTCTTTTGGCTGTGGATGCAACATTGGATTCTTCTGCATTCCTTTTGTGAATTGTAACTAAGGACTCGGAAGAACTCTGTGATGCATCTTTACTACTATCTAAAGCACTAAAAAGATCTTTAGTTTCTTTAGGTTTAAACTCATTCACATAAGTAGATGCCTGAGCATTCTTATAGAAATCCATGGAGAAATCAGCATATACCTCATTTGAATTAGGATACTGACTCACAGACTTTTTAGTACCTTTGTTCACAATTCTAGTATTAGTCATAGGAAAAGACACTCCACCAACATTGCTAGGCTCATAAATTTTATATCCTTTATTAGCTTCATCAGGAAGTATGGGTTTTAGTTTAGGAGATTGCAGAGTGGCTTCTGCAGTTTTGAAAAACCTACAAATCTCACTTACAGTCTCTCCAAACTTATTGGACACATTTATGTAGTCTCTCAACCATGCAGACAGTTGACCTTTTAGCTTAGGACTGTTAAACCTGCTATCACAAAGTAAGATTGCTCCATAATCGTTTTGATGTCTTATAACTCTTCCAATAGCTTGGTTGACTGCTCTTGTTGCTTCTAATGAATACCATTCATCGCCAGATAAAAAGTCTTTATTGTTTACTCTAAGCTCCTCCAGATATTTCTTTTTGAGGATAATTCTGGGGTCTTTCAAGGGTGGAAATGGTAACCCAGTAATGATTACAGCTCTTCCATTCATATCAGCAAAATCTAACCCTTCTGAAACTTTTCCTCTACATACTGCCATAAAACAGGCACCTTTAGTGCTGGGATCACTTATCTTGCCATAATAATCACTAATAACAGCATTGAAAGTGTCCTTTCTTTGTGGTTCAACAAAAATGGGCTTGATATTATTGATACTGGACCAAATACCTTCTGATTGCCATGCTTCTTGACATTTCGTCATAATTGGATATGAAGGGAAAAAAACTAACAATCCATCTGGCACTACCCGGGTGAAGCTCAATATTGTTCTTCCTAGAGATGAAATATACTTTGGATTGTTCCTGTTCTGATAATTTGAATTCAGAGGTGTTGAATCAGGACCTTGACTGACAATTTTTACACATATTTGATTGCTTTTGACAATATGGGGATTTTCCAACTGAACTCCAATGGGGATCCCTAACTCTGATATTAATGGTTTTAAAGGTGCTAAGGTTCCACTAGTTAAAATGATGCTTCTTACGTTTTGATCTAAAAGCTGCTTCATTCCAAACCCTGGGCTAAAGCACCAATAGCTAAGAACCCGCTCAGCAGATTTTGCATTACCAACCTTGAGTGCGCCCCAACCATCAGATTTTTTGTTTTTCTTGTCTTCAATGTGAACATGTACTTTATAACACATTTTAACTCTTTCCTTATAACTATGAGTAGTGCCACTGAATACAACATTTAACAAATCCACAAACTTTTGAAGACCAACCCCTTTTCTTTGGAAAGGAGAAGCACTTGCAGTTGACAAGTATGTAACAAGGTTTCCAAGTAAAGTGATGACTGCCATTTGATTATGATCTTTGATCTCAGCTTTAGACAGCAATTCAAATATAAATCCTCCAGGGAAAGTTGTGCCTTCACTGCCAACATTTATTTCATCTATAGCTTTTTCTAAAGTCAGCATTATTTCTTTCAAAACACACAAATCTTCACATGTAAAATCCTTAGGCTGGTTATTATCAACAGTGGCATCCAGCTGATCTTCAGTATTCTCACTAAAGGATCTCATAACATGTGTAATTTCATCTATACATAATGCTATATCTGTGCTCTTGATTTGTAAAGAAGCTGATTCTTCACACATTTTCTCAACATTGTGAGCTTCATCAAATATTATTATGTTATTCATTAATTCTACACCATTCGCTTTTCTAGATTTTGGATCCAATAAATAATTGTAAGGCATAAATATAATATCGGCATCTTGCTTCAGTTCTTTTGTTAAATAATATGGACAGCACTTTAGTTTTTTACCAACAGCTACTAAATCTTCAATATCTAGTATGTCATCACCTTTGACAGACTTATCTTCCTTCTTTGAGTCGACATTATTATAAAAGTAACAGGTCTTGGATTTTACCTTCAACTGGCACATGTTAACTTTGTTCATGTTGTTAGACTCTTTTGAAACTTCAGGGTGTATGCACATTTGGTCTCTTGAGCCTAGAACTGTTGCCTTCACATGTCTATAGCTGGATCTCTTTAACTCCTGCATAGCCTGTGTAAGTTGAGAATGTGTTCTAGATGAATATATTATTTTGGGCATACCCCAAGATACATTGTCCTTTGCTTTGCCCGCTCCTGTTTTCAGATTATCCCGCAAGGTGCCACCAAAACCGCCCCCACTGTGCTCTGTGAAGTTTCCTAACTGAGCGTTCATTTGTAACTGCGCTTTCTTTACAAGCAGCCATGCTAACGATGAACATAATAAGCTCAACGTCTTACCAGTACCAGTAGGAGATTCCAATAAAGCATGAGTGTTGTTTTGCAGGCTTTCGATTACTTTTTCCATGTACGCCTTCTGAACATCGTACGGTTCAAATGGAAAATTAACAGGTATACCTGATATCATTACTTCGGGCATTGTGGATTTGGCTGATTTTACTTAAGGAATAATAAATGTTCCCATTTAGAAGTAGAAACAACACAACAACAATATTATTTATTCGGTACAATTAGAGTTGTTTTTAAGGTTATGATGTTATGTTGACATTTCGATAAATTTTCCCGCCAAATACTTAGTTAGTGTCCTATTCATAATTACCGAAATGAAGACTTTAAATTTTTTCGACCTATGTGTTAAAATTACAAAATATAGGTATATATTTATTTTACTTGAACCTATCTGCATTCTTCTCATTTTTCAAAAATTGTAGTAGAAGTGAAGTATGCCTATAAAATTCGATACAAAAAAATTACAAAATGCGAACGCGATCTAAAAAGCAATACTTCAAGATGTGCTTCGTTCTAGGCATACGCTACGTTCCTTTTGGTATATTTACTGTACTCTATTCGCTACGCTTTTTATGATTAGTAAGAGTCTTACAAACCATAATATTGTCGTAAAAAACCTTAAAAAACTCTTTTTATCTGCAGTTTTACACCTAATAAACTGGAAAGAAACTATCTTCAATAATATATAGACTTGATTACCTAATTAAAATGTTCAATTTTCAAGTGTTTTTTTTTACAAAAAAAGTAGGAAGCGTGAAGGTAGTATTATTTGATCAGTGACGTGAAGCGTCATGAAACGGAATCCTTTTGACAATAACTTTGATGTTTTTTTTTTAACATATGATTACGACTAACCTTAAAAAGTGTAAATTTTCAGGTTTATTCTAAAGTAAAAGTATCTTAAGTCATGGAAATATCCGTGAAACAGATTTACACGTCCGTTGCTTGCAATCGAACTCCCGAAATAGTTGACTGGAACAGCAACGGATTTATTTGTTTTGGTGCGACAAATGCTGTTGTTATTTACAATACGGTACGTATAACGTATAATTTCAGAATAAAATGTGTTGTCTCAAGAATTCCAGAGGTACCTATTTTTGAAAATTTGATGATATAATAAAAAAATCTTGTATCAAAAGTATTTTATATTTGGACATCATCGCATACGCTGGTCTGATCCTAAAGATCATAGCTAAGGCACTTGTGTTCTAGAAATCAGAAACAGTGATGGTACTGTAAGACCCAGACCCGTGACAATCTAGAAAAGTTCATTTTCTTTATTGACGGGAAGCAAACTAACCTCGTTTGACTAAGCTTAGTCTGGCGTGCTCGCCTCTCAGCTACCAAAAAGCCTGCAGTATGGAGGGTAGAATACAGAAGGGCCATCTCACCTTAGAGAATAATTGTAAAAGTGTCCAGTTTATGAAGTAAATAACCATTCAAAAATCCTACACAGCAGCACTATTATCGCTAGGGGGTATAAAAGGAAATCAAGAAAAATATCAAAAATCTAAATTAATTTATTTAAACGCAAATAAACTATATTCTATTCTATATTGTTATAAAATAAAATATTTTCAGACATTATTTCTACATAAGTATAATAGCTTTTTTTTATTTACACAGAAATGTAAAGGCACGGACCCCCTCACTGTGCTCAGCCACCACACTTCCAAAGTCAACTCTGTGAAATGGTTAAACAAGCCATACGGTTCGTGCACAGAACTATTGTCATGTTCCGCTGACAAGACCGCTGCAATCTGGACCTATGAAAACAAAAGATGGACAGTTACAAGCAAGCTTGCGGGCCACACGGACGGTGTGACAAGTGTTTATGGCATGTACCGTAAAGAAAGAGACTTGGTGGTTTACACTGGCTCAATTGATTCTACTGTAAAAGTGTGGGAAAGAATAAATGGTTAGTATTTTATTTTTATATACTGATAGCTTTGTAGGATTTTAAAATTAAAAATTAAAACTTTATTAATCATGGTTAACACAACATCTATACAGATAGCACATAACAAATGCTGAGCGGGGACCTATATGACTCTCTTTTTATGTTTATGTTTGATTCTGTTTGTAATTGTGCTTATGTGTCAAATAAATGTTTTCTATTCTATTCTATAAAACAAAAATAACTGCCACAGATAAACTAAATTCCATATTATAGAAAACAATCTGATTTCCTCTTTCTGTTTTCACAATGTTTTAAATCAACTTATTAAACAACCATTTTCTCCATTACATTATTAAACTTGATTTCTTTCAGGTGAAGTATCTCTTAAACAGACTATCAGCCTCAACTCCGGTCTCTGCTTGACATTGCACGCACATTTGTTACCGTTAGTTGACAAGCCCATCCTGTTCTGTGCTCTTGATGACCACAAAATACACATATTTGCCGGAGACGAAGAGTACCACAAAGTACACACATTGGTAGGGCATGAGGATTGGGTGAGAGGAATGGACGTGTTAAATGTTGGTGAGTATGGCATGGCACATTCTGTTTGTGCTGCTCAGCGGTAATCATCATTCATAGCCAAATCTTAGTAAATCGCAAATTAATATAAACCTATCATGCATAGACTACTTATGTAATTTTTTTTTATCTGCATTCTCTTTATAAATAAATAAATTATTAATAAAAAATTTAAAACAATTGACCAAAAATGATCTTTATGCAACAATGACCAAAACAGATATAAAATTTCCTATTGAATCTCAATGACAGCTTCCAAGATATAAAAAAGAACAAAAATAAATAAAAAGCAGCAGACCTTTCTGCCGTGTCAGTTTTGCTAACGGGCGTGACTGGCCTCATTTTTAGGGTTCCATACCCAAACGGTAAAACGTGACGTGCGAAACCCTTTGTGTGCGAGCCCGACTCGGACTTGGCCGGTTTTTTTTTTACTCTACTACCTTTATAATTAGGCTAGCACCAAAAAGACGCAGAGCAAAAAACTCGTAAAAATTTTATAAATTGGTTCAATTCAAAAAATCTAAAAATTCACAGACAATTCAACAATACTACTAGCGTCCGGCTCCCAAGACACATACATCAGGCTCTGGCGCATCCAGCACCACACCGCACAAGCGCCATCCCACGAGATCCGGGTGGAGGAGAAAGTCTTCCAAGCTTGCGGTCACGACTGGTCGGTGAAGCTGGACGCAGTGCTGGCCGGACATGAAGGCTGGGTGTACGGAGTGCAATGGCATCCTTATGGTAAGTTTTGAGGTCTGATAAACATGTAATTTCTAGTTACGCAATTACCTTTTAAATAAATAAAAAATAAAAAAAGCCCATATTTCCGAGTTACAAGTGGTTGGTACAAATTTGTTCACAATATGTCTCTGCTCGGTGTGCCTTTCAGCATAGGCCTCCTCCAACGTTTTCCACTGCGGCCTATCAGCTGCTACTCTTGGCCAGAAGGGCCCCAGGGTCATCCTTATAAATAATAAAATAAAATAAATTTATTTCAGACAGAGTCCATAAAAGTGACACAAGAAACATTAATTAACTTAATCCAATTAAATTCAATTCAAAATTCAAATCAATATAATATAACTAACTATCTAATACAATACATATATCGTCTTCCCACCTTTCAAATACCTTTCTTTTATTAATTGATTGCTTTCAAAACTATAACAATCAAATTTTTTTTTAGGGCAAAAATAACAATTATGTATTTTACTAACCTTTTAACTTACAACATTGGTAAAAAAAAGTTTTATCTGCATGTGCTACCCAATTACTCATCATCATCATCATAATCATCATCATCTCAGCCTATTGCAGTCCGCTGCTGGACGTAGGCCTCCCCCAAAGAGCGCCAAAAAGCACGCACGAAAGTGTCACGTTCCGCGTGCGAGCGAGAGCGTGGACAAGCGATAAAGAGGCACGATTGGCCTAAGCGTTCGGCTTGTAACGCATCTATCTCTCTTCCACTCCATCAGTCGATGCGTCCGAGTAGCAACAATGTTTTCTTATGATGTCCGTAATCCTACTTTAAAAACAACTATTTTTAGGGTTCCGTACCCAAAGGGTAAAATGGGACCCTATTACTAAGGCTCCGCTGTCCGTCTGTCTGTCTCTCTGTCTGTCAACAAATGTAACTTTTTTGCTCGTTTTTATAGATAAGGGTGCGGAACCGTTCGTGCGCGAGTCCGACTCGCAATAGGCCGGTTTTATTTTATTTTATGGACATTTGCAACACAAGGAAAGATTGACAATGATAAAAATATTCCTTAGCAGTATTTTCACATCAAAACCTACAGAAAAAAAGTATTGATTGAATCAATGCTATAAAAGAAGGCGATGTCTGAAAAATTTGATTCTCACGCAACTCCCATTACTTGCAGTCGACTCGAATTTTCCTGGGAGACCCAGAAGGCCAAATGAACCGAGAGTCTCCCAACCCTGGTTTGACGACGAATGTGCGGCATATGTTACTTGCCGTAAAATTGCTGAGAAAACCTATAACAGATCAATGACTAAAGAGAACTTTGAATTATATCTTAAAATTGCTGCTCAAACCAAGCGTGTGATAAAGAAAAAGAAGAGAGGTTGAGTCAAATTACTAGTTTTTTCCCAAATTATGATTAAAAATAGGGTTTTTTAAACTTTATTTTATAGCTGCAGAGACTTAAATTTAGTTAGTATGATGACAGTAACTTCTTCGTCCAATTCGTACCGGACGGTTCCTTATCAGAGTACTATTCGTACCGGACGGTTCCTTATCAGAGTACCAAAGTCAAGAAGGTCAAGCGTACGGACGGTACGTAGGTACCAGTAGAATACGTACCAGACGGTTCCCAGTTCGGAACCGTCTAACTAGGATCTTGATCCTAATCCTCGCAACCAATCAACCAACCAAACCAAACCTACCTGCTAACTTTTTACATGATGAAACAGTACTTGTCTTATTGCGCACAGCTAGTTTATAGTATTCTTTTTTTAATAGGGCAGCTACTGTATCCCGACCACATCGCGATTGTGTCGCTGCTTTTAGTTTTGCGAGTGTGTAAACGTACGTACTGACAACAGCTCGTCGACATACCACAAAATGACAAATTCTCTCGTTTGAAAATGATCTCTATAAGTCAGGCTTAAAGTTGAAAATCTATTGAAGAATTTTTGACTTTTTTTTTGGGTAGGAGGACGTGCTGTTGACTGTACAATGATTTGCGACTGTGTCTATGGTGCATCGAGAATTCGAGACTGAATCGCTTTTGTGTCGCTGCAAAAAGTCGCAGTACACAGAGTTACATTGCAAACTATTGCCAAATTTTAAAAATAAGATCTAGAGGTGCACTGCATACGGTATTTGTCGGAAATTAAAACCTCTTGTTTGCGCGGGCGCTCCTGCTGTTAGAAATGCTACATCGCAAAGGCTAAGGTATGTTTACGCGCGCCATTGTGACTATTATTGCATTGAACTTTGCAGTTCTAGGTTGCACAGGGATAGTGCGTGCGTATTTTTTATGAATGAGACAAGATTATCCACGCGTAACATTTTTTAACAGCGGATAGTAAGAATACAAATAAAATGTGTTTGTTTTTTCCAAAAATGTGTTAGATCGATTTAGTTACTGATTTAGAGTGGTCCCTGAAAATTTGGCACTACTTTGCAATGTAACCCTGTATAAAGGGCCTTGTTGGAGTCCCGATCGAGGCTTAAGAGTGCTTTAGTACATCGTAACACCAAAAATTAACAAACTTTCCTATTAAAGGGCCTTGTTGGAGTTCCGATGGAGGCTTAAGAGTGCTTTAGTACATCGAAACACTAACAATTAACAAACTTTTCTATCCATTTGTGTCGCGATGCAGTCGCGTGACTCTCAAACGCGTCTGTATTGCTACAAAAAGTCGCACTGTATAAGGGGCCTAAACCCAGCCTGTCTTTACAGACACCAACAAAAAGCAGCCCGTATACAAGTTGCTATCCTCGTCGCTGGACAAGACGCTGATCGTGTGGCAGCCCGCAGCGGAGGGCGGAGGCGCGTGGGTCGAACAAGTTCGCGTGGGGGAAGTAGGGGGTAACGGGCTGGGCTTTTACAGCAGCCGGTTTGGGCCTAGAGGCGAAACGTTTTTGGGCCATGGGTACAATGGGTCGTTCCATATTTGGTCTGTGTGTAAGGTAAGACATTTTCGTCTCGTTATATTAAGTTAACTATAGGATAGTTGGAATTATATATCTCAAGGCTTATCCCTGAAGCTTTTAAAGAAGCTTTTTCAACTACACCACCACTAGTATGAGCGAGAATTGACATTACTTCTTATTTTGTTTTATCACTTAAAAATCACTAACTATTTCGATGAAAAATAATCTCGCTCGATGACCCTGACGGGACCGTAACCATTGCAGAAATAGGCAGGACCGCTGTTAGGCTCCTTTCTAGTGGGCTGGATCTGGCGTTGAGTCACACTTTGGCTTCAAAATGCGCCTCTGCAGGCTCGGACCTCGGCTTGCACTGTCGTCCGAAGGGTTGACAGGGGACAAACGGCTAGGCACTTGTCTGTATCAGCCAAATGAAAGACGGGACCTCGCACCCGTCGTAATTCCCTCCCAGTACAATCCCCCTATTCAGCTAAAGCAGATTTTGCTATGACTACGCGTCGGCTAGCAAATCCATGTCATATAAAAGGTTTATACAATGAAATGATGCTCGTGACTCAGTGTAATATTAAGCAAGCCGCGGGTTTCGCTCATATTTAGTGACATTTATCATCTCCTTGCTTCGGAAGGCACGTTCAAAGTTGGTCGCGGCTAATATCGCTTGATATTAGTCGTAAAGCCTAGTCAGAGGCCTTATGGTGGCTTGATTACATCTGACAGATAGGTTTAGTCACTGGCCTTACAATACCCCTCGACCAATCCGCACCGCCCGCGTGGTGGAGTATGGCCCAAACCACCTCATAGTTGAGGTGAGGCCTGTGCCCTGCAATGGGATGTATATAAGCATACTCTACTTTTTTAACACGAAATGACTACGAATATTTGTTATCCAACAAAGGAATCTGGTCAATGGGAGCCCCAAGTGGTGTGCGGCGGGCATTTCGGTGGCGTCGAGGATGTGAGGTGGGAGCCTGGCCGCGGCAGGTACCTCACCAGCGTGGCAGCCGACCAGACTACCAGGGTGCACGCGCCTTGGAAGCGAGACGGTATGTTTGACGACCGTCTGGTGTAGTGGTTCGCGCTCCGGACTACAATGCCTGGCGGTTGCGGGTTCGAATCCCGCGAGGGGCAAATGTTGGTGTGATGAGCACGAGCATTTGCACCTCCAAGTCATGGATGTTTATAAACATATTTAAGTATGTTTATCCGTTATCTAGTCGTCATAGCACAAGCTTTGCTTAGTTTGGGGCTAGATAATTGTGTGATTGTGGAAACAATTTATTTTTATTTATTTGAGGCTTACATATTCAGGTGGGCCGCATCGTATAAAACCTCAAGCACTTGACCAAGGATTTAGTAAAGAACATCTCTTTATTTTTATTTTAGAGAAGTTTTACTTAGGTTTTGCGTTATCTATGTAGATATACCTACGACGGAACTGAGAAGTTTTAGAGTGAGAGGTTAATTGCCATTTATCTTAAACGGTTCGACGGATTCAGAAGTTAAGGGTTAGTGATGGCCAAGCAATTTAAGGCAGCCCCTGACGGATTACATATGGTTACTTAAGACCTATTAGTCGGGGATTTAAAAATAAGGATGTGAACACCAATCATAAATCATTCTGAGACATAATTTATTTAATCGGACACCTTATTTTAGCACATTATAATTTATTAAAATAATCTATTTTTTTTTCATAATCAATAAAAAGTTAGGCAGTTGAGGCCGCTAAACAATGACGTCAAAGCTTGTTATCGCCATACAAATTATAAGTCAGATGTGCGTTTTGACAGCACATAAAAAGTATGTCAATTGTTTGGTGGTCAACTAGCCTATTCTATTTAATCCCAGGTTTATACAGGGTGTACAAGAGAATAGGACTCACCTTAAAACCACGTGATCAGCTGGTCATATACAACATCTTTTTCTATGGAAGCAACATCGAAATCGAGATTTTTTTTCAGCTTCTCCATACAAACTTCTTGCATACCTCGATGATAATGTATGGAGCATCTGAAAATAAAATTACGATTTCGATGTTGTTCCCATAAGAAAAGTTGTTGTATATGACCAGCTGATCACGTGGTTTTAAGGAGTGACCCATTCTCTTGTACACCCTGTATAAAGCATGAGCTTTATTCCAGGCTGCGACCCCGAATGGCACGAGCTAGCCCGTCCCCAAGTGCACGGATATGACCTAGCCTCCCTCGCCCTCGTCGACTCGACGACCTTCGCTTCGGCCGCTGAGGAGAAGGTCATCAGAGTGTTCCAAGCCCCTCACAACTTCTTGCACAACTTCGCTAGTATCGTTGGGGAGGAACTGGTGGATCGAGGCGCGGGTGGAGAAGGTATGTTGAGTAAGCCTTAAAGACTAAATACAAATTCAAATTCAAATATTTATGCTATTAAGTAGGGTACAGTACATGTTATATTATTAGAGATGGTGCATTGGCCTACTTAACTATACAATTAGCATGCAAATATTATAGAAAACAGTTTCGAATACCTAAATGATCTTAATTCTTCAGTCAATTCAATCACAGCATTCAATTAAGTGATCAATATAATGTCAATAAGTTAACTAATAATTTTTATTTTTTCAAACCATGCATCGAGCACATTTATTATAGTTCTGTATGTTTTATAAACTCATCAATTGAATAGAATGTCTTGTCCAACAACCACTTTCGCAACGATGATTTAAAACTATTGACTGGGAGGTCCTTAATGCGAGTTGGTATTTTTTTATAAATAGTTTTGCACATAGCATAGCTATTATTTTGAAATCTTTGCGTTTTTTGGCGAAAGAGACGCCTATGGCGATTTCGCGTTGACCGTTGGTATAAGTCCTTCTCTTGTACAAACTTATGATTGTTTTGTTTGACAAAAATAGTTATATACTGTAGGAAGGTGCATCTAATTTAGTTGACAATCCTCTACTTTAGCCCAGTGCGAGATAGTGAGGGGTATAAATAAATAGACACCTGGCAACACAACAATTTTCAATGCCTTTTATGGCCTCTCATGGCCACAAACTTATTATTTTGTTACGAGCAAGGTTCAAGCACCAGACAATGAATTTTGCCAGAGATCTCTCAGACATCCAGACCTACCCCTATTTAAAAATAAATACTTTTTTTGTATTTATTCAAATTGAGAATCGATCCCTGAAACCCAAGCTGGGCCATCTTTGATTTTTAGGGCCACGAATAGACTAAAATATTATGTTTATCTATCCAGCTTTAGTTTATTTACTCCTAACGCACCTATTTCTCGTGGTTTATGGGACACCGAAGTGCCAAGTCTTCGATCAAGACGATGTTTATTCACCCCTAACGCACCACATCTCGTGGTTTATGGGACACGGAAGTGCCAAGTCTCCGATCAAGACGATCTTTGTTAGCATAATTCTTAAAGGCTAATATTAAAGAAAATATTTAACCGCATTCTTTTTAAATACCTCTCTTACTGACCCGATCGTGTAAGATAAACATCGATTCACGTACCCTATTGGTTTCTTCTTAGGTATAGGCCCCGAAGGAGCATCAGTGCCATCTTTAGGGCTGTCCAACAAAGCAGTGTTCAGCGGCGAGACGACGCAGCCCGATGAAGACGACCGGTACTTCGTGCCTGTCACTCTCACCGGTAGGTATTTATATCGGGTGTAAAAAAAGGCTTAACGAAGCCGAATACCACATATTCTACGTATTATTACGATCATTTTTTTCTTTTACACTATACTTAGGAAATGACGGGTTACCGAGTTATTGACAGTCAAAGTAACAAATTTTTTTCAAAGATTTTTACAAAATTGGCTTCTGTATGATAATACTAAACTTTTTTTACAAAGATACATGATCCGCTTACACACATGCATAGTCTGTGGCGTGCGCGCTATACATTGCGGGTTAATAATAAGTTACTTTTTTTTGATACCCAAAAATAAAATTCATTTCCAAGCAATTTTTTTTTTGCATTCTACTTGGTTTAATGGATAGAATTCGTGGTTTAAGGCTTCGTTAAGCCTTTTTTTACACCCTGTATATTCTGTCTCCTTCACTATTAAGTTAGCCCTTTGGTTTTGTAATCGGATAATTGGTCAGTTATTTACCTAAACTTTTTCCTTCAAGAAATAATAATATGGATATGCCTTTCTGAATAAAGTAAACGGTAAATTTGGTTTGTGCCACGTTCTCGGGATCGACTAATGAACCCTATTTCTTTTTATAAAAAATAAATATAAATATTGGACGACATCACATACATTGCTCTGATCCTATGGTAATTAGCTAAAGCACTTGTGTTATAGAAACCAGAAACAACGACGGTACCACAACACCCAGACCCGAGAAAATATAGAAAAGTTCGTTTCCTACATTGGCCCGACCGGGGATCGAACCCGGAACCTCAGAGATGGCGACACCATATTAGTCCGGCATGCTCGCCTCTCGGCTACGGAGGTCGTCATATTAAAACATACACCGTGCTTTTTTAACCGTCTTAAAACCGGAGGCCACTTAAAGTATCCAATAACTACATGTCATTTGTATAATAAAACTTGGTAATTATTAATTATTTAAAAACTAAAAAAAATAAATAATTATAAGCAAAATTTAGTTTGAAACATCCTGTACACGGATATGATAGTCTACGTGGATGGTGCTGCACGCGTGGAGGCGGCAAGGTCAGGGACTATGCATTGTTGAAACCATAAACATTATAAACAGGATGATACATTACTATCTTGAATTATTTGTATTTTTTTACTTAAAAATGATATGGTTGATAAAAGAAAAATAATACTTCCTAGAGGTTTATTAGGATGTGGTTACATAACGTGGGCTTCGGCTTTAAGACGGTTAAAAAAACACGGTGTATACGAAGGTTTCTGACGTTTTGTCCTGGTCTGGGTCGGACGAAGTACGCTTGAACATTATTTTAGATAACATCTAATCATCGATCTAAACATTATTTTTGCATTTTTTAAACTTGCACTACTTTAACATTACGGGTATTATTGTCTTCCCGAGAAAATTGGGCCGAAATGTCGAGAAAATAATTAAAAAGGTGTGTGTTAACTGTTGCATTAATACCCGTGATGTGTAAATCATCCTAAAAAATGTAATTCTGTTGTAAATCCATGTCCTGATTAAGCGCTACATTTGAACGAACATAAAGGCATGCGCACACGCACACGATCGGTGCTGAGCTTTCGGCCGAGCTGGTTTTCATTGTCTCTGGTTTAATGGTTTGATGTTTTTAGTGTTGTGTGGTTTTTGGTTTTTAATGTTTTTTTTTGTTTTGATTGTTATTATTGTATTCCATTTTTGACTTGTTTGTATTTTCTTTATTTTTATTTTTGTTGTTAGAGGCCCCTGCAGAATATCAGTGTCGTGGCAGCCTTAAGTTGCCACGACGAATACTGAGTCCTTTTTGGCACGATTTTTTAATTATTATTACTTTCTTTATTATTTTTTGTGTCCAATTGTAATTTTTTATGTTTCTATTTATTTTGTGCCAAATAAATACAATTCAATGTGAAGTGTGGTGCCGGCACGTTAAAAGAATAGCGCCACCCCTTCTCTTCCTATGGGTGTCGTAAGAGGCGACTACAGGAGAGCCGCCACAAGAAGACGGGCAGCAGCGTCTCCTCTCCACCATTGGCCAAACTGCGATCGCCAACCCGCCTGCCAAGCGTGGCGATTATGGCAAAAATCCTCCTTTTGGAGAGGCCTGTGTCCAGCAGTGGACTGATATAGGCTGGTGATGTGATGTCAAATACAATTCTATTTGAAGGATTTCAACACAAGAAGTGTTGAGGTTTGAATAATAAAAGAAATACTTTAGTGAAAATATTGCCGTTATATTTTGCACCAGAAAATCAATAGATAAGCAGACAAGTCACAGACCACAGACAAGGTAGAATAATAATGGGTGCGTTCACACAATAGAAAAATGCTAAGGCTGCGTTCCATTTCCATCACTATTCTATTATAACTTTTCATTTCCATTAACCCCTCATTCGTCAGAGCCGCCGACAGAGGAGACTTTAATGCAGAACACGCTATGGCCCGAAGTGCACAAGCTATACGGGCACGGGTACGAAGTGTTCGCGCTCGACGCTAGCGCCGACGGGACTCTTCTCGCGTCTGCCTGTAAGGCCACCACGGCCGAACACGCTGCGGTGCTTATATGGTACGTTTAAATAAACAAAATAATCCATTTTAAAACGATGAGCGTACTATCGCGGTCTCCGACGCCTTACCCCTTTGTAGAAATATTCCTGTGTAAGCGCATCGCGCCGGACTCGCCCCAACCCGCCCTGATTGGTTATGCATTTTACTACGTTTTACTACAACCAATTAGATACAAATAGAAGCTTGCTTGCTTGTGCCTTAACACCTATTGCCTTGATTGAACCCGAAACATAAATGAACGTAGGGCGTGGCTTGAAGTGAGTGGCAATGAGGTGCTTGCAAATGATTTTAGCTTTGAGACGGGTCAGGCGTCGCAGCCCGCGATAGTACCTATATAGGGTGTAAATTCGTCAGTAAACTATTTTCTAAGGCGTAATTCTACTGGTCAAATACAACAACTTCTTCTATGGGACCAACTTCGAAATCGCAAAAAAATATTATATTCACTTCCCCATACAACAACACATGTGCGTGGGCGCACGATAGTAGTATTCACGTGAAAATATTCACTTTCCCATACAAAACCGCAGACCTGCTAACACCATCAGTTTGAATGGAAAAGAGAGGTTTTTTTGCCGATTTTGAAATTGGTCCCATAGAAAAAGTTTTTGTATTAAAACAGTAGAATCTCCCCATAGAAAATAGTTAACTAATAAATTTACACCCTGTATACGTCTAAAGTAAGGCCTTAATCCATTTATATAGAGTGTTAAAAGAGACAAGCCAAAAAAGGAGGTGGTTCAGACAGAGTCAAGTCTAGAATACAAGAAATAAAAAACACAATTAAAAAACTTTTTTGTTTAACTACAGCCGTGATATGCTACGAGCGTTAGATTGATAATTTTGATAGGATTTATTTATTTAATCGTTACTAAATAAATACATATTACACAAAAAAAAACTTTCTGTTTTTCATAGTTTATTGGCACGTAGCAAAATCAAGTTTCTAACCAATATATTTATTTTTCGCAGGGAAACAACAAAATGGCAGCAGATCCAAAAGCTAGTCTCCCACCAGCTAACTGTCACGCAACTGGCATTCTCGCCAGACAGCCAGCAACTCCTGTCCGTATCGCGCGACCGAAAGTGGACCTTATACCAGCGGGTGCAAGGCTCAAATTCGTTTGTCCTCGCCGCCGGCACAGACAAGACGAACGGAGTTCACTCGAGGATCATTTGGTGTTGTGCGTGGGCGCATGATAGTAGTATATTCGCAACTGGGTCGAGAGAAGGGAAGGTAAGTTATTTTTTTACTAGATCAGCATTTTATCAGACTTGGTGTCGTCATCTCTGAGGTCTCGGGTTCAATTTCCGCTCGGGTCAATGTAGAAAACGAACTGTTTTATTTGTTGTAGCTTAGAATCTGATCAATGCATGCATGTTATGTTGTTGAATTAGTGATTATTTAATCAGTGGAAGAACTGAATAAGTGATTATATAATCACTAAGAGCAAGACCAAGCACAATGCGACACCTATCGGGGTAAATGCGCAGTGTCCTTCCCAATTGAAAGTTTATAGCATCAGAATCTGAAAATCTGTATTTATGGTAGCACAATAATTCGAAATTTTACCTGCTTATCTTATTAATGTCCGTAGGTATTTTTGAATCATGCGAATTCCAATTCGAATACGAAATGGCAAGATTCGCATGCGAATGACTAAAATCGCTATTTTTGAAAATTCATTCTGTGAATTCTGCAACGAGTGGTCCGACCCACTCGTATTTCGATTCTACTAGTAGAAAGTTTAGAAGTATGACTTTGACAAGTAAACATATGGTTCACAGATTAAAAACTTTTTTTTCGTTGCGTTCCATGCGATTCATTGCCGGTTTTTAAAATCAATAAGTTTTTGCATTCCGGTTTTAAATATTTTCTGCGTGAAACGAAAATAGTTAAAGAATTTTACCATAATAGCAACACAGAATTCGAGTGATTCAAAAATGCGTAAAATCGGGAGTGATAGAAATAGAATTCGCACACGAATCGTATTCGTGTTCGAATTCAAGATTCATTTCGAATGCTTCAAAAATACGTCTCCAGACTAAACATCAAATTCTTCTCAGGTATGCGTATGGTCGAAGACAGAAGTTCAGCAGGACTCCTCACTGAAAGACTACGCCCTCTGCAGTTCGCATCTAGAACCAAACGCGTCAGTCACAGCGCTGGCGTTCGCTCCGCTCCTTCTAGAAGGATCTAGAATGCTTGCACTTGGGCTAGAGTCAGGAATCGTGAAGATATACAGCTTTGTAGGTGCTGAGTGGAGCTTGTTACATGAGATGAGTAATAGGTGAGTTCCTGGTTGATTTTCTGTCATTATAATCAGACTACGAACTAGAGCTACTGACATAGTCCGACGAATTAGCTTGCTGCACGTAGAACTGACGGCTAATGGGGCAGAAAGGTTCTGGAATGGAGGCCACGTACTGGCAAGCGCAGCGTGGACAGACGACCTGGTAAAGGTTGCAGGAAGCCGCTGGATGCAGGCCGCTTCCAACCAGCCGATCTGGAAGTCACTGGGGGAGGCCTATGTTCAGCAGTGGACGTCCTGCGGCTGAAATGAAAATGATGATTTATGATTAACATTTCATCAGACAACGAGACTCGTACATCAGTCTAATGTAAAATGTTTTGAATAATACATTTGTTACAATCGATACAACCACCATGGGATGCATTTTTGAAACATTGAAATTCAAATTTGCCTTTGAACGCGCAAGAATCGTTCGTAGGCAAATTTCGGCGAAAGAGATTCGGTATGCAAGTTGGAATTGTAATAGGTACTTCAAAAGTATGTCTCCAAAATGAGGTTAACCAATTGAATAGGACCTTTTCTTCCAAATACATAACTTCCTTAAGGCCTTAACACGCTCGAATGACCTTGACGCGTCGCGCCCATACAATTTAGCGCGTGCGGATGACCTCTAAAATCGGAAAAACATGTTTTTTTATGAAATTAATGCCATTAACGAGAATTTTCAAACAAACTCTCAACTCAAAACATGTATATTTCTAAAATCTTGTTTTGTGTGAAAACAGTAACGAAAAAGCTTGTGCCGTTTAAGAGAACATTTACAATTTATGAAAAAATAGACACTTTTTTGTGCATGTTTTAATCCAAGGGACTTAACGGAAAATCAAAATTATTCAATTCAAGATGTTAATTAAATCCTCTTCTAGCATATCGTATTTTAAATTTTTAGATTTAAGTAACAGGTAATCTGACAATTTGATTTTCATATTCGAGATTTTAAGCACTTGGGTGGTGTTAAGGCCTTAACGTCATTGTTAATTTCTACTCGTATTTACCAAAATATTGTCTCGGGTCTGAGTTTTGTGGTACCGTCGTTGTTTCTGATTCCTACAACACGTGCTTTAACTACTTTTTAGAATCATAGCAATGTATGTGATGTTGTCCAATGTTTATAATATATTTCTTTTAAAAAAATACCATTGTATTAATTATCATAGCATTTATTTCATAAAATCATTTTATGTGTTTGATTTAGTGAGGCGCATCACCTGACGGTGAGGAGACTGGGCTTCAACCCGCGCGTGAGCCAGGACGAGGGTGAGGCGGGGAGACGCGTCCTACTGGCCAGCGGCGGCAGCGACCACCTCGTGCGGATACACGAACTCCATCTATGTGGATGATCGCATAATAAATCTTAATAAAACTTTATTTTGTTTTCTTTGGAATCTATAATAAACCGTAATGAACGCCTTATGATGTTCATCGTAACTATCAATTCTGATCTAACAAATTAAAATTTAATTCTGTCTGTGTATCACTGATCAAATAACACTACGAGACTGTGTGTGCCTGCTGAGAACGTGTGATGTTCATAAACTTTTTTTGCAATTTTCGGTTAAGCCCCGTAATGGAAGAATTTTAAATGTTTACAGTAATCGAAGAGCTCGAGCTAAAACTATTGGCTAGATTAACTAACGATAGAAATTTAAGAAATAGAAGCTATGGGCGATGACATTGATGTGATGTCCTTGTCGTCGCTAAGTAGGATTTTTCTTAGAGCATTAAAGGGATTTTGGTGTCTAGTTTGTTAAATAGTAAAAAGATCATAACCAGCTCTGATACGCATCTTGGGTAATTAGGTAATAAACTTTTCCTAAAATTGTAAGTAAAGATAAGTACTTATTGTTAAAGCCGTAAATGCCATTATGAACCTATCCTTAGTGACTTGGTCCTTCCTTGTCAAAAGAATATCAAGGTATTGTTTATATCCTATTACTTATGTGTAAAGTATTATAACCTGTGACAAAAAAATCACGTTACTTTTGCTTTGGTGAATATGACATGACAGACGTCACCATATATATGTTAATCTGTGGACGTCACAATGATTGACGCTTTTTTTTAGTCTGCGACTGTGATCTGTGGTGGGTGTTTATCAAGTTTAGTTTTTTTTGCAATTTGTGGCAAAATTTGTTAATTTACTAAGAAATGGAAGGATTATAAATGTTCAAGGAAAACCACGGGCGTATAGTCCATGATTCCCATGTGAAAAAACTACCAGAGATTAATTAAACAATGGAAATGGAACCGATGGACGACGACATGGATACGTCCGTACCCTTGTCGTCGCTAAGCTATGAATTCAGGACATTGGTGTCGAATTTGTTGAATACTCGAAGAGTAATAAAGACTGACGGCCCCGATAAGCTCCCCAGGTAAATTTGAACTGTAATCTTTCGTAAAAGTAGACTGAAATCTACTGACACTGGTGCTCACACAGGACTTCCTCATTGTTCAGTCATTGACTTATAAACAATGATAACATTGAACAATGTTGATGTCTAGTGTCCAAGTAGCTGAGTTAATGAAATTAAAATACCGTGTAAATACATCATTCGTGACGTGACATTGGCGGAATCGTGTACGACAAAAGTCAAAACACTAGTTCATCGCCATAATCCAAAAGAAGAAGAAGAAGAATAAGACATTCAAAAATCTCTAAATATTACGTTTGAAATAGTAATTTTATTACATGTTGTTGACTATTTATATAAAATTTAAATAAGTTGATACTTATTTGATGAATGAATGAATTGATTGTGAATTCCTTCTTGGGTAAAGGCCTCCTGCTTATTTTATTATTCTGTACTTCTCTGGTATGTTAAACAACATTAATTTACAGGGATTGGAGAGGCTTAGCATTTTTGTTACAAATATCATCTGAGTTAGCGGGTAGCATAAGCGAAAGCCCGGACAAGACCGGGCGTCTCTTAGACATATGGATCCAGAAAGGTGACGGTACAGCCACACTTGAAACCTTTATGGAGTACCTAACAAAACTTGATAGATATGACATTTACGATGATATTATTGAACTGGCGAAACTTGGCAGGCTTGTTGGTAAGTAAATTTGTAAAGAGTTTAATCAAATACTTTGTGGGATAGATACCTAGTAAACATATATGGCCTTACTACAAAAAAGATAGACTAGCGTTAAACACTTGTCTAAAATTAATCAACTAATTTGAAATGTTGACACATCTGACATTCGAGACATTACTAACAAACATTTTAAATTGGGTGACTTATCTGTAAACAGGTGTTCAACACGTGTTCAACACTAGTCTATCTTTTTGTAGTAAGGCCGATAATATTAAACACATCATTACCGGTCGATAACTTATTATCATAAATGAGTTTAGGTAGACAACTATACTAATTGATCCATTTAGTTAGAGACTTATCAGATTTACCTACATCCTTTTTGAGAACTCTATGCGAGTTCTTATGAGGCATAACATAATGCAAGTCTAGATAGCAACATGTTGATTGATTGTTTATACTGATAGTATCTTTTTAATAATTCTTATCATTATCACAAGCCTAAAAATGTGTTCTATTTACATTTCCTTTATCTACAAAGTGCTGTAAAAATCACTACAGTAACAATTATATTAATCCATATTAATCCATTCTTTATATTTATTGAATTTATGGCATTAAATTCAACCGTAAAGAATTACAGTTTAAAAAATACATGTAATTTACTATCTTTATAGCTAATAATTTACAATAGAATAGTTTGTTACGGGATTGCTACCATGTACCTTATTTTTGAGTTCCCGATATTTCGGCACTGTTGCAAGCGCCATGATCACGGAGTAACAGTTACTCCGTTAGTGACCATGTTACTAATGTTAGTGACCATGAAAGTTTAAAACAATAATTTACAATGTTAATAGTTGTTCGGTATCAACTTTATCTAAACTCGAAAGAATCTTCAGTTATACATTTGTAAAATAGCTTACACAAACAAACAAAAATTCCCTGTTATCATTATCATGTGGCCTCGGCAGTTTGATCTGTGAACTAATGCCAAATATTCAATTATGTGTCTTATTAATTAAGATTGCAAATATTTCAACTACAAAGAATAGTTAATCAACGATTTTGTTACTATTTATGTTTCATAAAAAATATGGCCTTTATATGACGATACAAATTTTTTTCAGCACCACCAATTAACCAGAATGCGATTAGCAATGGCAACGAACTCGCCAAAGTTAACAGGAACGATAACATGATCATCACATACGATGACCGGAGAGATGGTTTCCCACACTACTACCATGCATATGTGCTATTCGCACAAGAAGACTGGACATTTGTTCGAGAACTTTTAGCTCGGATGAAAGCGTTAGGATATAAGGTTAAAATTTACTTTCTAATATTTCTTAGAAGTCAAAGATAGCAGCCGGGGGGCGTCCTACACTACGTTTGCCTAAGCGTGGTCTCCATTCGAGAACCTTCCTGCTCCACCTCTCGTCGGTTCTGCGACAGATATGACAAACCAAAAGAAGGCTGGCAGCGACTGGATGCAAAAGGCGGGAGATCGTGCGCTGTGGCGCTTCTTGGGGGAGGCCTATGTCCAGCAGTGGTCTGCAACAGGTTGATATGATGAAAGATAGCAGCATTTGCAATTGAATAATTTTCTTTGTTTCATTATTATTATTAACTGAAACAGAACTAGTATTGTAAATGCATACAAAGTTTGTTCCATGTTTTGTAGTCCAGTAGCCAAAACCTCATATCATCTAAAATTGGTACAGAATAAAGTAAAATCTTTTCAGTCCATCCTTTCTTCTTCTTCTCAAGCTCTCCCTTGCTTGAATGATTGTAGTAAAGATACAAGGGGCGTATTTTCGATGCGTTTGAATTCCAATTCGCATATTGTAATATTCCTAAAATCATATACAATTTCCTAGGAGTATGCGATTCTTGTGAATTGACTGTTTATCTCCAACCAGCCAACTCATAAAGCCTCTGATGCGATTGCCGGCCACTTACTATCTAAAAGTATTTGTGGGGCGGTTGTGTCCTATGTTTAGCAGTAGATGTCCAAAATAATGATGGCTGAAATAATGATGATATTGATGAACTATTTCATAATGGTTTATTTCCCCCAGCTATGTACGGAGTACGACATCGACGTAGGCTACGGCACGCAGTACGCGCCGGTGGCCCAGCTCATATCGGAGCGCTGTTACCGCATCATCCTCGTCTACTCGCCTGCCTTCATCGACAGCCCTGCCAATAGCTTCTACTCGGATCACGCGCAAGCCGTCGGCATTGGTGAGACAATAACCTTTTGTATGCTAATAATAAGTTCATTCTTAAAAAATAATTCTACCCGCTTGATCGAGGCCGCTTGGAATTGAGACCGCGCGGACTGTCCTGCTTTCCCAGACTAGTCTGTAATGTAATGTAATTAAAACCTGGACCGAGACAGTGCAACCACTGGTCAGGTTCAACTTTGCTTTTGGTACTAAGTGATCGCGCCCGCTAGTACGGGGCAAAAAATACCTGCATTTCTTTGATCTTTGTGAAGTTTCTATATCTCAAATAACGGATTTTTCATGTGATTTAAATGAGATGTAACTAAAATAATTTTAGCAATATTTATCTAAGTGATGGAAATTCATTCAACTTAACAAAATGAAAAAATCCGAAAATTAATTTTAAAATCTGACTTTAGCAGTATGCCATATGTTTTTATTTTTGGGCACCTTTAAAAATATGCTTATAGAAGCGCTGTAGCTGATAAAAAAAACATTTATTTTGTTGATTGTGTTACGATGCATAACAATGTAGGTAACTAGTTCTCTAGTTATTACAAAAATGGCGTGAATTAAATGGTGCCAGTGCTGATTCACGTCTCTTATTTATTATAAAAATTAAATTTGAAATTGATTGACAGTTAGAATAACAGGGTTTTTTCTCTCCAACAGAGTCTAACAAGCGCAACATAATCCCCATAATCTACCGGCAGTGCCAGCTGCCGCACCACTTGATGTACTACCACCGGCTGGTGTACAAGCCGGACGAGTGGGCGCCCTACGACTTCTGGGACAAGCTCGCGCAGACGCTCGGCAAGATCAAACTGCCCGGGTATGCCTTGAAGACATTAATATAAATATCGGACAACATCACATTAATTTCTCTGAACCTAAGGTGAGTAGCTAAAGCACTAGTGTTATAGAAATCAGAAACAAGGATGGTCCCACACACAGAGAGCCAACCGGAAATCGAACCCGGGGCCTCAAAGATTGGGTCGCCAAGTCCGGCTTGTTCGCCTCTCGGTTACGGAGGTCAGAGATCATCAAAATATAAATTTCATTTAATATTAAAAATAAATAATTTATTGATATCCCACTTAATAGACATTTAATTAAAGGTAATAAAAGATTGATTTAAATTTACTAGATATGGCTGTTAGAAGAAATCAGCTCTACATGTTCCCCATACATAACATTCTTACTACGCCATTCGATTTACCTATGTTAAGAAATATTATACTTTTTCGTTTGTCATAAATGAGTGAAAACGACAAACCTATGCCAAATGACAGTTGCGTGGTTTACATAGATTATTTATCTACTTAAATTCAACTTTTCTTAATTATGGTTAAGCAAACAATTTTGTTCGAAAGTGAAATAAGCCTAATTACCAATTTTCTATTTCAGTACAAACGGAATAACCCCAGCTCGTTCCACGCTAACCATCTCTGAGCTGCCAGCCAATGGCGAGGCCAATTTCCTCAACACTAAGACTATGACGAGCAGCTACTCGGTCTCAGACATTGACACGTTGGAAGTGGACATATCACAGCTGAACAACTCGGGCTCCCTGAGCTCGGGTAGCCAAGCCAGCTCGCAGATACCAGGGAAGAAGAAACGCGGGAAAACTGTGACAAAAGTGATGAGATTTTTCTCTGGCAAAAAGAAAATTGAGTGTTGAACTGTGATTGTGATAGTGCCTTGTGAAGTGTTATTTGTGCGCAAATTAGTATAAGATTGTTTTAGTGCTAAAGGGGCATTTTCATTGGTCGTTAGCGCCCGCATGCGGGGTGCGTTTTAAGCCCGTTTTCATTTCTTAGTTGTTATCCCGAATGCGAGAAGCCCCGCACGCTTTGAATCGTCCGAGTTATCGACCGCTAGATTTCATTGGTCGTTAGACCGACTTATCGACCAATGAAAATGCGCCTTAAAGATGGAATGTAAAAAAAAGCCATACGTAATCATATTGTTGAACTGTCGTTGTAATTAAGTTTCGATTTAAGTTTGTACTCAAAATTAGGACTAGAACATGCCTCATTTTATTTTTTAACTACTTAATAGCCAAGATATTTTTATTGTTTCAAATCACAAAAAAAAATTGTTTCACGGTCTCATGTGACCAGTCTGCTTTAAATAAGTAAGACTTAAAAAGAGAAACTTGTTATTTTCTTAACGATAATTAGTTATTTGAATCTGAAGGGTTGGGACAAAAATCACATTGTTTTACTAAACTTACTTAATGTGTATGCAACAAACACACAATATCGCCCAGAAATAGTTAATGATGCGGATTGATTCACTGCATAGGTGATATACATGAGGACAAAGTGTTGTTTTCCAATGAGAACCAATCGGTGATAAGCTTAGAATCCACATATAAAGTAAAAGTCTTCAGAAATATTATTATTATTTATTATCAGGCGGGCAGTTGAGACAACTGATGGTTGCCTGTATCTTGCTGGTCCCCACTGTTAGACAGATGCTTGTTGAGTCTATTTTGAAACTGGTTATACTTTGGGCATATGAAAATATATTAGCTACACATTTTATTGTATGAAAAGAGATTCTTCTAGAGCTTTATTTGCATTTAGACCTTGCCTACAAGTTTTAAACTTAACGCCCAAGGCAATGGCTGCAATATATTATAAAAACTATCATTCCATTTGTTACAAATGAAATTATATTTATAAAAATAACAAATTAAAATTAATGTGTGGTGCTAAAAGTGCCGTATGGTCTGAGTGAGTTACCAATGTCGTTTTAATATTCGAAAAATATATATAAATTGAAGGGATACGAATTATTTAGTACTAATTTATACAAATTTATTGTGTAAATACATACCTCAATGTGGGTCTAGTTTTATATTCCACTATTATACTTGTTCATAGCATTATACAAATACATATATTTTTATACATAAATTATAGTTAATTTTATAAGAGATTTAAAAGATGGTGTTTATAAAACTTTTACAAATGTAGTTATAAACTTGTTAAATTAAGATTTCTAGCACGGTTTCTGCAATTTATGTACAGTATACAGTTTAATGTTTAAAAGCGTTAACTTCACACAGTTTTTTATACAAACTAAATCCGATATTGTCGACTTGAGAATTTGTATGGAAGGATTTAAAATTATGTATAACTTTCGTAATTGTGTATAATTTTAGTAAATTATGTATTACTTCCGTAATTGTGTAATATTTTAGTAAATCATGTATAACTTCCGTAATTGTGTATAATTTTAGTAAATTATGTATAACTTACGTAAATTGCAAGAGCTGAAGCAGTACAATGCAATATAGATCTTAGTTGCATCAATAAACAAAATTAGGCACCTGTTAATTACGATACAGGGGGTTAGATACATGTTATATCAAGCCAAAACTAGTCTAAGTTAACATATGCATGTAAATAGTATGCTGAAGTAAGAAATTTAATATCATCTTTTTAATTTTTTTAATTTTCATACATAACTAAATTTTTTAAATCCGATTTGTATGAATTTTCTTTTTTCAAAAATAGGATCTTAAATGAAATGAAATTCTGAAATGAAGTGAAATTATTTATTCTGCATGTAGACCCTCCTCTGGGCACTTATACACGTCCCAAAGTATAACTTAGCCCTACCACCGCTTCGGGACAACATATCGGCTGGTGATGAGAAGAAACAGCGCTACAAACTCAGTCACCTTTGTCAGCCTGATTTTACTTACTAATGTAAGTGCGAGCTAGGCAAAGTCCATACACTCTTGTCGTTGGACTTAAACTGCCTAGCTCGCACTTACTAATTGTCTTGTAAATGTATTTCCTGTAATATCAGGCTGACAAAGGTGACTGAGTTTGTTCCGCCGATGTAAACTATTTACATGCATATAATGCGTATGTTAACATATCACTAGTTTCCACTTGATATACCAATAACCTAACACCCTGTATACTGAAGTTGGGTGAAATTAATTGAGTTTGAATTGATTCCGATGTTATTCAGTAAAGCTTATTTTGTATCCATGTCTCTTACTCGACTCCCTGGGATGAGCCTATTTTTGCACCTACCAAAAATACTTGCACAAATTAAACTAATTACTTAATATAAGTATTTGTATTAATCAGTAACCTAACAAAGTTAGTTTGGTCTATATTTGGGTCAAGATCGATGAAAAAATTATGTAAAAAACGTAACTGTATTTTGATATAGGTTTGTCCTTTCGATCATTTATTATAGAGAAATGCATTTTATTTACTAAATTAGTTTGTGTACTTCCGGCCGTCTGAGCCAGAGTCCTAGAGAGATCTCGCATATTTAGGCTGATAACGAATCGTAGGTGACGGCAATATTCCTAGGTTTCATCGTTTGTGACGCAATAGATTTTTTGAAAATTGAAAAAAACCTGGTTCAGACAGCCAGAATTTCACGTTTTCCGACACTCTGGATCTCAAATTCTAGAGGGTTTTAGGGCCCCGTTTCTTATCAAAAGTTTAGTGACGCGATATGTGACGGCATCTAAAGTAGTTTCATCCATTTTGATGCAATGGTTTTCGCGGAATCATGAAAAACGTGTGGTCAGACAGCCTGATATCCGGCTGTCTGAGCCATTTTGTTTTTGCAGATATATAACGAAATATCACATTTCAGACTCATCTTTATGGATTTTACTTTAGTGACGCGATATGTGACAGCTCTCGACCAGATTTGAACCTTCGTTACCCACGCGTTTAGGAGACATTCTAAAAAAACTGTTGGCACAGACAGCCGGAATCCGGCTGTCTGAGCCATCCAGTTCTACCACTTCCAGGTGTTCTTGGTAGCTGGAAACTCATCTAATCGTTAGTGACGGTGATGGTTAATACGAATTATCGTTTGTGACGGCTCTATATGCCGGCAAACAAAAGATATAAGCAAATCAATTGTTCTCCATACATCGATGCATTAGGGTGACCACACTTCCCACTTTATTAGGTATGCAAATACAAGTATAGTAGAAAATCGAGGCAACTCGTTTTACGACAGCTGCTTGCCGAGTTATTTAAATACGTATTTATCTGTGATTTCATGTCCATGTCCATTTTATTTGTGAATGTGATATTTGATTTAACAATATTTACCATACTTTAGAAATAGCACTAGCACTCGCGCAAGAAGGGTTCCTTATCATTTAAAAACGGCAAAAAATCACGTTTGTTGTATGGGAGCCCCCTTAAATAATTATTGTTTTCTGTCTTTTAGTATTTGCTGTTATAGCGGCAACAGAAATACATCATCTGCGAAAATTTCAACTCTCTAACTATCACGGTTCATGAGATACAGCCTGGTGACAGACGGACAGCGGAGCCTCAGTAATAGGGTCCCGTTTTACCCTTTGAGTACGGAACCCTAAAAAATCATGAATTTCTTATTTTCTGTTCCTCGTCCCAAATGAGCCGTAGGCATGTAGGAAGAGTTGGTAAATTACTCAATGAAACGGGAAATGACTCTCAAAATAAAGATATTATTTATATTCATTTTCTGCATCTTGACCCAAATGGGCCGTGGGCATGTGGGACGAGTTGATAAATTACTCAATGAAACCGGAGATGACTTGCAAAATAAAGGTATTATTTAAATTCATTTTTTGCATCTTGTCCCTAATGGGCCGTTCCAGCATTTCCAGTAAAACACAGCAAATTACTCTGAATAGAGTGTTCAAACAAATTTTCCTCTTGAATTACTTACCCTAAACAAGTCACACTTAACCCAAAAAGCAATTATTAGTGTTGATTGGTCCTTCGTACCAACGTATACGCAAATACCTATTTAAAGAACACGGCAAGCAGCTGTCGTAAAACGCGTTGCCTCGATTTTCTACTATACTAGTATTTGCATACCTAATAAAGTGGGAAGTGTGGTCACCCTAATGCATCGATGTATGGAGAACAATTGATTTGCTTATATCTTTTGTTTGCCGGCATATAGAGCCGTCACAAACGATAATTCGTATTAACCATCACCGTCACTAACGATTAGATGAGTTTCCAGCTACCAAGAACACCGGGAAGTGGTAGAACTGGATGGCTCAGACAGCCGGATTCCGGCTGTCTGTGCCAACAGTTTTTTTAGAATGTCTCCTAAACGCGTGGGTAACGAAGGTTCAAATCTGGTCGAGAGCTGTCACATATCGCGTCACTAAAGTAAAATCCATAAAGATGAGTCTGAAATGTGATATTGCGTTATATATCTGCAAAAACAAAATGGCTCAGACAGCCGGATATCAGGCTGTCTGACCACACGATTTCATGATTCCGCGAAAACCATTGCATCAAAATGGATGAAACTACTTTAGATGCCGTCACATATCGCGTCACTAAACTTTTGATAAGAAACGGGGCCCTAAAACCCTCTAGAATTTGAGATCCAGAGTGTCGGAAAACGTGAAATTCTGGCTGTCTGAGCCAGGTTTTTTTCAATTTTTAAAAAATCTATTGCGTCACAAACGATGAAACCTAGGAATATTGCCGTCACCTACGATTCGTTATCAGCCTAGATATGCGAGATCTCTCTAGGACTCTGGCTCAGACGGCCGGAAGTACACATTAGTTTAAAATACATTGCTTTTCCATGATAGATATTGAACAAACATCCCTTACGCTTATTTCCCAAATTAATTCCCTAATTAGCAATGAGCAATAATCGCGCAGTCATCGCCTGATTGATGGTTAGTGTCAAGATCTATGGGCAGCACTGACAGTAGATCGCTTTGTTTTTGTTTTTTGCTCTTAACTTGCGATTTTAAAGCCAGAATTCGTTAATGTTCGCCATCACATTGCTTTTGCAAAATACGGAATCAAGGTACCGATATAGAACCAAAACTATTTCATTATCATTTCAGCCACAGGACGTCCACTGCTGAACATAGGCCTCCCCCAGTGACTTCTGTCATCTGGGGGGTTTTTGTTGCCATACTCGGCACGCTTGGCAGGCGGGTTGCGGAGAACAGCGTCTGCGTGCGAAATAAAAAAAAAAAGATTTCAATCTTAATAATATCCTATTTAAAGAATTTTGTTTGTTTCACGCCCTTTGTTAACACAATGTCTTCATCCATCTTGACCTATCTACAGTTCTGTATTTTATTCAGGTGGCAAGTGATTTAATAACAATCATAAACTACCGCACTCAAAAACGTCAATTAACAATATATTAACGACATATTCTATTTACCTACCTAACATTCTTTCTTTTTCATCGGTCAAATTAATTAACCACCGCATCATCCATTTAAGACATGATATTGGCGGACCAGTGTGCCACAGAGCACAATTGCTGCCAATAAAGTAGAAAATAATAATAACAAGCGCAAAACAAAAAATATATTAGGTGTGGATTAAAATTTTGGTTCGTTCAATAATGGTCTTTATTCGTATCGACTTAAGAATTACATATTTTCCTTATGTAACCATTAAAGTTAAGTCACGTCTCTGAGTGCGGCAGTAAGTCAAGCAGCTTAGTCAGCGCTTCGGGCAACTATTTAAATCACTCGTCACAAGATCAAACTACTAAACAATGTCTTATTCAGAGTGCATTTAGTAGTCCAGGCTAAGGTTAAACCACTGATTTTTGTACGTTAAAACAGTGGTTTAACCTTAGTCCCGGAATAGCAAATGCACTCTGAATAAGACAGAGTACAGCTACCGGCACGAAGTTTAGCGCAGAGCGAAAGTTGCGCAAAAGATCATTACGATTACGTGATTGGCTAGTCGCGCGCCGCGCTTGCACCGCCGGCCGGGATTGGCTGTTAGTTTCGCGCACACGCGTCTGATCGATGCACATACGCACATACGATGAGCGTCTCGTAAGATGCGCAAAGCGAACTCCTACTCTTTACCCCAGCGCTAAACTTACGTGCCTCTACCTATAAAATAGGTTTAAGGAGTATAGACTCCTTATACCCAACTCGACTGGACTGGACCCGGCGGGTTGGGCGAAATGGCGTCTTTAGTGGGTAGATAGCGGGGTCCAGTCGCTGATATTATTTTGGAACAAACATGTGATTCGCGTTTCGCTATCTCGTTCAGCAGCTCACAATCTTTAATTGTTCCTTCTCGGTCCCTTACTCGGTCTCTCACCCTACCAAGTTGCCACAACATGAAAAGCAGGATACTCACCTAGCCGTGTAGCATGTAACGTATCTGATACTTTATCAAGTGAGTACGCAGGCAGGCCTGTCTCAGTCCTCGTGAAGGCATTGAAAACATTCCTACGCGCGGCGACCCACTGCGGTGGGCTAATCCAGTAGGGATTTAATTTGCCTATTTTCCTATAACTTTTTTCGAAATGGAAAGAAAAAGAAATCACGCAAAAAGACTTGAAATTGATTTCTGTAGGTATCTAAACAAAATGTAGCTGTAATCTGACGCGAGCCAAATTAGACCGTATAGCTGATGACATTGAGTAGGCATTTCTTTTGACACCATTTGCATTGCAGAGTTGGATTTCGAGTTAACGACCAATCTCATCCGGACGACAACTGTATTACATGCTCGACGGATAGTTCCAAAAAACTTAAAAATATGCCTATTTATTTTTATGTTATTTACTGATAGCAAACAAAACAGATTAAATTATTATTTCTTGCAATCGGTGCTAGTCAAAAAATATTTTCTGTAATAAAATCTTATAAGTCATCTAAAAAAATAGTAACCTGTAGTGGCAAATAGAAATGAATTGTTTTCTCTTTTTATTTGCGAATGGTCTCATTCACTAACCCTTTGTAAAAACTTAAAATAAACTAATTATCTGACCCGGAAAACGTTATTTTCCCATATAAATTAATTATTAAAGTGCTAATATCGCTAATAAAAATAGGGATTGGTGGTAGAAGAGTGATTTTTATGCCGAATCATAATAAAAATACTTATCTAAAAATTAATTTGTGGTGTACCCTTATCACAAAAGGGTATGAAAAATTGTTTACGTTCCATTCTCAGACCTACTGAACTATACTTACACACAATAATAGAATAAGAATTGGTCGAGCCGATTCGGAGTAGTTTTTTTTGTAAAGGATTATTGATATTTTTCTAACAAAATAAAACAAAGGAGTGTTTTAACCACATTCTTAAAAACATTTAACTTTAAATACAGGACATAAAACACGCACCGTACAATTTTCACTTCATTTACTTAACACGGCATATTTTAAACATCACAACACTTAGAAGAACATCTTGGGTCGGAACATCATCGGGGGTTCGCCGTAGCTCGACTTGTCTTTTCCGAGAATCGTCCTTACAATCAAATTCCGGGGAGAGAACGGGTTTCGTTTGTAGAACAGCTTCTTCAACATCGCATTTCTTATTTTAATATCTCCCTCAGCGAGTTTTTTCTGGGTTTTATAGTTGAACGACGGTGGTTTGTCCAATTCATTCACTTTGGCCTGTAAAGTCTTCCAGTTGAAAAGTGGCGGGCGATTTTTGTTATTATTATTGGGGTTGTCTTTTGCTGTTTGCGTGGAACAGTTCTGTTGCGGGTCATGCTTATGCGGTACAGGATACGTGGGCCCCTGCATCTTCTGCGTGATCTTTTTTAAGAGTGTCATCTTCCTCTCGCTCTGTGTGCCTATGCTTTTTACTTCTATCTCTTTCAAACACAGCGGTACTTGAGGTTGGTTGTGGCTATGGTGGTTTTGGTGGCCTTCGTAGGGATTTGGATAAGGAGGAGCGGAGGGTCGATGATGATTGTATTTGTAAGCGGCTGCAGCTTGCTCATGGCTTAGTTTATGGGAATGGTAGTGATCGTATGGCGCTTGCATCGGATTCACATGGTTTAGATGGTCTGGACAGCCAGCGTGGCAGCCATAGCCGTGAGGATAGTTTAGTCCAGGGTTGTAGGGAGTGCTGTGCTGCGGAGGTCGATTATAGTATTCCTGCTCGTGCATCATGTAGTTGAGGACTTCTTGACGGAACGGCGGCTTCTTAGACTTCACGTCAACTTCCAAAGTGCTCTCACTCTCACTCACTTCTTCTATCACGTCCTTTTTCTTTTTAAATAGACCAAATGATCGCAAAACTTTGGCAAATCTATTTTTCTTAGGCTGAAAATTTAAAATAAATTATTTAATAATAGATATCACTAATCGTTTTACGAATCAATCTGTCCTTCAAATTCTTGAAAATAGCAATATTTATGAAAGTTCTACATTTGGTACATAAAGTTATCTCTAAAGTCAAGAGCAAATCATATTTTTACTGATGATAACTATCAAATAATATAAATTAAATTATTAAGTTTAACAGCATTACAAATGCAAACTAACCTTTATTACTGTGGCAGATTCACTGCTTAATTCCGACTCGGACTCTGTTGCTGTCGCTTCAAGGCTTAATCTCTCTAGAATGGTGTCCGAGTAACTAGGGTTGGTTCTGCTGTACGAGGTGTCCGACAAAAACCTGGAGCCAATCGCTTCACAGCTCTTAGAGTGGCACTTGATCTTCTGAGTTCCGACCTTAGCGTCGTGTTTTGAGTGCTTCGAACTTCCACCTACGCTCCTCGAAGTCAGCATTTTTTTATCTTCTTTTTCTGGCTCTTTACTGGACTTTTCGCGATAATCCTTTTTTCGACTGCTATTCGGACTTTGAGCGACAAATTTGTAAATCTCTTTGATCAGCTCATCGGTTTCGCTATTCTTTACGACATTGGTCGATTCATTCTGTGTATTTGAGGGTTTGGGATAGACATCTTCCTTAACGTTGTTCGCACACGATGCGCAAGTGTAACTTGGACTGGGAAACATGTATCCGTTTTGCATACAGTTCATTGGACATACAGGTAGTACGGGATAACAGCATGGATTTGCAAAGGGAGGCATAAAAGGCGAAGGAATGCTACACTGGGGCACACTGAAGTTATTTACGCTGTGAACATTGTTCGGCATCACCGTGGCGTTTAGCTTAACGCTGTCCTGACGAAATTCATTCAAGCATTTGTCCCCAGCCTTTGTTATGTCTGAGTTATCACACTGCGAAACTGTTGATTCCTTTTTTATTTCCTGAAGAAAACACTGGAGTATATCTTTAATTTCGTTTAGTGCTTTGTCTGTTTTGTCATTTGATGAGTCTGTCTCTTGTGTTTTGTTGAGTGCGCTATCATTAGATACGTTTATTGGTTCGGTGTTATATGTTGGGGACTGCAGACTGCTCATGGTGCCTACATCTTGCTGAATGTGATTGTCTATACAAATTTTCTTAGATGATTTAGATTTTTGTTTTCCTTTATGGATGTCTATAGCATCTGAAGATTCGTTGGCCCTGTAATGGTCTGATTGTTCTTGGTGTAGCCTAGACCTTTTCGGCGAACAATTTCTTCTTTTCTTGTATTGCATGTAATCTTCAAATTCGGAATAATACTGAGCTTTTAAATTCAAGCGTGGTCTTAGTGTCCTCGGTGATGGTGGGACTTCCTTGTAGTATCCATAAGGGATCATCGATTCAGCTGCAAACTTTCTTCTTGATTTAGGACTAGATTTTTCTTTCACAGGAACAAGATCATATTGTGTAGAGTCATTGTAAATATCACGTTTTCGGTTATGTCTATACCGATTATTCCTTTTGGAACTGTACAAGCGGGTGTCGCAAATGCTACGCATGTCACTGAGGTCATGTTCGTGTTGATATCTAGATCTTTTGCGGCTATCAACGCAGCAAGAGCATAATTCAGAACCCTCTAGAATGTTTTCACGAATAGGATATTCTTGGTCCCTGCAGACCGGGGCTGAGAACTGACTTAACTCTGATTCTCTTTGGCCGAACAGTTTTACAGGCCGATATTGCCTTTTGATTATATCCGCTATAAAATTCTGGTCTATTTCTTTAGATGTATTTCTTTTTGATTTGTTTCTATGTCGCCCTTCATAATGGTCTTCCAATCGTTCAGGACTGTTTCGTCTGCTAGCGTCTTTGCGTTTCCTGACTTTCGTTTCCACTCGAATAGGTTCGACATATTCTGTTTGCTGTGTTTCGTATCTCTCCTCGTGTCGGTGGTCAGGATGTCTCGAGCTCTTGCGCCGACCAGTCCGAGGATCTATAAGGGAATGATAGCTGCTTGTGGAGTATGAAGACACAAAATTTTCGTATACCGATCTAGTTTTATGTTTCCGAAGGTTCGGGTTACTCCCATCCAGCACATCCAACCTATTGTCGGCTTTACTCTTTTTTTTCTTAATTTTCGACTCCCTGTAGTAGCCATGGGCTGCCATGTCATCGGAAGCCCTCATATCTTTGCCTTTAGCCCCATTGTAGTCTTTTCCAAACGATTCGCTCTCATCAGACTTTCTGTAATGACTTTCGGATGTTTTGTACAAGACTTTCGTTTCTGCCCCGTCTATATGTTTAGTGGGTGATATTTCAGGATGCTCTTTTAATGAGGAAAGTTCATGCCTGTCGGCCAATACGAGGGTATCTGACTCTTTCCTAGAACTGCTATCGAGGCACACCAGATCGCGGCAGTGCTTGTTCACCTCGCTGAGCTGCTGTTCGAGACCCACTATCTTGTGCTTTAAGTCTGTGACATTTATCGCTATACTGGAATTAATTTTAATGTCAGGCTGTGACGAACTACCTGCAAAAAAAAAGCTAATATTTAATGGATTTTGTTAGAAGCGGTGACAGCACGGACTTAATTGACTTTTTATTTAAAGGATAGTCGGGGGAATAAAGAAATTATGCCTTTCTCACTGCAGTGCAGTGAGAAGACACTGACAAGAAGAGGAAACCCTACCACTTGTGTCTACCACCACCTGGTGAACGATATTTCAAACACGGCGTCATCCTATCTGTCTAACCTTAATTGATGTAGCAAACAGGGTCTACCTATAATGAATGCTCTATTGTATTATGTAATTATTTATAGCACTCTAGTGTAAGACGAAAATTTGACAGAAAGTTTAAAGTTTGGTAGGTATAAAAGTTTGTTTACCTAGAGCTCGTCGCAAAAATTCCTTTATGGCCCGGTACCGTCTCTTGGTACGGGGCGAGATGCGGCGGCGCGGGGTGCGGAGGGTCATAACCAGTCCTCAGCCCAGCGACGCCTGCGCACATTAAAATAAATTATGAAGACAATGGCAGACATCGTTCACCATGATTATAATTTTAAGTCAGAGAGAAGGTAGTCTAGTTTTCGGGTTTCAATCGCCTAATAGGTATAAACAAACAGGATGTGTGGATGTAGGTCCACCGCACCTATCAAAGAGGAACAAGATGACGACGGTGACACACATACGCTTGGATGAAGGCTTTGCATTACATCATTTCGAGATATATTGAAGTCCGAGGGGTTTCTGATTTATTTTTTAAGATTGAAAACCAATGAAAGCAGCAGTTTTTTTTTTGCCAAAGAATTTATTGAAGAGATTGTCAGTTTAGCGCAGGCGCAAGTCATCAGCGCTTACGAACCTCGCTTTCCGTCTGCACCGCTCTGGCCACCCCTGACTGCCACCAGAGCGGATGCTACCAGATTTACTAAGCTATGGATGTACGCTAAGTAGCCAAATTCGAGACGATGTGCTTTAAAAATTAGAGAATTATTATGGCACAATTAGATTAGACAGACCATCAAGGGCACATCCGTGCGGTGGGGCAAAAGCACGTTATAATTTTTGTCAAATAAAAAGAACGCTGGAGGGTGGCGCTACTTGTCTCCACCGAACACTTATAGCAGTACTGAAAATGTTAGTTCCTATTTTGGCCACCGCTCTTTTTACGTGACGCCAAGTATAGCAGTCCGTTTCAAAGCGTCTTAATTGAACGCATCCTAAGGCTTGAATACTTAGATTTAGTAAAACTATTACCTTTATACTGTGGCGATATTTTACCCGTAGTGAAATTGTGCTCCATCGTACGAAATCATTTCCATATTTTTATTTACTCCTGAAAAAATACCAAGACAGTTGCGCTTAAAGTTAATTTTATTTTAAATATAATATTAAAATAACAAACGTTTGACTTTTGAATTTCATTTGACTTTTGTCGCATTTTTTTTTATTCTTCTTTTAATATTTGATTTCCTGTCAGTATGAGTTAGTAGGTAGATATTTGCAAAAAGTTTATTTTGTTAAATACACTTCATTATTAATTGGCGTAAGTCTTTGGGCTTTTTTCGATCGTGCTCTCTGGCGTTCTTTGGGAGAGGCTTACGTCCAGCAGTGGACTGCAATAGGCTGAATAGATAGTTGTATAGTCTTAGAGCATTTAACCATGCTCTAAGGCGGTAGATGACCTATAGATACTTAGTTTACCTCTTAAAGTATGTTAGTTGAATGCTCTAAGGTTTGCCTGCGCTAAGATTGTTTCAATAATACCCCAAACCAAACTCCATCGAGGGAGCTCATTAATTCAAAATCTGAGTTCTAATAAAATGTCAATTGTCTGATCGTTACGAAATATGTCAATTGAGACAGTTTGGTTGTCTTGTCAGATTGTCACGTCCATGGTAGTAATGCAATAAATCTCAGTGAAATAAAAACTTAGAATAATAACATTTTTATTCTAAGTTTTAAAAAACATAAAATACGTTTCGATATTTTTTCATTCGAATCATTTACGAGTGATGTGAAAAGAAGATGTTTTCAAAACTGGGGTGGGGATCTGTGAAGCCGTTATTGAGGGTGCCTCCACCACTGGCCCAGAGGAGTTTGCCGCCGCGAAAGTATTCCGACTTGGTTCCCCCCAGCCAATACAATGTACCGATCCCGAAAAGGTTGAAGTTGGGCCACGTCCTGAAGGTTTACTGGGAGACCATCCCGCTGTTCGTTACCACATTAACGTCGATCAGCCTCTTTATTGCCGCAATAATTTACGCATCAAGAAATAAGGTCAGTAACTTAGACTTATCGAATTTAGATGTAAACCCTCACAATATAGATTGCACGTTAGGTCTAATTATGAGCCGTTACGATAGGGAATCAACACAGCATGTTGATTCCTTAAGGTGACCGCGCCTTTAAAAACACTGCAATACCTGCAAGCACTGCAGTATTATAGCTGCGCACCTAGCCGCACCTCACGCAGCGCACTACCTTACCCTATTACTATCTGCAGTATCAGTAGTACGCGCAGTACCTACGAGTACTATCTTTGTATGAAATCGTATGGATCCCCGCGCACATAGGCGCGCGCTTCAGACGCATTCATGACGACATCCGTGTTTTGAGCATTATTACGGCCGATGCGCCTGCTGCGCGCACCTACGCCTACGTTTTATAGTAATAGTATTCTTTATTTGCATAAGTACATGGTATAAAAGATGTTACAAAATAGTGTGCACATGTCTTGCCAAACTATCATACAATACGATTTCATACAAATAATTCTAAAATGCAATGGCTGCGGTAGTGCTTGCAGATATTGCAGTGCTCATAGATGCGCGCTTACCTTTATCCGATACTGTAATTACAATGCAACCAACCCGCCTGCCAAGCGTGGCGAGTCTGGCAACCACCCCCCAATGACAGACACGACAAAGACCAAGCCCCCAGTCTCCGGTGGTCCCGCTGTTCCTGGCTACGGTAGCGGTCAGGGTGACGGCGGGTCAGGGGGTGCTAAGAATCCCCGGAGGAGGAACTTCGGCTACCAGCCCCAAAGAAGACTGGCCCTGGTAACACACAACGTCCGCACGCTAAGGACTGATGAGAAGATCGTTGAGCTGGAAGAGGAATTGAGTAGGATGCATTGGAGTATCGTGGGAATATCAGAAGTCCGAAGAGAGGGCGAGGACACGATAACCCTGAAATCTGGCAACCTACTCTATTACCGGGAGGGCGAACAACTGTCCCAAGGTGGTGTCGGGTTTCTCGTCCACAAGTCCCTCATTAACAACATCGTCACCATCGGAAGTGTATCGAGTAGGGTGGCATACCTGATACTCAGAGTGTTAAATAGATACTCGCTGAAGGTTATACAGGTATATGCACCGACCTCTACACACCCCGATGAGGAAGTGGAGGCTATGTATGAGGACGTTAGTAGAGCCATACATACTACTAAAACCCACTTCAATGTTGTTATGGGAGACTTTAACGCGAAACTGGGCATGAGAGGCGATAATGAGCTGAGAGTGGGGCGATTTGGATATGGGCAACGGAACCCTAGGGGACAAAGGCTGGCCGAATTTCTGGAGAAGGAGGACCTCTTCGCGATGAATTCCTTTTACCAGAAGCCGCCTCAGAGGAAGTGGACCTGGATGAGCCCCGATGGGTCCACGAAAAATGAGATTGACTTCATCATGACCACAGAGCGACGAGTGTTCAATGATGTCTCCGTGATCAACGGGGTGAAAACCGGTAGCGATCACCGAATGGTTAGAGGCACATTGAACATCAACGTCAAGCTAGAAAGGTCCCGTTTGATGAAGTCTACGCTCCGACCCTCTAATGCCCATATTTACTGCCCCGAAAGCTTTCAGCTTGAGCTGTCAAATCGCTTTGAATGCCTTGAAAACTGCGAGTCAGTGGACGAGATTAACAACAGGTTTGTAGAAACTGTCCAGGCGGTCGGGTCGAAATTTTTCAAGCCCCGTCGAAGAGACAGACCGCAAAAACTTACCGACCACACCCTCAAACTCATGGCAGAACGACGTTTACTGGCACTGCAGTCCTCTGTTGACGCTAAGTTATATCGGCAGCACAATAGACGGATATGGAAGTCCTTGCGACATGATATCCGCAACTTTAATACGAATAGTATTAAAGAGGCGATAGAGCGGAACCAAGGCTCCAAAGTGTTTGCAAGAGACATGTCTATTGGGCAGAGCCAGCTGACGAAGCTGAAGACGGAGGATGGTAGTATAATGTCGAAAAAAGCCGAAGTTTTGAGGGAGATCGAAAAGTTCTATGGGCAGTTATACACCTCGGTCACTAAACCTGTTAGTAGTTCAGCCGCAGATCCAAGAGCTAAGCTTACCCGACACTATACCGAAGATATCCCGGACATCAGCCTATATGAGATTAGGATGGCTCTCAAACAGCTCAGGAACAACAAGGCGCCGGGTGATGACGGGATTACCTCAGAGATTCTGAAAGCGGGTGGAACACCGGTACTGAAGGTCCTTCAGAAACTCTTTAACTCCGTCTTGCTCGAGGGAATAACGCCGGAGGCATGGAATAGAGGTGTGGTGGTGCTCTTCTTCAAGAAAGGAGATAACACCTTGCTGAAGAACTACAGACCCATCTCGCTTCTGAGCCATGTCTACAAGTTGTTTTCGAGGGTCATCACGAATCGTCTCGCACGTAGGTTCGATGACTTCCAGCCTCCCGAACAAGCAGGTTTCCGAAAAGGCTTTAGTACCATAGACCACATCCATACGCTGCGACAAGTTATACAGAAGACCGAAGAGTATAACTTACCACTATGCTTGGCGTTTGTGGACTATGAGAAGGCCTTCGATTCAATCGAGACTTGGGCAGTGCTACAGTCTCTACAGCGGTGCCATATTGACTATCGGTACATCGAGGTGCTGAAATGTTTATATAAAAACGCCACCATGACGGTCCGAGTACAGGAGCAGAGCACAAAAGCTATTCCTCTGCAGCGAGGCGTAAGGCAGGGAGACGTTATTTCTCCGAAACTGTTTACCGCCGCATTGGAAGATGCTTTTAAACTCCTGGAATGGGAAGGATTCGGCATCAACATTAATGGCGAATACATTACTCACCTTCGGTTTGCCGACGATATTGTGGTCATGGCAGAGTCGCTGGAAGACCTCGGTACAATGCTCGATGGCCTTAATAGAGTTTCCCAACAGGTAGGTCTTCAGATGAACATGGACAAAACAAAGATTATGTCGAATGCCCATGTTGCGCCTTACCCAGTACCGGTTGGGAGCTCTATTCTTGAAATTGTTGACAAATATGTTTACCTGGGACAAGTGATCCAGTTGGGTAGGTCCAATTTTGAGAAAGAGGTCAATCGACGAATCCAACTCGGATGGGCAGCGTTCGGGAAACTACGCAACATCTTCTCGTCCAAAATACCTCAGTGCCTCAAGACGAAAGTATACAACCAGTGTGTGTTACCAGTGATGACATACGGAACTGAAACGTGGCCTCTTACTATGGGCCTTATTAAGAAGCTTAAAGTTGCACAGCGCGCTATGGAAAGGGCTATGCTCGGTGTTTCTTTGCGAGATCAAATCAGAAATGAGGAGATCCGTGAACGAACCAAAGTCGCTGACATAGCTCGACGGATTAGCCGGCTGAAGTGGCAGTGGGCGGGGCACATAGCACGTAGAACTGACGGCCGATGGGGCAGAAAGGTTCTGGAATGGAGGCCGCGTATAGGCAAGCGCAGCGTAGGACGCCCACCCACAAGGTGGGCAGACGACCTGGTAAAGGTTGCAGGACGACGCTGGATGCAGGCCGCTTCCAATCGGCCGATCTGGAAGTCACTGGGGGAGGCCTATGTTCAGCAGTGGACGTCCTGTGGCTGAGATGATGATGATGATGTAATTACAATTGGTGTGTACACTCGCGCCTTTTCATTTGTATAGAAAATTAACTGTCCTGTTAATTTTTATGTAGAAGAAACCTTTTTCTCAGCGAACAACCTAAATGTAAAAACCCGGCCAAGTGCGAGTCGGACTCGTGCACGAAGGGTTCCGTACCATTATCTCTATAAAAACACGTTTATATTATAGGAACCCCCTTAAATATTTATTTTGTTTTGTTTTTTAGTATTTGTTGCTATAGCGGCAACAGAAATACCATCTGTGAAAATTTCAACTATCTAACTATCACGTTTCATGAGATACAGCATGGTGACAGACGGACAGACAGACAGACAGACGTACAGCGAAGCCTTAGTAATAGGGTCCTTTACCCTTTGGGTACGGAACCCTAAAAATTAAGGTTGAGACACAGTCTAGATTCTAGGAAGTACGAATGTGTCAATCATTTTCAAATACATCGATATTTCAATGAATATACAAAATAATGTGAAAATATCGCAATCTTTCCCCAGGTGGACATCGTATTCAGCTCGAATAGCCGCGATTGCATCTCCCGCACGATGGACCTGCGGAACCCGTCGATCCACAAGGTGGTGATCATCAACCAGCGCTATGAGCCGTGGCCCGAGATGCAGGCCCTGCTGGACAAGATGACGAGCGCAGAGAAGCGCGCGTTGGTCCGCGCTCAGTCTTGCACCCACCCTTAATAACGGCCAAGCAGTATTTCAGGATCAGCAGCAGTTGTGCATAGGCAATTAGGCAGCGCCTACCTGGTAAATGAAATGCAATAGGCAGTCTGTACTAACGCGGGCTCCGACGCCTGACCAGTCTTAAGCTAAAATCGCTGGCAAGCACCTCATTGCCACTCACTTCAAGCCACGCCCTACGTTCATTTATGTTTCGGGTTCAATCAAGACAATAGGTGTTAAGGCACAAGCAAGCAAGCTTCTATGTATCTAATTGGTTGTAGTAAAACGTAGTAAAATGCATAACCAATCAGGGCGGGTTGGGGCGTGTCCGGCGCGATGCGCTTACAGAGGAATATTTCTACAAAGCGGTAGGGCGTCGGAGCCCGCGATAGTACTTACAAATATGTGTCATTGATGAAAACCATTGATTTTCATCAATAAGACACGTAGGTAAGTATCTACTGCCTACCTTAAAATAAAACCTATGCTCGCTACTGCTTTCAGAATTTATATAACACTCGGATTGGCTGTGTGAACACAATTTACTAGCCGTGAGAAGAATAGTGTCATCTTCAGTGAGCGTACTCAGTAGGTACTGCAGTAAATTTGACGAAGGCGCTCAGTCTTGCAGTGAACCTTTAAGATGTGTATTTTACAGTATAAAAATAACTGCTTCCTTTTCCCTGTACAAGTAAAACCTCCCTTTGACCGATATAAGCATTTTTAATTTTCATTGGTTTTCAATCCTAACTCAAGGGCATAAAGTTCAAAATAAGATGGCAGCTATTTGGCCACCACTGGTTAAAGGTTTAAAAGATTACATCAGAAATTAAAACCGTAATGTTTGCGTTTAAGTTTCTATTTATAAATTACTGTGAAGTTTTTGTAATAAATAGTTTTTTTGTTTCTGTATTTGATAGTTTTATTCATGTAGATTGATTTTATCAATCGACCTCCGTAGCCGAGAGGTGAGCACGCCGGACTAGGCGTCAGGTTCAGGGTTCGATTCCCGGTCGGGTCAATGTAGGAAACGAACTTTTCTATATGGGCTCTGGTCTGGGTGTTGTGGTACCATCTAATATTTTTAACACAAGTGCTTGTGTTTCTGATTTTTTATTTAAGTGCTTTACACTTGACTACCAACTTGGACTTGCATGGCTCCACTTTGGAAGTCAAAAATCAAAATTTAAATTACAAAACAAAGCCGCTGATGGTAGCTAGTAGTCGATCACGGTGTAAGGCAACCTCCTGGTGTTTAACATGTAGGTCTGCCAAGTCCTTCCCAAGTTCTGTGTTTCTCTGAACGACAGAATTTATTTCCTCTTCACTATCCTCTCTTTCCCTAAGTAGTTGGTTACAAGTATCCCTGCTTTCTTTTAAATCCTGAAGCGCTCGCTTTAATTTTATTTCGCGCCCCTACGGGTTTGCATGTCTGATAAGCCTGGAAATATCCAGTGATTACTAAAGTTAAGCAACATATCATATAAGTACAATACTCTGATTCTAAGGTAATAAGTAGCTTAAGCATTTGTGTTATAGAAATCATAAGCAACGGCACGGTGCCACAACACCCAACCCAAAACAATATAAAAAAAATAGATTTTTACATTGACCCGACCGGGGATCGAACCCAGAACTAAAGAGATGGCGAAGCAACACACATGGACACATGGTCCGGCGTGCTCGCCTCTCGTTAGTAGATCGTCAATAGTTACAACCAAATGCGAAATTGTTTGACACATTTAATATTCGGCTATCTGTTTACTAATTCTACTATCTACCTAATAACACAGTGTATCTATACTTGACGACCTCCGTAGCCGAGAAGCGAGCACGCCGGACTTTTTAAGTGGCGCCGCCATCTCTGAGGTTCCGGGTTCGATCTCCGGTCGGGTCAATGTAGAAAATGAACTTTTCTATATTGGCTCGGGTCTGGGTGTTGTGGTACCGTCGTTGTTTCTGATTTCTATAACACAAGTGCTGTAGCTACTTACCTTAGGATCAGAGCAATGTATGTGATGTTGTCCAATATTTATATTTATTTATTTAATTATACTCAGCGGGAGTGTATCTACACCAGCTCTTTCCAAAGCTCTTTCTACAGCAGTCGCCCCTATCCGTCATTTCAATTCCAGTGACCAATTTTTCTCAGAAAAAAAAGAAAAAATCCCACAAAATCGTAAAAAAAACAGTGCATCTTCCGTTTCCGAAAATGGGACATTCAGACTACTTACACAAGGGGGGAAGAACGAAGATAGATAAAGGTAGATTGATTTATAGAACCAAATTAAAAAATCAAGTAAAATAATTTTATCAAAATCACTTTGCTCATTTTTTAAATTGCTTTACAAACAGGCACTAAAACACCGGAAACATTGTGTTACAAATCGTATCCTACATGAAACCATTGGATTGTACTAGCAGGCATTATCACAAAAACTTTGAACATAACCCTGTTACGAAACTTTGTAGAATAGAAAGTAGAATGTAAATATCCAAAACAGGTTTGTCATTTTTATTCAGCCAAAGATCATCATCTTCCTTCAGTCAGGCTACACAAGGCAACATGTCTGTGCGCGGGACATCACCTTCCTCTCGGCCGCTCGCATCTTGTCCAGAAGGTCTTGCATCTCTGGCCAGGGACTGTACCGCTGGTTGATTATGATCACCTTGTGGACAGTAGGGTTTCGCAGGTCCATCGTGCGAGAGATACAATCGCGGTTATGTGTACTGAATACGACGTCCACCTGGGAAAAATAGCGATATTTACATTGGTATTTTTAAGCGTTGAAACACGTAGTCGTATTCAAGGATCAAAACACACGGCAGTAAGTGAGTCAAGCCTAATCACAGGTTAGGCGTATTTTACGCCAAATACTGGCTGCGAATTTGTTATGATGAAAATTATGGATGTATGTACCCATTTATTTCTGAAACCATTTAATAACTAACAAATTTTAAGAAAAATCGGGCTTATACTTCGAAATAATTTTACAAAACTTATTTCTAGCCGCGTATGAATACTAGGTACCACCACTGACAAAATAAATTAGTTTCATAATTATTAGTGCACGTTAGTTACAAACCTTATTTCTTGCCGAGTAAATGATGGCCGAAAACAGGAGGGTCATCGAGGTCATCGTGGTGAGGAACAGCGGGATGGTCTCCCAGTAAACCTTCAATACATATCCGATATTTAACCTCTTCGGGAACGGCACATCGTACTGGCTTGGAGGAATCAGGTCAGAGTACTTTCGCGGACGCAAGCTCTTCTGGGGCGCCGGTGGCGGAACCCTCAATAGTGGCTTCACAGATAACCTTCCTAATTTTGACAACATCGTTAATTTTCTTTAATCGTAAGAATTTACATAAGATGATACCATAAAAGAATTTTCTTGAATAAACAAGTCTATTAGTAGTTCAGGCCTTTCTATTTTGTTATTTTACACCATGACGTGACAAATGGACGACAAAACTGACAGAGTTGACTTATTTTGGATTTCAGAAATTTTATCGTTTTGATAGAGTTCCGTTTTTAAAAATAATAGAGTCGAGCCATGGATTTAATAGTTAAGATTAGATCCATGTCCTGGTGCTTACTTGATCTTTCGATGGAGGTAATAATAATATTATTTGAGCTATAATAATAATCAACAATTATTTGAGTAACTTAGTAAGTAGCCAATGAAGCCAAATACAGATTTAATGTGTGTTAGTAATCTAGCAGCTCACCATGTTCGTTCGTGACCATCATGGGCCGCGCCGGCTCCTCGCCCGTGCCACAAATTACGTATAGCAGCGGCGTCCTTAGAGCATTCAAAATGCTCTAAGGCGGCGTCACATACCTACACACTATTAACTTTGTTTTACATTAAGTTCAAATACATATTCTTTGGAATTAAATCAAAGAATCGCTAGCATTTTATGTCAAAATTCAACTATCGGCTAAAAAGCGGGTGCTCCAAATTAGAAACTGTTAACCCAAGTAAAATAACAAGCCAGGGGTAAAATTATTTATTCAAGAATCTTCGCAATGTGTTTAATTACCACTTTACCAAGTCATATTAAAAACAGCGCAATCATTGTGTTAACATTTTATGGCACAAGGCCATTACTATTTCCACCACTGCACTGTCATGATTCACAAACCTTGAAGTAGCAACTAGACACTGTATTTACAACACGTTCCCTAACGACACACTTAATAAACTGTAAGATTATTAACTTTGGTTTTTCTTTTGTTTGAACCAAAGTCAGCTCTTCAGATTTAGTCTTAAAGGCTACAAAAGTTCTCGCCGCGGGACGCCATCCTCTTCTCGGCGGTGCGCATCTTGTCCAAAAGGTCGGCCATCTCTGGCCACGGTTCGTACTTCTGGTTGATCAAGAACAACTTGTGGGTAGTAGGGTTGCGGAGATCCATTGTGCGGGAGATGTTTTCGCGGTTATTTGAGCTGAACACGACGTCCACCTGGGGAAATAAGCGATACCTTTACGTCATATTTTTACGGGGAGGGGTAATGTTACATGTTACGAAGCGAGCATTCGTGCAGTCAGAATAAAGAGACAAACGAGCCGCTATACAACTAGTTTCGAGAATTGAAAATTTTTGTTTTTAGCAATTCCATACAAGGTTTTAATTGAAGATAAATAACATTTGAAAAAAATCATCGACCTCAGGTGGGACTCGAACCCACGTCCCATCGCAAGCCGGGCGAGTCCTTTACCAACTAAGCTACCGAGGACGTCACGTGACACGATGAAATTTCTCGCTGTCGAAGCCAGCGTATCTCTGATCAATGTTGTAGCTATATGTATAGCTGAGTAGTATACTACCGTCAACACCCGTTATACATATTGTAACAAATATTTGACTATTGGTTAAGATCAAAAGGCTTAAACAATTGAATCAATTGTTTAAGCATTTCAGCTTAACCAATAGTTCTGATCTTAACCATATTTTCAAGTGTTATTTATCTAGTTTCGAGAAATTGAGCGCCGCGCTGAATGTAAGTTGCACATAAGACCATTACGATTACGTTAATGGCTAGTAGCGCACCACCGGCCGTGATTGGTTGTAAGCTCCGCGCACACGAGTCTCTGATACGATGATCGTCTTGTAAGATGCGCAAAGCGATCCCCACTCTTTGCCCCAGTGCTCAACTTTGATGCCGCGTACTGTAGGTACTTTTAGGTACTCGATTACTAAATCTGTATGTGAATACCTGTTAATGGCTACGTTTAGATAACTCTGTTCTCATATATTGTATCAATGGTGTAATAAAATATTTTTTTTGCAAAACCATACTGTAGTAATATATTGTTTTAAACTTTCATGGTCACTAACATTAGAATAGTTTGTTACGGGATTGCTACCATGTACGGACAACAGCTCGTCGACCTACCACAAAATGTCAAATTTTCTCATTTGAAAATGATCTCTATATGTCAAGCTTAAAGTTGAAAATCTATTGGAGAATTTTTGACTTTTGGGGTAGGTCGACGTGCTGTTGACTAAACCTTATTTTTGAGTTCCCGATATTATGTAAGGTACATGGTAGCAATTCCGTAACAAACTATTCATACTGTAGTAGATAAATAAATAAATAAAATAATAAATAAATAAATATTGGACAACATCACATACATTGCTCTGATCCTATGGTAAGTAGCTAAAGCACTTGTGTTATAGAAATCAGAAACAACGACGGCACCACAACACCCAGACCCGGGACAATATAGAATAGTTCGTTTCCTACATTGACCCCACCGAGGATCGAACCCGGAACCTCAGAGATGGCGACACCATATTAGTCCGGCGTGCTCGCCTCTCGGCTACGGAGGTCGTCAAATGTAGAGTAGATGTTACAAAATAATATGAGAACAGGGTCATGGACCCCTGTTGGGGCGTAACCTAAAATGTGGATACATTCGTGAACGATGGTATTACGTACGTAACGTTAGCAGTTTTCGTGCGAAGTACCTACAGTAACAGAGCTAAGAAAAATGCCAATTTGTTTGTCTGTTCATAAGTTCTAAGTATGTGTAACCCGAAATATAACAAATAAACATATTTGGCCTTACTACAAAAATTATAGACTATTTTCTTTTGGAGCTTTACCGCACCCAATCAATACCCGCTTTCTGCATGACCCAAAGGTTGGCTGGCAGAGAATGCCTTTAGCATTAAGTCCTCATGTTGTACATTTTTAAGTTTGTGCAATAAAGTTTTTAATAATAATAATAAAATACTAGATTTAAACCATGTCTAAATAGTTAATAGCCAACCAATTCGAAATACTGAGACATTCGAGACATAAGTATTATTATCAAACGTTTTCAATTGGTTGACTAATCTTTAGACAGTGTTTAAACCTAGTCTATCTTTTTGTATTAAGGCCACTTGGGTTTCAGTTACCAACCTTATTTCTTGCCGAGTAAATGATGGCCGAAAACAGGAGGGTCATCGAGGTCATCGTGGTAAGGAACAGCGGGATGGTCTCCCAGTAAACCTTCAATACATATCCGATATTTAACCTCTTCGGGAACGGCACATCGTACTGGCTGGGAGGTATCATGTGCGAATACCTCCTCCATTTGGGCTCCATCCGCGACACCGCTAGATTCTTCCATTCCCCTAACTTCAAAGAAGCCTGTAGCACCTTTGTAATCATGCTCAGTTAGAATTTTAAGATTTTATATTAAAATAATAAAGTAAAATATAAAAATTGTATAAAGTAAATTATATAAATATGTCTTTGATTGTTTTGATCAAATTGACAACTGAATTGACATATTACTTTGACTTTTCAATCAATGATAAATAATTTCCATATTAGACCATTTATCCTTTTGACTTACTAGATTTCGCCATAAAATTAAAACTCGTTGTTTTTCTGTAGTCGAATACAAAGCTTACTTAATCATTTAAGTATGAACTTTTTACAAGAATAAAATCAGAAATAAGGCCGTCATTTCTGATTGTATCTTTTACAAAAATCCCAAGCATAAAGCTCATTCCATAGCTCGCTGAGCATATACATATAAATTGGTGTAGTTAGGTACTAGTTGCACCGTGAGTGTCAAAGTCAGCCGTGAGTCATAACCAAAGTAATAGTAAAATGTCTTTGGTCATAACGGTTCGCACTTTTTGAAGACTCGTCTTTAGACTTTGAGGAATCGGGTCTGGGTGTTGTGGTACCGTCGTTGTTCTGATTTCTGTCACTCAAGTGCTTTCGCGACTTACCTTAGGTAGGATCAGAGCAATGTATGTGATGCTGTCCAATATTTATATTATTATCGTAATGCCGCCATATTTAAAGACCGAGAACCGAACGAGCGACCGGTTGCTATATAAGCGACCGCGCCACTGCACCGCCCTCATTTTGCTCCTGGTCGTCGCAGCGTTAACATCTCTTGCTCACAGTAGAATTGTAACGTAAAATAGGCTAATTTCTTAAATTATTTATTGAGTGTTCAGTGTAAATTTATGATCGTGTAAAATGTAGAATAAGAGTCGTAATTTTGTTGCTCTGTAAAATAGAAACTAATTTAGTTTGATTAAAAGTCCGTCTATGTGTTTGTTCTTATTTTTTTTTAATTAATTTTGCTAGTTAACTCTAAAATCAGAAGTGGGATAGGCTCCATAGCCTACTTGCGCTCTGGTTGTAGCCGTAGTTCGATTTTTGTTGTTTTTATAACTTATTTTGCGTTGACGACGACTTAGATTTATTACTTATTGAACCATGGCCGATCGTTCTGCCTCTGGCAATAGAGGTAGGAACAGGCGTGTTCAAGACAATACCGCAATCAACTTGCAAGAACAGCTGGGCGCTATTTTAGCGCGTCTCAATGCGCTTGAAAATAGCAACCAACCAGCCGTGTGTCCGCTGCCGCCGACGCCCGAGGAGCGTGCGATCGTGGCGACTACCGAAGCAATTCCAACGACACCGCGAGAGCCGCCGCCGCCGTCGAACTGCAGCACCATGGACGACTCGTCTGCAAGCGCAGTAACGTCTTTGGACCCTACTGATCGTCTCATTGGAGCCCTAACAGCACTAACAAAGGTTAGATCCACCCATTTTTATATTTCGAACTTCGACCCCAGCCTGCACGATATCGATTCTTGGTGCGAGGAGGTAGAACGAGCCCGTAGTATTAATAACTGGGACGATAATGAATGTCTGTCGCGAATCGCGCATTGCCTTAAAGGCGACGCTCGTAGTTGGCTTGACGATTGGGTCACTAACGATCGAACGTGGTCAAATTTCAAAACCGAATTCAAACCTCTCTGCTCACGAAGAATCGATGTTGCAAACATTTTATATGATGTAATGAGTACTAACTCTAATAGTTATGCTACCTATGCGGAATATGCGAGACGGTCACTGCTGCGTTTAAATATCGTAAAAGGTCTTAGTGACGACTTAGTTACGGCTATCATCATACGTGGGTTAACGGACCCACAGATTCGCGCTGCTGCGACAAATGCTCATTTAAAGTCTAAAGATCTCGTTGAGTTCTTATCTATTTATACTAAACCAAACGTGGGTAGGTCTATTACTTTTTTGAGACCGCAGCAAAACAAGAATTTTGATAGGAATTCGCGAAAACGTGTTCATACGAATAGTAATAGATTACCCAATCGAGAATCCAAGTGTTATTCTTGCGGATCTACCGAACATTTGCAACGTTTGTGTCCGAAGCGACCCAAGGTAGGCGAAGCTCAGGATACGAAGACGTGCTCCTTTTGTAAAAAAGTAGGTCACGGCATCTCTGTCTGTTTCGCTAAACAACGATCCGAAGAGCGTAATAAAAAGAACGTTAACTTTTGTCGTGAATTAAAAGGCGCATCTACAGACAGTGATGTCACTACGGCCGTAATACAGGGTATTCCTTGTGACGTGCTGATAGATAGCGGGTCACGTGTTTCGCTTATTTCTGAATCCGTTTTAAAGCATTTTAACTGTGCAAGACTACCCACATATCAATTATTACGCGGTATAGGTGAGCAAAATATTGAATGTCATAGCAATGTTACTTTGATTATTGAATTTCCTGATTTGTCGCTGGAGGTAGATTTTCTTGTTGTCCCGCAAAAATGTATGAACGTACCTGTGCTAATAGGAACTGATGTGTTGAATCGCGAAGGTGTCGCTTACGTTCGCGTGAATAATACTCAACGGATAACTCGGGTTCCTTGTGATAGCTCCCGTGATCACGACCACGAATTGAATGTGTTGCTTGTTGATACCTCCGAGCAGTTACCGATTAAAACTTCTCTCATAGGTAGTGATTTAGAAAAATTGCGTCAAATTATTAATGAATTCAAAGATAATTTCATTGTGGGTACTGCTTTGAGTACGGTGACAACTGGCAGCATGCACATCGAGTTAAAAAGTGACACTCCCGTTTGCTACAGACCGTATAGATTATCAATCGCAGAGAAAGAAAAGGTCCGAGAGATAGTTAAAGACTTATTGGCTAAAGGCATTATTCGCGAATCTGAGTCACCGTACGCTAGTCCGATTATCCTTGTAAAAAAACGAGACGGCAGTGATCGCATGTGCGTTGATTACAGGGCACTGAATGCGATAACTGTGAAAGATCGCTATCCGCTGCCTCTGATAGAAGATCATATCGATCGTCTTGGGGACAGTAAATTCTTTAGTTGCCTTGATATGGCAACTGGCTTCCATCAGATAAAGCTGGATAGTGATTCTGTACCTAAGACAGCCTTCGTGACACCCGAAGGGCATTTTGAATATTTAAAAATGCCCTTCGGTTTAGCCAATGCTCCGGTCGTTTACCAGAGAATCATTGCCAATACGTTGAAATCTTTGATAGAAGCCGGGAAAGTGTTAGTTTAGGTTGATGACGTCATAGTTCTAGCTAAATCAATAGAAACAGCACTAGAGAACTTACGCGAGGTCCTTCTAACGCTGACTTCTGCCGGATTTTCTATCAACATGAAAAAAAGTACGTTTGTGGATACAGAAGTAGAGTATTTGGGTCGCACAATCTCTGAAGGTCAGGTCAAACCGAGCGAGCGAAAAATAAAAGCACTTATTGATTCTCCTGTACCCACAAACGTTAAGCAGGTCCGTCAGCTACTCGGATTGGCAGGATATTTTCGTAGGTATATACCTAATTATGCGTCTAAAACCGCGAGCATAGCAGCATTAACACGAAAAGGAGTTCCTTTTGACTGGGGTAAAGACCAGGAAGATGCCAGAATGTTTCTAATTGAGTCTCTTACAAGTGAGCCCGTGCTTGCCATATTTAACCCATCATTGCCAACAGAACTGCATACGGATGCGAGCTCCATCGGTTATGGTGCAGTTCTCATCCAAGTGCACGTAGAGAATAAAAGAAGAGTTGTTGCATATTTTAGCAAAACCACACAGGGCGCTGAACCACGGTATCACTCGTACGAGCTCGAGACATTGTCTATTATCAAGGCCTTACAGCACTTTCGTCACTATTTGCTGGGCATTCCTTTCAAAATTGTGACTGATTGCAATGCACTCAAATTGACTGAAAGAAAAAAAGACCTCCTGCCACGGGTCGCTCGTTGGTGGATGTACATGCAGGATTTCGATTTCACGATAGAATATCGTAAGGGTGTGATGATGCAGCACGCTGATTATCTGAGTCGAAATCCTGTAGACGTACGGCAGATCACCCGGCCTAAAAACTGGGCACAAATTGCTCAATCTGCGGACGAGGAAACTCGTGCGTTGATTGACAAAGCCAATAACAACGAACTAGACGCTTCTCGCTATGTTGTCCAAGGCGATTTACTTTATTACAAATACACACCTACGGGTGAGGAGCCAAGGTTATTATGTTTCATACCAAAGGGCCATAGATTGAGCTTATTGAGAATATTTCATGATCAACATGATCACATAAACGCTGACAAAACAATCGATCTCATTTTACGCCACTTTTGGTTCCCTGGAGTTTACACATTTGTCAAAAAGTATATAGGCCACTGTTTAATTTGTCTTTCATCAAAAAGGGTCCCCAGAGCTCCTCACCAGCCAATTTCATCATGGGTCAAACCAGACACTCCATTTTCCACCTTACATATCGACTCACTTGGTCCCTTGCCCGTTTCAAACGAGTACAAATATGTACTACTCATGGTCGATGCCTTCACAAAATATTGCCTGTTTTATGCACTAAAACGGCAAGATTCCGATGAACTGAAACGTGCACTTTCTAATGCTATCTCTCTGTTCGGCGCTCCTAAACTAATAGTATGTGATAGGGGGCGAATGTTTGAAAGCGCGAGTTTTTTGAGTTGGGTCACTGAAATAGGTTGTCGGGTTCATTTTATAACGCCAGGGATGCATAGTGAGAACGGCCAAGTGGAGCGTTACTGTCGCACTCTGCTTAATATGCTCCGAATCGAAGCCGCTAAGCCAAACGGTCAGTGGTCAGAGAATCTGGGCCAGATGCAGCTCGTTCTCAACTGCACTAAACACAAAACCACCCAGATTTCACCGTTGCAACTATTAACCGGCTCGGAGGCGGTTACGCCGGTCATAAGAGCGTTAATACGTGATGTCGCTATTGACAACACGCGTCCAAATCGTGAGGGACTAAGAGAGTTACAAAGACAGCGTGCTGCCGAACTTATTGACGAGAATAGACACAAACAAGACATATATGTCAATAGAGGTAGAAAAACACCGCGAGCATTTAAAATAGGCGATATGGTTTTTGTAACTAAATCATCTCAAGTTACAGGCAAGCTAGACTCGGGAATGCGTGGACCGTACCGTGTCACGCAGGTTTTGCCTCATGGACGCTATGCCCTTAAGCTAATGGCTGGCTCTTATGGCAAAACTACCCAGTCGGCCGCCGAGCATATGATTGCTTGGCGAGGGGAGTGGACTCCTGAGTCGTGTGCCGCGTTTTTCTCAAGTAAGTAAACCTTGCTAAGTTCTTGCTAAGTTGCTTCGAACCGAGATACGTTTTCGCCTAGACAAGCTAACTGTGTGCCTCTGTCTACCGTTTCTTTTTGACAAGCTAACTGGGTGCCTCTGTCTTTAGTTTTCTAAGACAAGCTAACTGGGTGCCTCTGTCTATTATTTTCTAAGACAAGCTAACTGGGTGCCTCTGTCTATTATTTTCTAAGACAAGCTAACTGGGTGCCTCTGTCTGATATTTTTTTTAGACAAGCTAACTGGGTGCCTCTGTCTGACATTTTTTTTAGACAAGCAAACTGGGTGCCTCTGTCTATAGTTTTCTAAGACAAGCTAACTGAGTGCCTCTGTCAATTATTAACCGATACAAGCTTAGTCTTAGATTAGTTATTTAAAACTTTATCGAGATAAGCAAACTGTGTGCCTCTATCTGTACTAATAACAATCTTCTTCCAACTTATTGGTTTACTTGATAAGTGTTGCTTGCTCATATATTTTCGTTTTTCTCTGACATTTTCAGCTGAAAGCGGATCATCGGTAGACCTGACAGCTATACCAAGCACATCTGGTCACCATCAGACGTCACAGAGTCAAGATACTAGCAACATGGAGTCCCAGACAAGCCCGCTTGCCGAAAATAACGATGATGTCCCCACGGCTGAGACAAGCTCATTGGATGCCGCCTTAGAACATGTGGTCGAGGACGACCACACGTCAGGAGAGGCCGTATTATCGTAATGCCGCCATATTTAAAGACCGAGAACCGAACGAGCGACCGGTTGCTATATAAGCGACCGCGCCACTGCACCGCCCTCATTTTGCTCCTGGTCGTCGCAGCGTTAACATCTCTTGCTCACAGTAGATTTGTAACGTAAAATAGGCTAATTTCTTAAATTATTTATTGAGTGTTCAGTGTAAATTTATGATCGTGTAAAATGTAGAATAAGAGTCGTAATTTTGTTGCTCTGTAAAATAGAAACTAATTTAGTTTGATTAAAAGTCCGTCTATGTGTTTGTTCTTATTTTTTTTTAATTAATTTTGCTAGTTAACGCTAAAAATATAATATTTATTGAGCATAACCTTGGTTTTACCAAACTTAATGTGTGTCCGGACTAAAAGTATAGTCTCATCATTATCATCACCAGCCTATATCAGTCCACTGCTGGACACAGAACTCTCCAAAAGGAGGATTTTACCATAATCGCCACGCTTGGTTTGGCCAATGGTGGAGAGGTGACGCTGCTGCCCGTCTTCTTATCAAAAAGTTACGTTAAAAGAATTGCACCACCCCTTCTCTTCCTATGGGTGTCGTAAGAGGCGACTACAGGAGAACCGCCATAAAGTAAATAAAAAAGCATGGTCTATAAAAAAAAATAGTCCTTGCCTTAATAAAATTACAATTACAAATAATTTCGCTTTTTCGCTCAGCTCAGCTCAAGCGAGCGTTAAAACATTTCTGGGAGCGCGTAGTGCCCTCGAGGTCCTCAAGCCGTAAGGGTGTCTCAAGGAGCAGTTGGTGAATCATAAAACGTAACATTACTGCCATTGCATTGCAAGTTTTTAGGGAAAAAAAAACTTTGCTACCATTTACACAACAACATTTGTTCTACGACTTTAGATAATTTGTCATATTTTACTTTCATACAAAAATAAATATCAATATAATTTTACGTCTGAATGTTCTTATCTCTGTGCGCTTCAGATCGGGCGAGGTGCGAGAGCCGCGCGCGCGCTTCGCCTAACATAGACTTACAAATGGTACGACAGTACAAAAAAAGCTTGGAAAATCATTTTTAATTATTGTGTTGAGTTATGATAAAACTCATAAAACAAATGTTGTTCTTTATGATGTTAGCTATCTAGTCGTGCGATGTTATTGATTTATTTCAAATAACTCTGTATATTTACTTTTTACATCAATGTTTGCCACACAAAATCTTGAAATGCTTCGGTTCGAACGTCAGAATATTCCGAGGCTTCGTGTCTGTGTGTTTGTTATTTGTTATTCAAGCGCGTAGCGTAAATATTCTGTAGATTTATGCAATAGTATAAACACAACGTACACGTAAGACGTAAGATACACGATCGCGGATCTTGGGTGTACCAGGAGGCCTAACTACTACCACAGGTACTAACGAACATTTTCGTAGTAGACCTCCTGGACCCATAGGAAAGTTAACGTATTTTATCGCCAGAATCAGTGCATAAGAGGTATTTACTTTTAGTGTGTCACAGCAGATGTGAAATCATGCCTACGTTTACAACTTAGGCATGATTTCACATTGACTTCACTGAAATTTAGGTTATAACGTCGAAATTGAAACACTCGAAATCGTTTCCAATATTTTATTTTTAAATTAGTGGCAGTGAAGATGTGTCGGTCGCTCCAACGGAAGCGGTGCTGCCGCCGCGACTCTCGCGCCACAGTGCACCAACTCAACGGTAACTTGTCTCTGGACGTTACTATTCAAAATGTGACAGAAAAAATTAAGCCTTAATTAAAATTAAAAAAATTACATACCGTTGTTATGCCCACTTGCACAACCTTAATTTTTTTTAATACCATAAATATGTTTTGAAACATATCATATTTATACTTGTTACTTTGTGAGAAGATATTTGAGACAATTTTGTTTTCAACAAGACTCACGATTCAAAACCCTTCGTCAACGAACTAACAACCGATAACTCACGTGACAGTTATGTTAAATCATATCATACCACGTGGTTTCTCAGTTGCAAATTTGCTACTGAAATTGAAGGTTAAATCTTGATTTCCGAAGGTCCTGCAAGTAGACATTTACTATTGAAAAAAGACGTATTTTTATTTTTTTAAATCCACACAAAATCTTTGAAACTTGATTTTTTTTAATACCTGTCTGCTCTCACGTCCAGAGACGTCATAAACTGATCAATTATACAAAACGATGTGCCGATTCATATTTCGTATTATAATTTTATCAAGTAGGAATTCACGATAGTTCATCACCGAACGCTTTATTGGCACATGTTTACAAAATACCTACATAATGTATTTCAAAAACAAACAATATTTAAATGTTATGCATTCCTCGAACTAACTACTCAAATGAATCGTAGAAATCGAACACAAACTAAGTTCTTATCTAAGTATGAATATAATTTCAATCATTGCATAGTTAAAACAATTATATTTAATTAAAAACAGATGACTGATTTACAAAGTGTATTTTTAAACCTATACGTCAACGTGTTTTAAAGCTGTAAATCTTTTGTCTATGAAATACATTACAAATGATACAAATACATACAAAACTGTTTGGCACGTAATATTAAATTAAAGACTGCGTCCTAAGTGCTATACACTGTATTGGTTATGATATTAACTAACATTCATAATTTACGTATTTGATCGAGGGATGTCTGACGTCACTATTCAAAAGGATTTCGCCCATAAAAACGAGATTCCAAAACGCAAGTCCCGTCGAAAAACTGCATTTTTATCGTATTAGTTATCTAAACTTTAAATGTAGGTATGTATATTCGAATTATGTACCTAATCGGTACCATAACCTGGTATTAATATTGTCAAGGCATAGTCAAACAGTCGTTAAGAAATATTTCAGCTCTGGTTCCTGATTCTCATCAATGTAACAGGTAAAGGAATTGGCTAAACTAAAATACTGTTCGCCGTAATGGAATCGGAATATACTTATTGAGCCTTCTTAAAATTGAGCAGATTTTTTCTTATCTGGTAGATATTTATGTCAATCCCATTTTCACACTCTTCAATCCTTTATATGAATAATAAAACTTATTTCAAAGTTAATGGAATCAGAACTCAGACTGGTATTGCCCTGTCAACCTGCCGATGCAGTCAGCAAAATTAAATCACACAAACCATTTTCGCATGAACTTACTCAACCGTCCTTGCTGCACTATGTCAGTAAAATTACTGTTGAAGAAGAAATGCGTATTGGCAATATTGCTGACTGCGTAACAATATCATAGGGCGCTTTTTAAATAGACAGCACAGCATCGCCTTCACGACATCTGTATACATTTTGCGTGCCGTTGCCGTTGCAGTCGGGGCCAAAGCCGTTGCAGTCGGGGCCAAAGCCGTTGCAGTCGGGGCCAATGCCGTTGCAGTCAGGGCCGGTGCCGTTGCCGTGCCGTCTAGTGGAAAAGCGTCCACACTTGTGTATACCGCGACGGAACAAATAAGTTGAGCGATTGATGTGACCATACACTTACATGTTTTAAACTTATATTTTTCACTGTAGTTCAGCTTATGTAATTTTTCTTCGTAATGTGGAAGTTTTACTAGTTTCTAGCTTCAAAAAATGAAGCGATAAGCTCAATGTTCCTGTCGATTCTAGGTACACAAATGTTCTATAATAATAAATTTTATTTCTTTGAATGATTAATAATAAAGATAATAGTTGGTCCTAAATATTAACAACCAAGTATTTTTTCCTCCGAAACTACTGTCCGACATGTTTTATTTACCTGCTTTAATTTCAGGAAACTTGTAATTCTAAATATAATAAGACGATTTTTATTTTAAGAAGATATTGCGGAAATAACATTATATTAACACGTTCACATCCATGTTAATCCGAAGAACACAAAATCTATATTTTCTCTGTAGTCCGTGTATACTTTTGGACACATAACTTCAAGTACAAATTGAAGTATTTCAATGTAGATGTTGAAGACTTGAGGTCAGATAGATTGTATCTAATATTGCAGAGAGAACAGGGAGCCTAGAGCGAGTTACACAAAACAATCAAGTCACTTAAATCGATCGAAAAGTAATACAAATTTCGACGAATCATTTTCGATCGAAGTAAGTGACGCGGTTATTTTTTCGCACTCGGCCTTCAGAAGGCATGTTTCAATAAACCATGGTAAGAATTAAACGTACGCTACATCAATCGCTTCAACTCTTTCAGTCAGTCGCCCCGATACGGTGCGGAAATAGCCGCGCGGACACAAATATCTTTACAATACCTCATTCATTATCCTATACACATAAAAATATTAAAACTGAACGTTTTAACTAGATATAATATTATGTGCGTGCATAACGAGTCGTTATATTTTGACTCGAGACTCAACCTGTACAAACGACCGAAGGTAACACAACTACTCTTCGCAGAGTGACTTCATCTATAAACACGACGGTACGTAACACTAACTTCAGTTATTATTATTTAGAATCTTCATTCTCGTCAGAAACATCGATATCGATTAAGCACCGAGATAGTTGTAGAAACAACACACATAATGCTGCCTTTCTAGCACGAGCAACAAAACACGATATGATACGATATGATATAGCGATTTATCGCATATTTTTTGTCAAAATATGAACTTTTATCGAAAAAGCGAGCATAACCGCTACGTCGCCGGCACGGACATGTACAGTTTTCAAAAGTTCAAGATGGCGGCTATGTTGTCATATTTTGAAAGTAAAGAGGCGATAAATCGCTAAATCATATCGTGTTTTGTTGCTCGTGCTAGAGGGACTGAAGTCACTAATGCGTTAAGGAAAAGACAACGATATATAACGTAACGTGTTTAAGAATCGTGTCTGCCGACACATGGCTCACAGCTCCTGGTCCATAGATTATTTAAAATCACGGTACATAACCAGTTATCAGCCACTCAGTTAGGAGTATCGTTAACGAAACGTTTACAGCTAATTCCAATAGCGAGAATATTTAAAAACCAATCAATTTTATGACAAGTCACAATATCAAACCTTAAAAATAAATTCTCTATAATTAATGTTAATGACTCAAAATATTAAAATGTTCACCGGTCCATGAAAACTTATTGCTAATATTCTGATTTGGGATACATATTTGGTGATGACTTTCTTGTACTAAGTTGTACTATACTATTTCACTTAAGTTAGCGTAAATTATACCAATGAAATTAAATATGAGGTAGTATAGTTGAAATGCCTTCTTCATGAACCGTTTTTAAATATAAAACAATAGACAGTTTACGAAACACATTCGACACCAAAAGACCGAACACAATTGCTCACCGACGCAAAGTAACACATCACCTTAGAGCATGGTTGAATGCTCTAAGCACATCACCACCGAAACAAATCAAGTAATTATTCAATAATAATCGTAATATTACATCTTAAATAACTTTACAATTTATGGAACCCCGCGAGGCTGTAAAACTTTAGACTTCATTTATATCATACATTAGTGTGAATCATCACGTATCTGTACTATACAAAAATTAAAAACATTATACAATAATACTACGATACCATAGAGCTAATAAATACAAGAATCAACTTACAACTACCAATACCCATTGGCACGATGACGCGATGCGGTGACGGTATATTCGTATTTTAGTTACAACCTCTTTTATAACATTCAATTTATTAATTAATATAATTTATTATATCTATTATATAAGTGTGCTCTCTCTGAATCATCGACTTATGTTTTGGAAAAAAACGCATCCCGAAAACGTCGGCTGCTGGCGGCCATGTTGGTGGAGCGTGCCGCCGCCACGCTGCTCAACAGATTTACCAGCAAGTCAACAGCAGCTTCCAAATTATTTGCTGCCAACACTACTTCCTCAAAACTCCCGTCAATACACATACATACATACATAATAGTATATTATTCAACTGAATATAAGAGCACATTATATTTATTTCCGTTCATCAGTAAATTATTCGGCACGTATGCATGCCGTCGTTAAAGTATGTGACAAACTACTAGTTTGCATAGTTATTTATAGTATTTCATTGAGTCTTACTCACAAAAAAATTGTGGTAATATATTGCAATTATGACCCCAGCGGCAACAATAACAAATTTCACAGAAGTTAAATGTCAGTAAACGTAATATCCCAAAACATTAGGCCAACAAGAATGTGAATAAATAAACCGCAGTGCGAAAAAATATGTAGCGTAACGAAACGGATCGGACGCCGAAACCAAGACCGTTGCTAATTGTAAATCTCCGCTAACATTTGTATAATTTATTATAATTAAGAACATTGACGATTCTCGATGATAAACATTTGTGCTTGTTATGTCCAGTGACGTCGGATATAATACATCGTACGCTAGAGCGAGCGGCCGGCGCGGGCGAGGCTGGCATGGCCGCGGCCCGACCGCCCGTACACATAGTAATCACCTTAGAAATCGATAGGAAGTCAGTTTTACTTATAATAATTCCGCTATTTATCAACTAGGGATCGGCAGAGCGCCTCGCGACGCGAGACGAGTCTGCGACAAATTTCATAAAAGTCTCTAAACATTCACTGCGACGTTCGATCTTTCCGAGTTTGCTGACCTATCTTTATCTGGCTTACAACGACCACCTACAATACGAGCCGAAAATGAATGGGAATGTTTCGGCTTACGGCTCAGTGCAGTTGCGAACCAGTTCACAACCTGCCGATGGATGTTCGCCGTGATCAGTGCAGGCCATCAGTCAGCCCAGGGGAGTCGGTGCCACCGATCTCACTCTTCGTCTGCTCGTCCTCAATCAGGCTCGGCGAGCCGACCTCCTCGCGCCCTTCGGGGTCCGGCCGGGCGTCGGAGCATCCGACGTGGCCCGTGTCGGGGGAGACAGGCGGCGGGTGCGGGTGCGTGCGGCGCGGGCGCGGTGCCCGGCGCGGCTCAGCGCGCGGCGATGCGGCACAGCGCGGTGCGCACGGCGGCGGCGGCGGCGGGCACGGCGGCGCCGCACAGGCCCGATCAGAGCCTATCTTCCTCCTCCTCCTCCTCACCCTCGTCACCGGCCTCCTCGTTCTCCTCCCGGTAACCTGGGTGTTCACTGATCGCATAATAATTCCCGTTGTATATCACGCCGAGCTCCCGCAGCGCGTCGCCCCTGATCGTCGCCTTGATCGTCCAGTTGTAGCAGTCGTCCGACTCCGACTCGCGGTCGAGCCGCTCCACGTCGAGGATCTTCGAGCTGAGCCGCTCCAGGATTATACCTATGTCCTTGATGGTGAGATGCCTCTTCTGGTCGACGCTGAGCTGATCGATCAGAAGGAGAAACTTCTCGGAGGTGACCGCCTCGTCCTCGACGAGGGTGTTCTCGGTCTCGCTCTCCGAGGAGTCGCGGTCGCCGCGGCGCGCGGACTCGGCGTCGAGGAAGCGCACGTGCCCCTTGGGGCGGCCCTGGGGCGAGGCGCGCGGCTGCGCGTCCTGGATGGGCGAGGTGGCGACGCTCTTGTGCACGGCGATGCGGCGGCCCTCCTCGTGTAGCGCGCAGCAGTGGAAGTCGCACTCGTCGGGCGGCGGGCGCTGGGGCGCGTGGGGCGCGTGGGGCGCGTGGGGCGCGTGGGGCGCGTGGGGCGCGAGGGGCGCAGGGGACGCGGCGCCGGCGCGGCACTCGGCCGTGTGCACGTGGTCGAGCGAGCCGGCGCCGCGCACCAGGCGGCCGCGCGCCGGGCCCGGCTCGTCGTGGTTGACGACGGTGATGTGCGGCGGCGGCGGCTGCGGCCGGTCCAGCGACGTCTGGATCACGAGCGAGGGCCGCCGGTCGGGCTTCGCTTGGCGCGAGGGAGAGCGCGCGGCCGGGGACGCCTGCGGCCGCTGGTCCCAGTGCAGCACCACCGTGACTCGCCCCTTGTTGTCCATGATCTTCCATGAAGGTGTTTCATCGTGCAGCTCGAGCGCGTGGATCGTCTCGCACACTATTTTTGGAATTGCCGAGATTGCTGAAAAGGAGAAGTGGGTTCTTAGATCCAGGGACTCAAGATAACTTGTGAATCTCGCAAATCGTTTCGTACGTACCAGCCTTGATGACGTCGACGCCGGTGGGGTACCATCGCTCTCCCTGCCGCAGCAGTAGCAGTACTGTGTTGGGGGGAAGGGTCCGCCAGTAGTCGCCGTCCTCGACCTGAGTCCCGTCGCTCTCGAGCACCAGCCGCACCGGCTCACTCGCCGCTACCGATAACTTCTCTTTACCTAAAGTACATAGCCGAGCATGATTACTTTGGTACTATGATGTTAAAGGAATTTTAATCAAATTATTAATTACGCTCGTAGCTCAGTGGCGGCAGCGCTTTGGTATCGATTACTAAAGTTAAGCAACCAACGCCGCGGTCGTGAGTGGATGGGTGACCATTCCGACCATATTTGACATTTATCACGAGCATCTCCGTGCTTCGGAAGGCACGTTAATATCGCTTGATATTGGTCGTGAAGCCTAGTTAGAGGCCTTAAGGCGGCTTGATAACATCTGACAGTAAGGTTTAGTCACTGGCCTTACAACACCCCTCCACCAATCCGCACCGGGCCCGCGTGGTGGAGTATGGCCCAAACCACCTCATAGTTGAGGTGAGGCCTGTGCCCAGCATTGGGACGTATATAGGCATACTTTACTTTACTTTTATTAATTACGCGACCACCTCTTTCGAAGTGCCCTCGCGGCTCGCTTTGAAGCTAGTGACCGGCGCGGATCTAACGGTACACTGAAAGCAGGTCAGCCGAGAGCACCTGTGCGGAATCTTATTGACCTGCAGCTCAGGTCAGGTCACGTCTGCTGAGCGATACGACGCTAATTCAGCTCCAATTAGATAGAAGCCTGGGTGGAGCGAGTACTAAGTTGACATTGTTACGAGTTATTACTGCCATTATTAGGTTACGATGCGAGAGGAAGTCGGTTCTACGTTTTAGGTTAATGAAGCAGATGGTAATAGTGATTAGTACAAAACACATACATACATACATAAATACCCGTGTTCTGTATAGTGTTAGTATTAAAAAACGCAGCAAGAAAGTTTAAAATGTAGCCTAACACATATGTTTAGCAGTCTCCTATAGACTATAAAATCTTAGAAAGTCTATAAAATCTCTATTACCGGAAAAAAATAAGTTAATAAATAATCATCATGCCATTTGTTATTTAAAAAGTTAAACACGTTAAACTAAAATAAATTTCACTAGTTTTTATTTGTAAATAAGGTACATCATATTTAAACAAATCTTATAGTTGTAAATTTTTGTTTTTAACAATTCCATGCAAGGTTTAATTGAAGATAAATAACACTTGAAAAAATTCATCGACACCACCCACCTGAGGTCGATGATTTTTTTCAAGTGTTATAAATCTAATAGTTTCGAGAACATTTTGAATGCTGTACCTCTATGTATTAACTCCTCGAAACTAGTGACCACCAGCCCCTTCCTTACGTTCCTCGAACTGTCCCATATCTTGAAAGGCCTCTTCCCTCTAACCTCCTGAAACAAAATATACACCTATTTAGGTTTTATTGATTATTTAAAAAGTATATTTATATCATATTTTAAACAAACTACTCAAATCCACTAGGAATACTTCGCTATTATTGTACATCTTTCAAACAAATTGCGTTTCATACAAATATTTTGCTTGCATTGTGCTCAAATCAAACATTAAAATACTTTTAATTTAATAATCTAATTTATTTAAATGTGGTCAGCTTATTTAATATTAGATAAACAAAATTGTTCAAGATCATTCTAATGTGAATATTATAAATACTTAGAAGTGTCCCAAAGCGTGACCTCAAAACGTTTTTACACCGAATCCCAGTGGTGCCTAGCTATGAATAGCTCGTTACATGTCAAGGTTGTCTAGAGCTCAAGTGGCGGCCCAGTGGGCGGAGAATTGCTCGTTAGGACTTCACACTCTGCACAGGGCACAAGCACACACTGGGTCATTTAGCAAGCCCTCCGAGTGCACAATCACCTCAAGTAGTCTTCACCTCACAGTAAAAATATGTTACCAAAGCCTGAACTGCACATAGGGCCAGGCGTCACAAAGACATACCCAATTGTTTTAAAAAACACATAATTTCTGAGTTATTAAAATCATTTTCCTATAATTATGATAGTCCAATTGTCTGCTCCAGTCCTTTCATACAATCGCAACATATGTTTACTATCTATAAATCACCATTCAAACAAGCACGTGAGTTATTAATTCACTGTATCATGCACTGAGTGGTGATAAGTGTTGAGCGTTGCAAGGGCCACAAGGCTCGTCGTGTGCGTGCGGGCGCCGCGGGATGCAGCCTGCGCCCTGCAGCGGTGCAACGCCCGGCCCCGCCCCGCACCGACACCCCCTACCCCCCACCCTCGCCCGCACCCCGCACGCACTGTGCGTTGACCCACTGACATCGCCGCCCTACACGATCTTTAATCTAGACGCGAACTTCGCCACTAAAAACTTCGAACCTCGACGCCTAACAAACGAACCGATGCTCCTCTCGGTTACCATCAACCGTAGAGATTCATCTCGTAATGTTTTCGACACGTTTCGTTCATGAAAATGGTTTAAATTCTCCTGTTAACGTACCTCCTGGATTTCGACTATCATTGTGTGTAATAATTGAGATGGCAGTCTATGTGGTTTGTAAGTGTTCGCGATGCGTATAGGTTGTGTGCGGGCGGCGCGGTGCGCGCCGGCGGAGCGCCGCGGCCGCACTGGGCGGCGGCGTGTGACCGGGTCGCGGGGCCCGCGGGGGCTGCGGGGCCCGCGGGGCCTGCGGGCCGGGCACCCCGCCCCCGCCCCGCACTGCAGCGCCGTAATCTCTTGATACCGTAAGATCTTGAAATTAGCGGTGATGCACTTTCGGTGCCTATGTTTTACGTGGCCGTAAAATACTGCCTTGCTCGCACAGGTGCATTTATCTTGTAATTTAATATTTTGTTATGTATATTTAAAACTTTTTAAAAGAGGCTGACAATAGTGACCGAGTTTCTTGCGCTGCTTCTTCTCGGCGCTAGCCCAAACTTGTCCCGAAGCAGTGGTAGGGAATAAAATAACAATGGGACGTGTAAAAGTGCTTAGTTTAAGCCTATTTGCAAAAATAAATTGGTTTTATTGGTTTTTATTGGTTTTTATCAATTGTGACGCTCGTTCATCAGGGTAAGTTATGTAGGTAATTGGGCTATTTTTCCAATAAAAATGTTTGTGGTAATATTTGTATACATCGGCATAATTAAGAAATAATAATAATTTTAATGTTGAAAAGAATGATGGCTATAATCCAATTGCATACCGTAAAAAATATGATTTTACAGTAAAATGTATATTACAGATACATATCATACATGTACGTACAACTAGGGAGATTTTATCGCTTAAAACGAATAGATACTTTTAATTATATGAAGCAACAATTAGCGTGCTACGGGTGCTTTATTTTTGAAATCTTTATTAGAAGAACATTCAAGAATCACAGCAAGGTGGACATTAAAGTACGCTGAGCTGAATTTACTGAGAATAAAAATTATAACCAGCAAAAAAAACACGTTTGTTGTATGGGAGCCCCCTTCAATATTTATTGTATTCTGTTTTTCAGTATTTGTTGTAATAGCGGCAACAGAAATACATCATCTGTGAAATTTTCAACTGTCTAACTATCACGGTTCATGAGATACAGCCTGGTGACATATGAACAGACAGCGGAGCCTTAGTAATAGGGTCCCGTTTTACTCTTTGGGTACGGAACCCTAAAAAACTGTCTAAGGTAAAATTTTGTTTGAACTTTGCTACGGCACGGTGCTACGGCGCGTAACTACGAATGATGCAATGCTACGAAATCGTAACGCGACTTAAATGTTTGCCAATCAATGGTCGGTCATTCACTAATGTGCTACGAAAATTGTAGCACATCTGAAAGGTCATAAGTGTTATCGACCTCAAAATAATTAATGTCAAAACTTTCGACACAAATAACACGTTTGAAAGTAGAATTTTCAAGTGTTTGAACCTTAAATTATGTAAATAATAGTAATTATTTTTTTTATATTTAAAAATTTTGTTTCAAATACCTAAATATAATGTTATTTGTAACTATTTTAGAACGATTAGCATATCAAGATTTAAAATTGGTGTTATATGTATATAAATAAATAAATTTAAATATTGGACAATATCATATTCGCATTACATTGCTCTACCCTAATGTAAGTAGCAAAAGCACTTGGTTTTATATAAATCAAAAACAACGGTGTACCACAACACCCAGACCCGAGACAATATAGAATAGTTCGTTTTTTATATTGACCCGACCGGGGACCGAGCACCGAAAATAAGAGATGGCGACGATATACTAGTCCGGCGTGCTCGCCTCTCAGCTATGGAAGTCGTCGACGTATGTGTGCGTTCAAGGCATTTTGAGCCTTATTTATTGCTTGATTTTATAAATTGTAAGAACACGTGACGTCCTCGGTAGCTTAGTGGTCAAAGCACTCGCCCGGTATGCTATGGGACGTGGGTTCGAGTCCCACCTGAGGTCGATGATTTTTTTTTCAAGTGTTATTTATCTTCAATTGTAAAAACTAGTTTTTAGTAAAGCGTTTTAAAATTAATCACAAATAGTAGAAACAACTTTGAGCAAACTATGAGCTAATTACACGATTAATTCAATCAATGTTTTTTGGATCACCGTAGAAGGTAAATTTTAAACTCTGTCTTACGGACATAAGATAGATAGATAGATACTCTTTATTGCACACCAAACAAAGAAGTTACAGTTGATATTTACAGAAAGATGTACAATTTAGGCGTTCTTATCGCTAAAAAGCGATCTCTTCCAGACAACCAAACATAAGTAATGTTTACGAGCTATCGTTTGACGATATTGGATACGGGCTAGAAGCAAACAACTTGAGACGAATAAGGCGCGCAAGACAAAAACCCTGAGGGTATAGAATTACAGAAAAATGGCTCGTTAAACACGTGAAATGATTGCGTCTAAAACAATGATAAATTAATTATTTTGTTTCCCTGACTTGGTTACTAAAACAAGCTCTATTTATTAACATAATAAAAAGTGTTTGTAATATTAAAAGTGTAAAATAATTTAAATTTAGTTTTTGGCAATTATATGCAACGTTTATTAAAGATAAAACATACTTGAAAAAAGAAAACCGTGCAAGTACGAGTCGGACTCGCGAACGAAGGGTTCCGTACCATTATCTATACAATGGGTATGGTACCATTATCTATAAAAAATACGTTTGTTGTATGGGAGTCTCCATAAATATTTATTGTATTCTGTATTTTAGTATTTGTTGTTATAGCGGCAACAGAAATACATCATCTGTAAAAATTTCAACTCTCTAACTATCACGGTTCATTTCATTTGTATAGTTTTGTTATTGTACGTATAAGTTTATAAAGCCAATAAATTAATAGTTTCATAAGTATTATAAAAAAAAAACATTTCATATTAACGCAAGTTCGCTGAGACTAAAAACTGTTCCATGACTGGCCCAATGGTTAAAAAATGTTTTAACTCCTAATACGTGGAGCCTATATTTTTAAAAGTCCTTCTTAGAGTTATACTTTTAATTAGAGGTTGACGAATGAGGGCCCTGCTCATACAGCGAGCGGTTTGTTTGTGCAGCCGTGATATTGGACATGCCAGCGCTTGGAATGGCGTCGGGAAGGAATCCTTGTGTTAAACCTAGTACGTACTTGTTAGTGTACATGAGTACTAAGACTGTAAGAGCATGTACTTCATTGACGACCGTCTGGTGTAGTGGTTGGCGCACCGGACTACAATGCCTGGCGGTTGCGGGTTCGAATCCCGCGAGGGGCAAATGTTAGTGTGATGAGCACGAGCATTTGCACCTAAGTCATGGATGTTTATAAACGTATTTAATTATGTTTATCCGTTATCTAGTCGCCATAGCACAAGCTTTGCTTAGTTTAGGGCTGGATAATTGGTGTGATTGTGGAAACAATTTATTATTTATTTATTTATGTTTAAAGGTATAGAGTAAGTTCATTTTTGTTGCACATAACGACACATTGTACGTTTCTTTGCTGCGAAACTTACACACTCGACAATTTGACGTTTCTCCATTTGACAAAACTCAACAGTATAGTTTTTTGACGACCTCCGTAGCCAAAAGGCGAGCACGCCGGACTTTTAATGGCGCTGCCATCTCTGAGGTTCCGGGTTCGATCCCCGGTCGGGTCAATGTAGAAAACGAACTTTTCTATATTGGCTCGGGTCTGGGTGTTGTGGTACCGTTGTTTCTGATTTCTATAACACAAGTGCTTTAGCTACTTACCTTAGGATCAGAGCAATGTATGTGATGTTGTCCAATATTATTTATTTATTTATTATTTATATAGTTGGCGAGATTTTTTTATCAATTTGCAGACGTACATTTTATGCATCCAAAATATAAATAAGATAACGTATAACTGTTTGAAGTTATGTAAAATAAGTAAGTATATATAGATCATTTGATATTATTTATTTCACACCATAAAAATAGAAATACAGTTATGTTTACAGTAAGATGCACGATTGAAGTAATAAACGTTCCAGAAAGTTAATAAACGCAGGATGATAAATTCATGTAGTTTTGCAGTTTGTATAGCAGTAAATTTATACAGCATTATGATGATATATTTTATCTAAACAAAACACATATTTGGTCACTTTAATTAACGATTAATACGTTAGGAGCGACAAGGTGTTTAACTTTTTTTACTCGTTCGGCCTTATTTGATGTAGTTATAAGACGCACAATTATTCTTGATAGTTTGACAAGAACAGGGCACGTATTTGAAGCCTCAAAATTACAATTTGCAAACGCAATCCCAAGAACTGATACATATTCCTAAAATCACTATTTAAAGAAATCATTCAGCTTTTTCTGCTACGACTTGTCTATTATATACGAGTGGACCAAGGAGTTGACATATTCTCTTTAATCTGTGGAGTTATACCAACTAGTTTTACGACATCTACTGACAGAATGTTTGCCTGAATTTATGTATAGAGAAGTAATCAGTGTTGAATTTTGTTTCTAAGTAGTGAATATTTTTAGTATCAAACAGAGTTCGCGACCACAAAAGTCGTATTTTTCATAAAGTAAGTATGGACATTGCTGTTTTCAAATATATAGTAGGTATCTATACTCGCTCCAGAACACATAGCAAGCGGGATATCGCCCGTGTATCGGCGCCAATATCGATGCATCGACGCAAAGCGTGCCAGGACCGGTAAAAATGTGTGTACAGGCGCGCCTAAATTGCCCACATTTTATCGATACTGTCTACAACACTAGGTAAGTGTGGGGCAGAAATCGCTCGGCCAGTAGCGCCAATATTGCTGGCTACGCGGTGTCGGTGATGCAAGAATGTGTTAAGTGTATTTTTGTAAATAACTAGCTTTTCTGCGACTTCATTCGCGTGGTCTTTAGTTTAGAAAAAAATCTAGATAGGGACACCCTAATCCTATTTCAGACCTATTCTCAGACCTACTGAATATACACACAAAATTTCATAAGAATCGGTCAAGCCGTTTCGGAGGAGTTATGTTACAAACACTGTGAAACGAGAATTTTATTTATTAGACCACCTTGATCACGTGGAATACTATAATAGTACATTATGATACGAGTGTGCAAAGTTGATTATTACACACGAGGCATTATTGTAAGCGCGAGCCGCAGGCGAGCGCGGTAAGGAAGCCGAGTGTGTAATTATCAATGCACACGAGTTGCATACGACGTATTTCAACACAATTGCGAGGAAAAAAAAACAAATCAAAAACTAAAAATACCTTCTCCGAATATGACGGCTTTTTTGCTGTTTTTCCACTGATTGAGTATTTTGTAAGCAGCTAGGTATTTTTCTCTGGATTTTGGCGGCAACAGCAGAGGCTATCACTCGCGTTTCGTTCGTTAAATTAATAATTTTACTCGTCTTCACTATTTGAGGTAGACATTTTGATAGTAATTATCCACACAGCAACAACTTTACAAAATATTTATGGAAAATGACACTATGTTTTGTTTTTTCGCGCGCTGCACTTTCAATGCGCGCGCAGGTTCAATAAAGGCACAGGAAGAACCGGCTGTTCAGCCAAAGCAGCAGCAATATAAAAAATAAAATAAACCATAAATTATTGTTTCTAAGAATGATATCCTTTCAAGAATGATCAATAATTTGTGTTTATTAATATACAATTTGATAAAATGAAATATTTATTTGTCATCTTAACTATAAAATAATTTAATATTCGTAAAATATTTAATGTTTTTAGACATAAACTATTGCTGAAATTTAAAAAAGTTTACATTACCGCACTAGTGCGATAATATTATTACAGCACAAGTGCGTAATATGATGAATTATGAAACTAAAAACGTTGTTATAAGAGTCAATTTACGAGCAACTGTGTTGAAAAAATTGTTATTGTTTTTTAATTGAAAGTTTGTATGGAGGAAGTTAATCACTTTTAAAGATAGAATTTTAAAGCTGATGAAGCTTAAAATAAGTTAAAAATTTAAAGCAATTAAGCCTGGCAAATAAAAGTCATCTTTTAATGAAGTCTGGTGAAAAAGGGAATGAAATTTTGTATGTAGTGAGGAAATTTCAGAGTACAAAGTGAGAAAATTATTCGTTCATGGGAAAGTATGAGCTTATTTAACAAATTACGAAAAGCTTTTTTACCTAAAGTATCTATAGAAATTGCATGTTCAGGTGATTTTTATAAAAGAGAGTTATTACACTTTATACACTAATTACTATTTAAATATTAAAATGTTTGGAATTAAATACTGCTTTGCTTGCACAAGTATACATGGGCGTAGTTTATAGCTTTCTCATGGAGGGTTTTCTCTCTTATGTTTGTATTTCTCAAGGTCATAGGAGAGAGAGATGACTGCACAAAGTCTTCTTGAAGAAACGTTTTGTATTTACTAAAATTATTTTCCAATAGACGTCAGGGTGAATAAGCCAGAAGTGTAACACATAACTGAAGAGTATCACGCAAACGGTGGAATCTTTCGTGAGAAGTATAAAAGTTCGAGTAAATTCAGAAATCGATCTTTATTTTGTTCTTTTTTTCTGATTTCAGGTTTGGTTATACTGGGAATAGAAGACTCTCTGGCAAAATTATTTGTCTGGTACCTCGAACCAAAAGGATGCTAATTCCTTACTTGGAGACCTAGACAGTTGATCGTATTGTCTGTCACATGTTTTTATTAGAAGAATTTCAAATTGTCTGGTCGGTCAAAGATCCAGAGGAAGACCCAAGACAAGATGAGAGATTTTAGTGCTGAAGGACATGAGAGAGTGCGAGGTGTCGAGGACAGAGTGAATTAGAAGAGAACAACACGAAAAACTGAACCACCACCATGTGGGATGAATAGCTAGGAAATTAGAGAGGGTAGTGTTAAATTTTCACAAACGTTTGGCGCCCATGTCTACAAGTACGGGGTACTGCCTAGCAAAAGCTGTAGGTAACCTACGTAGGTTCGTTTGGCGGCATATTGCTGTAAAGACTCGACCAACTTGCACCCCGCATGCAATATTCAGATGAGCTACGATTCTCGATCGTGGAATAAATTAAAACTTTACACTCCTGAATAAATTATTATCTGTTTAATTTCATTTGGGAAACAACAAATAGTTGATCTTTGAACACGCTTGTGAAAATACATGTTTCTTTTCTGTTTATTTATTTTATTTAGAACTTTATTGCACAACTTATAGATAGTCTACAAAAGGTGGACTTAATGCTAGAAGCATTCTGTCAGTCAACCATTGGGTCATGTAGAAAGTTTTCAAAGGGCGCGGTGCAAGTAACTGATTAAATACAGCCAAAAAGTGTAATAGCCAAAAAAATACAAAATAATTTAGAATGTTTGTCTTTAATCAATGTTTCGTCTTTTTATTAGCTGTCAAAACTCGATATCGATATTTCTAGCCCAAAGCTAAGTTAAATGACTAAACAATTTTATATAACCGAGTAAAGCTGGACATTCACCAGAGCTGTGCGAGGAATATGTGCGGTACGAAAATGTGTAGCGAGAATGTGAACCGGTGTGTGTAACCCTTTCCACCAGAGCTTTGCGAGGAATGTGTAATGTGTACAAATGAGCGGTGCGAGGATAGGTAGCGGAATCTTTTCGAACACATCTATTGGCTGGCGATGGCGTTTATTTTCAAATCCTCGCACACATTCCTCGTAATGAATCAATCGCTCGCATTTCTCGCTTGTTTTTTTAAGAACAAAAACCTCGCTCCGCTAAGCCCATATCCACCAGGGCTCCGCAGAGTGAAGCTAGGTTAATGAAGTGATTCTATTAAAAAAAACGCATTAGTCGCTACGCAGCTTAGCACAGCTCTGGTGGATGCTCAGCCTAAAGGGTAGGGACCTAATAAGGGAGTGGTTCGCGCTCCGGACTTCAATGCCTGGCGGTTGTGGGTTCGAATCCCGCAAGGAGCAAATGTTTGTGTAATGAGCACGAGTAAGTATTTGTACCTAAGTCATGGATGTTTATAAACGTATTCAAGTATGTTTATCCGTCATTCTAGTCTCCATAATACAAGCTTTGCTTAGTTTGGGGCTAGTATATTGGTGTGATTTTGGAATGAATTATATTAATAAACATTTCAATCAAAATTGGTAAGTACTTAATCTTTTTGAAACTGATAACAACTCTGTCAACAAAACAAATTACGAAGTCATTGATCTAGCATTAATTCATCCCGATCCCGGTCAGTCGCCGAAAAATCCTCGGGAAGGACTTATGGGGCTCTCTGTAGCGGATTAATGCTCAAACCAGGCTTGGGGCTGCGTCCGTACGCGCGGATTATAGCGAAGGGTTGCGATTTGCTGCGGCCGCGGATTTTAGCGTTTACGTTTTAAAAGCTTACGACTCAAAGAGAAAATAAAGTTGTGACGACTTATAGGATGGAAATAGATACTCTTTTAGGACACAATAAGAAGTTACAGTTGGTTTGTGCTACAGAAAATAGTCAATTTAGGTGTTGTGAGAATTAAATCGAAGTTAAGATCATGGCTGCCGTGGTCTCCTAGTGTAATAGTCATAAGATAGTATACTTTAATCAGAGGTTGCGGGTTCGAGTGCGAGTCGAAAATCAGAGAGTGAAATCCAACAAATTATAAACCATGAAAATCGGTACACCCGTTCCCAAGTTACAGTGTTGTAACAAATCCGACCTTGTTTTATATAATAAGATTTAGAGAGCATAATTGTAACCAATGCAAGAGGAGTTGTTCGTACACTAGTCGACCATTTTCAGCAAGCGAGCGCGCATCCGAAGAACATTCAATAAAATCACCACTACCAAAGAAACATTAAAGAATTCTCGGTCTCTGTTTACACAAATGGAATTTGATAGGGGGTACATTGAGCTGGCATTAGCCTGTTTGGTCGAACCAAATGGCGAGCCCTGGCGTTTTAATAAATAAAATAAATATTGGACAACATCACATACATTGCTCTGATCCTAAGGTAAGTAGCTAAAGCACTTGTGTTATAGAAATCAGACACAACGACGGCACAACAACACCCTACCCGAAACAATATAGAAAAGTTCGTTTTCTACATTGCCTCGACCTAGGATCGAACTCGGAACCTCAGAGATTTGAAGCGTATATCTTTTTATTTTATATTGATTATGTATTTTGTTATTGCATGAAAAAATATATATACGCGTCATTGTCTACGCGTCATTAATCATCATTAATCAATAGACTAAACCTGTATAAAAGGATATAATTATGAAAATAATAGCTTGTGCCCGAGATTTTGCTTTCGTAGATCTCCGTAATAATACAATCTTATCGTAAAAATCCAATGTAAGTAAGTTTAAGTCAATTTCTTAACTAAGAAATCTCCTAAATTGACACTCCAGAGCAAAAAAAATGGACACAAACATATGCCATGTTATAATAATGTTCTCATAAGTAACTTACATCCACACTCTTACAAGCTTCACGTTTACAATTTTAGTCAGATGGTTCAGCCACTAAACGATATCTCAAATTTAAAAGTAAACACTTGAAAATGTGCCACGAATATAAAATACAGTTCCTACTGACGAAAAAACGAAGACGAAAATAACACAGAGCGTCCCCAAGCCTCCCCATAATTGGATGGAATTTGAGACGATAAATAAGCGATAAATAGTCTATTAAAAGAAACGCTGATAAGGCAGATTAAATTCGTTCGGAGCGCGGTGAAGGGAGAAAGCATACAAGGATAACGAGCGTCTCGCAGAATTGAGAAAACCAATCATTATGGTTTATTTTCACTCAAAAAATGCTTTGTTTTGAAAAGATAATATTTCACCACTTTTTAGGGTTCCGTAGTCCCGACAAGGAATCCTCATAGTTTCGTCATGTCCGTCTATCTGTCTGTCTGTCTGTCCGTCCGAGATTTTGCTTGGAGACTGTTGACCCTAGAGCGTTGTAATTTTGGTAATTTTGTGACTTTCAAGAAAAATCATAACGGTTAAGATAGATCAGTTGGTTTAAGAGTAATAGTCTTTCAACTTAGTCGTTCAAAAAATCCTTAGAGGAAACTTTAAAAGTGACTGAAATTGTGCTAACGACGGGCAACTACGGAACCCTATACTGCGTGTGGCACGACACGCACATGGCCGGTTTTTTTATTAGCATATTAGAAGTGCATTAGTTTGTAAGTGAATTTTAAACATCGAAAGTAGCTCAGTTGGTTAGTCACTTGTACAGCAAGAAGTCGTAAAGATTTGAATATGACCGGAGTCAGTTTATTTATTTTTTATTTAAAAAAGAGTGTTCGTCTTGTTTTGTCGTAAGGAACGCATTGCCGGTTAATGCGTTAATGATATGTAAGTGCAGATTACAATTATTGTTACAATAGAATAACACTAAATCTGGTTAATAATGTGGGAAGTGAGTCTTATAACGTGCCCAGCATGAAAACAATCATGTTACATGATAGATGTTGTTTAAAAAGAGAAGGGAGGTGAATGAATACCACTATTGGTAACTTAACACTCGAGAGCGAGCACGAGTAGGAAAATACTGTACGCACCAAATGTGTATTTTTTTTGTATTGGTCGTGTAGAAACAAAAGTTTTAGGCCCCGAAAAAGACAATGAGTAAACGATATACCCTTATAGGATTTCTTCTGTTTCTAACAAATGTCGCGTTTGATTTAAGTTAACTTAAGTGCTTGTAAAATATTTTTTGCATAAGACTATATCTATGCTTCCATCGCTCGCCACTAAAGGAAAAGCAGATAAATCGACTCCCCGATACTAGAGTATCAACATATTTTAGATGAGTTTTAAATATGTATAGCTATGCAATTATAACCAGTTACTGGTTATTGCAATCCATCATTGCTTCCGTAGCTGATTTTGATAAAAAAAAAACATTAAAATGAATCAAAAACGCTACATATTTTCTTTGATTTTTAACCGACTTCACAACCTCTCACTCAGGAGATGGGTCTTTATTCAATGCAAATTTTAGAGCTATTTATATGTTTTTATATATATGATCATTGATCATGCATGCATTACTTTGCACTGGCCCTATAAATGGTAAATGCTTAGGACTTAGTTCTTTGTATTATAACTCTGCCTTTTGTGTTATCAACCAATCCATAATATGAAACTCAGTGGTTGTGGATATAAAGTAGTAGTTAGTAACTATTGGTCAAATAAATCAACATCAAATAGATTAACATCATAAGAACCGCTAAAAACTTCATTAATTGTTATGTTAAACTTTTTTATGACATCGAATTTATCAGTTTACGAGTGAAGAGTCTTCCTAAGTACGGAAAAAAGTGGCCGTGACATACGGATGGACAGACAGACAGATATGACGAATCCATAAGGGCTCCGTTTTTTGCCATTAGGGAAGGAAAAGAAAGGAAGGTTCACAATTGTCGCGAATAAAAATTGTAGAAGAATTATATTGTCTCGTTACGCTAGGTGTGTTTTAAATAATGCTGTAAAAATGTACCTGTACCCAACAACGCCCGAATCTTAATAGATAATGTACCGTTGATGTACCGTTATCGGCTGTCGTCACGACATAACGTCGATTGGACTAAGTCACAATAATAACTGACCACGATTAATTTTATTACTTCCCTATCCAATGAAAAATAATTTGGAGTAAGTAGGTATCGTGTAATTGAATATTCAACTTAGTAAAGAAAACGTGAACGTGGTATCTCAAAGTAATAAAATTACTATTTTCATTAGTTACTCATTGATCCATAAACTAACAGTCAGTGGGATGTCTCCCACGTTTGTTAAAAACACAACTAACGATGGCATTTTTCTTGTAAAAACATACATAGTTAATCAATTAGAAAATTACTTCGCTAATTACTTGAACTTTGCGTTTAGTGTCGAAAACTACACACGTTTCAAGGAAAATTGAATTTTGCCTCTAAAAAAATTGATGACTAGTAGAAAAACCGGCCAAGTCTTACCCATAAAAACGAGCCAAAAAATCACGTTTGTTGTATGGGAGCCCCATATAATATTAATTCTATTCTGCTTTTTAATATTTGTTGTTATAGCGGCAACAGAAACACATCATCTGTGAAAATTTCAACTGTCTAACTATCACGGTTCATGAGATACAGCCTGGTGACAGACGAACAGACAGACAGACAGACAAACAGCGGAGCCTTAGTAATAGTTTTACGTAGTATAATACTTTCTCTGTGGTAATAGGGTCCCGTTTTACCCTTTGGGTACGGAACCCTAAAAAGGTTTACAAGATGATTCTATTCAATCCTACCTACTAACTTAATCTAGTAGTTTTTTGTTTATTAAACAAAAGTAACAAACACACCGCCGTGCAAAAATTAGTTCTTAAATACGTAGTTAACGGTCAATTGTAGGTTAACGTAAAAGATATTGTCTGGGCTATTGATAATATGGGCTATCTATAATAGATTATAATGGTTTTGCAGACATAAATCCATAGACTAGACTTTAGGTTATTGTTTTCGGTAAGGTACAATGTCTGTTCTGTTAAGGTTTTTTTTTATTTATACAACCTCGATCTTAAAGTTTACATTAAATAAACCAAGTTTTCCATTCTAAAAAAAACGGTTTTAAAAAAACGGTTCTTAAAAATAATTAACATAAAACAAATTTAACCATTAAACAACAACGCAATATGTTTATTAAATATTTAAAATAATATTAGATTCTTCAATATTATGAATGTATAAAATAAGTGTTTATTGATTTTAAATTATTTACAATTTTCGTAAGGAAACGGATCATATTGCAAAACCTTTGGTACATTGACAAAATAATATCCTTTATTATTATGGATCATTGAGTACGGAAGAAAGATAATTGTTATTAAATTTAATTTAATTTTCGTAAGGTATCTTGTACACCTTTACCATAACTTAGTTCTAACAATAGATTATATTTATATTAGAACAGGATAAACTCTTTTTCTTTTCTTAATAAAACAAAATTGTTATTTTGTTTTTTACTGTTTTTCAGGGTTCCGTACCCAAAGGGTAAAACGGGTCCGTATTACTAAGGCTCCGCTGTCCGTCTGTCTGTCCGTCTGTCACCAGGCTATATCTCATGAACCGTGATAGCTAGAGAGTTGAAATTTTCACAGATGATGTATTTCTGTTGCCGCTATAACAACAAATACTAAAAAACAGAATACAATAGATATTCAAGGGGGCTTCCATACAACAAACATGTTTTTTTGCCGTTTTTAAAGAAAATGGTACGGAAACCTTCGAGCGCGAGTCCGACTTGGCCGGTTTTTTTAACTATCCTACTTATTTTCACTTATTAACTTTCTAAATACATAAAGGTATTTAGATCTTTACGGCTGAAATAATTGACTAGCTGAGAAATTAAAATTTATACGTTTATGTTCATCGAGCAAATTAAAAATAGACGATACTGATGTATGAACGATAAATAACAAATTGATCAAATTATGCGTGTAAGTAAATTGAAAAAAGATGTAGTTAGTTGTATAGTAGATAAGTGAGTTGTACTTACAAACTAAGATTTAAAATACACAATAATGCTAAAATATTTTCATAATCAGCCCACGTCAGTCCACTGCTGGACATACACATCTCTTAAAGTACGCCACAGATAATCGCGTATTCTATACAAATAAGATATCAATGAGTATTTGTTATCATACGTAAGTTTAATTGCAATCTTATTGGTAAACCTCATATTTGTGTAAATTTTCAAGCAGTATTTCATCATTTATGAAAATTTCCTCGCGCTACGTATAGCAGTATGTCTACGGACTACGGCAAAACGACTCGGCTTGCTACGTAACATGCCACCGCGCTACGAGGTGCTACGGCGCTACGGCGCTACGGGTCGCTACGCACGTGCGACGTGCGTGCTAACAAATTCTACTTTAAAACTTTACATTTCTCTCGATATTATGTAACACTATCATATTAACTGCAAAGGAACTTTAAGTAAGACCATTTCATGACATCGCGCAGCCTCGCTGCCTCGTCTATTTGCCATGGTGCCTGACAACACTTCATCCTCCCGATCCCCAATTCAGCTAAAATTAAAACTAATCAATATCAAAAACTATAAAAAGGCTTCCAAAGACACTAGGCTGGCACAGATTTTGAATAATGCAGGCTGCATGTGCAGCCGGCCTACGAGCGAAAAGGACGCGCGTATACGTGCGAGCGAGACGCCGGCTGCGGCACTGCCTCATGCTAGGACATGGGCTGACCCCTGATTCTATAGCTAAGCCATATCACTTATCCACTCCTCATCCACTGCACTGAATGAACTAGGTGACGGGTTCCGTGGTGCATGCGGGTTAAGTCGGGTGCGGTCTGAGGCGGTGAGGGTCCAGGGTGCGGTTGATATTAACCATGTCGGGCGTGTCTGGCGCGGTTACATAAGCGGGGGTTCGGCGTCGGAGCGCCGGTCGCGCGCGGTTACCTCTCTGGCCATCGCGGCATGTCCGCCGGAGGCCGCGGGCGGCGCGCGCTCACGCCGCCATCGTTGACGCCGGCCCGGGCTCGCGCTGCGACTCGCGGGACGCTCGCTGCGCGCGTGCCGCGATCGATGCGTCGCGCGCCGTCACTACACGACCCCACCCGACGACACACGACGACACCCGAGTCCACCCGAGAACATCCGAGTCCTCCCGACCCGATGCACCCGATACGCTGAGCGGTGACGCCGGTGACCCAGTTCGCGCGGGCACAGTGACCCCGTTCTGCCGTGCAGGCTGCACTATTTAGATAGCATCTAGATAGGGCAGAGCCCGGCCATCGGCTGCCGATGCATAACGAACTGTGAAATAAGAGTAAACTCTACGAGTTTGCTGCGATGCAATTTGCGCGATTTCGCTGACAATGTTCACTTGGTCTTGTTATAATTTTGAAGAATATACTTAGTACTTGCAATTGAAAATAATAATAATAACTCTTTATTTGTCTCAAAAATAAAAATAAAAATACTTACATAAATAATAACAAAATATGCAGAAAATTAATTAATGAGAGAAATGGGTCTACGACTCAGCTAATGAAGCAAGAAAAATAAAATCCTTGCATCGCTAGTATTCTGCCGTAGCCTATATTAATATAGTTTGGTAATCCAAACGAAATAAACACATGCCAAGTTATTGATTTCTGTTAAACCAATTGTACTTTACAATATTTCGAAGATCGCCGGCTCCAATCGCATTAAAATCAGCCCAGCCGTATAACGATCTTTATTCAGTTTAATTCATTTTTTTTGCGGTTATGTTAGACACGTATCATATTAATCATAGTACTCCAGTCGTTACTGAAAGAACTGTCAACAGCGTCCACTCCTTGCCCTAATTACCTATCTACCTTCAATAGGTAGGTAAAACGGTTCATAAATAGGTATCTGGGCCCTAACCATGAACTTTTAAAACAATCACAAATCTGTCAAACATTATCATTTCTGTCAAATTTTGGATGAAATGACGTACCAAAATTGACAGATTTGACAACTTTGAGATTGTTTTAACAGTTTATGGTTATGGCCCTGGTATAGTTTTTAGGTCTACTGACAGAAACACATCCGATTATGGAATTTCTGTAATTAACTTCCTACATAATCGCATTTTGGTAAAACCGTGTACTGTGAAGCCATAATACTATTGGTTAGGATAATTCCTAAAAGATTATAAAGGCGATATCTATATATAAAAATTGGTACAAATATGACCCCATGGAAAGTATACCTTTGTACGCTACAGAAATAAATGAATTGACAAACGGCCGTACTTTAACTACACTACACATAGAAGTGCAGGTAATTGGACAAAAGTGACCCCTTAAAAATATACGTACCCTTATCTTTGTACCCTACTGAAAAAAAAATGAACGACCTAACCTATCTTATCTACACATATTTTCACATAGATGTGCGGGTAAAGGCATTTTATTCCAAAAAATAGGACAATACTTAGTCCTTAATACTTGTAATAAATTTAAAACCAATAAATTACGAATTACTAATTACTAAATGGGCTTAAACTGAGGTGCTTTTACCCATTTTTTTAACCCTACTACTGCTACGAAACAATATTTTGGGATATATAAATGGCTAGGTATTTATATCTATACTAATATTATAAAGAGGAAAGATTTGTACCTATTTTTATATGTTTGTATGTTTGTAATAAATAGGCTCAAAAAGTACTGGGCCGATTTAAAAAATTCTTTCACCAATAGAATGCTACATTCTTCCAATTTGACATAGGCTACATTTCATTTTGAAAAAAATTAGGTATCCTTGGTAAAATTTGAACAATGTAACCGAAGGTGTAGAAAAATGAGTCTTAAAATGTCTTTCGTCGAATGCGCTGCCGAAACTATTAGCGATAATTGTCTACCCCGTGCGAAGCCGGGACGGGCTGCTATCTTAAATAAAGAAGCGTAGATTCGTTAGAGCCTCGGTTAGGTCTAAGGCTCTGTTCAGACTTACATGATTTTTACGTATTACTGAAAAAAGGTTCGCATACAATCAAATGTCGCATAACAAAAACCTCTTCTAAACACGATGCTTATTGGCCATAAGTGCGCAACTTTGATCGGTATACTACTACTTAGAAATACGTGCATATGTTTAATTTATTTAAACACGTAAGGCCTAACTAATAATAAAATAGACTAGGTTTAAACACTCGTATAAAGATTAGTCAACCAATTATGAATATTGTTAATAATACGTCTCGAATGTCTCATGTGTCAACATTTCAAATTGGTTGACTAATCTTTAGACAAGTGTTTAACACTAGTCTATCTTTTTGTAGTAAGGCGCCAGTGTAGTATTTAGTTACTCCGAACTTAAAGTATTGGAACCCTACCTAATAGTTTAGGCATATTAATTATTTAAGTAGGCAGTTTGCAAAGTTATATCGTTCATTTTTAGGGTTCCGTGCCCAAAGGGTAAAACGGGACCCTATTACTAAGGCTCCGCTGTCCATCTGTCTGCCTGTCTGTCTGTCTGTCTATCCGTCTGTCACCAGACTGTATCTCATAAACCGTTTTAGTTAGAAAGTTGAAATGTTTACAGATGATGTACCTATTTCTGTTGCCGCTATAACAACATAGTATACAAAAAAACAGAATACAACAAATATTTAAGGGGGCTCCCATACAACAAACGCCGTTTTTATAGTTAATGGTACGAAACCCTTCGTGCGCGAGTCCGGCTTGCACTTGGCCGGTTTTTATTATAAGTATCAATTAGAATACGTTAGGGCTGTCGTGGCGTTGTACTTGTAGCGCATTAAGAATGTTAGCGAAGGCGCTTACAGACGACTTCTACAGCACGCGGCATCAATGCTGAGCGCTGGGGCAAAGAGTGGGGATCGCTTTGCTCATCTTACGAGACGATCATCGTATCAGAGACGCGTGTGCGAGGAGCTAACAACCAATGACGCCATTCACGGCGGTGGCACGCAGGCGCGAATCACGTAATTTAATCGTAATTGTCTTCTGCGCAACTTTCGCCCAGCGCTCAACGTGTGCCTCTAGTTATACGATTGACAAAGTTAATGGACAAACTTGAATAAAACTCCTTACTGAACACTAAAAAAAACAGTTGTAGCTACCAGTAGCTTATATGTATAATAAATTATAAACATCAACATTTATTTTATGAACGTCGTTCTTCTGTCAACTGCTCTACCAAAGGACCACGCCGTTCGACTATTATACTCGCCTAGTCCGAACTGGGTTTTATATATCTTGAATCACGCTTCCTCTTATTAAATACTTTAAAACCGGCTACAAGTATTTTTTTAAATAAAATCACTCACAAGGTGGAATGACTGGGCACCACTAATCGTTGTTACATCTCTATTCCACCTGAAACCTCGGCACCACCACCTCATAATTTCCATCAAAACAGAATACCTAGACAATAGGCTAGTTGAGTGTCGTGTGGTGCCCGCACGTTAAAAGAATTGCACCACCCCTTCTCTTTCTATGGGTGTCGTAAGAGGCGACTACAGGAGAACCGCCACAAGAAGACGGGCAGCAGCGTCTCCTCTCCACCATTGGCCACACTGCTATCGCCAACCCGCCTGCCAAGCGTGGCGATTATGGCAAAATCCACCTTTTGGAGAGGCCTGTGTCCAGCAGTGGACTGATATAGGCTGGTGATGATGATGATGATGATGAGGCTAGTTGACAAAATTTTAAAACTTGGTTAATGATTTTCCATATTGTCCAATTAACACAAAAAAAAATCTTTTGAAAAAAACATATGGTACCATTATATATTTTGCGTTTAAAAATAACAATTTAAATTCACAACGAAAAGACGTGACTCTGTCAAAGCGTCTAAATGACGTCACGTCGGCAAAAAATTTACACTAGTCATTTTAAATATGATTTATATACCGACAGAGATTGCTAAAACGAGATATTTATCAAATGAAACAATAAAATTTATTGTCCGAAAATGTTAAGATTATCAACGATGTTTCGCATGACGTGACGTAATTCTTTCTGATAGGTGTTCACTGTCACGTGAGTATAAGCCAAATTTTAATGAATTTGTTTCCTAAAAACATTGATATATATGTTAACACTAGATCAGCAGTTGCCGCGCTAAACGCGCGCTACTGCGCTGATGGCCGCAGGCATCAGCACAGTCAATGTATAACTAGTGCTTAGAGAGGCGTTGACCGAGTGAGGCGTCACAATAAAAAAATAAAAGATGGGTACATGCGTCGTTAAAGATTGTGGTTCGGGGTCTCAGACCAATAACAAAGCATTTGGAATCACTTTTCAAAGGTAATTAATTCGTTTTTGTAGAATATTAATGTAAATAACTCAAATTACAAAATAAAATATCACAGAGCATATTTGAAGTTCAGTGTTGCCAGTTAAAACATCATTTGGTTTTCCCATATATATGGGAGATTTTTTATGTTGATAAAATTATTTAATTAGTAACCGTAGTATTTTTTTATTGGCGTTATAATTATTTTACAGAGTACCTAAAGATGCAATACGACGCGAGAAGTGGATTAAAGTCATAAGATTACTAAGAAAAGAAACAGATTGGTTACCTTATAAGGCTACAATTATTTGCTCTTAGCATTTCCAGGAGCAAGACAAAATTGACCCTAAAACCGACTGCGATCGTATACACTTGTCCAGTGAAGCAAGACCTATGCTTTTTCTTAGTAATATTCAGTTATTTTGTATATTAGAAATAAAAATTTGACAACATCACATACATTGCTCTGATCCTATGGGAAGTCGCAAAAGCACTTGTGTTACAGAAATCAGAAACAACGACGGTACCACAACACCCAGAGCCAAAACAATATAGAAAAGTTCGTTTTATACATTGATTTGACCGGGAATCGAACTCAGAACCACGAAAATGGTGACACCTAGGCCAGGAGCTCGTCACTACGGTATTACAGTAATAAATCAATAATAAACCTTTTTTGATTAGGTTTAAATATTCCTTTCTCTCTCTCGATTAAACAAAATGTGACAGTTTGAATGTTTTTTATAAGAGCTGTCAAATTGAGTTATCACAAAAAATAAAACATTAGAAGATTTTCACTGGAAACAGATTGCCATCACTTAAAGAACTTTTTATGTTGATTTGAAGATCACGCATTCGAACTTGCGGGCAAGAGCTAGTTTCAAATAATTTAATAATAATAATAGATTTACAGTCATTTTTATTTTACTTTGTAGTTTTACCTTGTAGTCGACTAGAGAACCTCCTCCGTTTTTTTCGTCGGTTGAAAAGTAGAGAGTTAACTGAGTGACTGTCTTTTGATTAACACAACCCGTGTTAATCAAAAAACAGTCTTGTTTTGTTTGCAAAACCAAAGTATAAAGTTCGTTCTTTAATAAGAGTGCGTCTCCAGTCTACAACGTTGCTATATACTACACAACCTGTAGTCCTCGCGAACGAAGTTGCGGGCACAGCTAGTAAGAAGTATAACTTTATAAGTAAGTTGAAAATTCAAACCTTATCTAATTACAAAATTTCATCTTAATCGTTACAGCCATTTTAAAGATAAGAAACGCATATTATAATTCTATGGTATTATTATCATTTGTATTATTCAGATGAAAAAGTTCTCGCTGGTTTAGATAGAAAAAAGGTTTCGTTAAATTGACACCAGGCGGCTCCACCGCAAATATTTCGCGTTTATACTTTCACACACACAAATCCGGAAAGGCACTCTAACTGTTTATTTTATAAAACAACAACGGTCACGTTTTAATGTATTTAATAAAGCTCTCTGACAACACTTATTTATTTAACAACTTTTTTCAAACTTTTCTTTTAATAATTATAAACACACCATATTAATAGTATTTCATACAAAATTAATCAACTCAAATTACTCTTTATTTATTTAAAATGGGGTAAATTCATATAGCGAGCCACACTGAGCCCGCCAAAAAATTAATATCGCCAGCTTTTTCTTTTTAGAATGACAGCTCGTTTCCAGAGACTAGTGAAAGTGAGACAAATATATGTTTTTATCTAAATGTTTAGTCGTTTCCAAGCTACGGCTTTCAAACTGACATGTAGAAGACTTTTGTTGCCGCGAGACAGTGAAGTTTGCTTCTCTAGTGTATTGAACTCAATGCCTAAAAATATTGAAAATCCTTGTTCAAAATAAAAAATAACCTTGGTTTTTGTTTTCTCCGTACCGTGATTTAATATTAGATTACCAAACAAGCCAATTTATGTGTAGTGAACACAAGCCTATTCAAACAGCATAATATCAAGTGATCTAATCCAAATCACTGATATTGTAGAGTGACTTGTGATAACTACATAACTTATTTCCGAACGAACGTATTGACGTTTTTTTGGACAAAACTGTCAGTGTCAAAAACAGTCAGCTGCGGACGGGTTGTGCATGTATTTGCAGTCGGTTTTTTACGGAATTTACTTGTTTCACCTGAAATATTTGTGAAAGTTAGTATTCACACACTGTGAAAATCATATTTATTGGTCATTAAGATGTGACAAAAGAAGTTCTTATGACAAGTGTCCAAATTTTGCTCTACAAACAACGTCGGAACGGATGGAATGCCACAGCTGTATACAGAGTTAGTATATTTTCTTGTAATATATACGCTTTTACCTGTTATTAGATGGAAATCTGAGCCCGCTGTGCTCGCTATGTTTGTATTGCCTCGCTCTGTGACACGTACACGAAGTAACACAGACACTGTTTGGCTCGCCCACGCAAGCCCTTTCGACACATTCTAATGTTTGTATGCATTCCACATTCTATATTTAGCTACCTACTAATTTCTTCTGACATTTAAGCATAGTTTGGAAGTTTTGACACTAAAGGAGAGATTACCAAAATCATTAAAAAATCAAAATTATTAGTTAACAATTTTAGGGGAATGTTTTGGTTCATAACTCAAAATTAAAAACAAAGTTCTTACTTCTTAGGTGTGTCACTTAACCAGCTTATTTTCATTATTAACATACACTTGCAATTTAAATGAAGTCATAAAAAAAAACAATTTATGTTTTTTTTTCTGAATGAATAGAAAGAGCTTTTCCCTGCAGTACGACACCATATGTTGTCCAGCAACCTGCATGGCACTAAATGTGTTAATTACACAAGTAAACAAATTAACAAAATTTCTTAAAAATATGGTCTCATGTTTTAAGACAATATGCTAAATGTTTGTTTAGGTGAATTTATCCACATTATTAATAAATAATAATAATAAATAAATATTGGGCAACATCACATACATTGCTATGATTCTAAAATTAGTAGCTAAAGCACTTGTGTTATAGAAATCAGAAACAACGAAGGTACCACAACACCCAGACCCGGGACAATATAGAAAAGTTCGTTTTCTACATTGACCCGACTGGGTATCGAACCCGGAACCTCAGAGATGGCAACACTATATAGTCCGGCGTTCTCGCCTCTCGGCTACGGAGGTGATACGAAGTCAAGAACCACAAACACTGCTGTATGCCATCAATTAGTAAATATTAACACGTCTACCACAACAGTATGTAATGATAAGTTAATCTGTTTGCGTTAGGTGACAGCAATGATGGTGGGCCGCGTGAGCATGCGGCTGGTGCTGGGTGCGCTGTGCGCGTCGGTGCTGCTGCTCACGCTGTTCTGGAACCACTGCGGGGACCTCCCGCACAGGCCCAGTAAGTTGGACTACTCTGTGAAGTTGTTGAGACCTTCCGATCTTATTCATACTCCTGACTAAATGGCCAGGGATTGTAGATTCAAATCCCGCAATGGGCAAAGGTTTCAGTAATGAGCATGAGCATTTGTACCAAAGTCATCAATGTTTATAAATGTATTTGAGTATGTTTATCCATTATCTTCCATTTTGGTCCAGTTGGAATCTGGAAGTCATTGGGCATAGGTATGTTTAGCCCTCATATATTTTTAATGATGATGATCTGCTTTGCTTAAGATGGGAGTAAATACTTGATGGGATTGTAAGAGTGTCTAAGGCACAGGCCTGAGTCAAGTAGAACACAATGAGCGTGCTAATCTAGATTTAAAATAACCAATGAATCGCAAATATTACTTCTTATTTTATTGTTTAAGCTCATCATCATCTTATCTCAGCCTTTTGTAGTCCACTGCAGGACGTTGGCCTCCCTCAAAGAGACCAAAGAGCACGATATCCGACGACTACTGAGTGGGGGTCCTTTTTGTCACACTTCGTTTTTTTTTTCCTCTTCTTTTCTCTCTGCATGTATGTCCATTTTTGTTGTGCCAAATAAATATTATTATTATTATTTCTCCATAGGCCGAAAACCTCTCGCCTCTTGGGCGGTAATGACTGGCAGATGCACATTTGGCCGGGTTCAGGGCAAAAGAGAGAGAAATCGGCGGACGATGCGTGCGGTATCAAGCACCACCGCTTTCTGCATCTTTGCTGGAAGCGAGCCGCCGATGAATCCCAGCCTTTTCAGGTGTGAACCTAATGTGGCTGGGATTAACCCGTTTGCCGATATAACAATTGGTATAATTTCAGTGGACGCCACTTCCCACATTTCGGTAACCTCGTGTACTAGGTCCAAGTACTTGCGTTGCTTTTCGGTCTCGGCCTTCACAAGGTTCTCGTCATGAGGGATAGTGACGTCCACTAAAAACACCTTCGATTGCGCCCGGTCCATCAGCACTATATCAGGCTTATTCGCAAGAATAGTCCTGTCAGTGATGATGGGCCGGTCCCAGTAGAGCCGGATACTGTCACTTTCGAGTACTGGCTCCGGCGAGTACTTATAATAGGGTAGTCTCTGGCTCACGAGACCGTACTTCAGGGCGAGCTCTTGGTGGAGAATTTTGGCTGCTTGATTATGCCTGTGCAGATACTCAGTGTTAGCAAGAGCCGAACAACCCGAAACCACATGACGGAGTGATTCTCCAGGATGGCGACAGGCCCGACAAATGTCCACTGTGCCATCCTTTATGATGTACTTTCGGTAATTGTTCGTCCTGATAACCTGGTCTTGTATCGCACAAGCAAACCCCTCGGTTTCCCCAAAGAGGTCTCCAAAGCGCAGCCAATGCACGGAAGCTTTTCGGTCCACGTGGGGCTCGTGTAAAGCCTTGAAAAACCGTCCGTGCAGCTCTTTCCCTTTCCATACGGTCTCGCGATCAGAGACACTTAGTATCGCCGGCGGCTGCCATGACTCGTTGGCCAGATCAAGAGGGGTGAGTCCTTTATCACATTCTATGACATCACAATGCATCGTTGTGTCGGTCTTTGCTAGGAAATACGCTCTGAGGCTAGATACCTCGCGGTCGTGCATGGTTTTAGCACTTAACAGGCCTCGACCACCACATTTCCTCGGGATATACAGCCTCATGACCGACGATCTGGGGTGATGCATTCTATGTAGTGTCATAGTTGTGCGGACTTTCCGATCCAGAGCGTTTAGTTCGGTCTGAGTCCATCTGAGAATGCCAAAGGTGTATAAGAGAATAGGCATAACCCATCCGTTATAGGCTTTGACCTTGTTGACCCCCGACAAAGAACTATTAAGCACCTTTGTAAGGCGGTCGAAGAAGGCTTCACCAACAGACTGTTTTACGTCCGATTCCCTCAAACCTATACTCTGTGACATACCCAGATACCGGTACGTATCAGTTTCGGAAAGTGTTTGCAGTTGGACGACACCATTTTTTTTTTTTTTTTTTTTTTTAGTGCGCAGGAAAAATGCATTTCGCATACCTACCGCCGCGGGGGCAGCGGTAGGTTATGTGGGACTCCCTCGTCATCTTACAACGGCTTTCGCCGCTGTGCCATGACAAAGTATCACCCACTAAAAAAACCTGCGGTGTACCACGCAACGTATGCGAGTAACACATGGGGACCCGTGTTCTGGTTTCCGTCCATGCGTCACAAACGTACGGCATGCTATGCCGGGCCTCAGGCATAGGGAATGGGTGATCCTGTACACACGGGATCACCCCAGACTGGCAGACTGTGCAATGTGAGCTAAGGGCCCCCGCCCCGCACCCACTAGTCCGCTAGAAGGGAGAAGCTGAGCACGGCACAACGCCGTCTCCTCCGCCCTCTTCTACGACTTCGGATCGGGTCAGCAAGGGTTTAAGCTTCCCAGCCCGATCCGTGGCCACCCTTTGCGACGACAAAGTGTCGCAACAAAAGGCCGCCCACGTCTTACTCCCACTCGCTGCCCAGCATAGCTTGAACCATACTGGGAAGCGAGAGACACCACCAACCGCAGGGTCAGCGCCCCGCAGCCAGGTCGCGGGTCATCCCCGCGACCACCGTCTAGGCAGCACGAGTAGGGAGTCATCACCCCCCACAAGTGCCGCCCCAAGACGCATCCACGAGCGGGCTGCTCAAGCCCGCCGGGAGCGTCTCACGCAGAGTTTAGCCGTGAGCTAGCAATAACCCGAAGGAAATTACTAACCCCCGTTGCCCAGGGTGAACCAGGACAGGATGCTACTCCTTACACCCGATCGTAACCGAATGTAATTAGTAACACCCCGCCGCACGAGGAGGTTACTCTGACACCCCTTTTTGTTTAGGGGGGAAACTGCTCTGCAGTAAAAACCCCCGGGTTGCCGCTCGCGCAGATGGTGTAGATTGGAAACCCATGGAGGTCACCACCCCATGAGCCCCAATGGCTGCGCTTGCCGTGAGACGGCCGGCCGCTGGACCCTAGTATTCGGGAGCAAGCTCAACCACTAGGGCCGGGGAGGGTTGGGCTGACTGCCCCCGCGCCGATGGTCTCCATCGGCTCCTCCCGGCGGCTCTCCCCCGCTCCACGGCGCGACCGCGTCGGAGCTGTTGGGGGTTTGTCCCTCGCGATTCTCGGCCGTGGGCAGGACTTCGTCCCAAGACGGTGGTCCGCCGCTCGGCCCGCCGCTGCGCAGAGACAGCAGCGAAAAGGTGCCACGCATCCGGCGGCTTTATGGCCGGGCGCGCCGCATCGGATACACAGATCACTGCGATCCTCCGCGGCTTTACAGACAGCCCGGCCATGACTTTCGCCGAGACACCGCGAGCACCTCAACGCCCTCGGTGGCAACAGCTGGACCCTCACAGAGAGCCACCCCACGCGCAACCGTTTGCACTTGGCCAAGATTTTGGCGGAACTGACGGGGCAGCGGACAACGACGGAACCGCCTTGCCCACTTTCGCCCATGCGACCAACCTTGATGTTGTTGGGGTCGCACTCCCCTTGGCCGGCAACTGCAGCCACAATCTCCGCGGCAGTCGTCTCCGGTTCCAGACCCATTAGTCGGACATCGGCTGACTTGATGGGTCTTGTCACCTTTACCGTCCCAGGCGGCAGCACTGAGGCAAGGACCTCCGCTAAGGCGTCCGCTTTCTCACCGGCCTCCCCGGGCGCGCTGTCTTTGAGAGCCCTGATCTCAAAGACGCGACTGCCAGTCATACGGGAAGGCCTCAACTTCAGGCGGTCGACTAACCCTGTCTCCTCTATCCAGCTGGGACCAATATCCTGCCGGGCTTCTCTCATCAAGGTGCTGAGGTTCAGGCCAGAGGCCTTCCCCTCAGCAGTCAGATCGACAACCACTGCCGCCGATTTCGGCGGACGGAGTCGTGGAGGACGCTTGGGCTTCGCCTTAGCGGCTGGAGCGCTTTGACCGGCTGCAGCGGGTCTTCGCTGGCCTTGGTTAGCCGCAGGAGCGGTTTTGCCTCTAGCTGGCGGGGCGGCCGGGGCCTGGGTTGGTTTTCCCTTCCCTTTGCCGCGCTTCCGCTTAACCACTTCCGTCCAGGGCTGAGGCGGAGGGAAGTCAGTCAAGGGGTCAGGGGGGGGTGCAGGGTCAGCCCTATTGCTAGAGCCTTTCCCAACACCCTTCCCCTTCCATACTTTTGCCGGGGCGCCACTTAGACCGGGCAGAACCGGAGTCGTGGGAGCGACGACGTTATCCGAATGCAGAGGCGGGCGGGTGCGAGGGATTAGAGACAGCGAGTTCCTGAAGGTCTCAAGCTTCTCATCTATCATGCCGCTCACCTCTTGCAAGACAGCACGCGCGAAATGGTCAAATTTCGGGTCCTCGTCTATTAGTTCAGGCGGGACCTTTGGCGGCTTTATTTTGGGCAGGTCATCGGTCTGCGTGGCCACGCACGGGGCGGGCCGTGGTTTTGGCGGACCTCCTGTCTGCGTCGCTGCGGCGCGTCCGGGTCGGCGGACTCCACTCTGCAGGCTTTTCATGTCCTTGCGAAGGACATGTAGTTCGTCTCCAAGTCGGAGGTTTATCTCTTCCAGGCTCTTTATTCTGTCCTGGAGCTGTTTGTTTTCGGCTTCCAGCTTGGCGTAGGACTTGGCGTGGCCCTTGTTCCAGCCCTCTAATGTGACGAGGCGGCCTCTCATTTTGTGGAGCTCCTTCTCGAGGTTCTCCACTTCCTCGCTCCCAGTGCAGGAGCGCAGCTCCTCCACACTGACGCCTATGGTTTCCGCTGCCCCTTGCAGGACCTCGGCGATCTCTGTGCCTCCGAACTTAGCGTTGGCTAAGTCGTAGAGTTTCCCGACGGCAATTTGGACCCGGTTTGCCAAATCGGCCGCCAACTGTTGTTGGGCCGAGTCCGTTTGTGGAATGTCGTCGGTATCCCACTTATCGCCCATTATAGGCCTAGAAGAGCCAGGTTGTGGCTCAGGTGAAGCTCGCGCGGAAGCCAGCTTTCTTCTGTTTTCGGAGGCAACTTGTCTGATGCGGCCTCGACCCGACGCCAGTTTGGCGATTTTGGGGAGGCCAGACACGTCGTCTCCTGTGTCAAGTCCCGATGTGCGCCGCGGCGCACATGTGTCACGTCCAGTGGTGTCTCGCTGACGCAAGAAGTCAACTTCGGGTAATGAGCTGAGGCTCATAGAAGCCTCAACTTCGTCCGCTATAGAACAGAGGTCTAAAGCCTCTTCATCCCCCCCAATGTCCCCAAGATTTGTACGATTTTCCATTTAGTACCCACGAGTGCGGGAGAAAGGGTGGTCTATCTGGGCAGAGATCCCGCGATACCCAGATAACCCTACTTACACCTGGGAGGTCGGGATACACCCAGGGTGGCCGCTCGCTGGTTGATCCCACTACGCCAACCACTCTGCCCTGCTCCGCGCAAGGTCAGAGACCCCGTCGCCACGCGAGGCCCCATGGGGCGCCCCAACGACGGGAATTGAAGGATTTTTAGGAATATTTGGGGTCAAGGGCTGAAGGGGCACAGTACGGTGGCATGTCCTGGGATGCTAAGCGACTGCGACAGTGTTGACAAGGGAGGGGCAGAACCTCTAAAACCCTGTCAACACCGAAGAAGCCGCGCACATCCCATTTCCCCCACCGCACTCCGCCGCAACAGACCCAGCCCCCAAACACTCCCATTGGGGTTTACTCCCCGCAGCCCTGGCAAGCAGGGCCCCCGCCCCGCCCTGAAAAGGGCAGAACGGTATGATGCAAGGAAATCGACCGGTATGTAACCCTACCAGTCATACGCCCTGGAGCCCCCTTGCAGACTCCAGGACTAGGGGGAAGTTTTATCGAGTTTACCATCCTCGCGGCCCCGAAAGGCCCCCGGCCCCGATTGGGGTAACGGTATACAGGGGTTTTTTAGAGAGGTTTTCCTTCCTCACGGCCCGGACAAAAGCCCCGACAGCCCCCGGCCCACCCGTGAGGGTGAGTTACGGTATGTTTGGGTTTTTTAGTGAGGTGGTCCTTCCTCGCGGCCCGGACGAAGTGCCCCCGACAGCCCTCGGCCCCCACGGGGTAACGAGTTGCCCGGCGACCCGCCAGTCAGCGGCGGCTAACTATGGGCGGGCTGAGCCGCGCGTGGTAGTATTTAAAGAGGTTTCCGCCTCGCGGTCCAGGTGAACTGGACCCCCGTCCCGCCGGTAGACCGTTGCGGATTACGGTGTGCTTCGTACCACATCCCTGCACCGCTATGCTTAACATAGTAGTGCAAGGAGCGGCACAGACAGAGTTCAGCCGCCAGCTAGCAATTACCCGAAGGCAATTCCTAACTGCCGTTGCCCAGGGTGCACCGGGACAGAATGCTGCTCCTTACACCCGATCGTAACCAGATGTAATGAGCAACACCCCGCCGCACGAGGAGGTTACTCTGTAGCACCCCTTTTTGTTTAGGGGGGAAACTGCTCTGCAGTAAAAACCCCCGGGTTGCCTCTCGCACTGTTCGTCCATTGGAAACGCATGGGGGTCACCACCCCATGGGCCCCAATGGCAGCGCATGCCGTCACCAGCTGGTCACACGGCCCTAGTAATTGGGAGACGGATCTCTACCGCTAGGGCCTGCTGGGAGGTCAGGGCTAGGAGCCCTCACACCGATCTCCATCGGCGCCTCCTTTCGCTCCCCCGTTCCTCGACGCTGTAGCGTCTTTGGGGCTGTCGGGGGCCTCTCTCTTTCTATCCTCGGTCGGGGACAGTCCTTCGACGCACCAAGTCGATGGTCTGCCTTCCGACCTGCCGCCGCACAGAGGCAGCAGCGGTACGGGGCCACGCATCCTGTGGCTTTATGGCCGGGCTCACCGCATCGCATGCAGATATTGCTGCGATCTTCAGCGGCTTTGCAAATGGCCCGGCCGTGACTCTCGCCTAAGCACCTCGAGCACCTCAAAGCCCTAGGCGGCAGGAGCTGGACTCGGATGGATAACCAGCCGACGCGAACCCTCTTGTTTTTGGCCAGTTTCCTGGCGGCCTCGACTGGGCACCGCACTATTACGGAGCCACCTAACCTAGTTACCCCGGGTCGGCCCACTTTGACGCTGGCTGGATCACAGCCGCCTTGCTCGGCAACAGCCTGTGTGACCTCCTCCGGGGTCGTGTCGTCTCCTAGTCCCATAAGACGCAGATCTGCCGACTTTACGGGACGCATCACCTTTACGGCGCCAGCTGGGAAAACCGATGTAAGCACCTCCGCGAGGGCATCCGCCTTTTGGCTGGTCTCCCCGGGAGGGCTATCTTTGACTGCCCTAATTTCAAATATACGGTTCCCCGTCATGCGCGACGGCCGTATGCTGAGCCGGCCCTCTAGGCCTGTCTCGGTTATCCAGGACGGACCGATGTCCACTTTAGCCTCTCGCAGGAGGTTGCTGAGGTTTAACCCCGCCTCCTTGGCCTGGGGGGTCATCTCCAGGACAACCGCTGCCGACTTCGGCGGACGGAGCCTTGGGACCCGCTTCTTCTTTGCCTTGGCGGCATTAGGAGCGCTCGCGACGGCCTGAGTGGGCCCACGCTTGTTAGGTTTTGCCGCTGGGGCAGCGGAGCTTCCTCGAGCGGGTGGAGCGGGTCTGGCCTTGGCCTTGCCACGCTTACGTCCACGTTTAACCACCTCCGACCAGGGCTCAGTCGGAGGGGGTTCATCGGGTCGGGTGGAGGGTCCGGGTTTCGGGATGGCGTTAGAAACGCCCTTCCCGACTCCCTTTCCCTTCGCGGAAGCTGGTGGAGCCTGGGTGCGACTTGTTCCATCATGAGACAGCGCAGGGGTGGCACCCAGGTTAGTCTGCCTGAGAGGTGGGCGGACGAGCGGGGCTGGAGGGAGACACTCCTTGAGAGCGTCCAGCCGGGCGTTTATGAGGTCGCCCACCTGCTGCATAACCATGCGAGCGAATCGGTCGAGTTTCGCGTCGAGCATGGGATCAAGCTCCTCAGCGGACGGAACCGCTGCTTGTGGCCGAGAAGAAGGCGTGTGGTTGTTTCGGGCAGAGCTACCCTCTCTGGCTACCGGCAAAGCGTCAGTCTGGATACCGACGGCTTTGCCAGGCTTTCGGGCGCCATTCATGCGTCCCATCTCTTGGCGCAGTTTGCGCACGTCGCTTTGGAGTCGACGGTTTTCCTCCCGTAGGTCGGATACTTCGTCGTCCAGCTTACGATTACGCTCCTGCAGGTCGCAGTACGCGTTCCGCTGGTAGGTGCAGGAGCTTTCGAGTGTGACCACTCGAGCTCGGAGCTTCTGCATCTCCTCGGACTCTGTATGCTGGGGTTCCGTGCCTTGTGCACGTTCCCGCAGTGACTCTGCCGTGACTCCAATCACCTCAGCGATTCCCGTAAGGGTCTCAGCCTCGGTCGTATCCCGGATCAACGGCGTTTCTGCAAGGTCATGCAGGACCGCAACACTCCGCTGGATCTTGTTAGCCAGATCGGTCGCCAGCTCCGCTTCTGGCTCGTTCTGGGCGTCCCACTGGTCTCCCATGATCGGCCTGGAAGGACCGGGTGTTGGGTTACGGGAGACAGGTTTCCGCTTTGGTTCAGAGGCGACTTGTCTAAACCGGCCTCGACCTGACGCCAATTTGGCGACTTTAGGGAGGCCCGACGAGTCGTCTCTTTCAACTTGGCCCGAGGTGCGTTGAGGCACACTTTTGTCACGATTAGTTGTGTCTCGCGAGCGCGAGGTAACTCGCGAGCGCGAGAAGTCAGTTCCGGTGATAGCGCGTGAGCGCGAAATGTCCACGTAAGGTAATGTGTCTTGGCTAGCCGCCGCAACACTTTCCACAGCCGAGCAGAGGTCGACTAAGTCTTCCTCATCCCCCCCATTGTCCCCAAAAGAGTTTAGATTTTCCATATGAATCCCACGAGTGCGGGAGAAAAGACGGTCCACCTGGGCAGAGATCCCGCGATACCCAGGTAACCCTACTTACACCTGAGCGGTCGGGCAACACTCAGGGTGGCCGCTCGCTGGTTGATCCCACTACGCCAACCACTCTGCCCTGCTCCGCGCAAGGTCAGAGACCCCGTCGCCACGCGAGGCCCCATGGGGCGCCCCAACGACGGGAATTGAAGGATTTTTAGGAATATTTGGGGTCAAGGGCTGAAGGGGCACAGTACGGTGGCATGTCCTGGGATGCTAAGCGACTGCGACAGTGTTGACAAGGGAGGGGCAGAACCTCTAAAACCCTGTCAACACCGAAGAAGCCGCGTACATCCCATTTCCCCCACCGCACTCCGCCGCAACAGACCCAGCCCCCAAACACTCCCATTGGGGTTTACTCCCCGCAGCCCTGGCAAGCAGGGCCCCCGCCCCGCCCTGAAAAGGGCAGAACGGTATGATGCAAGGAAATCGACCGGTATGTAACCCTACCAGTCATACGCCCTGAAGCCCCCTTGCAGACTCCAGGACTAGGGGGAAGTTTTATTGAGTTTACCATCCTCGCGGCCCCGAAAGGCCCCCGGCCCCGATTGGGGTAACGGTATACAGGGGTTTTTTAGAGAGGTTTTCCTTCCTCACGGCCCGGACAAAAGCCCCGACAGCCCCCGGCCCACCCGTGAGGGTGAGTTACGGTATGTTTGGGTTTTTTAGTGAGGTGGTCCTTCCTCGCGGCCCGGACGAAGTGCCCCCGACAGCCCTCGGCCCCCACGGGGTAACGAGTTGCCCGGCGACCCGCCAGTCAGCGGCGGCTGACTATGGGCGGGCTGAGCCGCGCGTGGTAGTATTTAAAGAGGTTTCCGCCTCGCGGTCCAGGTGAACTGGACCCCCGTCCCGCCGGTAGCCCGTTGCGGATTACGGTGTGCTTCGTACCACATCCTTACACCGCTATGCTTATCATAGTAGTGCAAGGAGCGGCACAGACAGAGTTCAGCCGTCAGCTAGCAATTACCCGAAGGCAATTCCTAACTGCCGTTGCCCAGGGTGCACCGGGGCAGGATGCTGCTCCTTACACCAGATCGTAACCAGATGTAATAAGCAACACCCCGCCGCTCTTGGAGGTGACTCTGTAGCACCCCAGTTGGACGACACCAAGGTTAACCTCCTGCGACCGAGTAATCTTTCCCCTCGTCACATGGATAACCGCACACTTATCAACCCCGAACTCCATTCTGATGGAGCCACTAAAATCAACAACAATGTTTAGTAGCTCCCTCAGCTTCGGAGCTGTTGGGGCTAACAGCTTCAGGTCATCCATGTAAAAAAAAAGGTGCGACACCCGATCTCTCCCTCTCCGAAACTGAAATCCCGTCCCCGAATTCTCCAGCAATCTGCTTAGAGGGTTCAGGGCAAGGCAGAACCAAAGTGGACTCAGACAATCGCCCTGGTATATACCCCTCCTAATGCTTATTCGGTCTTCAGCATCCGCCATTCTCTCGCCCTGGAGACTAAGCATTGTACTCCATTGCTCCATACATTTCTCGAGGAAGTGTCGAACCGTATAATCAATTTTATACAGTTCGAGGACCCTCTTTAGCCATGTATGGGGGACTGAGTCAAATGCTTTTTTGTAGTCAATCCAGGCAGCAGAGAAGTTCCGGCGATTGCGTTTGACGAGTTGGCCAGCGACAGCATCTATGAGGAGAAGCTCCTTTGAACCGCGACTACCAGCCCGACATCCGTTCTGAGCGTCAGACATAAGACGATTCGCGTCTATATGATCACGAATTTTGGCGCTTAGAACGGATGTTAGTGTCTTATAGATGGTAGGCAGACACGTTATCGGGCGGTATTTACTCGGGTCCGCGGTGTTTTGTGTTTTAGGAGCTAGGTGAGTGACCCCAGTAGTGAGAAAGTTCGGGAGAGCTCCTGTCTCTAGCGCCTCCTGAAATTGGCGGGCCAAGGTAGCATGGCATACCGAGAATCCTTTTAGCCAGTAACTCTGCAGGCCATCCAGTCCCGGACTTTTCCAGTTCGGGGCTCGACGTACTGCAGTGGCTACGTCCTCATCAGTGATGAAGACAGGGTTCATCGGAGGAACTGATGCACACGCCTCCTCTATCGCGCCAATCCAGGGTCCTTCGCTGTGCTCCACTGGTGTTGACCAAAGGCCTCGCCAAAAGCTAACAACTTCGGCCTTGTTCGGTCTTGCACCAGTGTTGCGAGGTTCAGAGCTCTCAAAGCGTTTGTAGAACTTTCTCTGGTCACTCCCGAAAAGGCGATTCTGCTCGTATCTCTCAACCCTTTCTGAGTACCTTCTGATACGCTTCGCCCACGCAGCGATCTTCTGCTTCAGCTCGTCGATGCGCTCCGTCAGTTTCCGAGCAAACTCTGGGTTAGCCAAATTAATTGTTAACCCAGAAAACTCCCTCCTGACAAAGCGCACAATCCTTGGCCTGGTATTGCCCGAGCGGAAGCACGTCAGTTTGCCGATGAGGATTCTGGTTTGCTCGATACGTTGTTCGATTCTCCTCTTCCAGGCTGGCACAGTATTACTCCTGCGAGTAGTACGTGCAGCACTTGGACTTGGTGCAACTCGGATGCCTGTGAATCGGCACACCGTTATTGCTGCACTGAAGAGAATCGTACTGGTATCAGCCAGGCCAGAGCTGCTCTCCAAATGCTGGGGCAGCATCTGGTTTACGGCCTCAACGACATCCCGGATCCGAACACTGAGTGGTAGCCTCGGAAGCCTTGATCTCTCTTCCAGGGGAGTATTACTGTACTCCAAAATCGCCTCCTCTAACATCCCCCTCATTTGCTCTAAATCCTGGGCGACTATATCCGACGCGCCACCAGCTACCACCGGCTCGTCTTCGACTACCATATTCTCGCCGCCAGAAGGCTCTGGAGTGGCAGTCTGCTCAGTGGGTGCGGGTGGCGCGCAGGAAACAGCCTCGCTTCGCAATTGTTCGAGCTCAGTGGTGCTAAAGATGTTAGACCGCAATATCCACCGAGCTCTATCCGACAGGTTTTGTTCGGCGACTGACAAATTTGGCTCCAGCTGCATAAATGTGCGATGCATCCGTGCTCGATACCCTGTCCTGCCGGTTTCTCCCTCTGTCGCTCCGTAGTAAGCGCGCATGAGGTTCGCATTCATTGCTGTATTCCACCTCATGCGCCTTGTACCTCCAGTGGCGGGCACCAATTGCTGGGGCTGGGAAGCCCCTGCTGGTGCCAAGCGCACTGAAGGCGATGATGGTGGTGACTGGGCAGGTGGTCGGCCCAGTCGGGAAGTGCTGGCGGCCCGCATGCTGCCACGTCCAGCGCCAGCTCCAGACGCGCCCCGGCGATCACCCCCAGGCAGCGGCCCTATGCGCTCTCTATTTTCTGCCATCATCATAGTGAGCGAGATACCATCGGAGTCTCGCTCATTCCCTCCGAGGGAGCCGTCTTGACCCATTTCCCTGGGTAATGCGACTGGCACCGGCTCTAGCACCAGTCGCTAGGGTACAGACTGACTGCGCTGGTTAAGCAACTATCTGTCACTTAGTTGCTTAACCAGTGGGCGATGGGGTCGTCACTTCCCGACGCCATATTATTATTATTATTATTATTTATTATTATATCCCGCTTTTTTATCCATCTACTGCCAGCCATCTTACTAAGGTCGTCGATCCATCGAGCTGGGGGGTGTATATGTTGCCGAGGACTAATAGCTATATAATAAATAAAAAAAACATCAAAATCCGTCCAGTAGTTTTTGCGTGAAAGGCGAACAACAGACAGACAGACAAAAAATTCAGAAACCATATTTTTGGATTCTGTTGGTCATATGAAGACCCCTAGTAGTATTTTTTTAAATTATCTTCAATGTACAGAATTTACCCTCTCTACAGTTTTATTATATGTATAAATTGCAATAAGTTGTTTTTTATTAAAAAATCATTGTGTGACTATTTAAGTTCGTTTTCCTGTTTGTATGAACTGTGCATAGTAAAGTCAATTTATAAATTTAAATGTTGAGTAATATAAGGGAAACCGATAATCATTTTAAAACAATGTTTATGCATCTAACAATACATTAATAGTCATTGTCTCAAAGTGAGGAATTAATCCTTTTGTCATATTTACCAGATTCTTCATTGGGTATTTAACCAGTAACACACTTAGAAATAGAAAACATTGTTTTATAACTTTACCCGAATTAAGAATCACATTACCATTATGCCCATCGTTTTGTCAAACCTATATACAACGAACTCCAAATACGCAAGACCTCTTACTTTACAGGCTAGATTTTGTTGCTCAGATAAACCTTGAAATCTCTAAAAGTAAATGGTGTCCCATATTTCTTGGTCACTTAACTTGATGTCTCTTGTATGGGCAAATTATTTTTCGATGTTGATCCCCTAAAAGTGTTATATTTGATCTTCTAAAAGAAGAAGTTTTATGTATTACGAAGTGATGCTTGTGTCTGTAATAAATAAGCTCCTTTATTCTGTGCAGTAGGATCGGTGATATCGAACGCCCTGTCAGAGCGCATCGCGGCGAGCGACGAGATAGAGTGCGTCATCAACGGAGAATACTCAGTGGCGTGCCACCGCGACCGAGACGAGGTCTACGTGCCGTTCTCCTTCATCCACAAGTACTTTGAGGTGAGATAGAGTGCGTCATCAACGTTTGAGGTGACATAGAGTGCGTCATCGACGTAGAAAACTCAGTGGCGTGCCACCGCGACCGAGACGAGGTCTACGTGCCGTTTTCCTTCATCCACAAGTACTTAGAGGTGAGATAGAGTGCGTCATCAACGTTTGGGGTGACATAGAGTGCGTCATCAACGGAGAATCCTCAGTGGCGTGCCACCGCGACCGAGACGAGGTCTACGTGCCGTTCTCCTTCAACCACAAGTACTTTGAGGTGAGTTAGAGTGCGTCATTAACGTTTGGGGTGACATGGAGTGCGTCATCAACGGAAAATACTCAGTGGCGTGCCACCGCGACCGAGACGAGATCTACGTGCCCTTCTCCTTCATCCACAAGTACTTTGAGGTGAGATAGAGTGCGTCATCAACGTTTGACTTGACATAGAGTGCGTCATCCACGTAGAATACTCAGAGGCGTGCCACCGCGACCGAGACGAGATCTAGGTGACTTTCTCCCTCCTCCACAAGTACTTTGAAATGAGATAAAGTGTGTCATCTATGGGGAATACTCAAGTGTCGTGCCACCGAGTCAAGGTCCGTCATTTTAGTACTTGAAGCATTTTTTACTCTTACACTGCTTCTATATTCCTCTATACTAGCCCGTATCGTAGCTTAGCAGCAGGGCCACCAGGTGGTAGGGTAAAAATTTAGGACCTGTAAAAGTTACTCATACACCAAAATGTGCAGTGTCTATTCGTTAGGTCCGTGTGCTTTTGTAAACATTGGTTGTTAAACTGTATTTTAGTCCTGTGTATTTAAAGTATCAGTATGCTAAAAATATCGGAAAATATTATACTAAATGATTTTTAGGCCTAAACTACTACTATTACACCCGATTTTACTACCAAAATCAATTGACGCACTTCATATTAATTGAGGCACAGATAACACTACTTACGTTAATTAACTCGCTTATTACCCGAAAACACAACTAGCAGTTTACATTGATATGGCGACTCGCATCTAAGATCAGTGAACCTTATTCATACGACATACATACCATTTTTGCTCGATGCGAAATGCCAAACCAACGGGTACCATGAAGTTTAACGTCGATTATTTTTGCGCAGATATACGGCAAAATAACATCGGGGGAAGGCGGCGAAAAGTTCGAATGGTCACACAGTTACAGCAAGATATATCACCCTAGAAAGAAGTATGATCCCCGAGGAACGTTCACCACATTTGAGAACTACAATGTCGAAGTCCGGGATCGGGTGAAGTGTATCAGCGGAATCGAAGGCGTCCCGGTGTCCATGCAATGGGAGCCTCGAGGCTTTTTCTATCCTACACAGATAGCCCAATTCGGATTAGCTCACTACAGCAAGAATATAACCGAACCCGAGCCTCGAAGACGGACCATCGACGACGGGGAGAAGCATCTAGAAAACTGGATCGTCAGCAAAGATGCTTATATGGCGCGGGAGTACGATACAGCGCTGAAGACGAACGTTCTAAGGTTTTCCACGGCTGATCACGTGTCGAGCCAGGTGTGGTTGAAAGTGAACATCAGTCAGGACTTCGTGTTGAGTGTAGACTTGTCTATGACCGCCAACTCGTCGCTGATAGTGGTTCTACAGAACAAGGACAAGAAAGAGACAGTGTACTTACATTATGTAACTAGTCAACAGCTAATTCACGCGCAAGTGAGTATAGCTGTTTCATTTACCTATTTTTTGCCTTTTTTTGGGGTCCGTATCCAAAGGGTAAAACGGGACCCTATTACTAAGGCTCCGCTGTCCGTCTGTCTGTCTGTCCGTCTGTCACCAGGCTGTATCCCATAAACCGTGATAGAGAGTAGAAATTTTTACAGATTATGTATTTCTGTTGCCGTTATAACAACAAATACTAAAAAACGGAAAACAATAAATATTTAAGGGGGCTCCCATACAACAATTTTTTTTTGCCGTTTTTATAGATAATGGTACGGAACCCTTCGTGCGCGAGTCCGACTCGCACTTGGCCGGTTTTTAATTACAATCTAAGCAGAACATTTACTATTTCTACACAACAAACAGTTGCTAGTTTGAATCTTGCAGAGGTCAAATTTTAATCTGATGAGCTCGAGTATTTGCACCTAAGTGATGGCCATTAATCCGTCAAAACAAAATAAAGCCAGCCTAAGTGTTTTTATTGTGCCGTGTGGTGCCGGCACTTTAAAAGAATTGCACCACCCCTTCTCTTCCTATGGGTGTCGTAAGAGGCGACTACAGGAGAACCGCCATAAGAAGACGGGCAGCAGCGTCTCCTCTCCACCATTGACCGAACTGCGATCGCCAACCCGCCTGCCAAGCGTGGCGATTATGGCAAAATCCTCCTTTTGGAGAGGCCTGTGTCCAGCAGTGGACTGATATAGGCTGGTGATGATGAAGTGTTTATTATCGCGCACACATAATATACTCGTATATATAAGAGTCCATGAAATACACTCTTATAAGGGGCGACCTTTAGGGACTGTTTCAAAATGTACGGATAAAGTTATGTAAGTAAAAGATAAAAATATGTAGAGGATAATATTCCAGTAGTATATACCGCAACATTGATCAGAAAATACGCTGGCTTTGACAGCGAGAACCACTTGAAAGATTTCGTCGAGTCGGCTAACGTTTCGGTAGCTTAGTGGTAAAGCACTCGCCCGGTATGCGATGGACGTGGGTTCGGATCCCACCTGAGGCGGACGATTTTTTTTTCAAGTATTAAAAATCTTAGATAAACCTAGCATGGTAATTGCTAAAAACAAAATTTTTAAATATAGCTCATTCAGAACTAATGCAGAACTTATCCGTGCATTGTAAATCAGGCCATTTGTGTAATACGCTATCCGTAATGTACCAGGAGGAGCACATATACTACGGTATCGGTACGGAGCCGCAATGGCGGCGCGTGACCCGAGACCTGATCATCGACATGCAGAAAGGCTGGGCGCTGTTAGACCGGCCCAAGAGAAAGTCGCCTCGAACCAAGTTCAAGGTAATGTCGACCCTATTTTCTCACACATAAGGCCCATATCCATATGATTACCGATATCTATCTCTATCCCATGTAGTACCAGGGACCAAGGCTTGGAAACCGGTGAATTTTTTGAACCGGTTTAATGAAATTACAGGTGGAACTTTTTGAAAAAGGTTCGGTTCCTTTGAACCGGTTTGGAAAAATATGGGTATTTTTCATTAACTGGTTCAACATTTCGCTCAGGCAGGACAACGACCTGAGTTTCGTGAAGTTCTGCGAGCGGTGAGCGCGTCTTGCGTTTGTTTTTATTAAATAAAACGTTTTCTGCGTATTAATCGTATCAAATACGTACAGTGGTAAATGTTCGTCATATTTATGTGAATTTCAATTATACTATTCAACAATACAATGACAACAAAACTTAAATTTTCTGAAAAATCTGGTAAGTATAACCTCTTTAGAAGAATTTCCGTTAAAAAAACGCGATCGTCGCGATTGTCGCAAGCGGCTAGGAATAAACCGGTTTATTTAGGTTCAAAGTGTCGCTCCTATTTGGTCCCGCAACGGAACGGAACTTTACGATAAAACCGGTTTAACCCTTATAATAACGGTTAATATTGAACCGGTTTCAAGCCTTGCCAGGGACTTGTCGTATGTCATGACATCCCATTTCTTGTGTGGTCTACCACGGTTTTTTTTTCATTCTCGCAGGTACCACTGGGTAGCTAATTTGCTCCATATATTCTTTCCTTTGACTATGTTGCCCGGTTATTTCCATTTTACTTACTGATTATTGAATGTCAATGTACCGGTTTAAAAAACCAAGAAGATTTTTTATCGAGCAACAAACTTGCTTCCATGAGATATTTTGCACAAAACAGTGTGATCATCTGTCTGTAAAGCCGTGGGCACAGTTGGTAACTGTTATTTATAAGTCTATAAAGCTATATAAGGTCCGATTTTATTAGTGTACATCCTGTTAACCTGTGACTATATAGGTGAAAAGCAATCGTAAAAACCAAGTTTCAAATGTCTATCATAAAAACTAAAAAAGTGAAATGAAAAATACAAACAACAACATCGACTTCATATTGATTTTCATCAATAAAACACTTAATTTTTGCATTTTGCGATCATATAACAAACATTTTCACTCCGTAGATCCATTTCACCTAAGTAAAAAAATATTTTAAAAGGGTGTACTTGAACTTACTGAATCTAACTCTTAGAATACACACACACACACACACACACACACACACACACACACACACACACACACACACAGACAGACAAACACATAAAAATTAAAATTGAAATTAATTGCATAAAAGATCGACGATATCAGTCATACTAACACTTACATGTTTTTATAAAATGTAAATCCAATGTTGGCTGTATGTAATAAAATAAAAATAAATAAAAATTAAGTAAGTATCTACAGCCTACCTCTAAATAAAACGAATGCCCGCCATTGTATGTTACCAGATATCGTCCATAATCCTGAGCGGCGCGGGCAGCGTGGACAACGTGACGGTGTCCGGCAGCGAGCACATGGCGCACTTCTTCGCGGCGGCGCGCTGGCTCACGCGCGCGCAGCGCCCGGCGTCCGGCGGCTGGCCGATACCGGTCCGGCGCCGCATCGCCGCCGGCGTGGCCGAGCTCAAGCCGGGCTGGTGAGTTCCCCGCACGCTCTCACTCCCCGGCGCCGGCCGATACCGGTCCGGCGCCGCATCGCCGCCGGCGTGGCCGAGCTCAAGCCGGGCTGGTGAGTTCCCCGCACGCTCTCACTCCCCGGCGCCGGCCGATACCGGTCCGGCGCCGCATCGCCGCCAGCGTGGCCGAGCTCAAGCCGGGCTGGTGAGTCCCCCGCACGCTCACACTCCCCGGCGCCGGCCGATACCGGTCCGGCGCCGCATAGCCGCCGGCGTGGCCGAGCTCAAGCCGGGCTGGTGAGTCCCCCGCACGCTCACACTCCCCGGCGCCGGCCGATACCGGTCCGGCGCCGCATCGCCCCGGCCGATACCGGTCCGGCGCCGCATCGCCCCGGCGTGGCCGAGCTCAAACCGGGCTGGTGAGTCCCCCGCACGCTCACACTCCCCGGCGCCGGCCGATACCGGTCCGGCGCCGCATCGCCCCGGCGTGGCCGAGCTCAAACCGGGCTGGTGAGTCCCCCGCACGCTCACACTCCCCGGCGCCGGCCGATACCGGTCCGGCGCCGCATCGCCGCCGGCCGAGCTCAAGCCGGGCTGGTGAGTGGGAGCGTGCGGGTGAAGCCGTTATACATACATACACACACACACACACACACACACACACACACACACACACACACACACATACATGCACAAACACACACACACACACACACACACACACACACAAACAAACACACACACACACACACACACACACACACACACACACACACACACACACACACACACACACACACACAAACACAAACACAACACACACCCAGCCAGAGAGAGAGAGAGAGAGACACACACACACCACATACCCACACGGAGAGAGAGAGAGAGACACACACACTACATACTATGCACATTGTTTGATTGTATGGTTTGAGTTCGTGTTTCCCTCCCCGCGTAATAGCTATGGATTTTGTAAACAAATAATAATATAATAATTCAGGTACTTATATTCACTGAGCTAAGCTGCGGACGGACAAACAGACGGCCGGACGGTCACGACAAAACTATAAGGGTTCCGTTTTGACTACTTAGTATTTCTCAAATTTCGAAAAAAAAATGATATTTTTTGTGCACACACCTTGTGCTCACAATTACTAACAGTATTTTATGCTACTCGATACCACTAAATAGATTCACCTTAATGTGGAACCGTGCTCAACTCATTTGAATGTTGATGATTTGCTCGCAGGGCTGATGGCCGTTGGGGTAGGAAGGTCCTTGAATGGCGGCCGCGGGCCGAAAGGCGTAGTGTTGGTAGGCCCCCCACAAGGGGGACCGACGATCTAGTGAAGGTCGCGGGAAGCCGCTGGATGCGGGTGGCACAAGACCGATCTTTGTGGAAATCCTTGGGGGAGGCCTATGTCCAGCAGTGGACGGCTTTCGGCTAATGGATGGATGGGATTGGTTTTCTAAATAGATACTTTATCGTACTTTAGTATGTCAGAATTATTTATAGTCTGAACTACAAATCTGCACAAATGTATTCACGTTGTATCGAAGCGAACCCTAGATAACATTATCGTGTGCGAGCCGTCAACTTTGGTCGTAACTGCCACTTCTGGTGAAGTATGACGCGGCTGATTACTAGGAGTGAGGTCTAGGGTTATTGGGCCGCGATTTATGCGACGCGACCGTCATTTAATTTGTCTAGACACGACTTTTATAGCACCTACTTTTAATCAGAGTAAAGAATATTTGCCATGGTAAACCCTTAACCACAAATTAATCCAGAAAACGAGACTTAATAGAGTTTATTATTATGCGACAATTTAATTTAATTTCATTTTATGTATTCAGACATCTTAAAAGCTAACAGATACAGATATCTAAAACGCTTAAAAGACTAAATTTCATTATATTCTAGGATATTACAATGTCATCAAAAAACAAAACAATAGTACGAGTCCAGACAAAAAATAATAATTACAATATAATATGTCAAAAAAATCTGAGTCACATAAAATTACAGATTGATTGCGTAAATGTCAAGATTATAATAACTGCCTACTTAAAAAAAACTAAATTGGTTGCACAGGTGCCCGCCGGTGCCCTAAACTAACCGCAAATAGGTCAATTTCATGGTGCTGAGCAAGTATGTCCCCGACAATGCGACACCCTGGCCGCCAATACGTTAAATTAGATTAAGTTCACAAATTATTTATCTTCATCCTTGCACTTTGTTCGAATGCTAATACGAATACCTATAAATAACAATTATCTAACACCTTGAATATTTATCGGTAAGACATGTTACTAAATGTAATAATATCTAGAATACCATGTAATGTTTCGAATGTTTCTGTGAATAAATAAATTGTTATCTTAATGCTGTTCTAATAAAATCAAAAACATAACCCTCGTTTGGCAGTCGGGTAAAAAGAAATAGAACCGGGGTGTCCGAAAGAGTTTACTAGAGGAGACAATAGCAACTGCTCATAGAATAGTAAATTACGCATTGCGACTTTGCCGCACTTCGCTGGAAACATGGACAAGTGGCACAACTAAAAAGTGCGGCAACAGCGCAGTTGAAAAATTCTATGAGCAGTGTCTATTGTCTACCCTCTGGCAAACTCGCCGAACTCCGCCCACATTTCGCCACCAGTTCGACCCTAATATCGAATACAACAACACTCGCATTCTCAACTTTTTTCAATTGTCCTTCACCTGAAGGTTTTCTGAAAGAAAGCGATAGGACCGCCTAAAGTTCTTAGTGAATTTCTTCTTATCTTAAAGAGTTTCCATCTACCTATATCCAGGCATTCAGCAATGAGCCAAGGGCACGCGATCTCAGTCCTCTCCCGCGCCTACCACCGCAGCGGCGACGCGGCCTACCTGCGGGCGGCGCAGCGCGCGCTCTACCTATTAGACGTGCCCAGCGCGGCCGGCGGCGTCAAGGCGCTGTGGATGGACAAGCACGTGTGGTGAGCGTGTACTGCTTCACTTGTAGCGAGCTGCTGTACCTACTAGACGTGCCCAGCGCGGCCGGCGGCGTCAAGGCGCTGTGGATGGACAAGCACGTGTGGTGAGCGTGTACTGCTTCACTTGTAGCGAGCTGCTGTACCTACTAGACGTGCCCAGCGCGGCCGGCGGCGTCAAGGCGCTGTGGATGGACAAGCACGTGTGGTGAGCGTGTACTGCTTCACTTGTAGCGAGCTGCTGTACCTGCGCGACGTGCCCAGCGCGGCCGGCGTCAAGGCGCTGTGGATGGACAAGCACGTGTGGTGAGCGTGTACTGCTTCACTTGTAGCGAGCTGCTGTACCTGCGCGACGTGCCCAGCGCGGCCGGCGTCAAGGCGCTGTGGATGGACAAGCACGTGTGGTGAGCGTGTACTGCTTCACTTGTAGCGAGCTGCTGTACCTACTAGACGTGCCCAGCGCGGCCGGCGTCAAGGCGCTGTGGATGGACAAGCACGTGTGGTGAGCGTGTACTGCTTCACTTGTAGCGAGCTGCTGTACCTGCGCGACGTGCCCAGCGCGGCCGGCGTCAAGGCGCTGTGGATGGACAAGCACGTGTGGTGAGCGTGTACTGCTTCACTTGTAGCGAGCTGCTGTACCTGCGCGACGTGCCCAGCGCGGCCGGCGTCAAGGCGCTGTGGATGGACAAGCACGTGTGGTGAGCGTGTACTGCTTCACTTGTAGCGAGCTGCTGTAACTGCGCGACGTGCCCAGCGCGGCAGGCGGCGTCAAGGCGCTGTGGATGGACAAGCACGTGTGGTGAGCGTGTACTGCTTCACTTGTAGCGAGCTGCTGTATCTACTAGACGTGCCCAGCGCGGCCGGCGGCGTCAAGACGCTGTGGATGGACAAGCACGTGTGGTGAGCGTGTACTGCTTCACTTGTAGCGAGCTGCTGTACCTACTAGACGTGCCCAGCGCGGCCGGCGGCGTCAAGGCGCTGTGGATGGACAAGCACGTGTGGTGAGCGTGTACTGCTTCACTTGTAGCGAGCTGCTGTACCTACTAGACGTGCCCAGCGCGGCCGGCGGCGTCAAGGCGCTTTGGATGGACAAGCACGTGTGGTGAGCGTGTACTGCTTCACTTGTAGCGAGCTGCTGTACCTACTAGACGTGCCCAGCGCGGCCGGCGGCGTCAAGGCGCTGTGGATGGACAAGCACGTGTGGTGAGCGTGTACTGCTTCACTTGTAGCGAGCTGCTGTACCTACTAGACGTGCCCAGCGCGGCCGGCGGCGTCAAGGCGCTGTGGATGGACAAGCACGTGTGGTGAGCGTGTACTGCTTCACTTGTAGCGAGCTGCTGTACCTACTAGACGTGCCCAGCGCGGCCGGCGGCGTCAAGGCGCTGTGGATGGACAAGCACGTGTGGTGAGCGTGTACTGCTTCACTTGTAGCGAGCTGCTGTACCTACTAGACGTGCCCAGCGCGGCCGGCGGCGTCAAGGCGCTGTGGATGGACAAGCACGTGTGGTGAGCGTGTACTGCTTCACTTGTAGCGAGCTGCTGTACCTACTAGACGTGCCCAGCGCGGCCGGCGGCGTCAAGGCGCTGTGGATGGACAAGCACGTGTGGTGAGCGTGTACTGCTTCACTTGTAGCGAGCTGCTGTACCTACTAGACGTGCCCAGCGCGGCCGGCGGCGTCAAGGCGCTGTGGATGGACAAGCACGTGTGGTGAGCGTGTACTGCTTCACTTGTAGCGAGCTGCTGTACCTACTAGACGTGCCCAGCGCGGCCGGCGGCGTCAAGGCGCTGTGGATGGACAAGCACGTGTGGTGAGCGTGTACTGCTTCACTTGTAGCGAGCTGCTGTACCTACTAGACGTGCCCAGCGCGGCCGGCGGCGTCAAGGCGCTGTGGATGGACAAGCACGTGTGGTGAGCGTGTACTGCTTCACTTGTAGCGAGCTGCTGTACCTACTAGACGTGCCCAGCGCGGCCGGCGGCGTCAAGGCGCTGTGGATGGACAAGCACGTGTGGTGAGCGTGTACTGCTTCACTTGTAGCGAGCTGCTGTACCTACTAGACGTGCCCAGCGCGGCCGGCGGCGTCAAGGCGCTGTGGATGGACAAGCACGTGTGGTGAGCGTGTACTGCTTCACTTGTAGCGAGCTGCTGTACCTACTAGACGTGCCCAGCGCGGCCGGCGGCGTCAAGGCGCTGTGGATGGACAAGCACGTGTGGTGAGCGTGTACTGCTTCACTTGTAGCGAGCTGCTGTACCTACTAGACGTGCCCAGCGCGGCCGGCGGCGTCAAGGCGCTGTGGATGGACAAGCACGTGTGGTGAGCGTGTACTGCTTCACTTGTAGCGAGCTGCTGTACCTACTAGACGTGCCCAGCGCGGCCGGCGGCGTCAAGGCGCTGTGGATGGACAAGCACGTGTGGTGAGCGTGTACTGCTTCACTTGTAGCGAGCTGCTGTACCTGCGCGACGTGCCTAGCGCGGCCGGCGGCGTCAAGGCGCTGTGGATGGACAAGCACGTGTGGTGAGCGTGTACTGCTTCACTTGTAGCGAGCTGCTGTACCTGCGCGACGTGCCTAGCGCGGCCGGCGGCGTCAAGGCGCTGTGGATGGACAAGCACGTGTGGTGAGCGTGTACTGCTTCACTTGTAGCGAGCTGCTGTACCTACTAGACGTGCCCAGCGCGGCCGGCGGCGTCAAGGCGCTGTGGATGGACAAGCACGTGTGGTGAGCGTGTACTGCTTCACTTGTAGCGAGCTGCTGTACCTACTAGACGTGCCCAGCGCGGCCGGCGGCGTCAAGGCGCTGTGGATGGACAAGCACGTGTGGTGAGCGTGTACTGCTTCACTTGTAGCGAGCTGCTGTACCTGCGCGACGTGCCTAGCGCGGCCGGCGGCGTCAAGGCGCTGTGGATGGACAAGCACGTGTGGTGAGCGTGTACTGCTTCACTTGTAGCGAGCTGCTGTACCTACTAGACGTGCCCAGCGCGGCCGGCGGCGTCAAGGCGCTTTGGATGGACAAGCACGTGTGGTGAGCGTGTACTGCTTCACTTGTAGCGAGCTGCTGTACCTACTAGACGTGCCCAGCGCGGCCGGCGGCGTCAAGGCGCTGTGGATGGACAAGCACGTGTGGTGAGCGTGTACTGCTTCACTTGTAGCGAGCTGCTGTACCTACTAGACGTGCCCAGCGCGGCCGGCGGCGTCAAGGCGCTGTGGATGGACAAGCACGTGTGGTGAGCGTGTACTGCTTCACTTGTAGCGAGCTGCTGTACCTACTAGACGTGCCCAGCGCGGCCGGCGGCGTCAAGGCGCTGTGGATGGACAAGCACGTGTGGTGAGCGTGTACTGCTTCACTTGTAGCGAGCTGCTGTACCTACTAGACGTGCCCAGCGCGGCCGGCGGCGTCAAGGCGCTGTGGATGGACAAGCACGTGTGGTGAGCGTGTACTGCTTCACTTGTAACGAGCTGCTGTACCTACTAGACGTGCCCAGCGCGGCCGGCGGCGTCAAGGCGCTGTGGATGGACAAGCACGTGTGGTGAGCGTGTACTGCTTCACTTGTAGCGAGCTGCTGTACCTACTAGACGTGCCCAGCGCGGCCGGCGGCGTCAAGGCGCTGTGGATGGACAAGCACGTGTGGTGAGCGTGTACTGCTTCACTTGTAGCGAGCTGCTGTACCTACTAGACGTGCCCAGCGCGGCCGGCGGCGTCAAGGCGCTGTGGATGGACAAGCACGTGTGGTGAGCGTGTACTGCTTAACTCATAGCCAGAAGCCAGCTGTTCAGCTTTATAATATATAGTGTGAAGCCAACCTGCTTCGTTGCGACGTCGCAGCTGAATCATTGGACTCACGGAGGGCTACGACAATTTAACGAACAATGTAGCAAGCGCGAATAGGAGCGATGGCGAGGGGAGGGCAGGGCGTAGGCGTGACTGCGATTCTTTCGTACTTTAAATAATAAACGCGATATCGAGCCCCGCCCTTGCCTCATCTGCAGGATATCCAATTCTATGTCCAGTAGCCCAAAAATCTTACCATTGTCAGTCACAATTCGAATAATTATGTTTACATATTACAAAATATGTACCGGTGCTTGGCTAGGCTAGTCTTTAATTTCACAAATTTATCAATAAAGTGGTCATTAGTGTAGTAATCTTTTCCAAGTAATAAACGCATTTGAAAAACTTCCTCATAAATACGGTACCCTGATTCCGTATCTTGCAAAAGCAATGCTATAGCGATAATTGACCAATTCTGGCTTCTTAAATCGAAAATTGACAGCAAAAAACAAAGCAATCTACTGTCAGTGCTGCTCATAGGTTTTGACACTAACCATCAATCGGGCGAAAACTGCGCGATTATTGCTGATTGCTAATTTTTAGGGAATAAGGGGGCGGGTGTATCGTATCTATCCCACCTGAGGCGATCGTTTTTTCTTCCAGTGTTATATTATCTTAAATGTATCTATCTCTTTCTAAGGTACGAAGAATACCCAACGAAGCCGCCGCTATTCGTGCTGAACGGGTTCATATACACGCTGCTCGGACTGTACGACCTCCACGTGACCGAGGGAGAGAACTCCATCTCGCTCGCGAAGAAGATGTTCGACGACGGGATGGCCAGCCTCAAGATGCTGCTGCCGCTGTTCGATACCGGCAGCGGCAGCTTCTACGACCTCCGGCATTTCACCTTAGGGGTAAGTGTACGATGTATTCGTAAATGTAGGAAGAAATACAGACAGACAGTAGACAAATTAAGACAGACGAATATGTTGTGTTGTGAATTTACACCAATAAAAATCTCTCTCTAATCGAGTGCCCGCAGGCAGAGATATTTAGCACCATTCACCCGGTATTAAGCAGAAATTGATACAAGGAACGGAAGGGGCAAAGCGCGCCTGCAAGTTTTGTAAGACATAATATAAAGCGACAGACAATACAGTAATTGTGGTACCTGGCAATACTCAATATCGTTTTGGTGTTACAAGATACCAGACCACAATTTTTTCTAGGGGCGTCTAAGGTGACTTTAAAAATGGTTCGCTCTCCGTATCTACCTGAACCGGAAATCGAAAAACCCGGGACCCTTTGTATTCAAAGAATAACGCGCTACTACGCAAATCGACTCATCAATCTATCATTAGCATAGATCTGTCTTGAAGACACCGACACTGTCTTGTTTTTACCTACCCTTCAAATCTATACTATCTTTACTAATATTATAAAGAGGAAAGATTTGTACCTATTTTTGTATGTTTGTATGTTTGTAATGAATAGGCTCAAAAAGTACTGGGCCGATTTAAAAAATTCTTTCACCAATAGAATACTACATTCTTCCAATTTGACATAGGCTACATTTCATTTTAAAAAAAATTTGGGATCCTTGGTAAAATTTGAACAATGTAACCGAAGGTGTAGAAAAATGAGTCTTAAAATGTCTTTCGTCGAATGCGCTGCCGAAACTATTAGCGATAATTGTCTACCCCGTGCGAAGCTGGGACGGGCTGCTAGTGTATCATAAAACTGTATAGCATTATCATATGGGCAGGTGGTTTATTTTACCCCACGATCAAATAACAAAGTTTACGAAACATAACAAAGTTAATTTATCCCCAGGTAAGTCCGAACATCGCTCGGTGGGACTACCACGCAACACATGTGAACCAGCTATACCTCCTGGCTGGTCTAGACCCAGACCCCATCCTCCTCAACACGGCGCGTCGCTGGGAGGGCTACATGCAAGGCAAGAGGGCCGCCCACAACTGAATACTGGGCGACCTCACGGACACAAACCTTCGTCCGTGTACCAAGTACACGACGCGGAAACCCGCAGCGATAAACGACGCAAAACAAAACACGCGATATCGTGGTGCGGTAAGTCGAATCTCGAATATTTGAACACGTTCCGTGTTTCTCTGGCAGATGTTGTACCGTTTCTCGAGTTTTTAACTGCGGGTGCAGTTTCAGACGACTTTATTGAGTTATCTGTTACATTTTGTATATAATTTGTGAACTTTTAAGTTTTGAAAGATTTTCCCATGATGTCGGCTGTTAGTAAAAATGAGCTTAGAACTAACCTCGTGAAACCTGAATTAAACTTAATGTCGGATTACAAATAAAAGTAATCAGAAAATGTTGTCATATAAATATGACAAAGGAAAAACAGCAAATAGGAAAATACGTCGTTTAATATGACAAAAAAGATAAGCAAAATAAAAGGAAAGTGAAATAGGCGAAGGCCAAGATCGACGATCGTGCTTAATAACTAACTCTTAATAATATAGCGGCAAGTAAGTAAAATTGCCAAAATACTAGTAAATTGGCGAAAAAATCGAATGTATAGTCTACTACACAATTATAGAATTTTCATCGCATTTCTTTAACATACCTACCTAACACATGTCTCTCAACGGCCAGGAATTACAATTATTGTTAAATTCTTAATCTACACAAAAAAAAACACGAAAAACCGTTATGCGTAGTTGTAATCTTATCTGCTTTTAGATTTATCGAAATGTGCATGAAATTTCTATAATAGTTAGGAATTTATAATATCTTTCTGATGTATCAACCAAAAACAAATATGTATAAAAATATATACTCACAAAGACTGATGAAACAATTTATAACGTGTATGTATGTTGCCAGAACAAAATTAGGAACTATTGACTTGTATTTATCGATGGTACAGTAATAATACCTACCATTTTAATATATATACAAGCATTACAAACATCAATTTTCTACCACGCATTATAACTTTGTACTTAACTGTAGCGTTAGCCACTCTTTAGTATTAGTACTAAACACTTAATTATCAAGTACCATATCATTGTATATAGTTAAGATTCGTCGTAGTTATTTATTTACAACAGCAATATTGTTATTAATATCCTCGAGTGTCAACCACTGTATCAATATACAGTGAGTTTGAGAAAGACTTCTAGTATGTAGAAAAAACTTTTGTATTGAAGATAAATAACACTTGAAAAAAATCATCGACCTCAGGTGGGACTCGAACCCACGTCCCATCGCAAGCCGGGCGAGTGCTTTACCAACTAAGCTACCGAGGACGTCACGTGACAAGATGAAAATCCTCAAGTGTTCTTTCTCGCTATCAAAGCCAGCGTATTCTGATCAATGTTGTAGCCATATGCATAGCTGAGTAGTATACTACCGTCCGTACCGTATTTTTTTTCACGTGTCATTTATCTTCAATTAAAACCTTGCATGGAATTGCTAAAAACAAAAATTTACAATGTTTAAGCTTTTCTGATCTTAACCAATAGTCAAATATTTGTAAAAAAAATTCTATAGGGTGTTGACGGTAGTATACTACTCAGCTATACATATAGCTACAACATTGATCAGAATACGCTGGCTTTGACAGCGAGAAAGAACACTTGAGGATTATCATCTTGTCACGTGACGTCCTCGGTAGCTTAGTTGGTAAAGCACTCGCCCGGCTTGCGATGGGACGTGGGTTCGAGTCCCACCTGAGGTCGATGATTTTTTTCAAGTGTTATTTATCTTCAATTAAAACCTTGCAAGGAATTGCTAAAAATAAAAAATTACAAAAACTTTTGTCTTGAAGGGTAAAATATAGCTGGTAGTTTCTTCCTCGCGCCTCATACGTAAGTCCATAAAATGGCAATTTTAGGGGCAGAACTTTATGATCATAAAAAGCGCGGCCCCAACCGAATAGGTTAGTATGTAGAACTGATTTCTATGCATGAGTAGTCGTGATTTCACTAGGACTGAAAACTTTCTTAAAACATTCTTATTAGCTTCTTTACATTAAACATATTCCAATAATTATACAGGGTGTTAAAAAAGGCGAAATAATATTTAAGGGTATGTATGTATGTAATGTGAACATTAAGTAGTAAAAGTTTTAGTTAAAAATAAACAACTTTTTTTCCCATACTAAGTAAATAAATTGTTTTTTTACCGAAAGTGTTGACAACCCTGAATCTGCGGTCATTTGTTAGCGAACCCCCGCCCGCAACCCTCGCCCGCCGCACGATCAGCTTGTGGTTTTGCATAGGAACTACACATTTACTACTCTACACGTCCTTTAAATTTTTTTTCGCCTTTTTGTTACACCCTGTGTAACAAATGAATATTAAGTAGTTAGTCCCCTCTACAAAAAAAACTAGTATCAGTGAATCAGTCAAGGTACAGTTATCAGTTTATTTTCTTTTGAAATAGTAAAAGAATTAGCCTGATATTGCTGTTAGAAAATCATTATTTGCATTTCAACAAACTTAATAACCTGACTAGTGTAAGGATAAAATTTTAAATTCAAATCTAAACCTGTCTTATATAAACGACAAATAATTAAGTGTAGATGAAAATATATTTAGCTAAACTCGTAGTAGGTACTGCAAATATACTGAACTGCTATATTATATGCTATGTATATAATTATCTTATTGTATAAATTATGTAAAACATGTAGATAAAAAACTTAATAATTATACAATCTAAAATACAGTTAGTTGAAGTTATTCGCAGGCCTAATTATACCAGAAATTTTAATTTTGCCGAATTATTTATATTGTAGGTTATCTTTTATCATTGATGTCAACGCACAAACTTTTGCATTATTTATAAATGGACTAAAACTTCAATAGATATTGGCATATGTGTACTAATGTGAATTTATAAAATCTTCAATAGATCGTACTTAATATAATATACAGTACGTTGATTCCCGTAAGGTGTTCCCTTTAACTGGTTATACTATGCGTCCGTACATACTTGAGAAGAACTCTTAAAAATTAGAAATATTTCAATTTAACTAAAAATCAGCGTCGTGATAATATTTGGTATTATTCAATCTATCAAGTCTCTGGATATCACGTCTTTTTTATACTTTGGTATCTCATTTGATTTCAATCTTTTAATATGGTGGATACACGGGCTTTATATACTGTATATTGCAGAAAAAAGCACAAGCACGTGTCTATAATTTTTGAGCAAATATGTAATAGTAATAGTAGTAAATAGTAATATATTATAAAAAATATCTTGCCACAAATCCCAAGTCTTTTTACAAGAACATTTATGCAAGTCTTCTGATAATTTATTACAATACTTTCGTCTTTAGAAATAACGACACATATCACATTTACGACACATGTTATACAAAACTCATTTGTGTCAACGTGTTGACCAGGGGCGTGCATTTATTATAGGCTGTTAGGCAGTGCCTACCTGGTAAACGAAATAAGGTAGGCAGTAGGTACTTATAAATGTGTGTCGTTGATGAAAACCACAGATTTTTATCAATAAAACACTTTTGAAGTATCTACTGCCTACCTCGAAATAAAACTAATGCCCGCCACTGGTGTTGACAGGCCACATAAACAGTTACATGGATTATTTTAAACTTTCATGGTCACTAACATTAGAATAGTTTGTTACGGGATTGCTACCATGTACCTTATTTTGAGTTCCCGATATTTCGGCACTGTTGCAAGCGCCATGATTACGGAGTAACCGTCTGTCCGTCCGTGATCATGGCGCTTGCAACAGTGCCGAAATATCAGGAACCCAAAAATAAGTTGCATGGTAGCAATCCCGTAACAAACTATTCTAAAGTTACATGGATATTTTTATTTAATCCGCGTGGAGTTTACTTTTTTATGGTCTGCCCAATCAGGTTAAAATGAATTGACCTAGCCCTAAAGTAAAATTTGAATGCATATGTGTGTTTCCAACGTTTTTAATAAATTGAGGTTTTATAATGAGTATGACTTGTTGGTAAATTGTATTTTGCCATCATTTTCGTATGGAGTCGTATGTTTCCCAACTCACTACTGTTAATAAAAATAATATAATATATCATTTATTTCAGGCAACAAATATTACAGATGACAATATAATAAAAGGCCCATATAATAAATACCTTAAAGACAAACATACATACAATAATAATAATAATTAGTTTACATTTTTTTTTCAATAATAATCATTAGGGCTTCGTTATCGGAGCCTATCTGGTGGTGTCAACCGGCAATCTACCACTGAAGCGACGATAAACAACACCCTTTATTAAGTTAATGCCATATACTTGTAGTTTCTCTGATTATTACTAATAAAAACCTGTATTTAAACGGTTGTCGATCGGCTGTGATTTGGAGCACAAAACTTATCGATTGTCAATTGAAATGAGAAAATTGTACTCCCTAAATTGAATATAATAATATTAAACTAATCTAAATTAAATAATATACGAATCATGCTGTCCTGGTCCAATCGCTGTTTAATGAAAAAGACACCAATACCATAGAGATAGTGTTATACTAGGTACAACAATATGTTCGAGATGTTAACTTAAAATAAACGTTTAGAAATTGGCTTTGTAGAATTGTAATAACTATCCGGATTTAAAACAGCCCATAGCGACGAGCTAGATTTAATACTAGTGCTAAGCGATTATTTATTATTCTAACAGCAACACCCTTGCCTAACAAATCTAATAATTGACTGATTATAGTTTAATTAGGTAAATTAGGTTCTTTACTCAAGAAATTACTTAGAAGTCTAACGTAAAAGGTCGTTGCATTTAATGCCTCAATAATATACCAGCGCCGCCACGACACAGAATCGAGTTAATAAAAAACGAAGCTAAGCTACTTACATAAAGTATACCTGTTAAAGTAAAATAAAGTGTAAAAATAGTGGACATAGCGGATATTTAGCGTTTCAATTTTACTAGCCGATACTGGAAGCGCGCGTCCTCTTCAGTTAGTTGTGGTACGCAAACCGTCTTCATGGCGGTAACTAGCGGTTTAAACTTGTCTTCGATATCTTTTGATAATAACGCCCGTGCCACACCTCCGCTGCGAAACCATAAAAGCGGAATTGCAATTATTTCTACATAACTGTAACTGTCAGCAAGTATGAGAAGCGGAACACTAGCGAAATTGCCAATCAATGCGCTAGCTAGAGCATTGATTTGACTATAATGCTGTTTCTTTCCCCTCGCAGTATCGTTGATCTGCTCCGACACCTGCCACACTTTCGCCATTTTGTTGCGGCACCGCATAGTTTCCGCATGTGTTTGTCAATGTTGACGATTTTTAAGTAGGGAAAGTGCGTTTTTAATTAAAATGGAAATCAAAATTCGATGAAAAATTTATCTAATATGTCAGAAATAGACCTATTCTGTACTTGCTTAGTCATCCAGACTATAATGACGACATTTCACTTCGACTGTCTCGACTCAACTGACTGACTTGCAGTAAGTTCCGCGCCGCTGAACGCTTGTCACTCCACACTTGATCGCAGCGGAATGCATCAAGCAGTTTAGCTACTCGTGTTTCGCAGCGGAGGTGTGGTACGGGCGTAAGGGAGTACTGAAACGCGCAGTCCGTACAATGATTTATATAACTGATTTTTGCGCGCTGGTCTGATGCTGAGGTTGAATGGACGAGGACTTTAAAACTTTAAAAAAAAAATTGAAATACTCACATAATTTTACGCCATCTATTCTTTAATTAAAGTAAACGAATAACAGTTTCAATAGATTAAAAGGTACTAATCACATTTTGTAAGTAAAAATATATTTTGTAAATAAACTGTTGGCCTCGTTTTTATGCAATTCTTTTTTAATTTTCGTTAGCTTATCAAAACAATAAACTTTTTTTATTGAATTCAAAGATCAAAATTGTTATATTTTTTTTTCCATAACACATTTTCCTAAGTAAAGAGGCTGGTTTAATCGGAAAACTTCGATTTTAAAGAGCGCTATCTCAGTGACAGTATGTTTCTAAAGAGGCTTGGTAATTCGTGTTATCTCGCTCACTTGCCTGCCTCACGTTTAAAGTGTGACAGAGACGAAGCTCTACATAACTGTCTCTTGCCGATTATTTGTTCAGTCATTTATCTGTTTCAAGGTTATTAAATTTTCTTAAAATATTTTTTCTATGTGCTTCGTTATTTTATTCTTGCCCAAACATGGCGACTGTATATCAACTGTTTATACTATAAGTACCGAAATATGTGTAAAATAAATAAATGTACAACTAGCGGCACGAAAGTTGAGCGCTGGGCGAAAGTTGCGCAAAAGACCACGATAACGTGATTGGCTAGTCGCGCACCGCGCCTGCTCCGCCGGCCGTGATTGGTTGTTAGCTCCACGCACACTGGGTGCCTAGTGCGAATACAATAAAACAACCAAGTGGCTTAGATTGGTACCCATAATACAAACTACTTTGACTTTTCGAAAAAAGTAAGCGACGCGGCCATTTTATTTGACAAAACAACCAAGTCACTTTCGATCGAAATGTCAATGTCAAACTTTTCGATCGATTAAAGTGAATTGTTTGTTTTGTGCAACTCGTAATAGGCACCCTGATACAATGATCGTCTCGTAAGATGCGCAAAGCGATCCCCACTCCTTGCCCCAGCGCTCAACATCGATGCCGTGTACTGTACTTTTCTGAAGTAATGGTTTACTTCAAACACAGATCACCTCCAGGTGATCTGTGACTCCAAACGAAGCCTCTAGTGGCGTAATATGAAATCAAAATATGAACGAAATTCTTTTTAATATAATATTTTATTTATTTATCTTTATAGAACAAATGTAACATTATGCGTTCTAAGTGCAATATTATTCGCCAACGAATGTAGACATCCGAAGACACGTTTATGACATTCCATTACGATTAGAGCTTATTACTTGTAGTAACTGTATATAGAGTTTGTTGAATCCCGTTGTTTTATTTTTTGTTGTTGTTTTTCTGTGCTGATGCGTGGGTGTGTTATCTTTGTTACGTTATACAGGATGTACAAAAGAATGGGACACTCCTTAAAACCACGTGATCAGCTGGTCATATACAATAACTTTTCCTATGGGAGCAACATCGAAATCGTGATTTTATTTTCAGATGCTCCATACATTATCATCGAGGTATAAGAGTATGTTTGTATGGAGACGCTGAAAAAGAATTATCGATTTCGATGTTGCTCCCATAGAAGAAGATGTTGTATATGACCAGCTGATCACGTGGTTTTAAGGAGTGTCCCGTTCTCTTATACACCCTGTATTATGAAAGGTTGATTTTATCGGTTAATGGTTAAAACAGGTAACAAACGTATTAAATACCTAACAAAAATATACTTTTGCTAGGGTTCAATGATTCAAGCAATCCCTACGTCCTTTAAGATAGTTCGTTGAAAGCGTTTTTAAAATAAATTTAGCACTACAAAGTTATAATATCTGTAGTCACTTTTTACAAACTATAAACATACAGTTTTACTTGTTTAAATTTGAACTTTTATAACCCTTTACCGATCAGTTCATCCATTCATAATATAACATAATTTTGCAATGTTTAATTCAAGTGTATCATAAAGACATCACATAAGCTATTTACTTACATTATTATTGTTTATGTACAGAATGGGCCTGATTCCAATTTAAATAATATGATATGATGACAAGGCAATTCATTTTCAGGTTGAAAGTAAAGAAAGATATCTAATTCAAATTTTTGTTTTAACAATTTCATACTATTTATAAGTAGGTACCTAGTTATAAGATGTTGATAATGTAACAACTGAGTGTAAGTGTAATAACAATGCAAGAGATATCTGAAACTAAATTGAGTAGAATAGCAGGACGGGATCAGGCCCAATAAAACCAATTTATTTCTGTAAATAGGCTTAAACTAAGCTCTTTTACACGTCCTATTTTGTTTTCCCTACCACTACTTCGGGACAATTTTGGGCTAGTGCCGAGAAGTAAATCCAAACTTACTTGTAAAGTAAATATTCGGGGTATAGTCCTACTGTAAGTTTTACTCGAGTGCTACGATATTCAAGACTTCTGTACTTAAGATTTACAGGGTGTACAAGAGAATAGGACACTCCTTAAAACCACGTGATCAGCTGGTCATATACAACAACTTTTCCTATGGGAGCAACATCGAAATCGATAAATATTTTTCAGCTTCCCCATACAAATTTACTCGCATACATCGATGATAATGTATGGAGCATCTGAAAATAAAATCACGATTTCGATGTTGCTCCCATAGGAAAAGTTGTTGTATATGACCAGCTGAGCACGTGGTTTTAAGGAGTGTCCCATTCTTTTGTACACCCTGTAGATATCATTAACGCTCAAAGTCTTATTTGGTTCCCAAACGCGATAGATTATAGTCCTACCGTTTAACTGAGTCGGTTGCTGAGGTAACTGCGCGGTGCGGGGGGTGTGATCACGTGACGCGTAGACAGTGACAGTAATACGCTGCACGTCACGTGATCAACAGCCTTGTCTTGCTTTGTTAAATAAAAGACCTGCTTAAAAGGTCTTTTGTTGTTGCTGTTCGTAATGATGCAGTACTTTTGACCTCTGATTGACCTTTTCACAAGGATCTTAACTAATTAAACTTCAGGCTGCAAACGGAAGCTTCGTCTAACTAGTTCATAAAAAACTTAAAATGAGTAAAAATATCATTCATACAGCAGCGACTTAATTTTGATCAGTATACGATGTAGAACATAGTACACACAACAAATGTTGAATAAGGGTAGCTACATACCAATTCAGGCCGGCATTGTTGGATCGGCAGATATGTCGAATTTAAAAGACTATCATATTTATTAATCTACACATACTCGGTTTGACCGCCCGGCTTCGCCAATTAATGCCGGCCCGAATATACAGGGTGTACAAAAGAATAGGACACTCCTTAAAACCACGTGATCAGCTGGTGATATAAAACAACTTCTCCTATGGGAGCAACATCGAAACCTTTTTTTTTTATCTGCTCCATACAAATTTACTCGTATACCTTGATGATAATGCATAGAGCATCAGAAAAAAGAACACGATTTTGATGTTGTTTGAAAAGGTTGTTGTATATGACCAGCTGATCACGTGGCTTTAAAGAGTTCTATTCTCTTGTACACCCTGTATGTGTAGCAACCCTTGTGCGGGCTGCCTTGAAGGATCTCGATTTTTTTTATTGGTTTTAATTTATTTTTTAATAGCATTCGTTATGGTAGCATTTATTTGACCACCACTAAAATTATAATTAAACGATTAAACGGTAGGACTATATTAAAAATATTCTAGGCCTTCTGTGTGCACTCTGGCGAAATCGAATTGAACTTGAAACTCGATGTTTATATGATAATTACGTTAAATGTCTTAATTACTCTGTATCCTTTGATTCCTCTATTGTACAGTGCAGTTGTGTAAAGCTTGTAAATGTAGAAGTTAGCGAATGCACTTGTGAATGACAATAAAAGTGTCTCAAACAATAATTCGGTGTTATTTTTCATATCCACCGACATAGCTCTTTGAATCACGGTAAGTGACTGCGCCCATTATCGGGACGGCACGGCAGGCATTTTTTGGTGGCAAGCAGACTTGAATGTTAGATATTTCAGTTACTTTATGCTCCGCCACAAACTACATTATCTGCATTACCTCAAGGTTGACTGGTAAAGAATGCTGCATTAAGTCCGCCAATTGTACTCACCTGTGCAATTAAGTTTAAATAGTAATGTACCTTAATATTATAGTACTTGGATTAAAATTGAAATAATAGTGGTCTCAGCAAGCCGTGTTAATTTGTGTTTCATAATATTAAAGTACATTACTTTTCGTCACCCAAAATCCCTTGCCGTGCAATCCCGACAGTGGGCGCAGTCCCTAAAATAGCAAAGGGCAGGCCACATCGCTCGTAAATCTGACATAGGGCTACGGTTGTCCATAAGGGTAGCACACATAAGAGGGCTGGCATTGTCGGTTCGGCAGTATTTGTCGAACGACAAAGCTGACCCATAGCAACATCGTTTTCCATTCGCTTGTGCCGATCGGGTGTTCATTCGGTTCGACTAATCTTTGCCGATTAATGACGGCCCGCTTATGTGTGTAACAAACCTAAGGTAAAACACGTTCACTCGAATAGGAACACACAGCGTGGTCAGGCCTTCCACCTGGGGGCCTAGTGCAAGTTCCACAAAATAATCGCGTCACTTACTTTTATCAAAACGTCAATGTTAATTTGTATTACATTTCGACGATCTAGTGAAAGTCTCGGGAAGCCGCTGGATGCGTGTGGCACAGGACCAGTCTTCGTGGAAATCCTTGAGGGAGGCCTATGTCCAGCAGTGTTTCGGCTGATGGATGGATTACATTTCGATCGATTTGACGACCGTCTTAGTGTAGTGGTACGCGCTCCGAACTACAATACCTGGCGGTTGCGGGTTCGAATCCCGCAAGGGGCAAATGTTAGTGTGATGAACACGAGCAATTGTACCTAAATAATGGATGTTTATTATTTAAGTATGTTTATCCGTTATCTAGTCGTCATAGCACAAGCTTTGCTTAGTTTGGGGCTAGACAATTGGTGTGATTGTGGTTTTTTTTTTTATTTAAGTGACTTTGTTGTTTTGTGCACTCGTACTAGGCACCCTGGTGAACAACTTGTACAAGCTTAAAAATAGGTACGGACAACAGCTCGTCGACCTACCACAAAATGTCAAATTTTCTCATTTGAAAATGATCTCTATTTTTCAGGCTTAAAGTTGAAAATCTATTGGAGAATTTTTGACTTTTCGGGTAGGTCGACGTGCTCTTGACTGTACATGGTAGCAATCTCGTAACAAACTATTCTAAACTTATGCAATGTTGCGGAAAGTCGCTGGCTGGAAACGGACAACTGGATGCAAATAAGGAATTCAAAATAAAGATGTCTGCTCTGCGTCGAAGCCAATGTCGTAGCACATAACTTGTGCTTCTAATATTTATTATAGTCCTTGGACTGTGCTAATCTGTGATTTCAAATTGCGTTCAGCTCGAGTGTTGGATTTTATATATTAATAAGTTGGAACCATGGATGTAATTACTGTTAAGTTGTGTTCCAAACCGTAAAGTAATTTAAAAAACTGGTTAAGTGCGAGCCGGACTCGCGCATGAAGGGTTCCGCATCAATATCTATAAATACGAGAAAAAAATCACGTTTGTTGTATGGGAGTTGTATTAAATATTTATGCAGAAATGCATCATCTGTGAATATTTCAACTGTCCTACTATCACGGTCCATGAGATACAGCCTGGTGACAGACGGACAGACAGACATATATACACCGTGAATGTTTAATTACCCGAGAAAATTAACTAACATACTCAGATATCGAATATACATCGAATTTGGCGAATAAAAAAAAATTTTTTTTATGAGAAATTTATTTAAAAGGTCCCTAACATTCCTTAAAAATATGCACCATAAAAGTCCTGCTAATTCAAATAGTAATCATTATCATTCCAACATTAACGGAACCAAAATCCACCTAATTTGGTCGCGTAATATTGGCGTACGCCGTTCCGTTTTTTTTATTCGCCAAATTTGATGTATATCGATATCTGAGTATGTTAGTTAATTTTCTCGGGTAATTAAAAATTCACGGTGTATTAATAAGTTGGAACCATGGATGTAATTAATGGTTGTGTTCCAAACCGTAAAGTAATTTAAAAAACTGGTTAAGGCTGGGTTGCACCATCTTAACTTTAACCATAACTGTAACTATAACCGATGTGTCTGTATGGATTTTGACAGACTTTTGACGTTTGTTAAAGTTAAAGTAAGATGGTGCAACACAGGCTAAGTGCGAGCCGGACTCGCGCATGAAGGGTTCCGCACCAATATCTATAAAAACGAGAAAAAAAAACACGTTTGTTGCATGGGAGTTGTATTAAATATTTATTTTATTCTGTTTCTTAGTATTTGTTGTTAAAGCGGCAACAGAAATGCATCATCTGTGAATATTTCAACTGTCTTAGTATCACGGTCCATGCGATACAGCCTGGTGACAGACGGACAGACAGACATATATATACCTGTACCTATACATATATATATATATATATATAGGCTGCCGTTAGTAATAGGGTCCCGTGTTACCCTTTGGGTACGAAACCCTTAAAAAGAAACACTTCCTTTTATACTTGTGATGCTGCTGTAAAATAAGACAAGATATTGTTAAAATTGTATTTTTAATTTCGATTTGGTGTACAAATAAAACTAGCGAAAAACATTGTTACGTCTGTTTATTAAAAACAAATACCTAATTACACCAGAATAATTACATCCATGGTTGAAATAAACTTTTTAGATCAGTCGCGAAAAAAGAAGAAAATCATTTAGACAGGAAACTTCTATCAAATAATGACAATATATACAGATAGCTAAAAATGACACAAAAATTATCTTGCTGACAAGTTATCGCGATATGGTGATTTAATTGAACAATAACTTGCATTATTTTGGACATCACCATGAAAATTTTGGTTAACAACAAAAAATCGGTCTAAAACCACGTATGTAGGGTAGCAGGCGCCGCGTGTTCAGTGGTTGGTTCTGGTCCAGAACCATGAGTAGTAACGAACATCCGAACTCGTGTAAACCAAGATTTAAAGGTGTCGAAAATTTTCTACGCAGAGTCGCATTCAACTTAGGTATTCTTAGATATTTTTCCTCAAAATGCACCTACTCAGTCACAAGGCTTCACGACTTTTCAGTGAACGGTAGATTTGTGGCTGAAAGGTGCATCGATCAATATTAATTTCTTTTAGCACAATACTTTCGATATTAATCATTCTCACCTCCCACTTTCAGGCAACAGTCCATCTCAAACTGAAGTAAAAATAATTTCTTGCATTCCAATAGACGTGACAGACTTACAACAAAAAATTATAAACCTAGAGAAACAGCTAGACGAGGCTAGAGCTCAGGTCGTTTGCGGCTCCGGCGCGGGAGGAACTCCGCCCTTGTTCCAGACGGCGCTCTGCCGGGCGCACTGCGCGGCGCAGCGCAGCTGTCGCTCGTGCTGCAAGCCTACTGAGACTGCGCCTGCGCACTACGCTGAGCAGTGCGAGCAATGCTTTATCCACGACAGTAGGTCCACTGTCAGTACTCCGATCCCGATAAATCCGCGCCCACCCCAAAAAACCCCATCTAATCCTAAAAGCCCTAAAATCGAACCTCCTCGAACCGAACCTAAAACCTCTTCCACCGCCCATCATATCCAATGCGGTTGCTATTCCTCCAATAACCATTCCGACGCGTCCGACCATAACGATCCGAAAGCCGATCGGAAAAGTATCTTCAAAAAACCCAAGAAAAAGACGAAGGATAAAAAAAAGAAGGAGAAACTGAAGACGCAGTTTGTCTACTACGCCCAGACCACGACAGGACCTTTTGATGAGTACCTGGAGACGAGGACTCATAAAGCGCCGACGAGGGAAGACGAGACAATGAGCCGCACGTACATATCAGAGATGCTCCGGAAACAGTACGCGCCGGTGCCCATCACGCATGACCTTTCGACTACCAGCCAGTTCTCGTCGCCCGTCTGCAGGGACGTGGAGCAAACCTGCCCGGTATCAAACCTTTATGAATCCGACCTCTGCTCGTGTTGCCATGGAACGTTCCACAACATCGACCACCATATGGCCACACACAATTACACCAATGTTTTAAACACTTTTCCCGCATATTCATACAAGGAATGCTTGAATAACGCTAGCTTCTATGATTCGAGCCTCTACGATATGGTCCCCGTTCGAGATAAACCCGCAAGAACTGCGAGCCCGTGTAACGAAAGCCCAAAAAGAAAGGTGCCAAAAAATACCCTGAATGCAACATACCACCTCAAAAAGGTAAGATCAAAAACCAGATACCAGCCTTTGAATAAAAGTCATTACGCAAGAATTCCATCGGTTCCTAACTATACGAAAAGAACTCCAGTGATATTATATAGTATGAAAGAAAAAGTACGAAGAGAGTCACCTATAGAAAAAGACAATAAAATAGGCAGATTAAGAGATATTGAAACCTCTAATAGCTGTTGCATAGACTGTGGCGACGTTTACATAAAACGCATTTACGATAACAGCAAAATACAAGCGTCAATTAAACCCAACAAGTCGGCCACTTGCAAAAACGTTGAATGCTTAACAAACATTTTGAACGATACTGAATGTCAGACTACAACCACTCAAAGCGTGCAAATAGATAAGGATCTCTTGGAAGAGAAGAAAACCGAGGAGACTTTAAATCAGATCAAGAGCATTCTACAATCGGTTCTTATCGAAGTGAAGACAAGCTCGATACCGAAAAAGACATTAGAGGTCCAAGAAAAGCCGACCAAAGACGCTGTCGTCCAAAAAGGAATGTCGCAAGGGAACATGCCGGGCTGTTCCAGTCTTCTTCACAGCTTTTCTTACGGTCCATACAACATGAACCCTTATATGGCTTCATGCTCTCGCCAAATGAACTCCCGGCCTTGCTGTTTTCAAACCCTACCGTACCCGTCAGCGAAATGCATGCAAAACTTTCCCGTATTTATTCAGACGCCTGGACGCCACATGTGCGCGGGTTGCTACCGAAACAGCTCTCACGCCCCAAAGGTGCCGCCACCGCGGCCGGCGACTACCGCCGCCACCAACACCGACTCGAAAGAACGAAGCAAGGAGACCGAGAAACTTATAAAAGAGATTTACAAATCCATGGCAGTTAACATGGAATTTCCCACGAAAGATACGTCGGCCAGCGAATACAACGACTTGAGGTCGACACCTCGCGTCTCTGTCAACAAATCACTGTACCGCCCGAGCGTTCTGGACGACGGTATGAGAAAGTTTATGAAAGTTAATGGGTCGAGGAGTCTGCAGAAGTCTTCGACGCCTATAACAGCGTTTAACAGTAAACTTATGTCGAATACGTTGAGTATGCGTTCTCAGATCGTGAGCACGACAGACACGGAGCACAATGTGAGGAACAATCGAATAGAGGACTACTTGGAGAACATTAATGCTCACAGGAAGAGGCAGACCAAGATCGAGGAAGAGAGGGAGTATGAGGAGCAGACCCCGGAGACCACCGCGAGCGACGACGAGGCGTCGTACTCGGATGCCAGTGTGCGCGAGACTTATGTACAAAAGGTGGAAGAACCCGAACCTATCAAGGTATGGAAGCTATTATTACTATTAATTTTAGTATTGTTAAAACTTGAATTGGGAAGACTGGGACGTTTAAAAAATTAAATTCCCAGTTGCCCCCTCGAAGGGAGACACCGGTGGCAACAAGGACATATTTTTTTACATATTCCCAGTTGCCCCTCTAGTTTGGGCGATGCCGGTGGGGCAACTGGGAATAACCCCTTTTAACGTATATTTTTTTTAAAACACATTTTCAATAACTGTTCATTTTGTATAATATGCCCATAAATGTATAATGCTACATTAGGCCCTAAGGATTCAAAGAGTTTATAGCACTACGAGATCGTCAGTTATTTAAAGTAATAACAAATATCACTAGGAAGTACATATTATTTTCCAGAAACCTGAGAAGATAGGCCTGTTTAGCAAGATGCTCAATTCCATGAAGTTGTTCAATTCAAAGTCTAGGAAGTACAAGAAGAAGGAAGAAGAGGTACAAGTGGAGAATGAAGAAGAAGAGGAAGAATCTGATGAGAACTCCGACGACTATCAGACGATCTACAGCCAGCGAGTGGACAGAAGGCCGCGCTACGTCCCGCACCCGGTACGAAGTCCTCACAGACTGAAAGCGCATTCGAAAATATCGTATTCAAGGCATATGCGCGACCGCAATCAGGAGCGATCTAAAAGACCACCAAATATGGAGCAAGAGTACAGAAGACATTGGAACGAGAGGTTAATGTTCCACGAGAGCCGGAATAGGTATTCTTCGGACAGTCCGTTTTCTAAGGAAACTCCACGGTATGCCAGGTCCAAGGAAACTCCACGGTATGCCAGGTCCAAGGAAACTCCACGGTATGCCAGGTCGAAAGAAACTCCTCGGTATGGCAGGGACCCTGTGTACTGGCAGAACTATGAAGCCAGGAGTGCTTTAATTAGTAATAATCAACAAGGGGTCAACCCTGTGCCTACTGACCCGGATCAACGACCGACATTTAAGAGGGAAGATCTACTCCGATCTATAAATGAAGGAGAGCCTAAAGTGGCAGCGACGACGAAAGGGCTAGCGTGGCTCAAGAAACACAAACTGGGGATTCGTTGTGGCGAACAATGGAAGAAACTTATATTGGAAGGTTGATCGTTGTCGTAAATTTTCGTGATCAGTTTTGTAAAGTTATAAATAAAATTTGGTGTTCAGTCAAATAATTTATTCTTATAACTAATAAAACTAAGTTAACAATATTGCACAACTATGTACTTATGAAAGGAATGATAATTGATTATGTTATGTCAGTTTGTTAAAATCACTTTTCTCTGATATCCTCGACGATTGCAGATAGTATAGATCATCTATGACAAATCTGCGAACAAGGAAATGCCTAAAATTAGATTTATTTTCAGCATTAAATCTGCCTCGGCCCTAGTTGACAATATTCTTGGATCTTGGTCCAAGATTAGATTACCTCCATAGCCGAGAGGCGAGTACGTCGGACTTGGCGGCGCCATCTCTGAGGTTCCGGGTTCGATTCCCGGTCGGGTCAATGTAGAAAACGATCTTTTGTATGTTGTCTTGGGTTAGGTGTTGTCATACCATCGTTGTTTTTGATTTCTATAACAAGTGCTTCACTTACTTACCTTGGGATTAGAGCAATGCATGTGATGTTGTCCAATATTTACTATTAAAACACTAGTAATAAATATTTACTACTAAAAAATACTGTTCTCTGATAGTTTCTATTTTTGAGCTTTGTTGGAGCTCTATCAATAAAATGACTATAGATTGACATCTACGAGAATACGAGTGCGGCAATAAGCATGTTAGCAATCAGAATAGTAACAACTATAAGCCTGGCCGTCAGAACCCATACCTGTAGAACAGCAGCGGCAGCGGCGCCGTAGCGAGGTGCCACAGCGCGTGCGCGTCCCACGCGGCGGCGCCCGGCGCGAAGTCCAGCACCTCCAGCGCCAGCGCCGCGCCCGACAGCAGCGTGAACGCGCCCGCGCGCCACGCGTGACGCCTACCTGCTAGCCACTGTACGAGCGACCACGCTGCCCAGATCAGGGACCCCACCACACCTACACAATATTGACAAGTTAGGGAAAACCGACGATCTGGTGAAGGTCGCGGGAAGCCGCTGGATGCGGGTGGCACAGGACCGATCTTCGTGGAAATCCTTGGGGGAGGCCTATGTCCAGCCGGGGACATCCTTCGGCTGATGGATGGATGGATGGGTTGCTAAACGGTTTCTCGAGTGGAGACCGCGCCTTGGGAAACGTAGAGTAGGACGCCCCCCAGCCCGATGGACCGACGAGTCCGACGACCTTAGAAAGACGGCTGGCAGTGGCTGGATAACAAAACGGGAGATCGTGCTCTTTGGCGCTCTTTGGGCGAGGATTACGCCCAGCAGTGAACTGCAATAGGCTGAATAGAAGGGTTCCTACACTCATATTCGGCTCGGCATCAAAAACCGGGCGCCAAAACCGAATATATGTTGATCGGCGTAATGTAGTAGATGCCAGCCCAAATTTATTTGCAGCTACCCCCCTTACACAACTATACAAACGGTCGCCCCAGGTGACGCAGGACGGACCGGAGTGGAGATCAATACTGACAGTGGCGAAAGTCATTAAGACAGTGTTTATATTGACGCGTGTGTCAAAAAGACTCTGGACTTGAGCACTTCCAGCGCCAGCGCCGCGCCCGACAGCAGCGTGAACGCGCCCGCGCGCCACGCGTGACGTCACCCAGCCAGGCACTGTGCTAGCGACCACGCTGCCCAGATCAAGGACCCCACCACACCTACAGGAAATGAACCAGTTAGCCGGACCGGTTGTTAGCAAACGGATTGTGCAAAAATGGACGCAAATACTGTATGGCGTCCACACGTAGACTACATTTTAGTTATCTGCCTGCCTACCTAGTGTATTCGCAACACTGGTTGTCCATGCTTACTTCTGCAAATCAAATTTGTGTCACGCGTGACGCCTACCAGCTAGGCACTGTACTAACGACCACGCTGCCCAGATCAGGGACCCCAACACACCTACAGGAAATCAACCAGTTTGTCGCAAATACTGTATGGCGTCCACACGTGGTCTTCATTTTAGTTACCTGCCTGCCACCACCTAGTGTATTCGCAACACTGATTGTCCATGCTTACTTCTGCAAATCAAATTTGTGTCACGCGCGACGCCTACCAGCTAGGCAATGTACTAGCGATCATGCTGCCCAGATCAGGGAGCCCACCACCCCTACACAAAATTGACAAGGATTGCTAGACTTATATTCGGGTCGGCATTAAGCCAGCGTCCACTAAGCTCGCCGAGCGAAGTCGAATCGAATCGCAGCGTCTAAATCGAATCTCATTTTTCTATGAAACTGCGTCCATTAGCGACGAGCGGCCGAATAGAATCGACCGCGCGAATTGCTCGACAGGCGAATTTCTTCGCAGAGTTTCAAAAACGAATATGTGTAGATCGGTGTAAGGTAGAAGATACTTCGGTCGGCTTTGTTGTTCGAAATAAAATAGTGGTCGAGTATGAATTTCGCAAGGTAAATGTTTGTGTGATAAGAACGAGAAGTCATCGTTTTTTTTAATGGCCTACTATACTAATTGGTTTGTAAAGGTATTTAAGCCGTGACACAGATAAGACATATGACTAATATTTCATTCCGTTCCGCTTCTTCCACAGTACGATGTCGTCCACGGTATGATGTCTTGTCGGAATTAAGTCAGAAACTAACTTTTTTTTTTATTTGTCATCATCATATCAGCCTGTTGCAGTCCACTGCTGGACATAGGCCTCCCCCAAGGAGCGCCACAGCGCACGATCTCTCGCCCTTTGCATCCAGTCGCTGCCAGCTGCTTTCTTCAGGTCATCGGTCCATCTAGCCGGGGGGCGTCCTAGACTACGTTTGCCTAAGCGTGGTCTCCATTCGAGAACCTTCCTGCTCCACCTCTCGTCGGTTCTGCGACAGACATGGCCAGCCCACTGCCACTTCAGCTTGCAACATTTTTGGACAATATCAGTCACCTTAGTCTTATGTCGTATGACCTCGTTCCGGATCTTATCCCTTAATGAGATCCCCAACATAGACCTTTCCATAGCACGCTGAGTGACGTGTAGTCGGTGGGCCAACTTGACCGTCATGTTCCACGTTTCGGCTCCGTAGGTTAAAACTAAATAAATAAATAATAATATAATAAATAAATAAATGCTGCCCAGCCAAGCTGCACTCTTCTGGCGATTTCCCGCTCGAAGTTGTCTCTACCGAGCTGTAGTACTCTTTTTATTTGTACTATAATTTAAAGCGGTATGGCCTATTTACGATAGACCCCAAGCCTTGTTGACAGAAGTATTCAAGGAAATTATTCAATTAGTTTCAATACATCGCACACAATTTCAATCGGCAAATGCCGTTATTTTATGCTAAACTTATAAATTTTCTTACCAAACATGATATTGATCATCATATTGTACTCGTAGTCTATGCTCCCCGAGTACAGATACCGAACGTGCTCACAATAATACAGCAGTGGAGGTGTCAGCATGATCATCGCCATCTTCCTCCTTCTGTGAAATACCCTGAAAACAAATATGGCCTTACTACAAAAAAGAGAGACAAGGGTTGAACACTTGTCTAAAATTAGGCAACCAATTTGAAATGTTGACACATCAGACATTTAAGACATATTTTTAAGAAACATTTCAAATTGGTTGACTAATCTTTAGACAAGTGTTTAACACTAGTCTGTCTTTTTGTAGTAAGGCCAATAACGTTTTGCCAGTTAAGTCAAACTCGCCTGGCTTATTATAGGTTTGGATGTTTTAAAAAACCCACTTTTTGTGTGGGTAGAGAATGAGACTGCTCCATTGGCACAAAGCAGGACCGTAAGAAATGGCGCAATAAAAAACTTCTTTAAGAGCTGACAGTGGGTAAACATTAGCTGATTAGATTGGATAAGATTATCAAATAAATGGTTGCTGCTTACAACAATATGCTCTTTCGTAAAATATCTTGGCTCAGGAAACATGATATAACTCAATGCAGACGTACAGTAATTGAAAAAAAAAATTTGGCTAAATAAACAAAAACTAAGTCTTTTCAATTCCAAATTGAAAAAAAGAAAAGGAGCAATTTCAGAAATAGTACCTAACGATCGCAGCAACAAATAACGCCATGACCATAGACAAAGCGCACGCGTAGTCCATGAACTCCGTGAAGGGGTTGTCGCGGGTGTGAAATATCGCCGACCACACCCACGCGTTCATACACACCTGTAAATAGAAAATAAAATCGTCTTTTAAATACTTAAAAAGAGGACATTACATTTGGATATGGTTATAACTTATAACAGTGCAGAATATGATATTTTGCCTGAACTAGGTGGAACCTGTGTGGTTGCTTCAGGCCTGAGAGATTATCTGTATTTAGGAGACAAATAACAATACATTATACAAAGGCACAAGGGCTCTAGCAGCCTGCCAATTGCATTTCGCAGGGTGCTATTTAAGGCCCCTTTTGTAATATTGTTAGTTGACTTCAACCAGAAAAAGAAATCTTAATATATAAAACGAGAGTCAGGTTTGTTACAACACTGATATCTCGAGAACGGCTAGACCGATTTTCAAGGTTTTTAATTTGTTGGATTTGTCTATACCTCAAATAGTAGAATAAATATTAAAATCATTGGAAAAGCTGACGGAAAAAAAACTGTTACACGGTACGAAGTTCGCCGGGTCAGCCAGTAGAAAATAAATATAAATAATAAAATCGACTTTTAAATACTTAAAAGCAGACATTACATTTGGATATGGTTATAACTTATAACAGTGCAGAATATGATATTTTGCCTGAGCTAGGTGGAACATGTGTGGTTGCTTCAGGCCTGAGAGATTATCTGTATTTAGGAGACAAATTACAATACATTATGCAAAGGCACAAGGGCTCCAGCAGCCTGCCAATTGCATTTCGCAGGGTGCTATTTTAGGCCCCCTTTGTAATATTGTTAGTTGACTACAACCAGAAAAAGAAATCTTAATATATAAAACGAGAGAGTCAGGTTTGTTACAACACTGATATCTCAAGAACGGCTAGACCGATTTTCAAGGTTTTTAATTTGTTGGATTTGTCTATACCTCAAATAGTAGAATAAATATTAAAATCATTGGAAAAGCTGACGGAAAAAAAACTGTTACACGGTACGAAGTTCGCCGGGTTAGCTAGCAGAAAATAAATATAAATAATAAAATCGACTTTTAAATACTTAAAAGCAGACATAACATTTGGATATGGTTATAACTTATAATAGCAGTGCAGAAGATGATATTTTGCCTGAACTAGGTAGAACCTGTCCTTCAGGCCGGAGAGATTTAGGATACAAATTACAATACATTAAGTAAAGAGCACAAGGGCTCCAGCAGCCTGCCAATTGCATTTCGCAGGGTGCTATTTTAGGCCCCCTTTGTAATATTATTAGTTGACTTCAACCAGAAAAGACTTCCGCAAGGATCAGTTTTAGGACCCACATTTTATTTACTACTTGACAAATAAAATGACTGTGGTTTAAACATGACATGTGAGGGCGTCTAGGTAGGAGATCCATAGAGTAAAATAAATAGATAAAATAATAAATAAGATTTTTAATACTTGAAAAAAATCGTCCGCCTCAGGTGGGATCCAAACCCACGTCCATCGCATACCGGGCGAGTGCTTTTACCACTTAGCTACCGAGACGTTAGCCGACTCGAAATCTTTCAAGTGATTCTCGCTGTCAAAGCCAGCGTATTTTCTTATCAATGTTGCGGTATATACTACTACCGTCAAGCCAATAGAAATATTTTTACAAATATTTAACTATTGGTAAATTTAAATTAAAAAATAATAAATAAATAAAAAAAATTGGACAACATCACATACATTGCTCTGATTCTAAGTAGCTAAAGCACTTGTGTTATAGAAATCAGAAACAATGACGGTACCACAACACCCGAACCCGCGCCAATATAGAAAAGTTCGTTTTCTACCCGACCCGACCGGGAATCGAACCCGGAACCTCAGAGTCCCCAAGTCCGGCGTGCTCGCCTCTCGGCTACGGAGGTCGTCAAAATACTTCATTAACACCCATTTTTTACTATAAGACAAGCAAACTCACAGCAGCAAAGACATGCCAGAAGAGCACGAGCGGTGCACTTTTAACAGGAAATCTGCGAACAATTTCCGCGTGCATATACACATGCGCTCCTAGGTTCAAAAGCGACGCGAACGCCGACCCTGGCTCTTGGATCCCAAACACTCTGACAAATGGCCACTGGAACAAACGAAAAATCAGTTGCTTCACAATAGTTATTTATTTTAGAAGCTTGATAAATATAAAATACCTAAGACACAAGCAAAACTGTTGCTTAGTTTAGGTACAAACTTTTAAATTATTAGATTAAACAAAATTATTTAAGTTACATACATAATGCTAAGTTTTTATACAGAATAAATTTTATTTTATAATTTTAACCTGTATGCTTAGAAAAAGAGATAAAAATTGAATAACATAAACCCGCGCAAACATTTGTGCGCGACCCGATCTTAGTGCCCAATTAAAATAAAAAAAGAAAAAAAAATTCAATCAAAAGCTAACTAACTGAACAATACACCATTAATTAACTATTTTTATAAATTTAGCTTTACTAGATAGATAGATAGATAGATACTCTTTATTGCACACCACATAAAACAAGCAGTACACAAAGAAAAGTACATTTTGAATGGTACAATTTAGGCGGTCTTATCGCTTGAAGCGATCTCTTCCAGACAACCTTCAGGTAGAGGACAGTGAGGTAAAAGTTAAGAGGGGGAAGCGGTGAAGAGTCTTACAAAGTAATACTAGCTATACATATAAAACTAGCTAACTAATTACCTTGCCATGGAACTTAGGTATAGTGTACCCTCGTTCATGGAAGCCCTGCACAGTGCGCCACATGCACTTATAGCGGCATTCGTCCCGACAGTTCCACATCAGCCGGCTCCAGATGCTGAGCTCATCCAGGACACTGCTCTTGAATGATGACCCATCTATATTAAATTTAAACCATGTATTTTTTCCAATAGTTGTTAACCTATCAAGCGGCAAAGACCATCCGGCCGCTCAGTAACAATAAAATTTTCATTGTGTCTTGTGACCTTCGCCTGACAGGTTAAAAACAACAAATAAAAAAAGAGCATAATAGATGCAATTAATTTTTGACACTCTTTTTATGTTTATACCTATTTGATTCTGTTGGTAATTGTGCTTATGTGTCAATAATTGTTTTCTATTCTATTCTATACAATTAATTAATTTGGTAAATCAAAAATATTTACTTTCTGTTTCTGTCACAAACTTACATAAATATCACACAGCCAGAGCTGGGAGCATGCTCAATTTATTTAATTTAAAGTTTGCATAAATTACATACAAAACTTGCCTGCTTGTGTTATAAAACTGTTTTGAAAAAAAACAACTTTGCTGTTCTATGCTGATAAGGCTTTATAGATTTGTTCTACTTCTTATAGTCAATTATATAGCTAATTACCGTAATAATTGTATGTTTAATTACCTTGCTTTGTTTAAAAACAGATATCTTACTTTGAAACATATTTGTTTGGAAACAGAATATGGTGTAAATTATGAGAGCAAATGAAGCCAAAATAAGTGGAAAGCTATTAATTCAAATTACCTGTATCGCAGAAGTCCGTCTTACAGGTTCCTACACACTTTTGATAAAAAGGTGAACGGTCGCCTTCACTTGCCGATATAAATGAAAAATGCTGAATGAAAACTATAACTGTTATTATGAGCGGCTTCATTTTAAAGATTAGGAAGCCTATTTTACCATAAGAGGTTTCAGGTGTACGCCGTTTTTAAGCTTTAATCATGCTAAATTTATTTTATCAATTCATTAGCACCCAGAGAGCCCAACGTAAACAACAAAAATCAATTCATTTTGATAAAATTTGATTGACTGACAGACAGTGACAGTCAGTGACACACACGCTGACATATTACCACCACAGAACAAGTAAGACTCGCTACGCTCCACTGTTCTGTGATCACCTACCACACCATTATACGTCACTGACATTAACCAGACTTTTGAAGTTTTGATTGCCCTTAAAATAAGGCACTCGACAAGGATGCCGGCGCTAGCATCTACGGAATAAGTTTAATTTATTAGATTTTTTAAGTTATTAATTTTTATTATTCATCGTATTTTAAACGCTTTTTATACTTGTGACTTTTTCTTCCTGACACATGGTTTAACGAGAAAATGCGATGAAATATTGGAGGCTCTAGTCACTTGAAATTTTTTTTTCGCGAAACCATGTGTCAAAAAGAAAAAGTCACAAGTATAAAAAGCGTTTAATTTAGGCTCCTTAATATAATGAAAAACAAAGATTTTAATTTTATGTAGTTTCATAATTGCATCACAAAAATGTGTCTAGAGGAGGCCTCAATATTTTATGCATTTTCTCGCTAAGCTATGTGTCGGAAATAAAAAGTCACAAGTATAAAAAACATTTCATTTGAGCCCCTTTAAAAGTTAAAAAACACAGTTTTATGTTTTTTATGAAAAAAAATCTAAGTCCCAAACGCCTTTGCTACACTCAAACCTTTGGCATCTCTTATCCAGAATTAATTAATAACATTTGCTTGTGCACTATTAATGCTTTTTCAAATTCTTCGGGCATCCAACCTGCATCTTTTTTTTTCATTTAATAAAAACAAACAATAAAATAATAATTTCACAACAACACGAACAGAAAACAACTCTGGCGAATCCATAGATATAGAATGTACAAGATAGACAAAGGCTCATTGCAAATGATACAAAAAATGTGACACGTATGTGTGTGTGTAGTAGTGTTGTTCAAGCCACATTTTTTTTTATCGATTAATTGCAACCGGCGTCAAATTGATTTGGCACAAGTCACAATCGCGGCGGACCTTGAAGCACCTAAAGTTAAACCTAATCTTTAAACAAAAAAGATGTGAAAATCAGTATCACGGAAAGGATACTTTCTGGGCTTGTATGTGCAAAGTTCATATATTTTATGGTCGAAAAAAGGTCATATTTTTGTTGTGTAAACTTCACAGTATGGAAACTGACAAATCTGAAAAACAAGTTTACACGCATTAAATCGAAAAATAAGTAATTGAATATTGTGAACAAGTTTATACATATAATGGAAAATAAGAAAACGGTCGTTTTAAATATGTCATCATCATCATCATCATTTCAGCCACAGAACGTCTATTGAACATTGGCCTCCCCCAGTGACTCCTAGATCGGCTGGTTGGAAGCAACCTGCATCCAGCGTCGTCCTCCAACCTTTACCAGGTTGTCTGCTCAAATATTAAATATGTAACCGACTTAAAACAATTGAAGATAAATAACACTTAAAAAAAAAAATATCGACCTCAGGTGGGACTCGAACCCACGTGCCATCGCAAGCCGGGCGAGTGCTTTACCAACTAAGCTACCGAGGACGTCACGTGACAAGATGAAATTCCTCAAGTGTTCTTTCTCGCTGTCAAAGCCAGCCAGATATTAACAAACAACTTTTTTCAAGAAACTACTCGCGCCATCACGTTTTGTTTGTAAACGAAACTAACAGTAATACATACAACATGTGACAGCATCACATACATTGCTCTGATCCTAAGGTAAGAAGCTAAAGCCATTGTGTTAAAGAAATCAGAAACAACGAGGGTACCACAACACCCAGACCCGGGCCAATATAGAAAAGTTCGTTTTCTACATTGACCCGACCGGGGATCGAACCCAGAACCTCAGAGATGGCGGCGCCATTTAAAGTTCAGCATGCTCGCCTCTCGGCCACGGAGGTCGTCAAACTAAAAATAAAACAAAAAGCTTATAATGTAATCACAAAATAACAGTATTAGAGTGTTTTTTTTGTAAACAAACATGATAAATCTTTTTTAGTAATCGCTAAAAATCTTCTATACCCACAAATGGCTGTCAATATTTTATCGATACTTAAGCCGTCACCGCTAGTTCAATCCCTAGTGTAAACATACAATTTACTATTTTACCTAATAATTATTGTAATTATGCCTTTTACTACGAAATACACAAATACCCAACAAACAAAGTTCATATTCTTCTGTAAAATCTAAGTTCCTTGTCGATTATTATTAGGAATTAGACACAAATTTGTTTCAAAATATTTTTATCAAAAATGTATTTACCTGTAAATTGTGTGTTTAGTAGGGTTGTATTTTCTTGTTACATCACAAATAATAATTGAACACCACCCCTTGTCTACAGAAACATAAAAAATATGTTTTCCTTTTGTATTTTTTTATATTTTATTATAATTAGGTTTGACGTATGAAATTGGAGGTATATAAAGTCAGTTAAATATTTTTTTTGTGACACATAGATACATTGACATCTATTTCTTTCCATCTTGTAGGGTGTCCGCAAGGATGTGATGTCTCTTTTGCACGCTTTGTCAGTCTTTAAGCGTAGCGAATCCTAAGTCTATGGGCGAATCAGAAATCAGCTGCGCTGTCAAACTGACAATTGTTTTTTTTTCTTGGTACTGCCGGCTCCCATTGTCGTAATTTTTTTTGGTGCCGGAGCCGGCAGCGGATTTACAAGCTTTCAAAAAAATTAGGCTTAATTAGGGGAGGCCCGGAGGGTTCAATCAATCTTAAATATGGCAGTATGGTTTATTTAGCATTGCCTTTCCGATTATGGATAAAAACTACTGTCAGTGTCAAAAAGTTGTAAACATAACCTATGAACTAAGTCGTACTTTACATATAGTTGTAAATGTTAATAACAAAATGGTCCTTATCTTTAGAACGTTATGCGCTGCAAAGGAACTAAAACGTCCACGTCATTTTCTCCGTAGCAAGTTTATTGATTCAGTCAGGCTTCACGTAAAAGGTGGAACGGGGGGTACTGGTCTTCCAAAGTACGGAGGACTCGGTGGTCAGGGAGGATGTGTTTACTGTATCGGCAATGAGACTTCCAACCTTAAAACTATTATGAGTAAGTTCCGAGCAAAGACTATCAGCGCCGGACATGGTGAGGACAGTCGCCAAACTAAGATAGTGGGCAACCCTGGAACAGACGTAAAACTTGAAGTTCCTCTTGGCGTCACAGTCTACAGAGAAGACGGTAAAGTTTTAGGCTCCATAGATGACCAAGGACAGACTGTTATATTAGCTAGAGGAGGTCCTGGGGGCAATAAGGAAAATAGTTTTCTTGGTCACTATGGACAAACTCACCATGTGAGATTGGATCTAAAACTAATAGCTGATATTGGTCTTGTAGGATTTCCTAATGCTGGCAAGAGCTCCTTGCTGAAAGCTATTTCAAGAGCCAAGCCTAAAATAGCAAATTACCCTTTTACAACAATCAAACCTAATAAAGGTATTATCCAATATGATGACCACAGACAGATATCTATAGCGGACTTACCAGGGCTTATTGAAGGGGCTCATATCAACATTGGTCTGGGTCACAAATTCCTAAAACATGTTGAAAGAACAAAGCTTTTACTTTTTATAGCAGATGTCCAAGGCTTCCAGTTGAGTCACCAACATCCAAAGAGATCCTGTTTAGAGACTATCCTTCTCCTAAATAAAGAGTTAGAACTCTATGACCCAGAACTCTTAGAAAAGCCTGCAGTGTTAGCCATCAATAAAATGGATGTGGAAGGTGCTGATCAGATCTTAAATAATTTAAAAGAATCTTTCCAAAATATAAGCAAAGTTATGGATTCCATACCTGAAGATATCAGGCCAGAAAGGTTAATATCCTTTGAAGACATCATTGGTATTTCTGCTTTGAAAGGGGGTGAGAGTTTACAAAAACTAAAGATGTCCTTGAGGAAGAGATTAGATGAATTTGCTGAAGAAACTGACCCAAATATTGTTGAAGCAAATAAGGTGTTGAAGAGAAATAAAGCTATGATAAGAGAAAAGGGCCCTCAAGTTACATAAATAAAATATCCAAGATAATAACCCATTGTTTCTTTTGTATCTTTGGTCCCAACTTATAATGTTGTGTAATAAATGAAACAATAAATACACCAATGTTTACGATTTATTACAACATAAATAAAAGCTCCACAATGATACTTAATTTGCTTACTACGTCATTCAAATTACTCCTACATTGCAAATTAACTAGTCAAACCTTTATCACAGTATCTTATCCAACTGTAAACAATTGCATCCTAAGTCTAAGGGTGTGTCCACATCGGCAAACCATGCTCTGAATATGACACAAGGCAGGTTTCACCAGTATGTGGATGCGTGTTTACATAAAACTCATTCTGAACATGATTCGCCAATATAGACACACCATATAAGTAACAAGATATGAGATTACAAAATACAAACAATAACATAATTATTACAAAATAATCTTTAATCCATTTCAAATCCCTCAGTCCAATTTGTTCCCTATAAACTTTTTGTAGAAACTTTATTCTTGCATATTTCGTTATCACAACCTCTGAAATAGTGAAGAAGATAAAGAACAACTCTAAAATTTCTTCACTCATGAAAAAAAGCTTAGCTTAATACATACTTAAACTTTTTAACTTAATAGAAAACGAAAGATTTTTTACTAAATTTAAGTCGCTTTTCACTAATTACAAAGCAGTGGTGGTATGTTCAAAATATAGTTACCCCCGTAACTACGTAGAGGCACATTAAGATATTACAGTATCTTTGATTATGTTAATTTCAATTTGAGTTATAAAATAGTGTAACATGGCAAAGAATACAACTCTGACAGAGAAAAGGACTAGAAAACATTAGCTTACAGACTAAATAACTAATCGTGGTCATATTCATTTCATAAAATGGTACGAAGGAATATTACACGTTACGAATTTGTGACAGCAAAGTTCGTATCAACAATAAAATATTTCAGATGAGTGATGAGATATAGTATTTGTGTTAAAAATTTAGGAAAAATATTTTACTGCTCGTATTTTTACTTATAAATAGTCTACATATATCGAGTTGTCAATGCTTTAACCTTTAGTTAGGCCAAAATTAAGAAATTCGCGGGAAAAGGACGGACCAGAATAGGCCACAGTGTATTTTGTAGTTTCGTGTAAGTTTGGAATAATAAATATGAGGCGACACACCAAATATCATCTTCTCAAAGTAAGGAATGAACAGGGCGTCTCCCAGTAACACCATATTATGAAGAATGAAAGAAAGAACAGACCGCTGGCATAAAAAAGAATAAACCAGTTTTTTTTTTTCATAACGTAACATCGAGGCTCAATTTTAACTTTAGCATTGATAAACGACAAATATTGTTGTTGACATCATTCTGGCCGCTTGTTTTGATAGTCGAAACCGCGACGCGACAATTGTCAGTGGTGTGCATTGGTTTTATTTCGAGGTAGGCAGTAGGTACTTACAAATGGATAATTAAACCACTGATTTTCATCAATAATCCACATTTGTAAGTACGGACAACAGCACGTCGACCTACCACAAAATGTCAAATTTTCTCATTTGAAAATGAACTCTATATGTCAGGCTTAAAGTTGAAAATCTATTGGAGAATTTTCGACTTTTGGGGTAGGTCGACGTGCTGTTGACTGTACCTACTGCCTACCTCATTTCAACTATCTGGTAGGCACTGCCTATGTGCACCGCACGCCCCTGACAATAGTTGACACCGGCCGGCATACTGGCATACAGGCTGGCCAATGTGCCAAGCTTGAGTGCGGTGTTTATAAAAATATACAGCGCGAAGCTGTTTGCTACAGATTTAGCTCACCCGACGAAGTAAGAGGATTACAATCATAACTAAGGTAAGTCAGGCGACATTTGCGCTTAGTCTTTATTTTGTAGAGATGTGTTTAGTCAGTAAGTATTTAAAATACGTTGAGACACTCGAATACAGGTTTCAAGTACTATCGAGGGCACGCGAGCCTCACCACTCTGCAGAAATATTGCTGTGAAAGCGCATCGCGCCGGACACGCCGCCCTGATTGGTTATGCATTTTACTACGTTTTACTATAACCAATTAGATACAAATAGTAGCTTGATTGCTTGTGCGTAAAAACCTATTGTTGCGCCGCTGCTTGATTGAACCCGAAACATGAATGAACGTAGGGCGTGGCTTGAAGTGAGTGGCAATGAGGTGCTTGCAAACGATTTTAGCTTTAAGACGGGTCAGACGTCGAAGCCCGCGATAGTACATACAATATTTAAATCTTAAGTCGCATAGTTAAAATATTCCTCGTCAAATTTTAAATGCCGTGTTATTAGTATCAGTAACTTAATCGGCCGAAGGAAGCTGTTTTTTTACCAAAACTGGGTTTCTGAGCTATATATTAGCTTAGTACTCGATTCCAACTATAGTACCAACATCCGAGTATCAATCCAAGTTTCCTTCGAGTTCTCATTAAATTTTTTCAATGACATGCAAATACTCGATTAGAACTAGCGGCACCGGTATCGAGCGCTGAGCGAACGATGCGCTGAAGATCACTACGATTATCTGATTGGCTAGACGTACGACGCACCTGCACCGCCAGCCGTGATTGGTTGTTAGCTCCACCCACACGCGTCTGATACGATGATCGTGTCGTAAGATGCGCAAAGCGATGCCCACTCTTTGCCCCAGCGCTCGACATCGGTGGCGGGTTCTGTACTAAACATATCCGGCGTCGGTGCGTAAGTAGTTTGTCGCTCGGCTCAGTTGTCTTCGTCGTATCGTTCTTCAGCCTCTGTTGCGGTTTCCGCGGGCGGCAACGCGGCCGGGCTCGCGTCGGATCCGCTGGGCGAAGCCGCGCGTGGATCGGGAGAACTGGACGGGCTGGCTGGGGGGATAAATGATCTGTTAATCTGTCTGCTGTCAAATTAATGCTATGCTCGGAAAAATAACCCTCATTCTAGCGCAGTCGGGTAAAAAGATAGATAAATAATCTATTCACTAGGCATTTTGGCACAATATATAGAAAATAGAAGACGTAGTCTCAGCCAAAAGTATAAATTAGTTTAAAATTGACTTGACAAGCATTTGTCTAACTGCAAAAAAGATTTACCAGTGGGGACCAGCAAGATACAGGCAACCATCAGTTGTCTTAACTGCCTGCCTCATAATAAATAATAAAAAATACAAGAGTGATTAAATTACATTTATTAAGTTTGTGTCGTGTGGTGCCGGCACGTTAAAAGAATTGCACCACCCCTTCTCTTCCTATGGGTGTCGTAAGAGGCGACTACAGGAGAACCGCCACAAGAAGACGGGCAGCAGCGTCTCCTCTCCACCATTGGCCAAACTGCGATCGCCAACCCGCCTGCCAAGCGTGGCGATTATCCACCTCCTCCATATAATCCTCCTTTTGGAGAGACCTGAGTTCCAGCAGTGGACAGATATAGGCTGGTGATGTGATTAAGTCTGTGTGCTGCAGCGATGCAAAAATGCAGGAACTCAGCGTACACACTGCTCGCTCTACGAGCAGAACACTGATTTTCAGCTTTAAGTTAATTGAATAACAATGGCCCTGTCACACATGTGTGCGCGACCTGGAGACGTATTTTTTAAACCATTAGAAATGAATCTTGAATTCGAACACGAATACGATTCATGTGCGAATTCTTTTTCTATCACTCCCGATTTTACGCATTTTTGAATCACCGTTTCACGCAGAAAAGATTAAAAACCGGAATGCAAAAACTTATTGATTTTAAAAACCGGCAATGAATCGCATGGAACGGAACGAAAAAAAAATATTTTAATCTGTGAACTATATGTTTACTTGTCAAAGTCATACTTCCGAACTTTCTACTAGTACTTAGAATCGAAATACGAGTGGGTCGGACCACTCGTTGCAGAATTCACGGAATGAATTTTCAAAAATAGCGATTTTAGTCATTCGCATGCGAATCTTGCCATTTCGTATTCGAATTGGAATTCGCATGATTCAAAAATACGTCTCCTGAGCGAAAGGATTTCATAAGCACAATTTAGTTATCACCCTTTTGGCGATGTACTGTATAGATAGACCGATGCGGGGTTACTGGGAACTATATTAATAATGGCCGCACACAAAATAGGCTGTCATATGCAGTATACGTGGTAGTGGTGCTTCAAATAGGCACACATACATAATTAACTGTTTGTCAGCCATAGGGCGTCCACTAAAAACACAGACCTTCACCAAAGACTTCCAGATTGGCACATTGAAAAGACCTCGTACCAGCAGTCAATAGCAAAATGAATGCGTAGGTGTTACGCGCTAACATATGAACACATACTGTTGGTGGTGGGGTTGAGGCGCGCGTCGTGCGGCGGCGCGGCGCGCAGCTTCTTGGCGGCGGGGTCCGCGCGCGCCTCCTCCACCTGCGCCGGGCACTCCAGGTGCACCAGGTGGAACACCTGCCAGGACGCAATGTTACTGGGTTACAGTTTTTGGAAACATGCTCAAGGTCGGGCCGCACTTGAGCGGCGCAGCGCGGTACTTTAGAGCACCTATCGCACTATAACTTCAGAAAGCGGCAGCTCGCGACATTCTTTCCTATTTACGTTAGAGCTACGCAGACAGAAAGATGGCTTAATAACGATAGTGATAAAGATTTTATTGTTATTTCGTTGTTATATGCAGAAGAAGAACGCATCGTGGAACAGAAAAAAAAAAGAAGACGAAATGAATAGCTGACATACCTAGGTCACGCTTTAAAGAACGAGAATACCGCTATTCGTTTCCTCGTCTACTTATTGACCCTGCACGATTTCATACTTATTTCAGAATGTCAATGACGATATTTTATGAACAATTGCACGCATTTTCTTACCGAGCGCAGTGCGCAGACTGACGTGACGCGCCGCTTGCTATATAGCAGTGAGCGTCGCTGCACAGAGCGTCAGGGCGCTGCGCGTCAAAATATTCTCTCAGAAGCAACTATGCTGCGACGCACAGCGACGCTCACTGCAGCGCCGCCGTGATGCGACATACACCATACAAAATGACTAGAAGAATAATTTGACGTTTTGTTCCGCGCCGTGCAGTGCCGCGCTGTGCTGTTCAAATGCGGTCCGACCTTTAGGCGCACACACTTTTTTTAGAACGACAACAGTAGCAAAGGTGTAGGCAAAAATAACATGATTACAATAACACAACACAATGATCATCACATGTGGTATACCGAACAATCGATAATAATCCTTCTACCGATAGTTTATCTTGAAAATAGGGACAATGAACTATAAAATTATAACCGATCCTCACGATCAACTATCTACCCTGGCTACCCTATTTTTCGGCACCGCTATCTATCCATCAACTTTCCATAGTACTGAAAATTAATTGATATTCTCGAAGTTACTTTAACGCTGGGGGCTTCACGTCCGTTTAATGCCATTACGTGCCATCTATGCCAAACGCTATTTCATATAAATAACGTACTTATTATTGGCATTAAACGCAAGTGAAGCCCCAGCATTACGATGACCGACATGCTTCAAATTTTGTCAATCGTCAACTAAAGGTAGACTCTTAAGAGTCTTACGACAGACTCACGCAGTATGAAAATGATAGTCATCAGACACACGTTTCTATCGCAAGTTACCACTCACGCGGGTTCGACCATTCGCAATGTGTTTTTTTTTTCATTTAAAGCAAAATGTAGTATTTATATGAAATTTCACTTATCGTAAAACTATAGCGTCAATCGTTGAAAATTAACCGTATAGTATGTGGACCTTTAGAAAGCTCTTACTTACCTCATTGACAGAGTTGTTGGTGCCGACTATTCGTATGATGGAGACTGGCCGCGGTGAGAAGTATATCACTTGCCACGATCTGCAATGATAGCGAATTGAAAAATCGAGTCATATAAGCAGATGGTGAACAAATATTGATTACCTATTTGTTTCGAAATACGTTTTAAATATGACTGTTACTACTTACTATCATTTAGAGGAGCTGTGGATTTCGTTAGTATGTAAATAAAGTAATGAGAATCTTTTAATTTTATGGCGGCAATTCCGGTGGTGCAGGGGACACAGGACTACAAAACTTGTTCTGTTAGTTTTGCTTTTAAAGGTTATGGGTTTGGATCCTGTAAGCGACGATGTTTGTGTGATGGGAATGAGATGAACTTGAGTAATGTATTCGATTTATTTAAGTATCATCATCGTCATAATATAATAACCGGCAAACAGTCCATTGGTGGACGACTGGATGAAAGCCAGTAAGTAAAGAGCAAGGTCCTGCTCTTTACATCAAACAATTGGCAGCTATTTGCCTAAAGTCAGCGATCCATCGAGCAAGATTATTATAAAAAACAATTTTGTTTAAAAAAAAGGAAAAGATTGGATACCAAATTAGACAACCAAAGCTTTGGATGCAATCAAAGCACAGGCTTAACACTGTATTGTTGTAGTTTATACAGGGTTACTTTTGGACCTCCCGCCATATTTTTTATGTCGTCCAGTAGAGAAGCAGCACATAAAGTTTATAAAATAAATAGTAGATTGTACAACAAGTGCATAAAACGCACCATTTTACGCACCGTTGAGGGTAAAATTGGTTTTATGTACGAGTTATACACTCTGCTTTTCACTTCGATTGAGAGGAAATTAATTATCAATATTGTAAAAAAGTTTTATTAATTTAGTATAATAATATAGATTACTTATAAAATTAAAGAAACTGAATAAAATAATAAGTTTGTTTAACGAAGTTTAATTGCATGTGTGGCTGTATACACCTAACGACCTTTGTCTTAGAGCCAGAGACTTAGACGACGATTTTACTTTATGCACTAGAGCATAAAAAGCTATTTTATGCAGCCTATACCCGACATAAACATGAACTTTACGAGCATGAGAAGTGAAGACATTTTTTTATAACCTTTTTTTTCTATTTTTCGTCCAAAAGTAACCCTGTATGTATCTATGCTTTTTAGTTTATTCTATGTAGCTGTTAAAATAAACAGCGTATACCTGCAAGCGTCCCTCGTGCGGTCACAAACTGTCTCCCAGTCCCAGTAGTTGAGCGAGGTCTCGACGTAGTACGAGTAGTGTCGGTAGTCGCAGTCCCACAGCAGCAGGCGCAGCGAGGACAGCAGGTAGGGCTGCGCCAGCTGCACCACGATGGCGCCCGAGCCCAGCTGGTGGCACGTGTAGCCCTGCTCCCAGTCGTAGTGCTCCGTGTCGCCGTTCAGTAAAGCGTTGCGGGACCGGCTGCAATCGTGCTCGACAATCAACTCAATCATTCATATTATATTCATACATATTTCATGAGAAAATGGTGCGATTTCGTCGCCTCGTAAAAGAGCATGTGTCTGAGCATTCTGCATAGGCTCAGTGTTCTTTGTTTATTCTTACTTATTAAGTAATTCCGTACTAGTTTTAGTGAAAAATCAACATACAATTATGTAATATCTAGTAGTGGAACTATTTAGGCTAATGTTTTATTTAGTGTTTAATTAGGTCAAGCTGTTTGTTTCCCTAATAAAATAAAATACATTAATAAATCATTCATTGACAAAAAATATTTATTGCTATAGCCGGATCCAGAAGGCCGTAACGAGTAATGTAATGTAGCATGTGAGGCAACGCGAATTTTGTGTTAGAATTGCACTAACGAGCATTAGTTGTAACGCTCGTGGTGTCGTCCTAACACAAAATTAGCGTTTTCTTGCTTGTTATATTACCTACATTACGCCCGTCTGGACCCGGCTTAAAAGGACATCAACGCGACACAGAACAGTTCACAGTCTTGTTTCATTGAACTTAAATAAAAAAGTGAAGGTTTAATACATTATTACATAACAACATAAAAATTGTTTAAAAGGTAAATGACAAACATTTTTCATTAGTTCGTACATACAAATTACATGCCGAATAAATCGAAAAGTTCAGTATAGGTTATGAATCTTTGACCACATAAAAAACGTGTTTTAAATATACTCCTCCGGTACTCTATTCCATATCTTGCAAAAGCAATGCGATAGCGAAAATTGTCCAAATATGGTTTTCAAATTAGTAATTGACAGCAAAAAACAAAGCAATCTACTGTCCGTGCTACCCATACATTTTGACACTATGATACGGCGATGACTGCGCGATTATTGCTGATTGCAAATTTTTAGGGGATAAGGGGGCAGGTCATACTTTCTCAAAGGTCTAACAGGAGTAAAAATTCGGTTTAAACCTTCAATAAAAAACGTCCTCACATCATTGCCTTTCATCAAAAAAATCAAGTATATATCTTTCCGATTAAGGCGCGTCAAAGACAAGAAGTGTAAACCGTTCTTAGGTTAACGACAAACGCGGCAACGCGACGCGATGCGACGCGACGCGAAAATATCAAATATTCTTTGTATGAAATAGTGGCTAACGTGTGTACATAGGACACACGGCACGTGAAGTATTGGTCGCATTACGTCGCCCATCATCATCATCATTTCAGCCACAGGACGTCCACTACTGAACATAGGCCTTCCCCAGTGACTTCTGTCATCGGGGGGTTTTTGCCATACTCGCCACGCATGGCAGGCTATTTGGCGCAGTTTTTTTTTATATTAAAGTAAAGAATACACTTCCCCACCGCCAATAGGAGACGTGTCGTAAGAGGCGACTAAATCCTGTAGCACGAGACGGGGAGCAGCGTCTGCGAAATAATATAAAAAGCTGCACCTAGGACAACGCGTAAGTAGAGATTACCTGATGCCCTCGATGACGACGGCGGAGAGCTCGACGGTGGCGACGTTGTGCAGCGGCTTGACGAGCCCGTCGCACAGCGGCGGCACGCGCGCCGTGTGCAGCGCCTCCAGTGCCACCGCGTGGAACACCTGACAAACCACATAATAATAAACTCTACAGAAATCCGACTCTGCAATGGTGCCAAAAGAAATGCCTACTCAATGACATCAAAATACGGTGTCATTTTGCTCGTCACATAACAACTACATTTCGTTTAGATACCTACAGAAATCGATTCGAAATACTATTCAAAATCGACTAAACCTACACAAAATCTATTCAACCAGAGACACGCTAGGGTTGACTGCTACAAGAAGCTACTAACGCCATCTAGCGTTAGCTCCTGCTTGTCGCGGTAACGTCTCGTCGGCTCGTCTCTTTAATTAATAAATTCCTGAAAAAAATTGCACACCTACGTAGTAATTTTATTAACCTAAATAGTTATTGATCTCTATGCGTGTTTGTTCTTTTCTTTTCTTTTTAAAAACAGTTATTTGAAATTAAGCGAATAAAACGCACGCGCGCGTCACTCCTCGCTCGCAAATCCTTACTAGATTAGCCCACCACAGTGGGTCGTCGCCGCGCGTAGGTCGAGTAGTAGGAGGTAGAGCCTACACGGGGAGTAAAACAGGCCCGACTACCTTGTTACTAAAGGGGGAGAAGCTGGGAGCGAAAGCAACAGACTGGCTGATGCTGCAGCTCCACTCAACTAGATGCAAATGCTCATAGAACACCTGGCCACATCCACCACATAATACAGGGTTACATTGCAAAATTGCAAGGTAGTGCCAAATTTTAAAAATACGATCTAGAGAATAATATAAAAGTGCGTCTTTATATATATTTTTTAAATTATTTACTATTATTTTAGTAACATTACCTTTAAAAAATCCGGGAAAAACGACAACGTGACCTGCTTGGTTATTCATAATAACAGACCTACGCCGCGGCGCCGACACGGAGCCAACAACGACCCTATGCGGCATACGGTGCACCGTACGTGCACTACATTAGGTCCTGGTTTGCGCGAGCGCTCCTGCCTTTAGAACTGTACCTTACATCGTAAAGGCTAAGGTTTGTGTTCGCGCACCATTGTTGTGACTATTAATGCACTGAACTTTGCAGTTCTAGGTTGCACAGAGATAGTGCGTGCGTGTTTTCTATGAAGGAGATCAAGGAGACAAGATTATCTACGCGTATCATCTTTTGACAGCGGATAGTAATAATTAAATATGAAAAAATAGAGTTTGTTTTTTACGTAGATCCATTTGGTTACTGACTCTGAGTGGTCCCTGAAAAATTGGCACAGCCTTGCAATGTAGCCTTGTGTAAGCCACATCTCTTTTGCATTAGGACAGTGGCCAAATGCGTTGACCGCATGCGGTTTAATCCATCGGGGAAATTTCGGTAACGTATAATAGAATTATTTCCAAGTAAGCACAATAACTCTAGGATTCTTTTTATGTGCCTAATGTCGTAGTCAGAATAGACTCGTTTTTTTTAAAGGAAAAAAAAATATAAACGTCCGTTTTCTCGCAGGGTCACTGACCTTGTTAACCGTGTTGCTGGTGCCGACCAGCTTGATGTACTGCACGACCCGCGGCTCGAAGTACAGATTCTGCCAGGACCGGCAGAAGTACTTGCTGTGATCGATCACGCGCACCCAGTCCTTCTGGTCCACCGACACTTCGATGAAGTAGGCGTACGACCTGCGATCAAAGAATAGAATAGAATAGAATATAATTTATTTGCTATAAGAGTGGTAACATAAGATGGTTTTACATTTTATCGTATCTCACAATTAATCTTTTCAGACATGCAAAATTAAATTAATTACATTATGAATTTACATATTTAAGAGCATTTTAATTAAGTCAATAACACATTTAAATTAAAGTAGGTACAATTATTTTAACAATGTCAGGAAATTAAATAGGAATGTCAATAGATTTCAATAAATATCATTTTTGTTCATACAAACACAGGATTTTGTCAGTTTATTTGAGTCACTTTATCTGTCAAATATTCCTTCACCTCGTAGTAGCCTTTATCCAGCATATATCTGAATAGTCGTGTCTTAAAAAGGTTAATAGGCAACTCTCTTAGGTTCTTTGGCAGTTTATTAAAAATTCGCACTGCCATTGGATAGCAACTACTACTTTGTAAAGTTGTACGCATCGTTGGCAATGTTAGGTGGTTTGGATATCGCCCTCGATAATTATTGACTATCTCACTATTACTCTTAAACAGGTATCTGTGAGTCCTAACAAAGCAGCACATTTCATAAATATAAATGCATGGCAGCGTTAATAGTCTTAGCCTCCTAAAGTAAGGTTTACAACTAGTCCTTACAGAAATTTTACACATGGAGCGTATGCACTGTTTTTGAGCTATAAATGCTCTATCTATGTCGACGGAATTGCCCCAAATTATGATCCCATATCTAAGAATGGAAGCCACATACCCATGATAAGCCAATAGAGCTGTTTTTTCATCTGTGATGTTTACTAGTCGCCATAAAGCGTATGAGAATTTATTTAATTTTTGGCATACTTGTTGTATGTGTGACTTCCATGTACAATTTCTATCCATTGTCACACCCAAAAAGACCACCTCACTACTCTCGTCGATGGTTTGTCCATGATGTCGTATTAAAAGATTACAGGGTTTATTGTTTCTTTGATTATGAAATTGAATACATTTTGTTTTTTATAATAATACAAACAGGTGTTATTATCTATCCCCACGGCAACTGATCAGCAGTGGTGCTAATTCGGTTGCGCACTACACTTCTACGATTTCTATCTCGTTTTTAGTCGGTGTCCGGCTCATTTACCATCATCATCATATTTTCAGTCACAGGACGGCCACTGCTAAACATAGGCCTCCCCCAGTGACTTCCAAATTGACCGGTTGGAAGCCAAACTACAAAAATGTTCAGCGGTGGAAGAGCTCTGGCTGAAATGGTGATAATAATGAAGCAGCATAAAACAACGTAGTGTTGTTATCACGAAACACTTTTGTTCCAATAGCAGCAAGCTGACATCCTTATAACGTTCCGTAATACTTTTACGTAGTATTATTCTTTCTCTATGGTAATACTAATGATGCTAGTGTGGGGAAGCTATGGTCTTATGCTTAGAGCTTATGATCCAGAATCTGGTTTTATCGATTTTTGGGCCTAATATGCCACCCCCTATATTGAATATTCTGCCGCCCTAGGCTCCAGAATACTCAGCCTGCTGGTAAATCCGCCACTGAGTAAGCGAATTAGCTGAGCCTGATACTCAGCATAGAGAAGTGTGTTAGTCGAGGGTACAGTACCTGTTGTCCCGGTCCCACAGCAGCAGCCGGATGTGGTTGATGATGGTGGTGGTGGCGAGGCGCACCAGGATGCCGGGGTTGTCGGCGGCGTCGCTGATGGTGTGGCGCGTGTAGCCGCGCTCCATGCTGATACTCAGCATAGAGAAGTGTGTTAGTGTAGGGTACAGTACCTGTTGTCCCGGTCCCACAGCAGCAGCCGGATGTGGTTGATGATGGTGGTGGTGGCGAGGCGCACCAGGATGCCGGGGTTGTCGGCGGCGTCGCTGATGGTGTGGCGCGTGTAGCCGCGCTCCATGCTGATACTCAGCATAGAGAAGTGTGTTAGTGTAGGGTACAGTACCTGTTGTCCCGGTCCCACAGCAGCAGCCGGATGTGGTTGATGATGGTGGTGGTGGCGAGGCGCACCAGGATGCCGGGGTTGTCGGCGGCGTCGCTGATGGTGTGGCGCGTGTAGCCGCGCTCCATGCTGATACTCAGCATAGAGAAGTGTGTTAGTGTAGGGTACAGTACCTGTTGTCCCGGTCCCACAGCAGCAGCCGGATGTGGTTGATGATGGTGGTGGTGGCGAGGCGCACCAGGATGCCGGGGTTGTCGGCGGCGTCGCTGATGGTGTGGCGCGTGTAGCCGCGCTCCATGCTGATACTCAGCATAGAGAAGTGTGTTAGTGTAGGGTACAGTACCTGTTGTCCCGGTCCCACAGCAGCAGCCGGATGTGGTTGATGATGGTGGTGGTGGCGAGGCGCACCAGGATGCCGGGGTTGTCGGCGGCGTCGCTGATGGTGTGGCGCGTGTAGCCGCGCTCCATGTCGTAGTTTTCCGTGTCTCCGTCTAATAGCGCTGAGCGCATGTCGCCGGAGAGAACGCGAGCGCCACGTTTTGGTGTGGCCACGTTTTCTTCGGGCACTGTTGCAAAGAAGAATACTAATAATTATTAAGTTAATGAGAATTACAAGGTAAGTTTAAAACAGGCAACAAATTCATGAAAGCGAATGTGTACATCTATAAAAACCAGTTTTTCTATAGAGCCAACATCGAAATTGCGATACCGATATTGCGATATAATTTAATTTTTTTTTTTTTGAGATGGGCTTACTCTTTACCTCAATCTTGCTCTAGAGCATAGATGGGATCTACGATGGAGCGAGCTTGCCCAGAAGATGCCTATTCACTCTGGTCTTAAAGAGAGTCAGGTTATATGCACTCGGAAATACAGACGCAGGCAGGGAATTCCAATCTTTAGCTGTGCGCATTATAAAAGATGATGAGAAGCGCTTAGTTCGTAAAAGTACCTTTTAAAATAAAAGAATGTATTAAAAAAACATAAGAAACAAAATGAAGAAACATGTTTGCACCCTATAACTTTGACTACCACTTGAGAAAACATATAACGTGTGAAATTAAACTTGTTACCAACAGGAAATTGTTCAAAGTAACAATACTCTTAAGTGCCGTGTGGGGGCGGCCGTAAAGAATACACTTCCCCACCGCCAACAGGAGGCGTGTCGTAAGAGGCGACTAAATCCTGTAGCACGAGACGGGGAGCAGCGTCTGCGTGCGAAATAATATTAAAAAACTGCGCTCGCCAACCCGCCTGCCAAGCGTGGCGAGTATGGCAACAACCCCCCGATGACAGAAGTCACTGGGGGAGGCCTATGTTCAGCAGTGGACATCCTGTGGCTGAAATGATGAATGATGATGATGAAGAATACTCTTATGATAATACTCACGCAGCAGGCCCCGGTGCGGCAGGTCCGTACTCTTGGTCTGCGTCTTCTCCTGGATGGCGTCCAGCAGCATGTCCGGCGTCACCAGGGAAAACGGACGCACCACCGTCAATAGCTCTTCCAGGCTCATTAGTGTAAGCCGGACGCACTTTAGGATCTTTTCCTATAACATCACTTTTTTATATAATAACAAATGAGTATCTTAAGCCTTAACTATAAGGCTGAAAAGAAAGGAAGAAAAAAAATCACATTACGAAGACGCATAATTCCAACGTAAAAAGTCTAATAAAAAAGGGTAAATTAATAGTAACATTGAAATAATAAACAATTTGAGTCAACCCTAAAACCTTATAACGTATGTTGCAACAGCAATGCGATGCGTAAATTGAGCAGTTCTGGCCTTAAAATGGCAAATTGACAGCAAAGAAACAAAAAAAAGCAATCTACTGATGCTGCCAATAGATTTAGACACTCAGGGTGGTAGCACACCTCCTGTGCGAAACCATAACAGCGAAACCGCAATGTTCGCCATGTCCCGTCAGCAAGTATGAGAAGCGGAACACTAGCGAAATTGCCTGTTCTAGCGCATTGATTTCACTGTACTTTGACTTTATATATTTTGACCTATCAAAAGCGTTTGATTGTGTTTCGCATGACATATTATTGAAAAAACTTGATTATATCGGGATGAGAGGACTTCCATTACAATGGATATCTACATACTTATCACAGAGACAGCAGTGTGTCATGGTCACAAATATCATCGTCAAAAATGAAGAAGCAACGTACTCGTCAAATTTAATAGAAAACAATTGTGGAGTGCCACAAGGAAGTGTGCTAGGCCCAATATTATTTCTATTCTATATAAATGACATAATCGGTGTAACAAATCACAAATGCATTTTATTTGCAGATGACATCTCTATAATTGTAACTTCTAATAGAAATAAAAAATCAAATAATGACCACGAATATGACATTAATCAAACAATAAATAATATTATAAATTACCTTGACATCAACTCAATCTCAATAAATCTTATTACTTATATACAATTTAATGACAACAATCGTGTCAAACAAAATATGGACATGAATGTAAAGTACTTAGATAAAAAAATAAAAAGGAGAAAGAAACTAAATTCCTTGGAGTTCTAATAGATCAAGACTTAAACTGGAAAGCACATCTAAATAATCTATCGTCAAGACTAAATAAATTTGTGTATGCCCTCAGACATATAAAAAAATATACAAATTTAGAAACGGCCGTTTTAACTTATCATGCTTATGTCGAATCTATACTTCGGTACGGTCTGATATTGTGGGGAAACAGTACTGACGTTAATAGAGCCTTTATCACGCAGAGAAATGTATTCGAGCCATTCTTGGGAAAACACTTCGCGAATCGTGTAGACCTTTATTTCAGTCACTTGGTTTATTGCCACTACCATCACTGTACATCTATGAGGAATGTCTCTTTGTTAGGAAGCACTCGTACTTGTTTAGGAGAGCATGTGAGACAAATTCACGTTTGAAACAAGATCCTCAGAGGCTAGTAATAAGTGTACAACCAAAGCTACGAAAATACAACAAAAATTGTCCGGCTATGAGTGTAAAAATATATAATAATTTACCAAAGGAACTTAAATCTTTAAATGATAGTCAATTTAAAACAAAACTCTATAATTGGTTGCACTTAAATAATTTCTACGATGTAAATGACTACTTAGACAAAAAAAAACTGGACTTGTGTGTTTCCTTGATATGATATGACTAATTTGAAGTAATTTCTTTTAAATATTAATAGTCTGTACCTACTTATTAATTTGTCACTTTGCATGCCCAACTATATTAGGCAAAACATGTCATCTGATCTTTATTGTGTGTAACACCTTTAATACCATGTTTTATTGCAAATAAAGAATTTGAATTTGAATATAATGCTGTCTCTTTCCCCTCACGGTTTCGCCGATCTGCTCCGACACCTGCCACACACGCATAGTTTTAGCATTTTTGAGAAGCAAATGTGCGTTTTTAATTAAAATGGACATCAAATCTACTGAAAAAAATATCCAATAGCGTAAGCATCAATCGGGCGATGATTACGCGATTATTGCTAATAACTAATTTTTAGGGAATAAGGGTACGGGCAAACTTTCTTTATTGCTGTTTATTGGCATTAACTGTAAGTTTTGTATAAAATGAATGAATGAATGAATGAATGTTTATGTCGCAGCCACAGAGATAAAAAACAGTAAATGTGATTTGTAACTTTTATCAAGCTGTCGATTTTGAATTTTTGACTATATTCACTTGGTATCCAAGTGATGTTGCCTTACCACTTGCGCCTGCCCGCCCTCTGACTTGACCCACAGCTGGTTGGCGGTGAACCAGTTGCAGACCGCTTTGAAGATGTCCGCTTCGGGCGCGAAGAAAGAATCTCTTTCGAGGAGACCTTGCAATGCTTCCTGATAAAAAAATACGCTTTTTTTGTTTTATGAAAACATTGTCGGATTCGGATATTTTAGGAAACAAATATTGTAAATTTTTGTTTTTAGCAATTCCATGCAAGGTTTAATTGAAGATAAATAACACATGAAAAAAAAATCATCGACCTCAGGTGGGACTCGAACCCACGTCCCATCGCATACCGGGCGAGTTCTTTGACCACTAAGCTACCGAGGACGTCACGTGACAAGATGAAATTCCTCAAGTGTTTTTTCTCGCTGTCAAAGCCAGCGTATTCTGATCAATAAACAAATATTATCATGTTTTGCACTATTAAATTTAGTTAGGTTTTACTACTTGACACATAAACCTGAGGTTCAAGTAGATTCCTGGGGATACTACCGTCTGGTGAAGTGGTTCGCGCTCCGGATTACAATGCCTGGCGGTTACGGGTTCGAATCCCGCAAGGGGCAAATGTTAGTGTGATGAACACGAGCACTTGTACCTAAGTCATGGATGTTTATAAACGTATTTAAGTATGTATATCCGTTATCTTAGCCTAGATCGCCATAATACAAGCTTTGCTTAGTTTGGGGCTAGATAATTGGTGTGATTGTGCAAATTATTTATTATTATTATATTTTAAACAGCCTGGATATGACGAAATAATGTAATGAGGACTGACGAAATTATGTCATAGAATTTTTGGGAAAAATATAATAATGAATGCAATTGAATGGTGAACTTGTATGTATTTGTGACTTATTTAAAAACCAATAGTAACGTACCACAGAGAGCTGCAAAAAGGAATCGTGTTGGAGAACTTCAGCAGCATTCCTATCTAGGAAGTTGTAGCAGTAGTCCATCAGAGCATTAAGGCCATACAACCTGAAACAAACATAATTAAATACTAATTTATCATATCAATTAGGCCAGCTTATCACGGTTCACTGCTAAAACTTTGTCACTGCCAAGGTGTTATTGAAATAATGAAAGACCTATACCTATCGAGGTTGATTTAAATGTTTAAATACAACAACTTTGCTATGAGTTGAACTTCAAAATCATGTAAAATTATTTCATTTTTACCAAATTTAGGCTGTGTCCCCAGTAGGCAAACTGTTAGCGGCCGACTGAAATTGCGGCCTATCGATTTAGTACGCCCTTCCATATATTTAAAATGAGGTGTCCACAGTTTGCTAGTTTTGCACTCACTGTACGCAGTTTGCAGCGTTGCGCGGGCCGACTATCTCAGTGAGCGGCCGACTCCCAGCAAAACCGGTTCCAGTCGGCGGCGGCGATATGGTTGTTCGATCTAAGTTTGCAGCTAACTCAAATTTCAGTTCTCCACAAATTTGCGGCTCACTCAGTCGGCCGCTTACAGTTTGCCTACTGGGGACACAGCCTTATAAGTAAGTTATTTTTGTTTGATTCAATAAATAGAAACCTTACCTAGCGGCGTCCAGTACAGAACACACATTCCTCAGGGCTAGCACTTGTCGCAAGTAATCGGATATAGCTGCCTCCAACTCCTGGAAGTTGAATTGGTGCGCCAGCCCTAGCATGTCTAGCACTGTGTCCTCGCGCAGTAGGGACAACCCCATGTGGCCTGAGTAAAATAATTACAGCATTTGGAACCATCTTCCGTCATGTCTTTATAGCAAATAAAAAAAAATTGAATTGAAAAAAACCGGCGTGCGAGTCAGACTTGCGCATGAAGGGTTCCGCACCATTTTCTATAAAAACGATAAAAAAACACGTTTGTTGTATGGGAGCCCTCTTAAATATTTATTTTAATCTGTTTTTTAGTATTTGTTGTTATTGCAGCAACAGAAATACATCATCTGTAAAACTTTCAAGTCTCTAGCTATCACGGTTCCTGAGATACAGTCTGGTGACAGACGGACAGACAGACAGACGGACAGCGGAGCCTTAGTAATAGGGTCCCGTTTTACCCTTTGGGTACAGAACCCTAAAAAGAGTTTTAGATAAGTATATGTTATTTTTCTGGAAAGCATAAGAAAGCTAGTTTTTAAGTCCCTAACAGTGCATTGTTGGAGACTATAACTGTCTTATTCAGAGTGCATTTGCTTTTCCAGGACTAAGGTCAAACCACTGTTTTAACATACAAAAATCAGTGGTTTAACCTTAGTCTGGACTAATAAATGCAGTCTGTATAAGACAGTAAAGGGTATTTATAAATCATAAATACTCACCAGAATAAACATAGCGCAGCAATGCTTTAAATGCTTGTAAAGGAGCTTGCAATTCAACTTCAGCCTAAAAGAAAATTATAATTTTTAGTGGAGACTGATGAGAGAACATAAAATAAGAAATAAGGATTTATGGGGAAGAGGATTTAAAATATCTTAATTGCAATTCGTTATGGTTCTGTAACCAGTGTAACCACCTAACTAAAGCAAATAAACCATTCAATTTATTTGATCTGAATATTCAAGCCAAAGGCACAGTAAATAAATTCTTGTCCTGACAACTAAGATTGTCTGATGTTGTTTTTTTAATGTTTTTTTTTTTTTTTTTAAAAACCGGCCATGTGCGAGTCCGACTCGCGCACGAAAGGTTCCGTACCATTTTTTATAAAAACGCCAAAAAAATCACGTTTGTTGTATGGGAGCTCTCTTAAATATTTATTGTACACAGACAGACAGACGGACGGACACCCTTTGGGAACGGAACCCTAAAAATGGAATTGTGATAAATATGCAGAATCTGTTTTTTTTTAAATTGCGTTAAGAGGAAGACGATTTCTTGTAAACCACAATATTAACATATTTTAACCTGATTAGCCTCTCTCATGCCTCCATAAAGCAAGGCTCTGAAGTAGTCACTGCTGGCTGCCAGGATGACCTTGTGGGCGGGGATCCGCTGCCCCTCAACGATGAGCGTCACATCCGAGTACTCAGACGAGAGGCACAGCGAGCCGATGTGCTCTGACAGGTGACCTGGTTGGTAGCAAACATTGCCAGGATTACAGACATAGCAGTGGCTTTAATATCTAGTTGGGTGCAAACTTCGCCAGGATTACAGACAGACATAGGCCCAAGGCCAAGTATTGTCAATTTGACAAAACAACAGTCAAATACAAAATGCCTGTTTTTCAAAACATGTATATAAATAGTAATAGTTCAAAGTTTGAACTTCAAACATCCAATCTAATACGAAGATCTATTCTAGTCTTCCGTTAGCTGCAAAAGGTCATACACATGATCGTCAGAATCCAGCTTCATGTTTATTTTACCCATATTAGCACAGGATACTACATACATTATTATTTCAATTAAATCTCTAACTGTATGACTTAATGAAGCTGCTGATATTCCTCAGAATTTTTATAAGGATAAAATTCATAAGAATTATGTTACAACACAAAACAAATTTGAATGTTGTATTACCTATTTGCAAACACAAATTAAATGATTTCTTGTGAAGGAACATTCAGCGTCAGAAGTACCTTACAAAATATCCTATCTTAGTAAGTAAAATCCTTTAATTTTTAAATTTGGTATGTTCTGCTACTTTTCGAGCTGACTGTACAGTCAGTCAGATACATTTTCAATTAAAAAATAAAAAGCATATTGACACTTAATATGCACTTGAATGTTACTATATTACTATTTTTACTAAAAAGAATTTAAGATGGCAACTAAAATATTAAATCTACATTTTCATTAATTATTTATAACTATTAAGACTGCAATTTCTCTATAGCTAATAAACTTAATTTTTTATTTGATTCTTCATGACTTAAAATAAAATATTGAACAATGTTAGAAGTTTCATTTTTCTTTACTTTGTAGGCAACAAAAATAATATTCAAGCACTTCTGTTTATTGTACAGTCAAAATCAAATTACAGAGAAAAAAAATTTTTTTTTTTGTATAATCTCACTAAAACTAACTTTTAACCTAATGAATAAATTGTAAGGGCTCTTTAAAATTTACAGCATGAAGAAACACCACTGAATAGCAGTTTGATAAATAATTACTTACTTTCATACAGTGTCTAAAAGCTTTAGTAGGGCACTTTGAGACACATTGTATAAAAAAATTATAGTGGTGCAATCACTAATATAAATAAATAACTTTTTTTTTTGCGACAGTGGCGCTTCTACACACCTTTGTTGCAAGAATTATACAGAGAATAATGTATGATAATGTGAGTAGGTCCATACTTATGTGTTCAATGTCACCGACACGTGAGCTGGGCGTGTTGTTTACGTTCATATACTGGTGCTGGCTACTCATTTTGCCGTATCACATCTGGTGGCGTCCTGTGACAATTACAAACCTTTGTCATAGATAAATGGTGATCAGTTTATGGGAGTGCAATTCAATATGACATCTTAATATGGATATGCCAAAGTTTGCTAAACACAACATATCAGAAAAAGTTACTGGTCTGTAATATTAAAGTTGATGTTTTTTAGTATTATAGAACCATATATGGTTTTGTTGAATAGGAATAACATTTTGTAATCCATATTAAAATATTATTCAAAAGTTCACTTCAAGCTGTTTGCCTGCTGTAGCATGCATTATATCATTTCAATTGCACTTTGATTGGCAAGTGAAATATTTGAACTTGCAATTGGTGACAATAATATTTTCTCGTACTTGGTTAGATCGACTCGATCGGTTGCAAGTAAAAATGAAATGCGTTGCGCAAATAAAAACACGAAGCAGCGAATGTTCCAGATAAGGTTTTTGTCCTACAAGATGGACTTTGTATTTATTAAAAATATTGATTTCTTCATTTAAATTTAGGAATTCGGATTTTCGTTACAAATTAAGCTCGTCAATTTACAGTACTGTAAAAACTAAAAACACATTAGTGCGTACCTTGAATGGAAATCCACATCCACGTTAAACAACTTTAACACTTTTTTAACAATAGTTTAGCTGGCGATTCGGTGTCATAACAAATACCATTGGTAAAATAACTCAGTACATCATCCAATAGGGCTTGAATTAAACGGGTATCATTGTTTGTTGATGATTTAAGTCGAAAAACATACACATACAATTAAAAAATTGTTACACGAATTTTATTTGTCATTTGTGTGATTTTGACATTGACATTATAATTTAGTGATGGGCAGTTTTCTAAATCTCATATCATCCTCAAGAATAGGCTGTATGGCTCTGTACCATCGCCTTTCCCTTCGTGGATAAATACTATTGCTGCTAGTATTATTTGATCAGTGCTGCTCTCAGTATTATTTGATCAGTGCTGCTCTCATAACATCTAATTTCAATTTTGATCGATTTGAAAATTATCAGATGTCACATCACAAAAATGTCGCATGATTGGTTGGTCATATGCGTTATAGACGCTAATAATAATAACACAATGTTTTTCAGTTCAGTTCTTGGACGAACTAAATACTAGAACGTGTTACGTTTCAAAGGCCGGACAAAATCTTTCCGGCATCATAACACGTCCCCGGATAAGCCCGAATACAATCTGTTGCTCAAACAAACCGTAGTTTATTTGATCAGTGAGACAAAGCACTGAACACTGATCAAATAATCCACTAAAACAAACATTGTTTTTTTTCAGGATGGACTACATGCAATCCGGTGTCATCAGGATTCCGATTTTCACCCGGCAGCCTCCGTACTCCTCCAGCAGTTTCCTGTTCACAAAGTGGGCGGAGCCTCTCAATATCGTATGTATTTAAATGCAATTGACCACACGGAGCAAGAAAACTCTGCGTTCCGGGCCGGCACGTTTCAGCCGCATCCAAACAAATCTCGCGCCAGTCTTGAGCAAGACGTCTAAGAGATAAGAAGTAAATAATTATATTACAAACTTTCATTAAATGCTTGTAATATTCGTATATTCGTTGTTGGCGTCTAGAATTTGGCATACTCATGTAAAGTTGGAAACAATACAATGGTGTAGTCTCATCGAGCTGGTCTGATGATGGAAACGGAAGGTGGCCATAGGAATTCCTAAACTACACATGATAAATCCGTCATTTTTGCGTTTTTTTGACTTGTCTTGACAAGACTACACTCGCAATTAATTCACGGTGGTTTCGCAAAAAGTTCGCAACTTTTATTGGTATGGACGTATTGGACGTTCCATAAAATAGGTTCCGCCTGATAATATTTAAGAAATTAGTCTCGTTCGTCAACGTTACGCTCATTTTCTATTAATATAAAAAATCTTCGCTTCGCGGAGTTCAAATATGGAGTCAATACGCGTTCGCACCGGCTTCGCACTTCGCGGCTCCTTTGACGCTACAAAAAACTGACAAAAACCAGGGAGCAATGCGTGAACATTGCGCGAAGTCGTGAAGAATATGCGAATCGGCTTCACATTTCGCGTTCATGGACCTTCGCGGCTTTTGTGCGCGATTCGCGCGCTAAGTCTGGAGCGCGCATATCTTGTTTTGTTGGTCGTGCATGGCCAGGTGCCTAGACGGCTGCAAATTATATTTGACCTTGCTTAACTTTGCCCATAACTTGCTTTCCTAAAGTAAAAGTTAGCTTTAACCAGGTCCAGGACCCCGAAGGCGTATTTTTGAAGCGTTCGAATTCCAATAAATTCGCAACAAACAACGAAATCCTAAGAATCGTATACAATTTTAAAGGAAGTTCATACGGGATATTATGAAAATCATTATTTATTTAATTGATTACTATTGCAAAATTCTTTAAAACATTGCATCTAGAAATCTAAGTGACTATTCCATTCATTGTTAATGCTTACGAATTTAAAAATAAAGAACAAAAAAAAACTTCTAAAATTTATTGACTACACAAAATCGATACCTAATAGATTTTTTTTTATTTGAGATGGGCTTACTCTTGACCCCAATCTTGCTCTAGAGCATAGATGGGATCTACGATGGAGCGAGCTTGCCACCTAATAGATGAATATCCGATAAATCAACTCGATTGGCTTGTCAAAGCCTATTCTTTGTCGTCAATAGGAGTATGTCGGCATTTTAAGTGGTTTGTGTTTTCGTTGTGCTTCAGAGTAGTTCCGGTTTTGCCTTATTTAATTACTGTTTTTGTTGAGTTTTTCGTTTAAGATTTTGATATTTTGAACAACATGCTAAAAATTTGTTTCCGGCACTCAGGCAACAGAACATTGCAGTATTTCATCAATTTCATCATTAAAGAAAAGGGTCAGTAAAATAAAAATTATTTATAAACATTCTCAATTTCCGAAAAGCATCGATTAGATTTCGTTAGGGCGCATCACTATAAGTGTGAACTGTCATGTGTCAGAGCGATCATCTTATCCTAAATGAAGTATAAAAGGCTCGGTCTATACGCTGCCAAGATCCGTAAGCATCCGCTCAAAAAACGACCTTATTGCTTAAGCGATGGATTGAATCCGCGTTAACCCGGTCCGGTTTCCGACTGGGTATAGACCGAGCCTAATTGAAATTACAATGCTTAAAAAATACGCCAGTGACATACTCAAAAGTAAATAACATTAACACAAACCACTTAAGTACACAACAAGATCAAACCTTTTTTAAAGAATTACTATATTTTCCCATTGTTTTAGATATAACAGGGAATACATCCGAGGGGTTAATAATGAGAAATCACTCTTTTTAGTCTAGTCTGTTCTTTGCCAGCTTTATAAGTTACAAAAGGTCAGCCACGGTAACTAACAGTAGTGGATTAGAATTACCAATAGCAATAAGCAAGCAAATACTTAAACAATGCATTTACTCACCACTACCTGTATTAAAATGGACAATCTGGTTTTTAATTAGTGGCTATTCACGTACTTCGCGCTATATTGTGACCCTGTATGCATGGGGCAAGCACTTACTTACCCTCACTAACCCAAGCTAGGGATGTGCTCTTAACCTCGAGGCCCCTACCTTTTAGGCTCGGACTTTAGGTTGTTGCCAGCATCCGTTAGTATCCGCTAGAATCCGTTCAAAAAACGACCTTATTGCGCGATGGATTGCAATGGATGGTTAAAGTCCAAGCCTTATGCAAATATGAGCACCATGAACCTGAAACCATGGAACTGAAACTAGAATCTAAAATCGTGTAGCTTTACCTCTTTTATTAACTAAGTCTTATTTATTCAAAGGTTCTGTTCGTAAAAAACGTAGTTAATAATACTCTTTTGTTCTGTTGAACACAGTCGTGTGGCGATACGGTGTCAAGTTAGCGTTAAGCCCTTGGAACTTGTAACAAGCTGTAGAATTCTGCAGAACTTGCATTAGACTGTACTGCTTTCGAATTGAGAGTTAAAAATCCTATTTTTTTACTGTAGCAGTCAGTAGCACTTGGATCCATTGTATTACACACAGTACTGAATCAGTTGATTTTTATTTTATTAATCCCACTTAATTATTATAACCAAATCCAAAACACATTGTTATGCATTTAATTAATCGTAAGCATGATTATTTCTACTATTTTAATTTGGACTTATTGTTTATTGAATCCTTTAAAAAAAATGGATTAGATTTACTGGATTTAACATTTTCAATGATCACTTCACAAGAGGAGTAAAAAGAAAACTCGCTTTTAAACTCTGGCGGGTAACAGAGCGGGAAAAAACAAAACAGAATCACTATTTCCGGGTGTCCATCATTTGTCAATATAGCTACTTTTACTTAAAACTAAAATTAAAACCAAAATTTTAGGTCACATAGGACATGCGACTTAATGACTAATTTGATATATATAAATTAGTAAATATTTAAGTATTTAAGGCATTGTCGTTCAAATCAAATTAATTTGAATGATATTTTACAATAGACCTTATTTCTAAAGTCATTGGTGCGATTACGGCGATTCACCATCCTGTATCAAACCACGCTTACAATAGACATCATAATTTGTTAAAACGCATTAATAAATTACACTAACAAGTTTAATTATAAAAAATCGATTCTCTTAAATATTTGTTTCAGATTCAAACTGTTCATTTCAAAGGAATATATAATATTTGGATTACAATGCAAGTTACGATTCTGAGTTTTTTTACCTAACAACAGCAGGCGGGAAAGCTTCGTCACGCAAATACCATCTTCTGATTGGTCTAAATTTTCGGGAGTACCAACATAATAATTGCCTATCACAATTTGGCAATGTTGTCAAAATTATTACCAGTTGTGCTAGCAGGTAAATATCGTCGCGTTGTGAAAATAATTTATTTTTCTTTAGTGGTTCTTACTACGATAACGATGTTGTAATAGTTAGAACAATAGTTAAAGAATTCTGCTTCGTATTGAAACTGAAAATAGTAAGCCAAATTTTTTGATTTTCGTGTTTCATGAACTTTTTGTAGAAGGTTGTGGTTCTGTAAAAGTAGCTGCACAATTGATACGAGTGCGATCTTCGCAGAAGAAAAAAGTAACATGATTACATTATTCAGTGTAAAATATAAAGTTGTTATTTAATTAATAACACGCTAAATTGCTTAATTGTGATCTTAATATTAGCTAGACGTCGAAATTATGAAATCTAAAGTGGTGTTAGCGCGTCCGTATGATATTTCTCTTCGCGATATTTTATTTTTATATGCATTACAGGTCATCAGTAATGTATTGCAAGAGATAATAAAGTATCTGTAATGAATTCACAAACGTTTTCGGAGTCGAGAAATGGAGAGACAGCAGTGTAATTCACTTCAAAACTTTGATGAGCCTAAAACTGAAATTTTGAAAAAAAGATTACTAAAAACGAGCAGCACTGCAGTCAGTGCTAATTTTTCGCAAAACACGTCGCAGCATAATGTGTTATTGAATACTTTGCGTGTGAGTTATTTTATTGAATGTTTATAACCCAATTATTTATATGTGAATTACTTCATCTCAATAAGCTTGCTCTTGCATTTCAGGCGCCAATAACGACCAGCATGATCGTGTCCTCGATGCAGGCGTCCCAGAGCTCCATGCCAATTACCCATAATTTAGTTACTCATTCTATTGCCCCAGTGAAAATTCACACAAGCAATTCTCCTTATCCATTACAACTGTCAACTGTTCATGTGCCAGTTCAGATCCCCGGCTCTACCTCCAACATCAATGTCCCTGTGCAGTTGTCCGGGCCCACAAGCAGTGTCCCTTTGCAAATAGCTCCTGTCAGCCTTCCCATCCAAGTGTCAGGTACCACTAGTGTGCCTGTACAGCTGTCTGCCGGTGAAACTATAAATGTCCCACTCCAAATCCCAGCAGCCAGTCAAAATATACAGATTGGTACTTCAACTCTGCCGTCTATGCCACTGCTGCAGAACCCCAGTCAACCACTCCATAGCTCTATAATACATGTACACATGGGCTCTAACCCTCGATCCACAAACTTAGATGGGAGCTCTGACATGACAGTGTCGAGCTCCTCTCAACTTCAAATACCAGATTCATCCGGTGTTCAAGTCAAAATGAGCAATCCTACCTCTGTTTCCCAAGTTCATATGACTTCTAACTCGGTAATGCAGATTCCGAGTTCAAATAACAATATACAGTTGGCACTTCCGAGCAATGGGTCTGGTACTGTGCAGCTTCGTGGTGCAACAAGGACTGTGCCTCACATGGTTTACATTCAGACCCCAACTGGTTTGAAGCCTGTGACTAGTGGAGAAGTTATAAGCCAAGCGAGTACCAGCGGGAACCCACCACAGATAATAGTAAGGAGACCTGTAAGTATCTTTCAGATAAGGTTTTATTTAAATTGCTAAGAAACCAATTTCTAAGTGTCTCAATATTGTCTCTAAGGAAATATTTATATAAAAACATGTTTGAAATAGAAGCTAACTAAATAATCTTTGTCAGTCATTATTACTCATTTCTTAAATGAGTTATGGAAAAACAAAGCCAATTTGATTAATTAAGGCAGGGGTTGTAGTTTCAAATTAAAATTTTCAAATTCAATCATTATTAGTATTAATTAATAAAGAGTGTTTGTCGGAAAAAAAACTGGACAATTCGTTAAAATTAGGACCTTTTTTGTAGGGTTATATAGTAAAAAAAATCAAATGCTACTTTTCATGTCACCTCAAGATCATAGGAGGATTAGTTGGTTTAGGTGCATTCGGGCTAATTTTCACTATGGCAACCGACTCACTAATGGACTATTCTCATTATGGCCACTTCTCATTTTGGCTAATTCTCGTTTTGGCTACTTCTGATTGGGGCTACTTCTCACTTGGGCTACTTCTCATTAGGGCTACTTCTCAAATTTTGGGAATGTTTATTGAAATATGTACTGTCTTTATTTTTTTACGATTACTAATTGTTTTTTACGATTGCTTTTTACCTATATAGTTACAAGTTAACAGGATGTACGCTAATAAAATCTGACCTTATATAAACATGTTTATTCATTCATAAAAGATCAATGACATTATTTTAAGAATAAATCAACATTAATGAACCAATGTAATAGGTAACATTTTGAGAAATAGCCCTAAGAAGAAGTAGCCCAAGTGAGAAGTAGCCAAAATGAGAAGTGGCTATAATGAGAAATAGTCCATTAGCGAGTCGGTTGCCATAATGATGGTTTAGGTTGTATTATTATGTTGGTATATCAAAAAATATTTTAACATGTTTCTTACTTTTTTTTATTAATATTTTACTGATGTATACTACAATCGAAAATTTAAAAAAAGTTATTAATTTAGGCACCTCATTTCAGATTACCAGTAACTCCAATATACACGTCATATCAAATGTCAGTAGCAAGCCCAACATTGCCCCGAAAGTTCAGAACAAATCTTCTATTCTGGCACCCGTGAACGCCTCACAACCCATAGTCATTCAGAAACCCAAGCCTAATGAAAAAATGATGGTTCCTGTAAACATCGCCCCGCAAGGAAAGCAAGCAATAGCTTATCTCGGCTCAGTTAAAAAAACCCACCCTAAAAATTCATCTGACAACCAATCAATCCTTATATCAAACAATCAACAAAGTATTACTGCAAACAACCAAAAACTTTTCTTGACACCTATGAACATGCCCAAGATTCAAAATACGAAATTCATTTTACCTGTAACCTTGCCTGCAACTATGGCGTCCAAAGGCCCTATAATAAATCTTCAAATAGCTAATGGACAAATTCAGAATGATCCTCAAGGCAACATCACCGTCATGCGAGACACGCCTCCCATAGAAGCTACCGAAATGCCGCCATTGCAACCATTGGCGAAGGTGTTCACCATGAATGGAAAAGACAATAATTCTGTGCCTCAGAGTCCGAAAAGCGATAAAACTTATGCATTTTCAATACCTGGTTCGAGGGCTGAGCCAACTGGAGAACAAGGAGAATACACCCTTTCTATACCTGAGACTAATGCCTCCATGAACGATGATATCTACACAGTGTCAATCGCAGATGACGAGGGAGGTCAATCCCGGGAGAAATCCTTTACCTTAGCTATTCCAGAGAAGGGAAAAAGTTTGTTAAACAAAAATATGATAGACAGGAATGATATGGGCCCTGTCCCTGTTGCTGCTCCAGCCATATTAAGGAGATCAAATTCGGATAACAGTGAGAGAAAATCTGCAAATGCTAACCTAAAGAGGCGTATATCATTGTGCACTGATAATTTCTCAAACAAGAATATGAAAATGTCTTTAGCTCAGCAAAGGGTTATTGAGAAATTGACCGATCCACATGATTCCGACATTAACGATGACCATCGGGTCCCATCTTTGTTTTGTGACGAGAAACTGGAAGAAGCTAAAGTTATTTTGGGTGATTCAGACCCAGAGGACTATAGGGACAAATCTGATACTCTGGAAAAAAGTAATCATCACATGTATTATCAAAATGATTTCAGCAAGAAAGATGGATCATATAGAGTTAAAAGAGAAAGTTTAGACAACACGTTAGAGGAAGATCCTCCTGGATTAATTTGGAACAATGGAGTTGCTGTTCTTCAGGGCAGTGACTTGCAGTTCCAAACTAACGAGTTCGGTTTGATCGATCTTATTGACGCAAGCGACCACGAAGAGTCTTTGCCTAACCCTAAATATCACACGCCTCTGAAGCAGCGCGTAGAAAGGAATAGCAGGGATAAAAAGCCTACATCCCCTGAAGATATGTATCGTTGCGACGGTTGCGGATGTCACGGGATGGCAGCGGAGTTCATTACGCCCAACTTTTGCAGTTTGACGTGTCAGAGTGAGGTGCAGAAGACTATACAGAAAAAGAAAGATAGAGAGAGGATTGAGATGCTCAAGAAGCGGAATAAAATGAAGAAATTATTGATGAGGAAGCAGGTGTCGGATTCCGATATGTTGCTGGACAATAAAGAGGATAAGGTGCCGCTGAAACATTACGACTCGGCGCCTCCGGAGGGTTTGGGTGATATGGCGCTTCTTAAGATGGGGGAGGACTTGATCGAGAATGAGAAGTACCCATGGATGTGCGGGAAGAACGGGTTTTCCTGGATGCGTTACCTGGAAGTGTGCAAGGCGAAGGCGGCACCGGTGAAGCTGTTCAAGGATCCGTTCCCGTACAACCGGAACGGTTTCAAAGTCGGGATGCGCATGGAGGCCATCGACCCGCAGCACCCTTCAATGTTTTGCGTCGTCTCCGTGGCGGAAGTGCAGGTAACAATATTTGTTTACTTTTCTTTAAAAAGTCAAAAAAGTTGCTGTAGCCAGCAGCAGTAAGCAATTAAAATCAACTCATACAAATAAATAGATGAAGCTAATTTTATCCCTATAGTACCTAATCTCTAATTTGTAATTAAATAAAATTCACAGCTCTTAACTTATAAAACCTCAAGCGGGGACACATGAGTGTAACAATGAGATTTCCATTTTGTCACAATCCAATCAATTATTCGTAATCCCAAGGCTGAGAAACTTTGTTAAGTCCCCCTTGTATAGTTTGTATATTGCATGATGACTTCTATCTTTCTATCTATCTATTAAGCCTATTGCAGTTCACTGCTGGACTTAAGCCTTCCCAAAGATGATGAAGGCTGTGCTTTGAAATGTGCGTTTATCCTGGCTTGTCCTGGCTAAAGACGCTTAAAGAAGTAGGTTAAAACGACTTTTAAGAGCAAGACTTCACAGCCAATTAATAATTGATAATTTGCCAAAACAAATTTAATACCCTGTGCTCAAACATAACATAACATCGACCAGCTTTTTATCTTAGCGAACCATTAATGTAATCTCTATGGTAAACAAAGCCGTTACTATGGCAACATAGATGTGTGAATTCGTCGACTATAAATCAAATGTTATCCCAGGGCTACCGCATGCGGCTGCACTTCGACGAATACCCCGACGTGTACGACTACTGGGTGAATGCCGACTGCGGGGATATATTCCCGGCGGGCTGGTGCGAGAAGAACGGCCGTTCCCTGAAGCCACCCGCCAGCTTCCTGGGTTCCACCTTCTCCTGGCCGCTTTACCTGAAGCAAGTCCGCGCTGTGGCAGCTCCGAAACACATGTTTTTGCACGTCACTACTTTGGTAAGGCTTCAAAATTAACTATCTTACTGTCTCTGGCCAGTCTTGATAGGTTTTCTAGCTTCAACTGGATATCTGAAAGAAGTTTCGGTCTTTGCTGCTCGGGAACACCTGTTCTTACACGTCACTTGTTTGGTAAGGCTTTAAAATTTACTATCTTGCTACCTCTAAGCAGTCTTGATTGGTTTTCTAGCTTCAACTGGATATCTGAAAGAAGTTTCGATCATTGCTGCTCGGAAACCTGTTCTTACATGTTACTAGTTTCGTAAAGCTTTTATAAAATTCACAATCTTACTTCCTCATGCGTCTATGGCCCTTTCAGACTGATTCTCTAGTTCAACTGAACACTTCCTTACCGAAATTAGTTTTGTTTAGGCCATTGTTGATCCTAAAGACCTTAGATGTTATATTGTTTTAAACTTTCATGGTCACTTACATTAGAATAGTTTGTTACGGGATTGCTACCATGTACATATAAATATCGGGAACTCAAAAATAAGGTACATGGTAGCAATCCCGTAACAAACTATTCTAACCTTAGATGTTCTTTCGTGTCGCTAGTTTGTTAAAGCTTTCATAAAATAGGGATGTTGACGCCATTCATAAATAATCCTAAGGCATCATTTATTAAAACAGACACATTATTTTAGGCCTAATAACTCAGTACAATTTCATTTAAGAGGAAAACTGATTTTTGATTGCTTTAAAACCGTAAAAAAGTAAGGCAGTTGAGTTTATCGGATAGTGACGTCATAATCCGATATCGCCATACAAATTATTAGGAAGATATCTGTTTTGACAGCTCATAAAAAGTATGTCAATTGATTGGTGGTGTCAACTAGCCTATTAAAATTCTTTATACCCTTATTGCCTCTTCTGCTCATTCATTAGGATACCTTAAACATGTTTGAACACCTATTCTTAATGTATCTAGATTTACTATAAGCTTTTATAAAATTATCAATCTCTTGCATTCTCTAGCCTGTCCTGACTGATTTCCAGCATCACCTGGGATCCCTAGAAACTAAACCCAGCTCTAAAACACATGTTTTTACTGTCACTAAGTTGTAAAAACTCAAGACCAATTGATGAAAAACCGTTTTCAAATTAAATTTGTGTGGATGTGGATTTCAAACCACATACAAACCGACGAACAATCCAAATATTGTGTTATGTCACTTGGCCCTCCCTGATTGACCTCTTTTTAGTTGAAGTCGGTTTTCTTTTAGAATAGAATAGAATAGAAAACGTTTATTTGACACACATAGGCATAGTTACAAACAGGATTACATTGAACATACAAAAAGAGTGTCAAAAAGGTCCCCGCTCAGCATTTGTCGTTACAGCCGAAGCCGTAACGACGCTGGTTTTCAGCGGCAACCCCGACTAGGACGTGGGACGAGTAGTGACAGCGGTCTATCGGACCACCAGAGAACCCCAAATCCCTCTGGTCGACTCCGGCTCGAATTCAGGCAGCAGGCTCCGGAGGGCCGATACACCGCTGCACACATACCATACCATTTTACTGTGTTTTTAACTATAGTTCATTCTATTTTTTAACTTTGCTTAGTGATACTGGCAAGATGCCAAAGGTCACCATGAGCACCAAAAGTGTAAAAGTAGCAAATTGAACATAAAATGCACTTGAGGTGAAATGAAGGCTACACTATTTATAGTTAGGCACGGATTCGTAATACCGCATTTTAGGGTATCGTACGCAAAGGGTAATACGGGACCCTATTACTAAGACTCTGCTGTCCGTCTGTCTGTCTGTCTGTCACCCGGCTGTATCTCAGGAACCGTGATAGTAATTTTCACAGATGATGTATTTCTGTTGCCGCTATAACAACAAATATTAAAAACCAGAATAATATTTATTTAAGGGGCTCCCATACAACAAACGTTATTTTTTGGTCGTTTTTATAGATAATGGTGCGGAACCCTTCGTGCGCGATTCAAACTTGCAATTGGCCGGTTTTTTAAGTTGAGCGTTTGTAGAGGACAGGCCACGAAGTTCTGTGCAGATCACAGCATTTTCCGTATACCGAGCGAAGAGATTTAACTTAAAAAAACAACATTCTGACGAATTGAGAACCTCCTCCTTTTTTTGAAGTCGGTTAAAAAGCAAATGCCCACTTTCAACTTTTTTTGCATCAGTGATCGGCGATTTCGCTATAGTGTTGCAAATGACATGTAAAATACATGTATCTTTCAAACAACCTCTGTATTTTTCAATTTTATACAGAAACTTTACTTGTGGATCTTTGGTTGAATATTTCGCAATTTTATGTTTTTTACATGTATTTTACGGTGTACTTTTCGCATTATTCGGCTTTTCAGCCTTTTTAATGGTGTAATTTTGGAAAAATACGTGTATTTTACAGGATAGATACAAAGTTTCAAAACAAACAAAATATATCTTTTGCAATTTTCAACACTATTTCGCTGCTGCATCAAAAATGCAATTTAGTCGCTTTCTAATGGCTTTGTTCTGTCCGCTTGTTGATCTGCATCGTGTTTTGGCGGGCCCGGCCGTTCGTCATTAAACCTATAGCCTATCTTCGGAAACGACGATCGCAGATGTAGTAAGGGTGCGGGCGCAGCGTTCGATCGCAGCATTCGGCTTCCACTAAGCGAATAACTTTGTAACTGTGTTTCCTTGAATATTTATTTATAACCAGTTCGATAAAACAAATTACATATGTTTTTAAAAGTCAATAATGTAAACCTTAGCGACAGAAAACCATAGTTTTCTTGTGAATGGACCAAGCAAATATCTTTGTCTTTGATACGTCCATTGAAATAAATGTAATTCCATAATGCCAAAAAAACTCGGCAACATCTAATACCCCAGAATTAGAATTAAACTACGAATACTTTATTTAGCAAAATACTAATGTATATCAACTTTTCAGAGCTTCAAGCCGAACTGCTTCCGCGTGGGCATGAAGCTAGAAGCGGAAGACCGCAAGAACGAGCTGGTGTGCGTGGCCAGCATCGCGGACATGCTGGACAACCGCCTGCTCGTCACCTTCGACAGCTGGGACGAGATGTACGACTTCTGGGTCGAGCCCACCTCGCCATACATACACCCCGTCGGCTGGGCTGAGGAGAACTCGGTGTCGCTGACCCCACCCAACTGTGAGTGCGATGTTTTATTTATTTATTAGAAAAGATTCACCATCAGCACAAAAATGCAATCCAGAGTAATATGGGTATGGTTTTACCTCCTCCATAGTCGGTCCCTCAGAGGTTGATGATCGTGACCCCGCCTACTTAGTTGCCAATGATGAGCTGTCTCCAGGCATTTCCATCCTGCGCCCGTCTGAATGCTTCGTAGAACGGCATTTTCAGGGTTTTCCCAATTAGATCAGACTAACGTGTTGGTCTTCACGTGGTCTTTTGCCCTGTCTTTTCCCGATCAGGATAGCACTCTCGATAGGTTATCAGGTGGTTTCCGGGCAAGATGCCTAAAGTACCGTAAATATCGCCTGAGAACGAAAGTTGTGAGGCATTCCTTGACCCGTAGTTTTACTAAAACTATTATTATAAAGAGGCAATGATTCAGGAGGTAATCTCCTGAACGCGTCTGATAAAAAAAAACACAGTACTAATATTTAGAATTGGCCTTTAGAATGGACATTATTATACTTTATCGCTTTAAAATAAGTCCTAAACAGGATTCCTATCGAGCGAAGCTTAGCTTCTCGAGTGAGTGAGTGAGTGGTGACCAGGAACTGGGAGACGCAGCGAGGATAGTCGACAGCAGCTGTGACGACCTATTTAAGATCCGATTTAAAAAACAATTATATTCAGATTAAACCTTAAGTGTGTTTAATTTTATCAGATACAATTATATTTTATCGCTTCAAAATAAGTCAAAAACAGAATTCGTAGCAGGCAAAGCCTAGCTTCTCGAGTGAGTGTGAGTGAGTCATCATCATCATCACCAGCCTATATCAGTCCACTGCTGGACACAGGCTTCTCCAAAAGGTGGATTTTGCCATAATCGCCACGCTTGGCAGGCGGGTTGGCGATCGCAGTTTGGCCAATGGTGGAGAGGAGACGCTGCTGCCCGTCTTCTTGTGGCGGTTCTCCTGTAGTCGCCTCTTACGACACCCATAGGAAGAGAAGGGGTGGTGCAATTCTTTTAACGTGCCCGCACCACACGACACGTGAGTGAGTGGCGACACGCAGCAAGGGGCCTTTGAAGACCTATTCAAGTGGCGTTGAATGTGCGAAGTCGCTAAATACAAACTACCCTGAAACACTCTGTGGCGATTTATGGGGTAGGGCTAAGTCCAGCAGTAGATTTTAGGGCTGATTACTAGCTGGGCTTCATGCCCAGCTAGTAATAAATATTTAGTAAACAGCGTCGCCCAATACAAGACCTCCTGCTCATCATATTAGCTGGTGGTGAGGTCTGTGTCCTAAATACACCCAGGTCAGTTTGGGAATGTCTTATTCATTCATTATATCAGCCACAGGACGTCCACTGCTGAACATAGGCCTCCCCCAGTGACTTCTGTCATCGGGGCGTTGTTGCCATACTCGCCACGCTTGGCGCTCGCCAGCGCAGTTTTTTTATATTATTTTGCACGCAGACGCTGCTTCCCGTCTCGTGCTACAGGATTTAGTCGCCTCTTACGACACGCCTCCTGTCGGCGTCCCCACACGGCACATTATCATCTTATTCATTATCTAGCCTAATTTAATTCTATTTGACTGTAGCGAGACTGCGAGAGTCAGTGTTATCGCTGAGCCACATTAAAAACTTTACCTTAATTCATAACGATACTTACCTATGCTATAAAAATTGATTAAATGAAAGTATTTTGTCACGACGAAATTACATGGAAACGTAAAGTATGCCGTATTTTTTATTGAAATCTATTACATTCAATAAGTAGCTCTAGTTTTAGTCTTACTTAAACTTAATAAAAACTTTCTTTGACATCTAATTGGTTGCCATATGGAACACAATCTAAACTGTCGTGTTGTTGTCGAAGAATAAATTATTAAACGAGTTTATTGTAACTTTGAAACCCATATTTATTGATTAAATCTATAAATAAAGCTGTGTACGACAATAGTCGTCGGAATGAGGTATTAAAACTGTATCTTGGAATTTATTAGACAAGTAATGAGAAAAATACATATAAAACTTGCTAGCAACACTGATCGTTTAAAAAAAAATTAAAATCAATAATTTTAATAAATGAATGAATGAAAATCGTTTATTTGGAATAATTTATAATAATAAAAATTCACGTTTCATAATTTATAAACAGCCATGTACCAAATAGGCTCCCACTCAGCATATACCGAGTGCCGCGACGCTGGTTTTTTTTTCATCATAAATGTACGTAAAAGTAATATAATTTGTGAGGTTGTTAATCTTTTTGTTTGTTTCTTAAAATCCCATAGAACTCAACTGAGTTAATTGACTGCAATTAAATTTAATCAGTAAACTTACTTGCAGTCAGTATATTTTTTTTTTAGTGCAATAATTGATATCTGTATTAATTATTTGTACAACAATGATAATGCGGTAGGTAACCTACTAAACGTTAACGTGCGCATGCGCAGTGCACCGCGCGCATCCTTCAACTAGACGCTGCATTTCGATCGAGTCACATCGAGTGTGAATTATCATTTATCATTTTTGCCTTGTAAAAGTTAACATAAAATATCTCTATCCGTAACCACTAAATACACAATACGTGCAAAGTATAGGTGTAAACGGTTACAAGTAGCAAGGAAGTTTGTGTTTAGTATTCATAATATTTCCGTAAATGAGGATATAAGTTAGTTTATTAATGTGATGTTATCATCTCGCCCGTCCCAGCAATTACTCACTCGCAGGCGCACTGTCGGAGCGTGCGGTTGTGTTTTGCGGCTCAATTATGCTCGCGATGTCAGGTTAGATGTTACTTCAATTTTATTTGTTCAATAAAGAATCTTCAACATATATGTAATACCGTGCATTTTGTGAGTTTATTGCTTTCCTGTATTGTAATAGAAATAATATCATGATTTTTATCTCTTTTAACTATTTATGTTGTTCAGTTTTGTAATAGCAACAAGGTCTTACTTTATTGTAATGTTGATAATTAGTATTCATTTGAGATTGCTTTGTGAAATAAATTATCTAATATGACATTTTAAAGCACTAAAAACATTTATGTAAGCAACTCGTCAAAAAGAACAAAATTATCCCAGTCAAGGTTTTCTTAGTAGCATTAAAGCCACGTCCTGACTCTATCATAAGACAGAACAGCTCAATAGTATCAAATTATTACTCGTATGTCATCATCATAACACATATAAACAAATCCTTAAATCGATACGAAGATCAGAAGTAAATAAGGTCAACATCGATTTCCAAGATTTGATTGCACACTTAAAATAGTTAATTCCCAGTAAAGCTATTAAAAAGTTTATGGTTAACATAAGAAGATTAAAAGCATAGACTATTAATAGAGTTTGATGGTCTACACTTGATGAGTCGCCTTCCCGCTGGAATAGAATACACGGTGTATTTTTGTCTCCTGTTCAAATAAAACTTTTACTATCAAAAATAAACACACACAAACTGACTCGTTGCCGGTTTAGTATGGGGAAGAGTATGTGCGGCTTATTTTATCGAGTGAACATGTCTACAGCTTCCTCATTACTCTAAAACGAATTCTAAGCCTGCCATAGTTTAACGCATAATGAGAGCCATCGATACGTTCCAGTCATATAATTGCAGCAATCATATCTTCGTTACTATGAGGTGTTTTTTATGTGTCAGCCGACGAAACGTGTCTCCAGCTGACACATGCCGTTTAGGCAAACCAGTAAGGTTAGGGTTTCAGAATATAGTTAGAAATTTAACTAATAATGACAGCAATAATAGCCAAAAAAACTAGCCATCACACTGAAATACTGTTGAAATTACGATCGTAAAACTATGTGCGAGCTGGAGACCCATGTCTCTGGCTTGCACAGCTGTATCTTCGTAATTACTCAAGATACGATCATAATTTATACCTCAAAATTCGCGGTCTAATTGCAGCATTCGACTCCAAATATATCAAAACTTAATCTTGAATAGTTTAAGAGCTACGAACCGATAAGTATGTGTAAGCTGGAGACCCATGTCTCCAGCTTACACATGGTGAATTAGAGTAACTGTATAAGTTAGAGTTTCATTTTAAACATGAAATGATTCGTTGTAATAGCAGCACAAACGATGTTTAATTTCAAATCTCTGGGCCTCTTGGTTTCATAATAATAAGCCAAAACCTGTTTTCCCGCCAAAAAATTCAAAATAATGGCTCGGAAGCGGGCAAAGCGCGACGTTGCCGTTCCGTGCGCTACGCTATTGTAGTCGAGTTTGAACTCAAGAGCTAGTATTATTTGGAGTCATTTTAATTTGCGCTCTCGATCGTTTTTATTTCTATACTAAGAATGATAGACAAGGAGCCTTAAACATAAGGACAAAATAGTTCCTCCATAAGTTTTAATATTTAATTTTGATGGTAGTAATTTCACACGCGGATGATTTTATATTTTTCATTTTTTGATGAGAATGTAATTTGTTTTTTCACATTTCGCTAATTTACATTAAAAATATCATTCCAATTTGCAAACTAATCTATTCTATTGATTATTTTACTATTTCAATGTTTTTAAACAAAGTAAGTAATGGTTCAAAATAATATCTATGGTCGATCTCATAAGTTTTTTAACGGTATACGATAACCTTACATCCGCTCGTTATTTACACAGAAAAGCCATTTTGTCATCGGCTCGGACCGGGCCGACGATTGAAGTAAAGTAAATTAAAATATTCTTACGTTCCAAATTGCGCTAAAAGCACTGTCAGCGTAAAACCGACCAAATATAATAGTCACAATTAATATTACACAAAATAGGGTTTCTTTACCTACCTGTTGCATTTATATGGATTCGTGCTAATAGTGCTTTAGCGCAATTTGGAACAAAGGGTTATTATAGCGCGACTTCCGTTTGATACTGTATATATGGTAGACTCTGACTTATCTGTGGTATCTATAAGGATTAGCGTTGGGATTCCACCCGGGTATATTCCCAAAAATGGGAAAATATTCGGGAACATTCCTAATGAACCGGAAAATAAACGGGTGGATTCGATTGTTGATATGAAATTATTTAACTCAAAATAATGTTAAAGCTTAGGTTCTAAGCATTTTTGTTGTTATTTATTTACACATACAATAAAAAACAGTACCTTATAATCCATGAATTGATTCTTTAATCACAATAGGCAAATTATAAAACGTGTTTATTTTTCCAATCGATATTTATGATCTGTAGTTTTCTATTTACAAATTAAAGGTTTGCAAGTTACTAATTTAATAGGACAATCGATGGCTGAGCGACCCCATGTGAAAATGGCTGGTTTAGTTATCCATCGTGGCGTAGGTAGTAACTGAATTCACAGCATCATGCGGAGCGGAGCGGAGGGCATGCAGACCAAAAGTTAAGTTCTACCGGCAAGTTTACCTACATCGTGTGATTACGTGCCAACAATTTACCAATAGAAATAGGTATAAGTGTACCTACTATACGTTAAAATCTCTCCTATTTATTATTATTTTCTAGGTTTTCAGTGCGAATAAATTGATGAATATAGAAATTCTTAACATTTATTAAAAACTCCTATCTTGATTTATAAATAGATCATGAATGATTTAGAATTTACTGAGCAACACAAACTTTTAAAACATAAATAATATGTAATAATCTTACACATTATAACTTCTCTGTATTATAAGTACTTACTTAATATCATCTTAAAAATCACTCTAACTCGGGACTATCTATAGACTTAATAAAATATTTACGTCGTTTTATTTCCAAGTTCGCTCTAATAATTCTGACTGCTGTGTCATCTCACATTAGGAAAAAGTTTCAAGTCATATCATTGTAATAGAGTCCTAAAAATGGTGGCAAGTCTTATAATTACATAGACTTTTCGTCACTAGCTCCTAGTCTATCATTCTTAGTATTAGAAATAAAAACGATCGAGAGCGCAAATTAAAATGACTCCAAATAATAATAGCTCTTGAGTTCAAACTCGACTGCAATAGTGTAGCGCACGGAACGGCAACGTCGCGCTTTGCCCGCTTCCGAGCCATTTTTTTGAATTTTTTGGCGGGAAAACAGGTTTTGGCTTATAATTATGAAACCTAGAGGCCCAGAGATTTGAAATTAAGCATCGTTTGTGCTGCTATTACAACGAATCATTTCATGTTTAAATTGAAACTCTAACTTATACAGTTACTCTAATTCACCATGTGTAAGCTGGAGACATGGGTCTCCAGCTTACACATACTTATCGGTTCGTAGCTCTTAAACTATTCAAGATTAAGTTTTGATATATTTGGAGTCGAATGCTGCAATTCGACCGTGAATTTTGAGGTATAAATTATAATCGTATATTGAGTAATTACAAAGATACAGATGTGCAAGCCAGAGACATGGGTCTGCAGCTCGCACATAGTTTTACGATCGTAGTTTCAACAGTATTTCAGTGTGATGGCTAGTTTTTTTGGCTATCATTGCTGTCATTATTAGGTAAATTTCTAACTTTATTCTGAAACCCTAACCTTACTGGTTTGCCTAAACGGCATGTGTCAGCTGGAGACACGTTTCGTCGGCTGACACACAAAAAACACCTCATAGTAACGAAGATCTGATTGCTGCAATTATATGACTGGAACGTTTCGATGGCTCTCATTATGCGTTAAAGTATGGCAGGCATAGAATTCGTTTTAGAGTAATGAGGAAGCTGTAGACATGTTCACTTTTATCGATAGACGAGACAAATTTTTTCTTCGACGATATTTGTCGTTTTTCCTAATTACAGACGTCTCGAATCCTTTTTCTTAATATTTTTAGGGTCTCCCGTTCTTCGTAGCTACTTATTTTTACGTTATAACACGGCATTGCATGATATTTTGGTTTTTTCTTTGTCCGTCGAACGTCAAAAGTCGATAAAATGCCACGACAAAATTTTATCGTGTTGCGCATGCTAGCCCTGCAGGTCACTGTGTATATCGACAGCACTATCTTAGCTAGTACTTCTGAACAACTTTATGGTTTTCGCAATCATTCAGATTACTAAAGAAGGTTAAGTGCATAATACATTACGGCACATTAACTATTATCGCACACGTGCAAAGTCCGACCAGTTCGTTGGTTGTTCTTGTTAATAAAATAAGGACGAATTGTATTAATTTGTTTTCATTTTATAAGTAAATAAGTTAGTGAGTCTGTCTGTTATTTTGTATTATTTGTGTGTGACTTCTCGCTTTTATTTATTCTTCAGAGAAGACCTTCACCTTTTAGTAGTCGTTTACGACGCACATTGTTTAAAACTTGCAAATGCATATTGAAGGAAACGAAACGAAGAAATTAAAATAGGTTTAGTAGATATTGGACCTATTCGCAAAATGGCTTACGCCAAAAAAAACGACCTATTCTCGAAATGTCCTATTCTTAAATAGACCTTTTCGCATAATACCTCCCTCATTCTGCAAAGGACTCATTCCTACAATGCCTTATTCGTGAAATGACCTATTCTTAAAAGGACTGACTTTTTAAAATTCCTATTAGCTTTAAGTTTAACAGCAAATAATTGGTAACTATAAGGTACTCGTATATGGCCTTACTAAAAAAAAATAGACTAGTGTTAAACACTTGTCTAAAGATTAGGCAACCAATTTGAAATGTTTGTTAATAATATGTCTCGAATGTCTGATGTGTCAACATTTTAATTTGGTTGACTAATTTTAGACAAGTTTTTAACCCTAGTCCATCTTTTTTGTAGTAAGGCCATTATTGTTTATCATTAACCTTACTGAGTGCCGTGTGATGCCGGCACGTTAAAAGAATAGTACCACCCCTTCTTTTCCTATGGGTGTCGTAAGAGGCGACTACAGGAGAACCGCCACAAGAAGACGGGCAGCAGCGTCTCCTCTCCACCATTGGCCGAACTGCGATCGCCAACCCGCCTGCCAAGCGTGGCGATTATGACAAAATCCTCCTTTTGGAGAGGCCTGTGTCCAGCAGTGGACTGATATAGGCTGGTGATGATGATGAACCTTACTGTCAGATGTATTTGAGCCGCATTAAGGCCTCTACTATTTTGACGTCAGGCGATATTAGCCGAGAACAACTTCTACCGGTGCCTTCCGAAGCACGGAGTTGCTTGTTATACATGTCACAAAATATGGTCGGAACTGTCTCCTCCACTCACAACAGTAGTGTGGGTTGCTTACGGTAGTAATCACTACAAAGCGTTGCCGCCACTGAGCTACAAGCAGCTCTCCTTACATTCATGTGTTGTTGTACAGTTAGCAGCAATTAGATAGCGACATCCAAGGCTGTCAAATAGTTAGATACGGTCAAAGTGGTCAAAAATATCGATACACCCGAGACGCTCATATAGATAGAGACATTTCATTCGTCAAAAGTAACGGAATGCGCATGTCACCAATTACGTATTATTATTAGGTATTTGACAACATTATATATCGATATATTTGGACAGGCTGGGTGCACTCAATAATTTGAACACTTTGGCTGTATCGATGTTATTGACCACTTTGGCTGTATCTAACTATTTGACAGCCTTGGATGTCGCTATCTAATTGCTGCCGTCTGTATCTTTGGTAATTTGCTTAGTGGTGGTAGCTACCAATGCGCTGCCACCACTAAGCTACAAGCACTTCTCCTTACATTACTGAGGTGTTGTTGAGACTACTTCCATAGCTGAGAGGCGAACATGTCGGGGCGTCCTCATCTCTGAGGTACCGGGTTCGATTTCCGATCGGGTCAGCGTAGGAAACGAACTTTTCTATATTGTCTCCGTTCTGGGTGTTGTACCGTCGTTGTTTCTGATTTCTATAACACAAGTGCTTTAGCTACTTACGTTGGGGTAAGTCCAGATCTGACGCGCGCAGCACGTGTTCCTATGCAAGGCTTGTACAGTTCAGTTCAAGTTCCAGGCAGTACGAGTAACTCGCAGGTCGCGCGGCGCTTAGATTGCGCGCGTGTGCGCTTAGATTGTGCGCACGCGGCGCACGAACATAAAATGTATGCGCGTAGTTCGCGGGTATCTCGCGAGCTGTGCATTCGCCAGATCTGGACGTAGCCTTAAAATCAGATCAATATATGCGATGTCCAATATTAATTTGTATTTTTCATCCACCAGTCTACAAAGATCCCGACTCATTCTCATGGGCCACGTACCTGTCGGAGTCGGGCGCGTCGGCGGCGCCGCCCCGCGCTTTCAAGCCGCGCGCGCCGCAGGGCTTCAAGCCGGGGATGAAGCTGGAGGTCGTCGACCCCAGGGTGAGTGTAATAGCGGTACGGATAATAGTCTAGAGGTCAGGGGAACCATGACACAGGGGAGAATAGTTGAAAAATTGGCCAACTTTGGAGTAAATAACTATTCAAAAATCCTCCACAACAGCAATGCGATAGCGAAAATAAAGCATTCTGGCTTTAAAATCGCAAATTAATAGCAAAAACAAAGCAATCTACTGATAGTTCGGCTTCTAATATTAAGATGCCTACCTCTTAGATTGCTGGGCAATAGATTTTGACACGTGTCGAAACACACTATGCCGAAAATACTCGACCGAAGTTCAGCATGACTACGCCTGCAATGTATTCCAAATGATTAATGACACACTATGCCGAAATTACGTCGTGTTATAGCTTACAGCTAAAATTCAGTCGGGCGTAAGTTCGGCAGCGATTCGGCGGCAATGTTGTGTGTATAGCAACACATTATAAGCCACCGAAGTTCGGTTCGATTGCCGACACTGAATACACACACAAAGTTGCGCAACCGAATTTCAGCCGCGTAAGTTCGGCGCTTATGGTGTGTCATATCAGCCGAATACGCCGAAACGTAAAATCAGCCGCGCAACTTCGGTCGCTTATTTTCAGCATAGTGTGTTTCGACACTAAGCATTAATCGAGCGGTGACTGCGCTATTATTGCTGATTGCTAATTTTGATAATAAGGGTGCGGGTTGAATTATTTCATAATTTCGTCCTACTTTGTACAGGTGCCGTTCCTAATCCGCGTGGCGAGCGTGAGTGATGTGAAGGGCCACCAAGTGAAGATCGCGTTCGATGGGTGGCCGAGCGAGTTCGCCTGTTGGATGGACGACGACTCGCCCGACATACACCCCATCGGCTGGTGCCTCAAGACCGGCCATCCTCTGGAACCGCCGCTGAGTGAGTATACTTTATATGGTGACGGTTTCCAAGAGCTCAAGCCTAGTAAATGAAAGCAGCTTGGTTTCGCACACATGGATACGATCATAGGTGATTAATGATCCTTTTTTTGTTGTAGCGCCTGAAGAAGTCCGTACATCCGGGCCTTGCGGCGTAGGGGGTTGCCGTGGGCTTGGTTCGGCCCGTGGGGGCCCCCACAAGCAACACAACGCAGCCTCCACCTGCCCCTACAGGCCCCGCAAGCCCATCCCGCCGCCCGACCGCCTCTTGCCGCTCGAGCCCGCGTGCGACCGCGTGCTGCCTCGCTCGCGCCGGTACGTACAGAGCGAGACACAACACGACGCCCCCACCTGCCCCTACAGGCCCCCCAAGCCCCCATCCCCATATTGAATACTTTATCATATTTTAACATTCATTCCGATTTGCAGGATACCCAGTAAAACATCCAAATCGATTCACACGAGTACTCCGACCAGCGATTCTGCTAAAGACAAGTATGTTTTTAATTTCATATACTAAACATGAATATACATTTATCAAACAAAGCATTTATTCAAATCATCTTGTTCACAGAGAACGTCATTCATTGAAGGGTAGGCCGCCCAAACACAAACGCATGGAGGAAGTCAAAAATGATCTGGTAAGTTGTGGCCAGGGGCGTGAGGTGCATATAGGCAATTAGGCAGTGCCTACCTGATAATCGAAATGAGGTAGGCAGTAGGTACTTACAAATGTGGAGTATTGATGAAAACCACTGATTTTCATCAATAAAACACATTATGAGTATCTACTGCCTACCTCGAAATAAAATCAATGCTCGCTACTGGTTGTGGCAAAAGTTCATTTTTCAGTGAGTTTATTAAGTCATAAAGAAAGAGTAACTGTCTCATAAACAAAATCAGTTTAACATAATTAAAACTACATACAATGTGCTTGGAATTCAATGTCTCCTTGGGAGCTACGATGAAGATGTACCCGAAATAAATGAATAGGATTTCACTATCTCTGCCTGTCTCAGACTGCAAATTGATTCTTTATATCTTGTTTTCATCTTTTAAGCTCACTTTTACGCAGTCGGGTTTTTTGATTTTTTTAAATTAATTAATTTTATTCCATAGTGAATTTTACACCATTCATTTTAAATATGATTTAAATAACCGACAGAAATTGCTAACAACGAAATATTTATCAAATTAAACAATTTTTTGTCCGAAAAAGTTAACAAAGAAGTTTCGCACGGCGTTACGTATTTTTTATTTATTGGTGTTTACTGTCACGTAACTGTTAGCCAAATTTTATGAATTTGTTTCCAAAAATAATGAAAATCCATGTTCAAAATAAAAAATAACCTCGTTTTTTTTTGTTTTCTCCGTACCGTAATTTATTATTAGACATATTAAACAAGCCAATTTATGTGTAGTGCACACAAGCCTCCCCCCACCACCTTTTGACTAGAGACTCCAACCTCTACTGGCATAGGTATCCGAAGACGAGTCCGAGATCAGCGTCGGCGGTAAGCGATGGCGCGGCAGCGAGGGCTCGGGCCGGGACGAGCGGGACGCGTGCGACGAGCGGGACAGTAAGGAGCGGGACAGCAAGGAGCGGGACGCGTACGAGTCGCGGGACGCGCGCAACGAGCGACCTCTACCGAGGGCGCATTTGGAGAAACATATCTCGGAATTGGCGCTGCCGAATGATCCTACGACTTGGAATGAGGTAACTATACTATGAAATAATGAGATTAGTGGTTAATAGATGGGAACAAAACAAAAATAGAAGTAAACTTTTTGGGTGTATACAGTATGTTATTCTTTGCGAAATCGGTACCTATCCCTAAAAATTAGCGATCGGCAACAATCGCGCAGTCATCGCCTGATTTATGGTTAGTGTCAAAATCTATGACAGTAGATTGCTTTGTTTGTTTTTGTTTTTTGCTGTCAAATTGCGATTTTAAAGCCAGGATTTGTCGATTTTCGCTATCGCATTGCTTTTGCAAGATACGGAACTAGCAGGGCTAGCATGCGCGTATCGGTGATTTTATCGATAGACAAGACAAATTTTGTCTTCGACGATAATTTTGTCGTTTTCCCTAACCTAACGGATCACAGACGTCTCGAATCCTTTTTTAAATATTTTCAGGGTCTCCCGTTCTTCGTTGCCACTAATTTTTACGTTATAACACGGCATTGCCATGATAATTTGGCCTTTTCTTTGTTATCGTCGAAGACAAAACGCGACATATTTACGTCAAATGTCGATAAAATGCCACGATAAAATTTTATCGGGTTGCGCATGCTAGCCCTGCAGGATACCGGTCAGACATGAGGAGATCCGAGAACGAATAAAAGTAGTTGTCGTTGTCATAGCCCGACGGATTAGCAAGCTAGTGGTAATGGGCAAGATAATACATTGAAATATTGCGCACACGGGTTCGTATGATACTGGGGCCTAGTGTGCGATACTGTTATGGTAATTTGGGTTGATATTTAGCATGTTTTGTTGATAAATACGTTGACTACAGCCGGAGGATCCAAGCAAAAGCTATTTATTTGAAATAATTTATTTAAAAAGAAAATTACGAATTTAATTACAACTCATCACATCACCAGCCTATAACAGTCTACTGCTGGACACAGGCCTCTCCAAAAGGAGGATTTTGCCATAATCCGGTCAATGTGATCCATGCGGTCATATTCACTAGCGAACAGAGGCTTCTTATTGATTTAGGGTATGCTGCATTTCTATCATTTTTCGAATTTGTCATTTTACGAATCTGACATTTTGCTAATCTGGCATTTTGCGCCACCTGACATTTTGCGTTTCTGACATTATGCGCCTAAACCGATTGATTAAGTGTGTTTGTTGATGTGTAACAGAGGGAGGTGTCGCTGTTGGTGGGTCGCGTGGGCGGCGCGTGCGCGGGCGCGGCGTGCGCGGCGGCGCGGCTGCGCGGGGCCGAGCTGTGCATGGCCTCGCGCGACGAGCTCGTGGCCTGTCTGCGGCTGCGTCTGGGGCCCGCCGTCAAGGTACATATACATACAACCGCACATGCGCTCGCGCACACATACATACATGCACACGCGCACACATGTTTTCAGAAAGTCCTTAATTTGCTGTGATTGATTTGTTATTTATAATAATATTTATAAAACACCATATTATTTCTAACAAAATTTCTAACTTTCTCTGACATCACAGTTATAATTGTATAAGACTGCACTACAAGCTCCATTGCTTGAATTAAATACTAGTACTAAATATATATATTTTCTTTTTATATCATATAAACGTTATCAACAAGCTAACGATAAAATAATATATTAATAGTTTATAAATTGTACCGATTGTATAATGATGACTGTTGTGCCAAAATAAATGAAAAAAAATGTACACATACATGCACATACACATCCACACACACATACACACAAACACACACACACACACACACACACACACATGCAGAAACACGTGGTAGGTAATGAGTTTTTTGGTATACTGTCAAAAAGATAATGTCAATTTTCAATCCTACAACTACTACATGATATTTGCCAACTATAACTGGATTCCGAATTGCACTAAAAGCACTTTCAGTACGACACCGACCATATATAATAGTCACAAATATTACACATCTATATGGATTCGTGCTAATAGTGCTTTTAGTGCAATTCGGAACAATTAGTATGTTGACTTACTAATACGAGATATCTATACTATAACCACTGATCAAGGCAATATACAGATGCCCCATCCCATACTAAAAAACTGGACCGCCCTAAATCGGGCAGACCTGCGGGCTATTTTTTTATTTTCGCGTGTTCGCTAGATGTCGCATGCGCCGGCCAGACATTTAGGTCGTCACTCGAGCAACTCGAAATGTAAGAATATAACTGGCGACTTATTACAACGTATAATCAATAGATGGCGCTGCAAACAATTTACTTTTAATGTATTTTATCGCATCCCAAAATTATTATTTTTTTGTATCACAAGAAAGTAAATATTAAACTACGTAGAAATATTTTTTTATATCTTTTTCTTCCGAATTCAGAACAATACGGCTGATACATTGAACTCTGTCTCTTTTTGTCAAAATGTCAATAACCTCATCGTTTATATTTTTAATAACTGAACTGCAGTGTTTACTGCACAAGCTAAACTGGATTTTATATCGTCATGATGACACCAAACAATGACGATTACCCTTTTCAATACTTGAAATGACATTGCGCCTCGTCGATGCTGCAACTGCAAAAATGACTAGAGTCGAATGTTCTGCGCTCGCCGCACACCTTGTTTGTTAGACGCTTTTAAAAGTACATATTATAGACAGAAACGGCAGTGTGGAGGGAGCGGTTAACAAACAACTTACCTACCTAATTTAATTTTATATTTTTAACTCCTCAGAAGTCCAATTACCGATAAATTATTCAAGTCGGGCTATTTATTAGGTATCTGTCAGTTACAGTCCGTAATCTATCAGTATACGATCAGGGCATTGTCACACTTTATATCATAATGTAATCTAATAGAACGCAATATTTCATATTCATAGAATCATTATCTACCTATTAACGATCCGCAAGGCGCCACGCCATGCCACACAGGCATCCAACAAAACAAGTCGCCATAATGGACCTTGACAGTCAAAGTAAAAGGAGCTCTCGTTCGTGGCTGTTTCGGCGTAGGTATTATCGTTTCTGGAGACTGGGCGGTGCGGTGGTAGGCTATTATGAAAGTGTGTGTGCGATGCGTGCGCGCGTGCGTAGTCATAGAGAGTTGCAAGCTAATTTGCTCCTAAGTCCCTGAGTCGGAGTAGCTGGACTTCGCTCGCTAGACTCGCTCTGCTTCATGCATTCATCAATTTATGAAATGAAATGCGCATGATCTATGATTTCGCCGAGTGCGATTTGGAGCAGTCTATAATATGAAAGAAATTTGCAGGTGTGAACAATGGAATTCATTTCATATGATTTTTCTCCTGCTATTCATGAAATCTTCCATGCCAACAGTACCTACTTACTATTCAACCGAAGAAAGCCTTTAGTGCTTAAGCCAATAAGACCAAAATGAGTTATATAACTATCGACATCTGCAAGGAATAACATTGTAACTCACTTTTTGTTATTTTTGCGTTAGTCATAATTTCCGTGAAAAAACATAAGGATTATAACAGTATATTTTTTGCAAAAAGAAAAAACTAAGTATTATATTTTATCGCTCAATCAACTGTTGCTTCTTTTCTAGATTATAAGATGCACACACATAGCGCAGCATTTTTAAAACAAAATTTCAGAACCAAAAGGCTCAAAATGCCCAAATTGATCGTTGCAGTGGCTTAGACGCCGATTTGCAATGATTGTAGCTGACTACTTGCACACAGTTAATGTTAATTAGTGTCCGACCGAAACATGTTTTTTGGCGCTCTTTCGGGAGGCCTACGTCCAGCAGTGGCCTGCAATAGGCTGAAATGTCATCATCGACAAGCTAATAATTAAAGTTTTAGGGGAGTACAGTCATACATCATAGTCTAAAAAAAACCCCGGGTGGTCAGACAGACGGACACAACGAAACTATAAGGATTCCTTAAGAATCTGTAGCTTGTCACTACTACCAAATTTATTATTCCCAATGTGAGGTAGGTTCACGTTATTATAATACTAGAAATTAAAATAAAATTGCCGTGCCGAGCTTGAGATTAAAAAGTTGGTATTTTATTTATGGGGAATGGTATAAAATTGTTTGAGTGTTTTGCGCCGCTTCTTCTTATCTCCAGCCGATATGTAGTCCCGAAGCGGTGGTAGGGCTAAGTTATATTTTGTGACCTGTAAAAGTGCCCGGAGGGTATCCTTCCATTTGGCCAAATTATTACTACTAAGTAATTATTTGTGAACCAATACTTTACGTGCAATATTTTGGGATGAGTATGTTTTGCTAAACCATTTGACTAAATAATAATTGGTGAAATGAAACATTGGCAAGCAATTATGTGTTAAACAATAACTAGCCTAAAGCCTTTACTAACTGTAAAAATGCGAAAAGTGGTTTTGTCAAATGTTTTTTTGCCAAATGATAATTTGGGAAAGATAGTTTGGGATGTGATACTTCGGGAAACGTTTTTTTGGCAAAACATTAGTAATCCTGCCCGGAGCAGGGCTTATACAGGTTGACTCTTTTATCACCATCCAAACTTTTTGGGAAGACTCCCGTGATACAAACTTACAACTTTTTCTATTGAACTAACATTCTGACGTCTTCTCAGAAGGTTTGGACAGTGATTAAAAAGTCTACTTGAAAAAACCTGAAATAAATCATTTCATTTAATTTCGATGCGCCGTTTATTTCACCATCAGCAGCCCATTATGTAGTCCCGGAGCGGTGATTGGGCGAAGTTATATTTATTCCATTTAAAAAACTTTAGTAAAAATTGGCCTTAGAGCATGAAATAATAAATAAAAAGCAAACAAATAAAATTAAATAACTTTTTATTACAAGTGCACATTTACACCAGTTATGGCACGAATAATCCTCATCGACATATTATTTTGATGTGTTAAAGAACATCAGAAATCTCGTTAAAAAATAAGAGCTAGGCAAACTAATTAATCATTGATAAGTAACCACCTTTCCTAACAGATAATTGATAAAAATGTACTTAGTAAGCCAAACTTTTAAAATAATTACTCGTTTTGCAATATTCTTAATTTTGAAGCTGATTTTAATGATTTTTTCCGTGCTTTACAATAATCATGAATCTTAACTTCTAATAATTTCTTAATCAAGTAATCAAAGTGATTGGAATCGTGGTAATCAACTGGGGGGTTTATTTTGCTTTTAAATCGTTGCATTAAATCAGCCACTAGATCAACTTGAAATAATCCTTTAATATTTTCAGTATAAAAATCTAACAACTGATTCACTAGCTGAAATAAATAATCACTTGGCGATTTGAGTGTGGGCGTTATTATATTCGAGTATGTTTTATTAATCAACAGTAATTGCTTTTTATCTAATAAATCAACCTCGTTTTTTAACAAAATATTCTTGCAATCCATACAATCAAATTTATCAACACATGATTTACCCAACCACCCAGCAAAATACACAATCGAACACGTTTCTATTGAAACTGAGTCTTCGGCAAGATTAGACAATCTTCTCAATTCAGAATCAGTGCCTAATCCTTCTGTTTCGTTTGCAATGGGACTGAAACTTAGAAGTTCTTTTTCTAATGCACCCCCAACTCTGTCATCTGTATTGTTTTGTTTTGTTACAGATGATGATAACGTTGGATTCGAGTCCATACGATCTGAATTTTGCTGGGCAGATAAAAACAATTCTTGATCAGACTCACAATTCGTTTTATCAAATTTCATTAAATTATTTAATAAATTTGAACGAAAAAATGATCTTAGCGATTTTGATGTGGGATTCCTGTTACATCCTCCTTTCAGTCGGTAAATACCAAATAAATTTTCAATCACATCTTGATTTAATCTATAGGTCATGAGAAATTTGATGCCAGTGCCTTCGGTAAATTCTTCGGCCGAGAGCTGAAGAACAGCATTGATAGTTTGAACCGTACCATCAAAACATGGAGGACGAGTCATTTTTTGTTGATTTTTACGATCATATGTTATTTTATTTAAGTTCATAAACAATTCTTTACTTTTGACTAAAGTTTGATTGACTAGAGATTTTCGATTATTTGTCATTGCGCACCTGTATGGATTAGGATCAAATTTATTTTTTGAATTCAAACAATCAAATAAATCATTCGACAATTGAACAAAATCAGCTGTATGTAAACATTTACTTTTATTTTCTTTATCAATATTATATACATGAATTATATCATTATATGAAATTCGACTACCATTCAAATCAAAATCATTGTTAAGTAAATTATTCCTGATATTTTTGATTAAATGAGGTGTATCAAAAATAGCAAAAATCTTATGTCCATTGATGAAAAAAAAAGGTGAATCAACACTTGCTCCCAAATTTTTAATCATCTTCACATTTGTAGTGGCTTGATCACATACTGTTACCTTTGGTAACAAGCCACTTTCAAATAATTTATTAATCACAGATTTAAGAATCATTTCTAATTTATTTGAATCAACTGTTTTTGAAGATAAAAAATATGCCACTGGAATCTTCCAGTTTGCATAGATGCCCCGGGCGATAAATACTAAAGCATATTTTGCTTCATTTGCATTCCGATCCCCACCACCAAAATCTTCAAAACCCTCAATCAAATCATATTTACTAGTATATTCTAAATCAACCATTATACTCATTTCATCAAAGCATAAAGTACAAGCCCTCTCCTTAATAGGTTTATCGGAAAATTTTTCTTTAATATTATCAAATATTTCTTGATTGAGTCCTGGGAGACAATTAGTTTTTTGGAGCCAACGTTGTATGGTAGATGGAGATGCTAATACTACTCCTGATGTAATCAAAAATTTGTACGCAGCAGGCGATTTATAATATAGTGACATGCAAATTTTTTTTTCCTCATCAGTCCATGGTTTTTGGAAGATCTTAGTTGCATTTTAGTAATCATTCTGCTTGTTTCACTTTTGAAATGATATTTACTTAAATCAATAATATTTTTATTTGAAGATTTTTTCCTCGAAGATGTGTTTTGAACTTTAAGACGTTTTATCACTTTCTTAAATTTGACCACAAGTGTTTTTAATTTTTTACACCTCGGCGTGTCTTGCTTCTCCTCATTTTGATTAAGTTTCCTCTTCTTTGGTGTACTCCAGTAGATTTTTTCATTTACACTTTCGGTGTCTTCTGGGACTTCGCAGAACAGTCTCTTGTTTCTATATACTTTTTTTGGGGTCAGCACTTTTAAATAAGGTGAACCTAAAAATAAATCAAAGTATAAGTATATAAAATATAAAAGATTTCATAAAGTAATACGGGATTGGAGCCGAACCATAGAATACATATGGCAGGCGCTATCGCTTCGATAAAACTTAAGTTTTATACAATACTCTTATTTCATTTATACATACTTATTTAAATGTTTAAAATAATTATAATTTGGTAAGTAATTAATAATAATTGGAGACAGGTATCTTTAATTTGAGGTGTTTGAAGTTTTGCGCTTTTTCATTAACACGTTGTATATATTTTAGTGGAACAATGACGTAACTGTAGGTGTCGCATATATTTGTATTATTTGAACTACAAAATACAAAAACATTATGATTTATTAATATTTAAATAAATGTAACCAGGCCATAATCATCTAAAAATATTATCTTTAAAAAGTTACATGGTTATCTAAAAATAAAAAAAATTCAAATGCATTTATCTCGGTTGTATAGTATTTGCACTTATGTCATTGTAATTCTTAGGGTACGAATTATTGAATTGATTTTAAAACGCCTAGTTGGCTTTGAACCTGTTAAGTTTCCGTATTCTAAAATGCGCTGCCTTCAGCTGTAGCACAGTAGATTGTAAGCAACTTCTAATGGCAAAAAAATATTTTTTATTGTTTATTTACTTACTATAATAATTAAAATCAAATCTATTACTATATAATCTATAATTAAAATAATTAAAATCAAAAGATTTTTTTTCCATAAAATATTTTTAGTTATTTTAGTTTATTTTTTCAAAATGAACATTTTAAAGTTTTTTTTACTGTATTATAAGAAACCGGCCAAATGAACGAACATAAGAACGAGCAAAAAAATCACGTTTATTGTATGCGAGGCCCCTTAAACATTTATTTTATACTGGTTTTTAGTATTTGTTGTTGTAGCGGCAACAGAAATATACTGTTACTGTACTGATTTCATCATCTGTCAAAATTTCAACTGTTTAACTATCATGGTTTATGAGATAAGCCTGGAGTCGAGACAGACAGACAGCGGAGTCTTAGTAATCCCGGGTTCCGATTTACCCTTTTGGTACGGGACCCTAAAACCTAAGTGCGTGTAGTGCCTCGTGTAGTATAGGATTCCGGAGTTGCCCGTCATTACCACAATACTTCATTTAAGTCACTTTTAATGTTTTTCTCTTAGGAGTGAGAGTGTTTTATTATTTTATTATTATTGTTAATGTGGATGTTGTATTGATTATTATTATTAATTTATCTGTATCTTAATTGGTCTTATGTAGTTGACTGAATAATTGCATATTATTATTTGAATTGGAATTTTTGAACGACTAAGTAAAACGACAATTACTCTTTAAGTAACTGATATCACAAACACTGCGACACAAGAATTTTATATATTATATAACTTACTATTTTAGAAGTTAAAACATACATAATAAAAATACTCATTAAGAATAATTAATTTCTACCAAACAATCTTTTTTATTTTTTTAATAAAATATTTAGTAAAAATATTACATTCTCATTAAGGGCATTATTATTATACCACATCCTGTTAGCCTTTAAATAAATTGATTGAGCAAATGCTTTGGAGCTATTTTATTGAATATATTTTGACAATATCCAATTTATAGCCATATCCCACTTTTACTTTTTTTAAATAAAGTACTAACACTAATTAAACACTTCTAAACAAGAAAAATCAAAAATTTATAAAATTTAAAAGGTAAAGGAGCATGTTACAAAAAGTTGAGCATTTATTTCAGTTCTCACAATTAATAATAAACTCAAGTTTCTTTGGCGCCAGCACTAGGATGGAATTTAGATTCCAAAATATTACATAGAATAGAATTATTTATATTTACACCTACCTGCTGAGGAAATAGGCGAGTGATCTAATGCTTCAGGTTCCTGATACGGTTCTGGTATAGCAGTTTTACGCAGTTGTTTCCTGGCACCAAACTCATTACGTTTGTATCGATTGTTAAAATGATCAATGCATAAATATCTTGACCGCAATCTTTGAGGAGGCAAATGGGCTATGGTCATATTACCTAAAATCATGTACAAAATTTGAAGTTATGGCAGAAGTGAAATTAACTATAAATGATGCTTATACCAGCGGCAGGGCTACAAAGTAAATATTTATCAATTGAACGATTAAAAAAACAAATGGAAACAAGTAAACTGATGTACATTTTTGCTTACCACAATTAGTCAGCCAAATTTTCAAGCGATTAGCGTCATTCCAAGGGAAACGGAACATTGCTTTTATCTCTGATGTGTTATTACACCTAAAATAAGAGCACTTGTGCGCAGGCATTTTGTTTTTAGAACCTTGTTGCCTAGATTAAATCCGTTTCCACAAGCCAGGTCGTCGTACGAGATAATCACGGAGTCCAGGATGGAATAGCTAATGGTCAATATAAGAAACAGCCGAGTTCGAGTCCAGTTAAGCAGCGCAAGTCGTCGTTCAAATAAAAAAAAATAAAAAAAAATATATTGGACAACATCACATACATTGCTCTGATCCTAAGGTAAGTTGCTAAAGCACTTGTGTTATAGAAATCAGAAACAACGACGGTACCACAACACCCAGACCCGAGACAATATAGAAAAGTTCGTTTTCTACATTGACTCGACCGGGGATCGAACCCGGAACCTCAGAGATGGCGGCGCCATTTAAAGTCCGGCGTGCTCGCCTCTCGGCTACGGAGGTCGTCAAGCCTAAAAAAACCCTATTTTGTGTAATATTTGTGAATATAATAAAGCAAGGCGCAATTGGGAATGCGGCCTTAGTTACTAGGCCTAACATATTGGGATTGGTCTCAAATCACTGTTTAAAGACATTTTAAAAATAATTCAGTATTTATGTAGGTGTGTCAGATATTAATGTAAGATGGGCATGCGCAGCAATTTCGTTGCAAACTTCCCACCAGTATGTTTTATTACACTTAATTTACCGTCATCGGACACACTATGCTAAATAAGTAAAGAGAGAGAGTCTGAAGAAAGTAACAAATCAAGATTCAGTTCAAAACTAAAAGTTTTCAAAGTATTCAAACTTCAAACTGACATTTGCGTTTCGTTGATCAAGTGATCGTTTAAAAACTTTTGTAAAAAATATTTTAAGTTAAACGCAAATGTAGTTATATTTTTTAAAGTGATATTAATAGTAATAGAAAATACAATGAATTAATTCAATATTGTAATTTGACAAAGTAAATAAACAAAATTTTTTCGCTATAATCCAATCCAACAATGGAAACGTAAAATAGCGCCATCTATTGACAATGTATCTATTATCCAAACGACCTGCTTATCTAATTTTATAACTTAGTACAACATTTTTTCGGTAGGAGTATGAGAAAAGCACTCATCGTTTTTAAAAAATACGGAAAGTTAGTTAGATTTTGTATTTTCTCATTTTTCGTATTTTGTTTTATATTTCCGATTATAAGATATTTTTTGAATACCTATTCTTGTTCGATTTTTAATTTTACACAAATGCCTATGAAAATTCGATACTTGTAACGCCATCTTTTTGATAGATTTATAACAATTCTCGATTAGTTCTTAATGAGACCCCGTGCTATAACATAGAAATTGAGTTACACCTAATTACAAAATGTAATTTGTCCTTCGCAGGTTTACGCAGCCGTCCGTCTCCTCCGCGAAACGTGCGCGGCGTACTCGTGATGCCGGGAGCTGCGCCACCGCGCTCTACACATCCTCGTCTGAGTGTGTGAACAGTGAACACTAGTGTTGTGACGGATCCGTGTACCGCGGGGTTGTGTGCGACTGTGTTGTGTTGAAACGCTATAGCATCAGTGACAAGACTTAAGTGTTTACTCTAATTTGTTGCTCGTACCAGACTGCCGATTTGGCAAAGATTTTGTTAACTGTTATAGTGACCTTACTAAGTCCATGTGTCTAGTGAACTCTAGTTTCGTTGTGTTAACCATTTGCTAGATAAAAAAGCAAAATGGATAGATAAAACTATCATTCAGAAAAAAATACAGTCATACTAAATGATGTATTTATCAGCCATAAAGTGAAGACAAGGATGATAAAATTAATAAAGTGTGACTTGCAATGCCTATTAAAATAGATGTGTTTTGTTTTGGACTATTAGTGAAGTGACACATTGAATATTTGATATTCATTGTTTGTACAGAACATCACTATTTAGAATAATCTTGACTTGTTTGGGACATGTTGTGTGCGTAACTGTGAATATCTTGGAGGTGTACATTAATAACAAATTGTGTAGTGTACAGCAGAGTTCATACTATAGAGAGTATTATATTAACGAATTTATGGTAACATCATTTGAAATTTTCGGACAATTGCACAAAACTAGATTAGGGTCAAACTACATCTTAATCAAAATTAGAATCTTGATCATTACTGACAGATACTTCTAGGGAGAACCTAGAACCTATAACGTAAATCATGCTTTAAATGTGGGGGTTGTGAATATGCAATCTATTTGGTGTCATGTTTAAAGGACTGTTTCTATTGTTAGATAATTAGGTCAAAATTTCAATCATAAACTAAATAAATTATACATTTAAATCATTTGGCAACCACAAAATAATGTTGGCAATTATTTTCTCTGCTATATTTCAAAGTTAATCTAAATTAGGGAATCGGAATTTTAATATAATGCAGGTTTATATTTTTAGTGTCATTGAAAATTTGGGTACGAAACCAAAGATGGTGCGGAGAATTAAAAGTTAAAAGCTGCAATATTAATAAGTTAAAACTAGAATCAAGTTTACTTTTTACTTAATTGTTCTTACAAAATATGTGCTATTATTATTGTTTATGTACTCACACTAGGATAATTTCTGTAGTTGCCCTAGCAGCTTATTACTGATGATTTTGTAAATATAACTAAGGTTCCTGTGCAATTTAGTGTTACAAAATAATTTTATTTTGTTTAAGTTCTGTATAAGTTGTGCTGAAATTATACACTTAGTTGTTAATTGCGTGATGATAAATATGATAATAGTCATCTTATTTAAAGTATATTAAATAATCATAGCAATGATATTCCTTTTGTCGAACCATAATCACATGAAATCATACATAAGCAATAGAATTTTATTTAATTGTGTGCCTCTGGCAAGAGGCTTCTATTTTAATAATGTGAATTATTCATTTTATGGAATAATTTCTAGATGTAAGTTTAAATTACATGCTTATTTTTTTTACATTTGAGACACCATGTAGTATTTTAATTAATATATTTGAAGTAGATACTAATATTTTGTTCCAGTCATTACATGGTATAAAATTGTGTGTAAAAGTAGGTATTTCAAGTATTAATATGAAAACCAATATTTTTTCCAGGTCTTGATGAAATGGCCAGTTTATTTTTGGTTTATTTAAAAAAGGTAAATCTAAATTTAAATCCTCAAGCGGTGAAGAAGGATAATAGTTGATCTTATACTTGTATATTTAGGCAATCTAAAACTGTACAGGTTTCAACATATTTGATGAAATTGTTACATTACATGTTTCTAAAAAGCTGTAAATAGCGGTACCTTGTTTGTAGGCTACTATAGGTATTTTTTTAGTGGCCATGTACAAAGTGAGATAATACCTTTAGTGTAAGTTTTTACACCGCATTTAGCATAAGGAAAGTGCCATTTCGATTGGTACGAACTTCTAAACTGTTGTTCTATAATTTAATAAAAAACCGTGAAAGTCGTCTATTTGTTTTAATTCATTCGAGACCCGAAGTACTCCTAGTCTTAATTTTTGTTACATTGTTTTTAAGGGGCAAAAAAAGTTGAGATAGAAACATAATTTTCTTGTAAACAGAGGTCCAATAAATTATTACCATATCCCATAATTACTGTTTTGTTATACTGACCAATAATATACCATTCGGGGACTTATATCCGGGGGGAATATATACCATTCGGGTACCTTACCCTCTAGCTACAGTGGCGTCGCCAATTTACGCTATTTTACGGACATTTAACGTTCTACTTACTGGTGCTAGACTCTATACTGGACCATGCTTACATGACCATGTCCGGATTTATTCGGATTCATGTAGTCCGAGCCTAAGTCGTCAACTGGTCGAATGCTTTTGAATTCGCAGCTACAAACTGGTGAAGAATTCATAAATGAATGGCAGGCGCAAAATCATATGAAATGAATTTCTTTTTCATATAGACTTGCTATTTGTTTTTTCATTTCGACTTAAAATCGCATTTTGCGAAATCATAGATCATGAGCATTTCGGGTTCACCACTACTCAGAGATTTCATGTTAGAAATAGACAAACATGTTAGTTATGCGATCATAGGTGACGACGATAATGGGCATTTTATAAGAACTTTAAACTTATGGTCGTAAAGTTTAGAATTGTTTGTCATGATTCTTGCGTACAAGTAGCAGGTTTCAACCTGCTTGTTTGTTGAATTTTATGATAAGTGCCGTAAGGTTGAGGCTCGGTCTATACTCAGCTGGAAACTGGACAGGGTTAATGCGGATTCAATCCATCGCTTAAGCAATAAGGTCGTTTTTTGAACTGATTCCGGCAGCGTATAGACCGAGCCTTAGATTATCTTGAAATGATTTTGTAGCAGGTCGGAGCAACCGTTCACAAAATTCATATCTCATTTTAAGTAGCAAATAGCAAAAAGTGTTACTTTATGACAGTGCGAAAAAACCATTGTCAATGTGATTTAATAGGAATAAAAAAAATGTGTGCGTGTACTAGTGTACACACGTAAGAAGTGAAACTTCTTTATGGCCTTATTTTTCGAAAAATGATCTACATGCAACTTTCCAGAAATTGGTTAAATAAAGTTAAATTAGAAAAGATGGCGCGTAACGGAAAAATGTGACGCGTAACCGAAAAATGTGACGGTAAATTTTTTTCCAACGCCGATAAAGAAGTTTCACTTCAAAAATCATTTTATGAAAAGAAAATGAATTAAAAGTAGATCATTTTCATGACTATAAAAAGCATGAATTTAATGTGATTGCAGTCCATATTTATTTCAGGTCAGTGCATTGATGGTTTCTTGGATGGGACAGGTAGTCCAGCGGAAATTTCACAGGTCAGTGTTCATCTGGTTGTAAAAAAAACAAACGTCAAATTTATTTGTCTGTGGTTTGTGTCGGCCAAAAAAAGCGTTTTCGGGATTTTATTTCGGAGTATTGCCCTGTTTTGTGCCTAACTATCGGTGATTTATATTATAAACTGGATTTAAAATGGCTCTCTATTGTGCCAGTAAGTGTAATATTTCATGTTTTTGGGGTTTATGGAATAATAACAAATAAATAACAGACGCGCGAACCGGATGATTTCGTATATCTTTGTTTCGTAAATTTTTCATAAAATATCTTACTTTAGGCGTTTGAATAGTGTTTTAACTATTATCGTAACGCTTAAGTCTGTTTTGATAAATTTATAACAAATAAAGTGCAAATTGTAAACAATTTAATATGATAACCTAACTTTTTGTATTGTAGTATCTAATGAGGTCCCTGAAATGCCAGTGGTGTCCCCATCATCAGGGGCTGTGTTCGAAAAGCGCATTATTGAAAAATACATCATTGAGAATGGAGTTGACCCAATAAATGGTAAAGAACTCCGAGTTGAGGACCTTATTGAAATCAAAAGTAAGTATCAAATATTTCTATATCATATCTATTAAATTAATGAAGATGTATATCAGTTTTGATCAAATATCAGCTTAAAGATTCACAGCTAGCCTTCGAATACTGTGTAAAAAAACTTTGTACCAACCGTTTACACTTAAAAACATGAAAAAAAAATACCATGAAAATAGCTTGTTTTAAAAAAATACTACTTGAGTGTATAAAAAATACTTTGTTTAGTTTCTAACTATTGCTCAAAATATTCTATCCCTAAAATGTCCCTAAAAGATGTCTTTTGCCAAATGAGAACAATTTAGAACAGGTATGGCCAACTACCATAATGGATCGATCACGGCTATTAGTTCAGTTGATCATGGCAAGGCAAAAAATTCTTAATTGTTTACTGAATTATACTGTTTCATTAATAATTTTAAGGGGTATGTAATAAGTAGATCTCACAGGGTGTCGTCAGTAAACAGCAGATCTTGGGTCTAAACAAGTTGGTCACCCCTGATTTAGAAGCTCTTAACACCATTCCATGTTTGTGTAGCTCCTCCGATCGTGAAGCCCAAGCCGCCCAGTGCGACATCTATCCCAGCCACACTAAAAAGCATGCAAGATGAGTGGGACGCACTCATGTTGCACACATTTACACAGCGCCAGCAGCTGCAGACGGCAAGACAGGCAAGTTTTATTTGTATTGATATGTGAACACTTCAATAATAATGGTGACTTAGGCCTATTACAATTTAATTAAACAAGGAACTAGAAATACAGAAAAACAGTAAAATAAAATAATGTGGCATTATTCTCACATTATGTTATTTTACTGTTAAATTTAATTGTGTGTAAGCGATGGATAAATGATAAAGACAGAATTAAATTAAGCAAGTAGTAGCAACTGCTAGTGTCCCTTGTGTCTTGAAAATATTGTAAATAGAGCTACATCTCCATTGACCTAGATGTTTCTACAAAGTTACCTAAATGTCAGTGCCTTCCAGTGGCGAGCATTGCTTTTATTTCGAGGTAGGCAATGATACTTACTAATGTGTTTTATTGATGAAAATCAGTGGTTTTCACCAATAAAACACATTTGTAAGTACCTACTGCCTACCTCATTTTATTTACCAGGTAGGCACTGCCGAATTGCCTATATGCACCGCACGCCCCTGGTGCCTTCATAGTTTTTAAAAGAAAGGGGCTAAATAAAAAATACTTTCTGAATAGGAGCTTAGCCACGCATTATATCAGCATGATGCAGCATGCCGAGTGATAGCTCGACTGACCAAGGAGGTGACGGCAGCCCGAGAGGCGCTCGCCACATTGAAGCCTCAAGCCGGCATTGTAGCACCCCAGCCTACACACCAGGTATTTGTCATTTTTATTTTACTTAATTGTCAATTTGTCATTTTTACATTTAATTTATTGTATATTTATTGAAAAACAAACAGCTTTTAAATTTCACAGTATAAGGTTATGAAATATGTCATTTCTTTTCACCTTTAAAATATGTAAATATACATTGTAGATCTGTATTAATGTTTCATTGGTAAAAAGCTCTAAATTAATTGGCTTGATTGTGTCGATTGAGTTGCCATCTGTTGATCCTTGCTTATAGCGTGTACATAAAAAACTAAAATCGATATTCTAAACTCATGCTACCACACGCACACGGACAACAGAGAGCAAACAGCAAAGCAAAAAGCAGAAAGGAGAGAGTGTACCTTGCTTCGTTTTCAGACAAATAACAACCAAAGTTGCCTGCCTGTTCTCAGGATCGCATAAGTGAAAACCCTACCCTGGCATACGCTGCGGAAGACGCGCGCGGCAAGCGTAATCCTTTTTCCACGTGCGTCATAGAGCAACAATGTACTTTTCTCCTCAGGCGGAGGCAGCGGCGGGCGGCGGCGGCGCAGTCGCAGTTGGCATGTCGAGCGAGGTGGTGTCCCGGCTGCAGGAGCGCGCCACCGCACTCACGCAGGAGCGCAAGCGGCGCGGCCGCACCGTGCCCGAGGCGCTGCTGGCGCCCGACCAGATCAGAGCCTTCCTCACGCTCGCCTCGCATCCCGTGAGTAAACATCATATAATTATAATAAATAATAAATATTGGACATTTAAGGTGCAAAAGCGTTGCGTAAGGGCTATTAATAGGGCATGGTTTCTTGATTCCAGAGATTTCCAGTTTTCATCTCCTATAGTTCAATTCTAAAACAATAATATTATCCTACAAAGTCAAAGTAATTTATTTCTGCAAATTGGCCGCCAATGGCACTTTAACATGTACCATTTTTTTTCCCTACCACCGCTTCGGTATTACACATCGGCTGTTGATGAGAAGAAGCGGCGCAACAAACTCAGTCACCTTCGTCAGCCTGGTTTTATTACAGGAAATACAATTACAATATAGTGTAAGTGCAAGCTAGGCAGGTTATTAAGTCCATGCACTCTTGTCGTTCAGGGTCTGCACTCCGCCAGTGTGCCCGGCATCCTGGCCCTGGACATCAACCCGTCGGACCACAGCAAGCTGCTGACGGGCGGCAACGACCGCAACGCCACCGTCTTCAACAAGGACACGGAACAAGTCGTGGCCATCCTCAAGGGCCACACCAAAAAGGTCACCAGGGTCATTTACCATCCAGACGAGGATACGGTTATTACTGCCTCGCCGGATCATACTATCAGAGTATGGAATGTGCCTATGTGAGTAACACCTCCTTAGAGTAAGTTGTAATCATAAAGATGTAGTAATTCCTGGTTTTTCTTAGCGGCTGTTATGCAATGTATGGACAAGTTCTGTACAGACTATTCGTTACTTAAATTTTTGTTTTTAGCAATTACCATGCTAGGTTTATCTAAGATTTTTAATACTTGAAAAACCTAGCATGGTAATTGCTATAAACAAAAATTTAAATTGTTTATGCTTTTCTGATCTTTACCAATAGTTAAATATTTGTAAAAATATTTCTATCGGGTGTTGACGGTAGTAGTATATACCGCAACATTGATTAGAAAATACGCTGGCTTTGACAGCGAGAACCACTTGAAAGATTTCGTCGAGTTGACTAACGTCTCGGTAGCTTAGTGGTCAAAGCACTCGCCCGGTATGCGATGGACGTGGGTTCGGATCCCACCTGAGGCGGACGATTTATTTTTCAAGTATTAAAAATATTCGTTACTTATCCATAAGATAAACACTATTTTTGCGTTTCACCACCGTCAAATAGCGCTATATGACACATTAACTCTAGCAATTTTATCCTCTACATATTTTATCTGTTACGTTTCCATTTGATACTATCTGTACATTGTGAAAAAGCCCTAAGTATCAAGTATAGTAGCGGCTATGTTCCAAAAAGGGCGGGTCGTCGCAGGTATCTTGCATCTGCAAGACCCGTTGCCATCGTGGTGCGGCGACGTACTAAACGCGCAGTATAGAATCACTAATTAACATGACACCAGAGAATTATTAGCGCATATAATCTTGATAAACTACACTGTATACTAATACAAATTAAAGGAGATATGCACTTTTGACCATAGACAAACTTCCCTAGTTTAGTCCCTTCCCTATTATAAATCCTATGCAAGGCAACCAACTATGGTTTTCTTGCATAGGATTCATAATAGTAAACTAGGGAAGTTTGTCTTTGGTCAAAAGTGCATATCTCCTTTTGTGAAAAAACGAGCTTAAAATGTCTAAAGCCTAAAACACGAATTGTATTGTTTTTGTTTTCATAATCACACCAATTATCTAGTCCCAAACTAAGCAAAGTTTGTATTATGGCGACTAGGATAACGGATAAAGATACTTAAATACATTTATAAACATCCATGACTTAGGTACAAATGCTCGTGTTCATCACACTAACATTTGCCCCTCGCGGGATTGGAACCCGCAACCGCCAGGCATTGTAGTCCGGAGCGCGAATCACTACACCAGACGGTTGTCGGTTGACGTTGTATATTACAGTGTTCCAGGAGGACGACCTATTTTAGGGGCGTTTTTAGTGTTTCGCGGATTAGTTTTTCAGCGTTAGGGGTCCGTCCCTGAAGAAGGTTGAGAAAGACCGGATATTCAATATTGTAATATCAAAATTAATTGTAAATATTGCAGAGTGCATGTGATGTACTGGATATTATTGCGTGTACAATTATTCACCATCTGCTAACCATAGCATTGTCGCTGGCAGGTCCCAGACGACAGCGATCCTCCGTTCCCACGACGGGCCAGTAACGGGCCTGTCGCTCCACCCGACGGGCGACTACGTGCTGTCCACGTCGACGGACCAGCACTGGGCCTTCTCGGACATCCGCACGGGCGCGCTGCTCAGCAAGGTGTCCGACGCGGCCGGCGTCAGCCTCACCACTGCGCAGTTCCATCCCGACGGACTTATCTTCGGTACTGGGACCGAGAACTCACAGGTCAGTCTTAAACATTCATTTGACACTACAATCGATTGACATACTTTTTATGTGCTACCAAAACGCACCTCTGCCCTATAATAATTTGTATGGAGATAGCAAGCTTTGACGTCATTATTTACCGAACTCAACTGTCTAACTTTTAATTGGTTTTGAAGCAAACAATAATCTGATTCCTCTTCTTCGAATAAATGTTATCGTACCGGGTTATTGGGCCTAAAATAAGGTGTCAGATTTACTAAATGACGTCTTAGAATTATTTATGATTGGTATCCACAAGCCTATTACGAACAGAATTAAATAAGACATAAATAAAAGTGTCGTTACGAGAGAGACGTTAAAATAATTGCACCACCCCTTCTCTTCCTATGGGTGTCGTAAGAGGCGACTACAGGAGAACCGCCACAAGAAGATGGGCAGCAGCGTCTCCTCTCCACCATTGGCCAAACTGCGATCGCCAACCCGCCTGCCAAGCGTGGCGATCAAGGCAAAATCCTCCTTTTGGAGAGGCCTGTGTCCAGCAGTGGACTGATATAGGCTGGTGATAATGATGATGTAGAATGTCAAAAAGGTCCCCCGCTCAACATTTGTCATTATAGCCAAAGCCATAACGAGGCTGGGTTTCAGCTGAAACCCCGACGGTAGGACGTGGGACGGGTAGCGACAACGGTATATCCTGGGAATCTACGGAAGACCAGCGTCGTAGCATTAGTAGTCATGACTGGTCACTACGGTTTACCTATAATACTTGTGTCTGGTGGTGCCGTTCATCTATTAGCAACTATGACTGGTGGTTGCGTCTAGCTTATAGTAGCCGTGACTGGTCGCTACGGTTTGTCACTAGTATCTCGTGTCTGATGGTTCCGTGGAGCCACTAGTAGCCATGACTGGTTGCTGCGTCTAGCTTATAGTAGCCGTGACTGGTCGCTACGGTTTGTCACTAGTATCTCGTGTCTGATGGTTCCGTTCAGCCAACAGTAGCCATGACTGGTGGCTGCGTCTAGCTTATAGTAGCCGTGACTGGTCGCTACGGTTTGTCACTAGTATCTCGTGTCTGATGGTTCCGTGGAGCCACTAGTAGCCATGACTGGTTGCTGCGTCTAGCTTATAGTAGCCGTGACTGGTCGCTACGGTTTGTCACTAGTATCTCGTGTCTGATGGTTCCGTGGAGCCACTAGTAGCCATGACTGGTTGCTGCGTCTAGCTTATAGTAGCCGTGACTGGTCGCTACGGTTTGTCACTAGTATCTCGTGTCTGATGGTTCCGTGGAGCCACTAGTAGCCATGACTGGTTTCTGCGTCTAGCTTATAGTAGCCGTGACTGGTCGCTACGGTTTGTCACTAGTATCTCGTGTCTGATGGTTCCGTGGAGCCACTAGTAGCCATGACTGGTTTCTGCGTCTAGCTTATAGTAGCCGTGACTGGTCGCTACGGTTTGTCACTAGTATCTCGTGTCTGATGGTTCCGTGGAGCCACTAGTAGCCATGACTGGTTTCTGCGTCTAGCTTATAGTAGCCGTGACTGGTCGCTACGGTTTGTCACTAGTATCTCGTGTCTGATGGTTCCGTGGAGCCACTAGTAGCCATGACTGGTTGCTGCGTCTAGCTTATAGTAGCCGTGACTGGTCGCTACGGTTTGTCACTAGTATCTCGTGTCTGATGGTTCCGTGGAGCCACTAGTAGCCATGACTGGTTGCTGCGTCTAGCTTATAGTAGCCGTGACTGGTCGCTACGGTTTGTCACTAGTATCTCGTGTCTGGTGGTTCCGTTCAGCCAACAGTAGCCATGACTGGTTGCTGCGTCTAGCTTATAGTAGCCGTGACTGGTCGCTACGGTTTGTAACTAGTATCTCGTGTCTGATGGTTCCGTGGAGCCACTAGTAGCCATGACTGGTTTCTGCGTCTAGCTTATAGTAGCCGTGACTGGTCGCTACGGTTTGTCACTAGTATCTCGTGTCTGATGGTTCCGTGGAGCCACTACTAGCCATGACTGGTTGCTGCGTCTAGCTTATAGTAGCCGTGACTGGTCGCTACGGTTTGTCACTAGTATCTCGTGTCTGATGGTTCCGTGGAGCCACTAGTAGCCATGACTGGTTGCTGCGTCTAGCTTATAGTAGCCGTGACTGGTCGCTACGGTTTGTCACTAGTATCTCGTGTCTGATGGTTCCGTGGAGCCACTAGTAGCCATGACTGGTTGCTGCGTCTAGCTTATAGTAGCCGTGACTGGTCGCTACGGTTTGTCACTAGTATCTCGTGTCTGATGGTTCCGTGGAGCCACTAGTAGCCATGACTGGTTGCTGCGTCTAGCTTATAGTAGCCGTGACTGGTCGCTACGGTTTGTCACTAGTATCTCGTGTCTGATGGTTCCGTGGAGCCACTAGTAGCCATGACTGGTTGCTGCGTCTAGCTTATAGTAGCCGTGACTGGTCGCTACGGTTTGTCACTAGTATCTCGTGTCTGGTGGTTCCGTTCAGCCAACAGTAGCCATGACTGGTGGCTGCGTCTAGCTTCTAGTAACCGTGACTGGCGGCTGCGTTTTTATGATAGTCAAAACTGGTGGTTCCGTCTGACCAATAGTAACCATTAGAATAGTAGTCACGGAGTAACTGAACAGTTACTCCGTGATCATGACGCTTGCAACAGGGAACTCAAAAATAAGGTACATGGTAGCAATCCCGTAACAAACTATTCTAATGTTAGTGACCATGAAAGTTTAAAACAATAAATAGTAACCATGTTCTGTGCACGTTTTTACCCATTACATTTTAATTCATGCAATTACTTTCTCACTCAGGTCAAAATCTGGGATCTCAAGGAGCAAAGCAACGTGGCCAACTTCCCCGGCCACGTTGGGCCCGTCACGTCCATATCCTTCTCCGAGAACGGTTACTACCTGGCAACGGCCGCCGAAGACGCGTGCGTCAAGCTCTGGGATCTGCGTAAACTGAAGAACTTCAAGACGATTCAGTTGGAAGAAGGGTATGTGATTAAGGAGTTGTGCTTCGACCAGAGTGGCACATACTTGGCAGTAGCTGGGTCGGATGTGCGCGTGTATTTGTGCCGGCAGTGGCAGGAGCTTAAGGTGTTCAATGACCACACCGCGTCGGCCACCGGCGTTCGCTTCGGGAAAAACGCTCAGTACATCGCTTCCACGAGCATGGATAGGACGCTGAAACTCTATGGTATGGAGTAATTGGACTTTACACTTAAATAAGACCCTTTCGTAAGTTACATCACGTGATGATTCGTTCGTGACTTGAGTAAAGCAGGTTTTTAGTTGATTGAAAAAGCAATGAGTTGTGTATCGTTTAATGTAAGTTGGTGTATGAAGTGATTGTGGAATTATAGACGAGTTTTAAGATTTGATGTGTGAAATGTCATTAGTCTAACAGGAGACGTATTTTTGAATCATGCGAATTCCATTTCGAATACGAAATGGCAAGATTCGCATGCGAATGACTAAAATCGCTATTTTTGAAAATTCGTTCTGTTAATTCTGCAACGAGTGGTCCGACCCACTCGTATTTCGATTCTACTAGTCGAAAGTTTAGAAGTAGGACTTTGACAAGTAAACATATGGTTCACAGATTAAAAACTTTTTTTTTCGTTCCGTTCCATGCGATTGCATTGCCGGTTTTTAAAATCAATAAGTTTTTGCATTCCGGTTTTAAATATTTTCTGCGTGAAACGAAAATAGTTACAGAATTTTACCATAATAGCAACACAGAATTCGAGTGATTCAAAAATGCGTAAAATCTGGAGTGATAGAAATAGAATTCGCACAAGAATCGTATTCGTGTTCGAATTCAAGATTCATTTCGAATGCTTCAAAAATACGTCTCCTGGCCCCTGTTTCACAATCGAAAAGGAAGCACTACTCAACAAATAAATTAAAATAAAGAACACATTTTGTATGAATTAACTGGCAGATTGAATTATCCGAGACTAACTTAGCGATTGTGAAACAGACCTTATATCTCAGAAATGTCTAGAAAGAAAACAGCAAGGTTTTGTTAAACCACACAGTATAGGTATTATATGTATGTATTTACCAATTAGTAGGATTCCTGACTTTGATTGATTGAGAAGTGTAAGCAGGACTTGTAAAAATGTTGTACTTGTACTAATGTGTACTTTCGATCAGTTGAAAAGACGCATGTTGTAACTTACGAACGGATTGATAGGTTAGGATCGTAAATAAGTGAGACTTATCAAGACGCGACGTGACACTCGGACCGCAGTCGCACTGCAGGGTGCCTCGCTTAGCGGTAGCGGGTAAGCGAGACGCGTAGAGAAAAGAAACGTACGAACATATACGGGAGCACCGTGCCATGTACTCGCTAGACACTAAAGGGATTTGTAGTTTATTTTATTTTATTTATTCAGTACACAAAACAGAATTACAACAATTACACGACAATTTAGAAATATATATTAGACAACCCATTAACGCCCAAATGAAAACCATGGAAAATTTTACAAAACCTACTTTTAATATTGTTATAAAAATACTTATATTAACACACTATAAAGAAAGAAAAACAAAAATAATATTGGAAGTTGGATTTTTAGGGGTGTACTAAATTTAGTACAATGGGCGCTCAGGAGTGCTTATTGAGCGAAGCATCCCCTATCAAGGCACAATATTTTCATGCATTTTTACATGGGTTTTTATCTCGGTTGGAGCACACGATACATCTAAGTTGGTTTGTATTTTTTTTGATGTTATGACCACTATTCTTATCTTCTTATTCTTTCACTATCTTCTCCGTCAACTACAGAGGATGACTTCCTGGTTTTATTGTTATTTTTGTGGCCCAATTCGTGCGTGCTATATGTCTGCAAAACGCTAGGTAATCCATCAGGTCATTCGGTTTGCAATGCAGTGTAATCTCTATGCATTTCACTGGGTAATTTATGGTATCCAGTAATTATATGTATCCCCAGGAATTTTCGCAGTTCAGGTAAGAACTTTATCGTGCCTATTGTTTTGTCCGGCATATAATGACGTGCTTTGAGTTGCAATAATCACTAGCACCTGATCATCACAAAGGTACTAAAGAACTGTCACAGTGGTCATACCGCGATTAGACTGAGAATCAGAGTAAAAAGGCACGCATTGTCTCCAAGTTGGCAATTCAGCATAAGTTTCGTCTCTTCTTTTCTTTGGCACATTTCGTGAAGCAGATATCGCGAATGTTGTAAGGGGTTCATCATCACTGCTGCTCCATTCATCTTCAACAGTAGTGGGGTGCGGTTCTGCGGGTGCCAACTCCTATGTTACCAGAGAAATCTTGAGGTAATTCCTTTACCTAAAACTCATCGTCTCCACCTTCCTTTTCGTCAGTAATACCGTCTAGATTGGATTGCAGCATAAACACGTCGTAGGTAGCAGTATCATCACTTTCTTGCCTAATGTCATGTATAGCTTCTTGTAAACAAAAGAGTATTTTTACTGCGTAAAAGTACGTCAATTACCTATGTTATTTGAAGTAGATTTCTTTTGCCGCCTAAAAAGAATGTAAATAAATCGTCACCTATTGTGAAAAAAACAACAAAAACACGAGTGAAAACTGCGACTAAAAAAATAAAACAAAAATAAACATGTATTCACTGCACTATCTTATGCGCCCATTGTACTAAAGATAGTACAGCAACTTTTTATTTGATATAGCATGAAGAACCTTATACACATTCAACTTTTTTATGTATTTTATATTAGAATATGATGTTATAGAGTAAACAACAAATCTTTTTAACAATTTATCAAGCTCAATCTTGTATAAATAAAATAAAGAAGTTCTCAGCGGCAGACACGATAAAAACAATCGCAAAAAATGGGGACTCTTATATTATTTTATAAATTGCGATTTGTTTTAGCTATTGCCTTGTTGCGTGGACTTTTATTGACCGGTTAAAAAGGTTGCTAGAGTGAAAAAACTTATAACATCGCTTTTATCTTAACTTGAAATAGTGTACTTTTTATAGTACAGCAGGCGTTAATGGGTTAAACAACGATAGGCTGTAGTTCTACAGACATGTGTACATAGCATGGTAAAAGAAAAGATCGAGATTTACAAGTACTTAGTGTAAATAACTATGTCAATATTTAAGATATTCAAAAAATAAAGAAACAATTATGTTATAATTAATATAATAAATACATACATATACACCATACAATCTGTACGTATAATAAATAAATACATTTAATAAAATAGACCTACGTAATACTGTATGTAAAATAAAAAGAGACAAAAATAAAATAAATAAATACCTACGAATCATTCAATGATTTTGTGTAGTTCCACAAAATAATCGCGTCACTTACTTTAATCGATGTTAATTTGTATTACTTTTCTATCGATTTAAGTGAATTGGTTGTTTTGTTTAACTCGCACTTGGCACCCAGGTAGAAGGCTAGCTAGACGCTAAGCTAGGCGATCAGTGCGTCCGCGGTCTCACAGCTATAGTAAAGTCAAATCCCCGATTAGATATTGGGAATATCTTGTGTTTGTAAATTATAATTAATTAAAATGATATTATGAACGAGACTACAAACCGTTGGCCACGATTCTGTTAATTTCTATATTATCTAGTTTCTATAAATCGAAGCGAATCATCAACAATTCATTTTAATAGTCATGCAAAATTATGATTAAAATAATAATAAAATTAAGGGAGGGTGTTCTGGTACCGTCGTTGTTTCTACACAAGTGCTTTAGCTACTTACTTCAGGATCAGAACAATGTATATGATGTGGTCCAATATTTATTTATTATGATATCATATAGAGTACTGGCATAACAGAATCGCGATCAGTGGTTGCATTCGACATAATATTGGATATTGTTTATTTGTAATGTTATTGGCTAATGGCCTGTTTCACGGTGTACGGTTAAGTTCTGCATTAGTTCTGAATAAGCTAGGGTGTAAAAAAAGACTTAACGAAGCCGAATACCACATATTCTACGTATTATTATTGACAGTCAAAGTTACAATTTTTTTTCAAAGATTTTTACGAAATTGACTTCTGTTTGATAATACTAAACTTTTTTACAAAGAAACATGATCTGCTTACACACAGGCATAGTCTGTGGCGTGCGTGCTATACATTGCGGGTTAGAAATGTTTTTTATACCCAAAAATAAAAGTCATTTCCCAGCAATTTTTTTTTTTGCATTCTACTTGGTTTTATGTATAGTATTCGTGGTTTAAGGCTTCGTTAAGCCTCTTTTTACACCCTGTATTTTACTTATCTGAAGGATAAACACGATTTTTTATTTTCAAGCACTTTCCTTTATATATTTTTATCTTTTACATAACTTTATTCGTACATAATGAAACAGGCTGTAAGTTTTATATCCAATTATTTTAGGAGAAACCTATTCAGTCTATAAAAGGTAAGTTTCCGATAGAATTAAGTTTCGTTTATTATCGATAAGCAAAGAGTTCACACAAATGTCCGAAATATTTTTGTTTTGTGAATCAAAGTTATAAAAGCTCTAAATTGTAAATTAGATAGGTATTATAACTGTATTTTCCTTGAAATAAAACGACTGGACATACTTATTAAATGTTAGTATTTCTTCTACGCGAAAACTTCTACCGAATAAAACTACTGTTCTATAGTGAAGTTCGTAGGCTATTCAAGTGTAACTTTATAAAATAAAAACACAATTTCATAGCATTATATATATTTATTTTTTATAATTTAAACAATTTTCCATCCCATCACAACATTATCCTTCAAATAATTCAAATATATACACTTATTTTTACAGAAATATTAACATAAAACTTATTTACCAATTTATGTATAAAGAACGGTCTTTCAATCGTGTTTTGATTCGCTAATTTATTTCGAACAGTTACAATATTACACCGTTAAAGTAACAGTCTATTAAGTAGAAGCAAACCGCACCCTTATTCCTTAAAAATTAGCAATCAGCAGTCATCGCCCGATTGACGCTTAGTGTCAAATCTATGGGCAGCACTGATGGCGCATTTTCATTAGTCGATAACTCGTTCGGTATACAGCATGCGGGGACTCCCCGCATGCGAGATAACGACCAATGAAGGTTGCAAGTCGATACGCGTTCGGTACAACGCCTTGCATTCCCCGCATGCATTATACCGACCGTGCTATCGACCAATGAAATTCATCAGTCGATATACAGCTTGCTCGCGGGTCTTGTGTCAAATATTTATTATATTGCGGGCCCTGTGGCACGCGTTCTAGAAATCTCTCGCACTCCGCATGCGGACCCTATCGACGAATGAAAACGGTTCCCCGAATGCGGGCCCTGTGGCATCATCATCTCAGCCTATTGCAGTCCACTGCTGGACGTAGGCCTCCCCCAAGAAGCGCCAAAGAGCACGATCTCCCGCTTTTTTCATCCATCCACTGCCAGCCATCTTCCTAAGGTCATCGGTCCATCGAGCTGGGGGTCGTCCTACACTACGTTTGCCTAGGCGTGGTCTCCACTCAAGAACCCGTTTACTCCACCTTTCATCGGTTCTGCGACAGATGTGGCCAGCCCACTGCCACTTAAGCTTGCTACATTTTTGGACTATGTCCGTTACTTTAGTCCTCTGCCTGATGATCTCATTTCGGATTTTGTCCTTTAACGAAATCCCAAGCATCTACCTTTCCATAGCTCGCTGAGTGACATGTAGCCGGTGGGCCAGCTTTACTGTCATATTCCACGTTTCGGCTCCGTAGGTCATCACCGGTAGGACGCACTGATCGAATACCTTGCTCTACAGGCATTGTGGCAGTGGCGACGAAAAGATATGACGCAGCTTCCCAAACGCTGCCCAGTCATGCGGACCCTATCGACTAGCGAAATTGCGCCATAATAGTGGATTGCTTTGTATTTGTTTTTGCTGTCAATTTGCTATTTTAAAGCCAGATTTGGTAAATTTTCGCTATCGCATTGTTTTTGCAAGATACGGAATCAGGGTACCGGTTTGTTACCGCTCTATACACCAGCCGACCTTCGTATCTCGTCAGAAGTAATGTATAATACCCGTCAAGATTTTTTATTAATCCTCATCTACCTTCGAGACTTAACTTATCAAGGAGTTTCGGATGTTTGACTCTCGTTTCTATAACGTCAGATTGTCATGCTCGAGAGAGATGACGCTCTACAAAACTGAAATCAACTGATATTTCCTCAGTTTTTTTAATATGACAAAGGGGACAGCTGTTTAAGGTTCCGTACCCAAAGGCTAAAACGTGATCCTATTATTAAGACTCCGCTGTCACTCCGTCTATCACCAGGCTGTATCTCATGGACCGTGACAGTTAGACAGTTGACATTTTCACAGATGATGTATTTCTGTTGCCGCTATAAGAATAAATACTAAAAAACAATAAAATAACAACAAACGTGATATTTTGCAGTTTTTATAGTGGTACGAAACCCTTCGTGCGCGAGTCCAACTCGCACTTGGCCAGTTGTATTTCATAAACAACTGGCCAAGTGCGAGTTGGATTATTATTATTTATTGACGGGATTCAACTTAGCTAAGTCCCCTCCCCACCCTGGCGGATGCAAGGTGACATTGTAATAATCCTTTCTATTAATATTTGCTAATAAGCCAAGTAAGATCGTATCTAGGTTGACCGCATTGAGCTAATTGATTCGGCCCAATAATAAAGCAGGGTACTCACCTAGCCGTGTAGCATGTAACGTATCCGATACTGTATCTCAGATACGCTACACGGCTAGGCGAGTGGGTGGTACACGCTTTTCAAAATGAGATTTTTCTCTTTAACTACGTACCTACTGGGTTTGTAAGTGTGTACAAGGAATTTGTTGTTGCCATGGAAACGAGAGTTTTAACTCGGTATTAACAATCCCAACCGACCGGGGTGGTAACAAGAAAGTTTTCTAAAAGACTATAATATTGTGACCCTTTGAAGGTAAATTAAATGCAAGTTCACAACTATAATCCGTCATCTCTGAATCCAAAGTCAGACCACGACTAGCAAACCTTACAACGAAATTTAATATTAGCCAATTCAACAAGAACATGAAGGACCGCCTTACAGACCATTTTCGATCGATTCGAAGCCATAGATAAAGAGAGACACTAAAAAACAGCATGGATAAAGTTTGCAGATTGGAATGGTGGCACCAGTTACCAATAGGGATCCAAAATACCCGACGCCATTATTTTGAAATATAAAAGAATAATTTTGCATTTTGTATCTTTCCTTAACTAAGATCGCAAAAGATTCTGTAGCGGCGCCTTAGACAGTAAGAATATTATTCCAACTTATGATTTACAGATTATGTAGCATACGTATAAGAAAGCTCGCGTATACGTGCAAAGCTTCGGATAATTAATTCTAATTAGCGCTGTGATATATCACAAGTATTCACAGGGAGAACTCATCCAATTTAATATTTGTCAAGGTCCTCCTCATTGCAACTTGATAATGCTTGTGTCATCTTGATTAAGACTTTCACTAATGTTTCCTTGTCATCTGCTGTATGCAGACTAATGATTTAATATGGCTATGGTAGATTAGAGAACAATCTACAGATATGACTTATAATGCCTAACTTCTATACAGTTGATTGATTCCAAGTAACAAATAAATCAAACAGATTTTTAGTGGATCCAAAATAAGGATTACTCTGATGATTTCAGATTAATTCTACCGGTAGAACGTGTGACCAAATCGGCTCCTGATTTGGATGCCCAGGTTTTATTTAGCCAATGCCCGATAACAAATGTCCCTTGCCAGGAGAAGCGCGGCAATAAGAACGAACATCAGTCCGAGTTTGCCATATTTAAAATTATAATGTCAAATGTTGATATTGACAAAGTGAAATAAGCAGTGTTACCGTTGCATTGTAAAACATTTTTGAATGTTTTCATTGAATTAAAAAATAATTTTGTTTAGCAATTGCAAATGGCTAAAGAGTTATACATCTCGGGCTTAAAAATCGTCCGTTCTTATGCCTACAAGAAAATGATGTAAAAAAAAATCATTATTTTTACATACTTCACCCATTTTATTCTATGTTACGCCACAATAACAGCAATAAGATTATAGCCAGTCGACTTTTGCTGTCCTGACCACACCCTTCTCGCTCTAACATTAACAAGTGAGCAAGTGGTCTCATCAACTATACACCTATTTTCCATTCCCACTTTTTTCATCGACACAAGTGGTTAGGGAAATTAGGTACGGGTCAGATCTTGAACGTTCGGGGAAAGAGGTATCTCTTTATTATACATCTTACGAGACGATCATCGTACAAAAGTCCTACAGACCAAAATTTTTTAAACAAAATAACCATTTACTTGTGTCAAACCTTGACAGTTTATGAAACAGAAAACAGCCGGATTTTTTACACGGCTTGTTTCAGTTGATAGGCCTACAGTGTGCGCGAGGCGAGCATGCTATTATCAGTATTGCAGACGCACTGCGCGACCATCCAACCACGTAATAGAAATGATCTTCTGTGCATCTTTCACTAAACGCTCAAGATCTGTACCGCTAGTCGTACGTCTGTTTTCTGGCACACTAAAGACTAATAACAGGCTAAATTTGTGATCAACGCTAACACTTGTTATTACGCAGCTCGAAAGGCATAATCCGTTATTTTTTAATTCATTGAATAACATCAGAAATGGGCAGCACTATTTACAAGTTCGTAACGGTCACAGATTAAACATCAGACATTCCGCGTAGGCATTAAAGTGAAAGGATGGGCGCGGGGCGGGCGGCGGCGCGCGTCATGCGAACACCAGCCACAGCACGAACATGATGGCCACCCACAGGAATATCTTCGATAGGAACTGCTCTTCCTCGAACTGCGCTGTGCCGCGGGGGGCTAAAAACAAATAACATAAAACATTTTAAACTTTCTTGTTGCTGTTTTTCTCAAACTAACACTATACACCAGGTGTGGCCAACCGGTCGATCGTGGATATTAGTCCAGTCGATCGTGGCAAAACATAAAAATACTTAAGTTTATTACAGTTACCTACTTAAAATCATTATATTTATATTATGTCAAAAATAGATCTCACAGGGTTTCTTAAGTAAATAGTAGATCTTGGTCTAAAAAAGTTGGCCACCCCTGCTATAAACTATACACACGGGTATTTATGCAACACATACCTCTTTTTATTATGTTTCCGACGTTTCGGCCTAATCTAACTACATGCCCCTTTCAACTGGCCGTCATAGCCATTCCAGGTTAATAAAAGAAAAGAAATTAAGAAATTTACTAATTTCAATCGGGAAGACGGATTTAAGTTGTCATCAGCATGGAATACGGTGTTTCCAAAGTGCAAAACGCGTTTTCCCAAACAAACCCGGATGCTGTGAGCATAGTTTGTCGGACTGACTGTACCGCCGCCACAAATAAGAATTGCGGGTAGGTGGATATTCCTCTTCGCGCTTGGGCAGACGCGCCGTACATCGCCAGTCTTCCCGCGACCGCCGGGAACATAATAAAAAGAGGTCTCATTGCATAAATACCCGTGTGTAGAGAGTTAGTTGGAAATAACATAAAAACAAAAAAGTAATACTACCCTAATATGACGTGAACAAACAAAATTCTGTATACACAGTTATTGTCACGAACTTATTTCAGAAGTTCATGATGACAAAACAACTTCTGGATCCGTTATTTTGAAGCGTTCCTAAAAGTCGTATACAATTTTCTAGGAGTTCGTATGCGATTTTTTAAATTCGTGTGCTTAATGGAGTTTTTTTTTAGATTTAAAAGAGTGGTTCAAAAATACGCCTCTTGTTTGTTTTTCTCTTTTTAGAGTATAACCCTGAGCAACAATGGCCGAGTTATTAATTGCTACGTGCTATTAAAAGTCGCAAATGTTTTTCGGCAACAAAATAATCGCACAGTTATTGTAGCTCGCCCTTATGATAACAAAAAATTCAAAGTAACTCATTCTTATATTTACAGAAAACTAATACCTACAGCAAGTGTCGAGGTTGGGTAATTTATACAGTTGAATATGTATTCAACTGTATAAATTACCCAACCTCGATCAACGATACAAGCCAATGTCACATTTGTATACATGTGTATACAAATGTGACATTGGCTTGTGTATGTAAATTTATATAAGAAAAAAACTCACGGTTGCTTGTGTCCTGAGTTACGAGATTGAATAACAATTATGAGAAATAAGGCCGCGGGTATAATTGGATTAACATGGATTTACTACGTAAAATTAGCGGCACGGAAGTTTAGCGCTGGGCAAAAGTTGCGCAGAAGTCTATTGCGATTACGTGATTGGCTAGTCGTGCGAATGCGATGCCGCCGGCCGTGATTGGTTGTTAGCTAAGCGCACACGCGTCTCTGACAGGTCGTCTCGTAAGGGTACGTCCATATCTGGCAAATGCGCAGTTACTGCAATCGTGCAAGGCTTGTACTGAGACGATCTGGACGCAGCCTAAAGCCTTGTATCCACTATATTCGCGAACTTCTTGCGTTCCGCGCTCCTGTAACTGCTTCAATGAATAAATATCGCGCTCCCCTTTGTGTTCGCCCAAACACCGCCACCGATTAGAGCGCCGAGCGCGGACCGCGGTATAAATAATATGAACCTTCTTACTAACAAGATAAAGGCTATGTTCGTTTGTACGGCTAAGTCGAGTTAGAGCGAGTCCGTTGCGTTTTTCTTAGAGAATCGACCGGCAGGGGCGTGCGGTGCATATGATGACCTCCGTAGCCGAGAGACGAGCACGCCGGACTTTAAATCGCGCCGCCATCTCTGAGGTTCCGGGTTCGATCCCCGGTCGGGTCAATGTAGGAAACGAACTTTTCTATATTGGCTCGGGTCTAGGTGTTGTGGTACCGTCGTTGCTTCTGATTTCTATAACACAAGTGCTTATGCTACTAACCTTAGGATCAGAGCAATGTATGTAATGTTGTCCAATATTTATTTATTATTATTCGAAGTTCGAACAAACAAAAAAACAATGTTGGCTATTAATTTAATTGGCATTGGTTTTAATGTTTGATAACAATCATTATTATTATGATAAGAAGCGCATTCTTCACACACGTGTAGGTACATGTGTGCATGAAGAGAAGCAGATTACAATTGTCTGTGATTGGTCGACGAGACAGCCCAGCCGTGCTGCTAAACCAATCGCAGATCAGCTGACTTGACAGTTAGTATGCACACAACTAACTTGCTAGTGTGCGCTGTGTACGTACACTATGTACGTACACAATCTATAAACTACAGCTTGCACATGTGTTGAAAATGATATAGAGTGTTTCAGCTTTGACTGTGATTTTATTGATTTATTTTGTTAGAAAACATAACTTTCAAAAATGACTATGAAACAGTACCTTATTTTTTGGCATCGTATTTAGTATGATTAGATACCACCCTATAAAGGAATGTAACTAATTTCGTTAGATCCTGTATTTATATAGGAAATTAGGCAGTGCCTACCTGATAAATGAAATATGGTAGGCAGTAGGTACTTACAAATGTGTGTTATTGGTGAAAATCACAGATTTTTCATTAATAAAACACATTTTTAAGTATCACTGCCTACCTCGAAATAAAACTAATGCTCTCCACTGCCGCGGACGTATCCACTCTGTGGAGCAGTTGCAAGAGCGCCAAGCGCGAGAGATTCGCGATAGTGGATACATGGCTTAAGATGCGCAAAGCGATCCCCACTCTGCCCCAGCGCTCAACATCGATGCCGTGTACTGTACGTAGGTGGACGTGAATTTTGTCTTTTTTAAAAATAGCTGACTCGGTAAACTAAGTAAGTACCACTTCACAGTAAAAAAAATTTCGACAGATTTTCCAAAGTTTTTATTATTTAAGGCTATAGCACACCGGTTGCGTCTGCAGCACGATGCGTTGCATCTGCGACATGCTGCGTCTTGAAGCAATTCACACCGGTACCACGGCATCGCACACATGCATCTGCGACACCGTGCGTCTGCGACACCATGTGTTCGTTTCGGATCAAATTTGTTATTTGAGCGGTTCTTATAATTCTTCTCCTGTGGATTATATACACATTTGTATTTGCGTACTATATTGATGAACTTTTCGCGTATTTCAAAATCCATGATCCTTAGTAACTATAAATTTGTAAATATTTACAACTGAAGTGCCGCAGCCGGTGTCGCAGCTGCACGCAAACGTATGCGTCACCGCCGTGTGGCCTCAACTAAGACATCCTATGGAATACAACGTCATCATGCCGGAGCGCGTGTGCGACGTTGCCGCTCCGCTGGTGCGCGACCGCTTTCGGTTTGTATCTCGCGGACTGCTGTGCGACTGACGCACGAAAGCGCATCGCAATGCATCTGCGACACCGTCGGTGTGAACCTACGCGTACAAATTCATATATTACAAATCCTCACGCACGCACATGGAACGGATCGTGCTGCAGACGCAACCGGTGTGCGTCAGCCTTTATTCTGCTATTCGGGGCGGAGACAAATCCAACAAATTATCAACCATGAACATCGGTCCAGCCTTTCTCGAGTCGAGAGTGTTGTATGTAACAAACCCGACTTTGTTTTATATATTAAGATTAAGCTAAAGATGTTAGGGTCATAGTCATACCGGCGCTGGGTCTCGGGTCGCCGATGTTGAAGGTGGACGTGAAGACGCCGAAGGGGAAGGCGCCGATGCCGAAGGACATGTGGAAGCCCTCGCCGAAGCCGAAGTTCGGGAACCCGCTATTGTTCTCCGGCTCCGTGCGCTGGCCCGCCGGCCGGGGCGGCACCTGACCAGGCATCACAATACATTTTACAAACCATGACACCACACAAGAAATAGGATTAAAAATAGTGAGCCTGTCTAACAAAAGCTTGACCATTAAACCAGGATAAGGTCAAGTTCAATCGTTTATTTGCTAAAACACAGTAAAGAAAAGTTGACAAAAATTTTCTTCAGTGCCTGTATTTAGTCTGCTCGCAGACGTGCAAAAATTCATAATCATTTTACAGTGATCTAAATTAACGAAATAAAATTATAATACAAAAGAATGTCATAAACGTAGATTTAAATAAAATTGTAATTATAAAATTGTAATATATATAATACTAATACTAGTGTTGCCAGTTATAATATTCCCTTAAACTTTAAACTATAAAAACATTTGTCCAAGAGCCATTCCGTCAAATGTTTCTTCAGGAAGCAAGTTATATATAACAATGCTCATGTTAAAGGCATTTCTTTTATAGATATCCTTGCGACAGGGAGGTTGGTGCATTAAGTTTGTACAGACAACAGCTCGTCAACCTACCACAAAACGTCAAATTTTCTCAATTGATATTGATCTCTAAATGTAAGACTTAAAGTCGAAAATCAGTTGGATGACCTTTAACTTTTTGGGTAGGTTGACCTGCCCCTCTAGCATGTGCAACAAAACACGATATGATATAGCGATTTATCGCATATTTTAAGGTCAAATTATGAACTTTTATCAAAAAAGCGAGCATAAACATGACGTCGCCGGCGCGGACATCCTTACTGTTTCAATATAAGTTCATATTTTTTTAATTAATAGGCGATAAATCGCTATATCATATCGTATCATATCGTGTTTTGTTGATCGTGCTAGAGGGGCTGCGTCAATACTCAATACTCAATAATTTATTGAACCATAATGTGCATAATATGTTACGTCGTCTGTATATTGTTTCCTAATTTGCCTAGTAGTAACTTCCTCTCGTGTTTTATAAAAACTGGGGAAGGCCTTTACAAAGGAGCAAGCTTCTTTAATATATAAACATAGAAGCGTAAGTAATCGAAACTTTTTGAAAAGGGGTTTACAACTTTCGCGGTACCAAACGATCTCGATCAATCTCCACGGAGTTACCCCATATGATAACGCCGTAATTTAGCACAGACGACACGTACCCGTGGTAGGCAGTAAGTAATTATTTTTAAACATTCGCGTTGCAAAATCGGACGGTCGCGTCGGTGTAACCCGGTTGAAACGTCAGGCAAAAAAGGTAACATTTTGTACCTAAATTATTTTCACGTAAGTTCTCGTTTCATTGAGTTTCAAATATACCAGGATGTATCATGTTCTTACTTCTCCTACTGGTTCCCTGACCTATGTTTTAATTCAATTTAATATATTTTTTGTGAGCAGATAGGGAACTGGTTCATTTTGTAAGAGGTTTAGTAGAGAAATGCATAGATCACCTATCGTCAATCTTCACTTACATAGGCCAAATTCTAACTCTACTACAAACTGGTAACTCTCCACCAATTAAATTTTTGGTTGTATGTTCTAGAACTCCTCTTATCAGGTCAGTGGCAGGTCAGTGTATCTGACACTAATAAATAAATAATAAATATTGGACAACATCACATACATTGCTCTGATGCTAAGGTAAGTAGCGAAAGCACTTGTGTTATAGAAATCAGAAACAACGACGGTAGCCACAACATCCAGACCCGAGACAATATAGAAAAGTTCGCTTTCTACATTGACCCAACTGGGGATCTAACCTGGAACCTCAGAGATGTCGGCGCCATTTAAAGTCCGGCGTGCTCGCCTCTCGGCTATGGAGGTCGTCATTGCAGTCGTCACACTAATTATTATTAATTAGCTAATAGATACCCTCAGCCTGGTTCAGTTACCTTGTTCCTGGGATCCTCCTGCTTGGTGTTCCCGCGCCCGTACAGCGGGATGACCTTGTCGCGGCTGATGGCGGCCTTGCACACGGGGCACACCTGCCGGCTCGGCCGCGTCTCCAGCCACTGGTGCAGACATGGCCAGCTGTCAGATGCAATAAAGAAATTACACATTTAAGTGCATAAAGCAGACACAGTATTTATTTATTTAATTTATTTGGAACGCCAACGGCATTGATACAATCTAAGAGAACAGAAAGTCAGAGATATAATATAAACATATGTTGCATGTGCTGTAATATTTTTTTTCTGTGTAAGTATTTTATCCACAGAATTATAGATTGAACGGGCTTGATTGCAAATTTCAATATTTCTGCCTTGCCCAATAGTTCACTGGTAGAGAATGCCTTTTGGCACAAGGTCCGCCTATTGTCCATTTATTTTGTGCAATAAACAAAAAATTTGCCTGACAGGTTAAAAATTTAAAAAACATATATTGTAGACCTTGCAGAATCTTTCTATAACTACCCTGCTGGTTCGGATTGCCAATATGATCATCAATACTTGTAATAAACTTTAACTTCACATACTGTATGTTTAAGAAAGATGAAATAAATAACAAGGCACAAAAAGATAATATAAAACAACCTTGAGATCATGCAAAAGAGGACAAATACTGTTTCTGGTTTTTATGTTGTTTAATTTTAATAGGTACCACGGTACCTATCTTATTGTGGAGATGTGTATTACACCAAACTATTAAACACCTATTTAAGTAAACATAATAGCAAATATTATTATATAATAATTGCCTAAGCTAGGATATTATTAATATTGTCAATAAAATTATTAAATACATAGTAAGGATAAGCACACAACAATATCTACCATCCAACATAAGTTAGGTAACTTGCAACATGTATTCTTGGATCTGGACGTCTACTACGAAAAACGATATACGATGTTTCGGACGAAACGAAACACGAACGATACGCAAACGATAAGCCTACTACGAAACACTATCGGTTTTCAATGCTTCGATCGGATCCATAGACACATTTTGGAATGACTTCGTGAAACGAATGACTAAGTTGCTATTTACCGAACTTATAGAAAAAAAACCGGGAATCATTTTAAAAAAAGCAACAATAAACGTGCTTTTTTATTTTACTGCTTAAAACGATCAATACATCAAATTTTTAAGATTCTATGATATTTATTGTGATTATTTAATGTTAAAATAAAACAAATGTCTTCGTCAAACAACGAACGTCGTCGCCGATATCGGATCCGAAACGTTTCATAGTAAGCAATCCGCAAAACGATTATCGTATTGACGGATTTCGTTTTTCGTAGTAGACGTCCAAATGTCTTCGTCAAACAACGAACGTCGTCGCCGATATCGGATCCGAAACGTTTCATAGTAAGCAATCCGCAAAACGATTATCGTATTGACGGATTTCGTTTTTCGTAGTAGACGTCCTGGTCCACTTTGAGTGTGTTATCAACCTCTACTTACTTGGCAACAAATTCTGTTGGTCAACTATTATAATTTAATAATTTTGAAGACTACACAAAGTCAAAAGCCGAAGCAAGCTATTCATAAGATGATAGGATGAGTATAGTATAATTGTTTTCAAAATGTTATTTTGGTGTTTATTTCGAAAATATATTATATGTCTGTAATTTTGTTTACGTCTTTTTAGGCTGGTAATTTATTTGTAAATTATGCAATCAAAGCAGTGGCAAGTTCACCATTCGATGAGCAGGTTTTCTAGTCTGATGATGTAGACCTAAAGGTAGGGCTTACCAAAATAAGTGTCCACACATGCTGACCACAGCGTCTCTTGCAGTATCCAAGCAGATGTTACACTCCAGCATTCGTTCGTCGTGTTTGTCGTCATCACCGCCGGCGTCGCCTCCCGGGGCCGACGCCGACGCACTCGCCTGCGCCTCGCTCGTCTCAGCCATCACTCTGCCCGACAAAACACACTCTCACTATCTACGTTTCGGCAATAACACCAATAATCTTCAACTTAAAATTGTAATCAGAGCAAGGTGACGTCCCACTATGACACGCCAATCTTCACAAACTTCGGAATTTAAACAATAATACTGTTCCACTGTGATTTCTAACTAGTAAATCACCTGTTACTGAAAAATTTACAAGGATATCCAGCCTGTCCTCAAAGAATTTCAACAAAATAAATAAATCACTATCACGTCCCTAATCCCGTGCGATGATCTGTCATTTTTATACATAGACAAAAAATCTATAGATGAAGAAATGTCCTGTCATATTTAGGTACGTTCGTACGTACCTACTTTATGAAAATGACATTGAGAATGAAATCCACGTTCTGTTTTGTTTTTAATTTTTTATTATTTTATTTTGAGGAAACGATCAATTACGATATGTAGGTAATTATATTTTATTGAATTTGTAAGGACATGTTCTCTAAAATTTGATGTCACAATTTTATTAAATTTTAAAATCATAGACAAATTTTTGTTTATAAACAAAACGTTGTCAACTTTTGTTCTCATTTACATACTTTTTCTGGTATCGGGGCTATCCCATTGGTCGTTCTTTGTTTCTTGCTAGCTATTGTAGGATCGAAAACTTGTATCAACGAAAACAAATTCGTTTTTTTTGGCAGATTCGTGTGAAGAATATTTTGGTCGAAATATTTTCTTACGCACTGGATAATATCTTCAGAATTGTGTGTTCTATATGACTACAATAGTGAATATTAACGATTATTCTGTAGTGCTTAAATGTTATAATTATTTCATTGTCTCGGAATATGTTGAAAAACAACCGTGACGTCACAAACTGTATCAGCTGAGGTGGTGGAGGGAGGGTTTTAGAGGATCAAGGAGCAAAACAAACAAGATGGGTGGTGCGGTGAGCTCCGGGCGCGATAACAATGAACTGATTGATAACTTGATGGGCGGCAACTACATCCGCACACGATGGGTGGAGCGGGTGTTCCGCGCCCTGGACCGCGCCGACTACATGACTCCAGAGGCTCGGGACCAGGCCTACAAGGACCTGGCCTGGCGGAATGGACCGTTACACATGTCTGCGCCTTGTATTTATAGGTATTTGAAGCATTTTATCATACCAATTCCACTTCTACCCCCTCACCAATACATTGACCTATTGGTTCTATTTTTGTATTTACATCTGGTTTTCAAAGTGATTTGGGTTAACTTACCTGCACTATCTTGACAATATTTACATACTCTGCCACAGACACACAACAGATATTGTCGATATTACATTAACATGTACAGGGTATGTAGATGTTAATGTAATATCGACAATATCTGTTACCCAAAATTAGTTTTGGATCGTTAATAGCAAATAGGTAGGTGAAATTTTACCTGTTCTGTGCAGTTGCGGAGGCAGAGTGTTTAACAGTTTATGGAACTTATCTTGAGTTTTTATTTTGCTATATTTTTTATTAAAGCCAGCGCGCTCGCTTCGGTGTACTGCAGAGCATTATTTTAATTTAATTTAATATTATGCAAACCATTTAATAAGAGCATTGTTTAGTCCAACGATTGTACAATTGTTTTTATCCCAAATAAAATAAAATAAAATACACTTGCTTCATAGTTGAAGTAACAATGTGCCCTACAGGTAGGATGTGTATAAACTTACACGCAATTAGATAAAATTGTTAAAATTCCTAAATGGTTTGTCTACTCTTGTTAAATGTGTTTTAAACTCAAATTGTTTACTAGTGAGGTGATGGAAGGACTGGAGTTGCGGCCTGGGCTGTCCTTCCTAAACGTTGGCTCCGGGACAGGCTACCTCAGCACCCTGGTGGGGCTCATCATAGGCTCAGGGGGCATCAGTCATGGAGTTGAAGTCCATCCCATAGTAGTAGAGTATGCTACTAAGAAAATGAGTCAGTTTTTAGAGAACTCTCCAACATTGGACGAGTTTGATTTTTGTGAACCTAAATTTTACAGTGGTAAGTTGGAAGTAGGGTAATAATTTTTTTAATTACAAATTTTTAACTTGCTTTGAATCAAAAGTTATATTTTGTATTGGTAAATATTACCAACATTACTAAATTGCAATTGCGCATTTTTTAAAATCAGTTTTCATGTGGCGTTATTTGAAAGTGCAATATCATAGATCGATTTATTTATGTAGTTTAGTCAATTATTGAGACGTACATTTTTTCAGGAGTTATTTTGACTGTTACTTTACTCATTAGGTAACGGTCTCTGCCTGGCCCCGCTGCAGTCGCCGTACGACCGCGTCTATTGTGGAGCCGGTTGCCCTGAAGAGTACCAGAACTACTTCAAACAACTTATCAAGGTATTGATGTGAAAAAGTAACAATAATTTACAAATAACTCTTACTTTTGTGTTGTGATAAATGCTTATATCGGGTGTACAAAAAGGCTTAACGAAGCCGAATACCACATATTCTACGTATTATTACGATCATTTTTTTCTTTTACACTATACCTGAGAAATGACGGGTTACAGAGTTATTGACAGTCAAAGTTACAATTTTTTTTCAAAGATTTTTACGAAATTGACTTCTGTTTGATAATACTAAACTATTTTTACAAAGAAACATGATAAAAAATTTCAGTGCTTCTTTCATAAAAGGCCTTTAAAGGGCACAGCCGACAATGAATCGTACGCAGTGCTCTCGCGCCACCCGCTCGCGCTCGCCCGCCGACCGCTTACACACACAGGCATAGTCTGTGGCGTGCGCGCTATTCATTGCGGGTTAGAAATAAGTTATTTTTTTTGATACCCAAAATAAAAAGTCATTATTTTTTTTGCATTTTACTTGGTTTAATGTATAGATTTCGTGGTTTAAAGCTTCGTTAACCCTATTTTTACACCCTGTATACTGCCTGTGCTGATACCAGCAGGGCTAGCATGCGCGCATCGGTTATTTTATCGATAGACAAGACAAATTTTGTCTTCGACGATATTTATCGTTTTCCCTAATTACAGACGTCTCGAATCCTTTTTCTTAATATTTTCGGGGTCTCCCGTTCTTCGTAGCTACTTATTTTTACGTTATAACACGGCATTGCATGATATTTTGGTTCTTTCTTTGTTCGTCGAACGTCGAAAGTCGATAAAATGCCACAACAAAATTTTATCGTGTTGCGCATGCTAGCCCTGCATGTTTCTACAGTTGAAAATTACTGCAAACATAATTGTGTTCCCTTCTACAGTTTGATGACCATCCACCACTACACCAGTAGTGGTTCATTTGTACCTAAGTCATGGATGTTAATAACACGTTTTTAAGTATGTTTATCCGTTATCTAGTCGCCATACCATAGGTTTAGAGCTAGCTAATTGGGTTGAGGTTGTATACATTTTATTTATTTATTCACATTGCAATCAAACAATGTTTCTTATAAAGAGAGCCATGACATAACAAGTTGTTCTGTCGGACTTCTCCTATCCAAATGTTAGGTTTCCCATAAAAATACTTTATATTCCCTATTTCACCACCTCAGCAATTGTTTTACAAGAAATACTTTGGAAAATAATAAATATTTTCCTAAATTCGAATCTCTAGGTCAATCAGCCATATAATGCCAGGTTAATGCTAATAGTATATGATGTCTTATACATTAGAATGATATGACATAGATATCTACAAGTATGTACCTACTCAAATTGCTGTAATCATGTTTTTTATTGTCAACAAAGTGCTTATCAAGCTGGTCTATACATACTGTGTTATTTCTGAGAATGGTACATAAACAGCTTTCTATTGTTAACAAATGGTTGAATCAATAAACAACGAGATCGTGAGCATGACCATTCCGACCATATTTAGTGTAATTTATCACGAGCATCTCCGTGCTTTGGAAGGCACGTTAAAAGTTGGTCCCGGCTAATATTGCTCGATATTGGTCGTCAAGCCTAGTCAGAGGCCTTAAGGCGGCTTGATTACGTCTGACGGTAAGGTTTAGTCACTGCCCTTTCAACACCCCTCCACCGCACTGCACTGGGCCCGCGTGGTGAAGTATGGCCCGAATCACCTCATAGTTTAGGTGAAGCCTGTGCCCTGCAGTGGGACGTATATAGGCATACCATTTTGACCTAGTAATTACCAAGCATGTTTCATCCCAGCCACCATCCGCTTGAATGACATTGACTATTGCGCACGAACTTGACGGCCAGTCTTATTAAAAATGCAATAATTCCATCGTCTACAGATTGGCGGTCTCCTAGTAATGCCCCTGAACGACAATCTGATCCAAGTGCGGCGCGTGGGCGAGACGGAGTGGGTCTCGCGCAGCCTGCTCAACGTCTCCTTCGCGACGCTGCGCGTGCCTACCAAGGAAGAGGCCGCAGACCTCATCAAATTAGGTAAGTGACCTTATAAACTTTTATTAGGTAGGCAGCTTTTTTCTAACCCTATGGTCCTAAGGCCCCGTGTGGTAAATGAGGGATAGATAACTAACCCTGCATATATCGGTGGTACTTGCACCACTGGCATGTTGGGTTGGGGTTCTGGTGAGGAAGGGGTCGGCTATAGTTTTTACTGGTCTTTGTTCATTCTTCCTTATTCAGTACTTTGACAGCCTCTTTCCGAGTAGCTGGGGATATAAGGAGTAGAAACGAGAATTTCTGTCATCAGTCCTTTAGCCCCTTGAGGGAGGTGGTGCCTCTGGTCTTACACTCCTTAAATTGAGTTTCCTCGTTTCTATACTGCTGCTTGGCATCAGCAATGACTTCCAGCGACTGCTGCTTCCTGCAACCTTTACCAGGTCATCTGTTAACCATATGGGAGGACGTCCTACGCTGCGCCTGCTGGTACGTGGTCTCCACTCTAGAACGCTATTCTATTTGCTCTCTTGCTTTTATCGTGTTGTCTCGTACAAACGAGCAGACGCCGCCATTGGTGGAAGCAAGCAGCACTGCTTACACCAATACCCTCCCGCAACTGTTGCTTCATGCAACCTTTACCTACCAGGTTATCTGTTAGCCATATGGGAGGATATTCAACGCTGCGCCTGCCGGTATTTGACCTCCATTTCTAGAACTCCATTCTACAATACGCGACATCGAAGTTTAGCGCTGGGGCAAAGAGTGGGGATCGCTTTGCGCATCTTACGAGACGACTTGTCAGAGACGCGTGTGCGCGGAGCTAACAACCAATCACGGCCGGCGGTGCAGGCGCGGCGCGTGATTAGCCAATCACCCGCAGCACACCTCCGCTGCGAAACACGAGTAGCGAAGCTGCTGGATGCATTCCGCTGCGATTTAGTGTAGAGTGACGAGCCTTCCCCGGCGTGGAACGTAATGCAAGTCAGTTGATTTAGTTGAGACAATCGGCGTGAAATGTCGTCATTATAGTTTGGATGACTAAGCAAGTACAGAATAGGTCTATTTCTGACCATTTTAAATAAAAGCGTCTTTAGTTTCTTAAAAATTGTCAACATTAATAAACACGCGGAACTTTGCGTCGCCGCTATAAAATGGCATAAGTGTGACAGTTGTCGGAGCAGATCGGCGAAACCGCGAGGGGAAAGAGACAGCATTATAGTCAAATTAATGCGCTAGAACAGGCAATTTCGCTAATGTTCCGCTTCTCATACTTGCTGACAGGACATGACGGAATCATTGCGGTTCCGCTTTTATGGTTTCGCAGCGGAGGTGTGCTACAGGCCTCAACTTCCGCCGCTAGTGTTGCTCTTTTACTTAGCCCTAGTTGCACCGTCTTACTTTAACTTTAACAAACGTCAAAAGTCTGTCAAACTCCATACAAAAACACCGGTTAAAGTTACATTTATGGTTAAAGTTAAGGTGGTGCAACTCAGCCTTATATTGTGTAAATTGGTCCAGACGAGCAGACGCCGCCGCGGCTGCAGGTACTGTCGCGCGCGGTCATCCGCAGCGCCATGCGCGGCGGCCTGCTGCGGCGCCACCCGGAGCTGCGAGCGCCGCCGCCGCGCGCGCCGCCCGCCAAGAAGGCTTGTCCGCGACGCATCTGCATACCGATCGAGGACGATAGCGACGTCGGTGAGTGCCCCGGGGCTACCTAGTAACATCCGCAGCGGCCTGCTGCGGCGTCACCCGGAGCTGCGAGCGCCGCCGCCGCGCGCGCCGCCCGCCAAGAAGGCTTGTCCGCGACGCATCTGCATACCGATCGAGGACGATAGCGACGTCGGTGAGTGCCCCGGGGCTACCTAGTAACATCCGCAGCGGCCTGCTGCGGCGCCACCCGGAGCTGCGAGCGCCGCCGCCGCGCGCGCCGCCCGCCAAGAAGGCTTGTCCGCGACGCATCTGCATACCGATCGAGGACGATAGCGACGTCGGTGAGTGCCCCGGGGCTACCTAGTAACATCCGCGGCGGCCTGCTGCGGCGTCACCCGGAGCTGCGAGCGCCGCCGCCGCGCGCGCCGCCCGCCAAGAAGGCTTGTCCGCGACGCATCTGCATACCGATCGAGGACGATAGCGACGTCGGTGAGTGCCCCGGGGCTACCTAGTAACATCCGCAGCGCCATGCGCGGCGGCCTGCTGCGGCGCCACCCGATTCGATATCGGTTACGATATTGATAGGTCACGATTGACCCGGATCACGAAAATATTCGAACTTCACAACTTTATTAAATCTAAGTTTAGAGGAAATCTGGAATTCTTTGTTGAAATAGTCGGGCTTTCTTTATCATGATCAGTCTGTCTCTATCACTTCCAACGGATGACGCCCTTTACGGCGATTACGATATTGAGCGACACCCTTTACGGCAATTTCGATATTGATAGGTCACGATTGGCCCGGATCACGAAAATAATCGAACTCCACAACTTTATTAAATCTAAGTTTAGATGAAATCTGGAATTCTTTATATATAAATATTATATATAAATAATCGGTCTCACTATCAATCTGTCTCTATCACTTCGATGACGGCTATAGAATAATCAATGCCGGTTTTCGAACTACCTTGGACGAGATGGCTACGATACGGTGCCCCCTAATTTCTATTCCAATCCATTTTAACCTCGATTAAAATATACGCCAGTTTTGCGTTCGAGTGTTGCCATTTCAGTGATTTAATCACCAGATTTAGGAGTTTCCTCCGGCACCCCTGCGTTCTAGCAATCAAAACTAAGCTTGATGAAGCAAGTGTCTTATAGTTAAATTATGTTTTTTTTTCTCAAATCATAACTATTGAATATAAATAACACTTGAAAAAAACCATCGACCTCAGGTGGGACTCGAACCCACGTCCCATCGCATACCGGGCGAGTGCTTTGACCACTAAGCTACCGAGGACGTCACGTGACAAGATGAAATTCTTCATCGATGGGACGTGGGTTCGAGTCCCACCTGAGGTCGATGGTTTTTTTCAAGTGTTATTTATATTCAATAAAAAATTTGCATGGAATTGCTAAAAAAAAAAAAAAAATTTTACAAATCATAACTACCCTCATTATCCGCAGAGGGGCTGAACGCGCTGCACGATTTAGACCGCGACGGCGGCGCGCGCGAGATGAACGCTCTGCTCAGCCTCGTGCTCAGCATGGGCCAGAACAGAGTCGCCGGCGCGCTGCGCTTCGATCCGCTCGACTCGCCCGTCGACTCCTCCACCGACGACGACGAGGCCGGCGACGACGATGATGATGACGCGGGCGGGGGCAGCGGGGGCAGTGGGGGCAGCGGGGGCAGCGGGGCGAGAGCGGCCTCGAATGATGCGTCGCCCTCGTCGGCTGAACGGTCTAGGTATACTTTATATTCATTTATTACATCTTTTGGTTATAACATTACACTGAGATACGTCATTTTACAATTTAAAGTCAATAAAATAAAAAAAAAACTATATAGGGCGTCGTCAATTTTACAAAAATAAAATTGAACATGCATTAAGATATTAAGTTTTTAATATGTCATTGTCAGTTAGAGCTTTATTTATATTATAATATCTTTTAAAATAATTATATATTTTTTGTTACAAAATGTATTTTCTGGTGCTGATCACTTACCTCAAATGGTATTTTTTTTATAAAATTTGATTCCCGTAAACAGAAAAGTTTTCTATATTTAGCCAACTTTCATGAAATAGACAACCGAGTAGACACTAAAGTTAAACCTTTGAACTGCATTGCCTACTTCGTGTTGCCGTGTTAAAACTCGCGTGGAGAGGTTTCCATAGTTCTTATTGGTTTTCTTGTAATGGATAAGTTAAGAGATATTTTCTTTATTGGTAGTAGTTTCGTAAATCAGAGGTGAATGATCAATTTACTTTAATAAAATATGTTTTATATTTTAACTTAACCCCTTACAACATCGCTCAGTCAGATAGATTCACACGCGGTGGCGTTGAAATGGGTCTTCACTTCCATCCACCTTAAAAAAATACACTTTCATCAGAGGTCTACTTAGAATTGCTAATAAAAATATATGTCGACTAGACACGCAAGCACAATCCCAGTCATAACCATGTCTTTACTGTTTTAATATCCACCATATTATTAGAATAGTTTGTTACGGGATTGCTACCATGTACCTTATTTTTGAGTTCCCGATATTTCGGCACTGTTGCAAGCGACATCATCACGGAGTAACTGAAGATCTTGCGGGTAAGTTGTTAAGGGCAAACAAATCGGTCTACCCTCTTTCGCTGTCTTTTATTGCACGCGTCGGTACCATTGTCTACAAACTCACTATTTTCTCGCACCTGTTCTCGACACACAACACTAACAGTATCTGACCGCGACACAGCAGTTTGTTGTTTTTTCCGGTTTTTGCACATAAGAATCACTGGTACATGGTAGCAATCCCGTAACAAACTATTCTAATGTTAGTGACCATGAAAGTTTAAAACACCATATTATGTTTATTATTTCCTTTTATTCATGACAGAGAACAAAATGGCGACGAATCAGTCCGACTCAATCCCCGGTCGCGTCGCGGACTGTTAACGTTCGAGTTTGGAGATGACGATTTCACGATAGTTGCACAAGGCGAGCGATCGAACGCGACGCCCCCCACAGCCCCGCCGCGCCCCCCTGCCCCCAGCGGCGACGGGGACCGGGGGGACGGGAAGGAGAGGGGGGATGCGGAAAACCGGGAGAGGAATGATGATAACCCTAGGTGAGTTCATTTTGCCTAAAAATCGACTGGCTTCTTTCTAACTCTATAAAAACTAAAAGAAATTTTACGTGATAACGTCATAAGAAAACATTTTTGCTACTCGGACGCATCGGTCGATGGAGTGGAAGAGAGATGATGCCTCATAAGCCTAATGCTTAGATCGATCGTGCCTCTCTATCGCTTGTTCCCCGCTCTCGCTCGCACGCGGAACGTGACAGTTTTTCTTGCGTGCATCCGGTCATCGATTTATAAGACGTTATTACATAACACTTTAAACTTTCTTGTTGCATCTTTTCAAACTAACACTATACACACACACACGGGTATTTATGCAACACATACCTCTTTAACGTCGGGAATATAATAAAAAGACGACGACGACGATAATTTGACGACCTCCGTAGCCGAGAGGCGAGCACGCCGGACTTTAAATGGCGCCGCCATCTCTGAGGTTCGATCCCTGGTCGGGTCAATGTAGAAAACGAACTGGGTGTTTGTTGTGGTACCGTCGTTGTTTTTTATTTCTATAACACAAGTGCTTTAGCTACTTATCTTAGGATCAGAACAATGTATGTGATGTTGTCCAATATTTATTTGAAGATAAATGGGGCGGGCGAGTGCTTTACCAACTAAGCTACCGAGGACGTAAAAAAAGCACTCGCCCGGCATGCGATGGGACGTGGGTTCGAGTCCCACCTGAGGTCGATGTTTTTTTTTTCAAGTGTTATTTATCTTCAATTAAACCTTGCATGGAATTGCTAAAAACAAAAAAATACAATGTTTAAGCATTTCTGATCTTAACCGATAGTCAAATATTTGTAAAATTATTTCTATAGGGTGTTGACGCTAGTATACTACTCAGCTATACATATAGCTACAACATTGATCAGAGAAACGCTGGCTTTGACAGCGAGAAAAAACACTTGAGGAATTTCATCTTGTCACGTGACGTCCTCGGTAGCTTAGTTGGTAAAGCGATCGCACGGTATGCGATGGGACGTGGGTTCGAGTCTCACCTGAGGTCGATGATTTTTTTTTCAAGTGTTATTTATCTTCTATTAAACCTTGCATGGAATTGCTAAAAACAAAAAAAAAACAATATTTATTGATTTATTTATAAATACTTGTGTGCATAGTGTTAGACGTTATTTCGTGAATAATTGAAATAATTTATATAGGATATAAGGTACGAGTCAAAGTGTCCGCTGCTCACGATTTGCGTCGTCGCTCAGGCACTAAGCGCTTCCTCAAATGGAAATAGTGTCATCGTTAATCCCGCTGTCAATAAGATTGTTGGAATCGAGACCTTCCGAGTGTAGCAATTCGGCACATTATAGTTTGAGCATTCTGGCTATAGGCTGTAATATATTATTTTAAGATTTTTAATACTTGAAAAAAAATTGGTAATTGCTAAAAAAATAATAATAACTTAAATATATTATTTTGTCTGAATTGCGATGCGTGCTATCATCATTATGTCAGCCTATTGCAGTCCACCGTAAGATGTTAGGACACTTTAAAGGAGATACGGGGCGGACCCGCGAACCTCGCCGTAAGACGCGCCGCGTCTCCTAGAACGTGGTCTAAGCCTACCCCAAAGAGCGCCAAAGAGCACGATTTCCAACTTTTCTCACACAGCCGCTGCCAACCATCTCCCTAAGATCGTTTATCGATGTGTGCTACAAATATAATAAAGCGAGCTTAACCTGCTGTAATTTATTTATGTATTTCGTTACGATCAACGCTTGTCCATAAAAATAAACTAAGATTCTAAAATGAAATGAAATGAAATTATTTATTCTGTATGTAGGCCCTCCTCCGGGCATTTATACACGTCCCAAATATAACTTAGCCCTACCACCGCTTCGGGACTTCATATAGGCTGGTGATGAGAAGAAACGGCGCAACAAACTCAGTCACCTTTGTCAGCCTGATTTTACAGGAAATACATTTTACAAGACAATTAGTAAGTGCGAGCTAGGCAGTTTAAGTCCATACACTCTTGTCGTTTAAATAATATTCTAATTTGTAATATCATTTTGTCATAAGGACTTTTTTAATGTGGATTTTAAACTCATGAATCGGTAGTTCAACAAGAGTTTGTGGTAATTTATTGAAATATTTTATACCATTCCCCATAAATGAATTACCATAAAAACTTATGTAAGAAGCTACTACTCTACTACTGAGTTTCTATCTACCCCCAGGTCAGGCCCGTCGCAGGACGACGCGGCCGACGACAGCGATTCGTCCGACAGTCCGGGAGTGCCGGCCGAGGTAGAGATCTACCTGGGCAAGGCGGCCACCGCCGGGCCCTCCGCGGCCGGCGACATGGACTGGGAGGGAGACGATGACAGCGGGACGGAGGCCGAGGGAGAGGGGACTGGCAGCAAAGGTAGGAGCTACAGTTTGTGCAGTGAGGGTGGGGTGGGGGTCACTTGAGGTTAGAGTGGGGAATTGGTATTAAGTATATGGTTTAGTAATATAATATCTCATCACATATGATCGTGGAATCAGGGAGAGATACGGATAGCTGAATATACGTCAAAGCATACATTCATTGACATCCATCAGTGGCGGGCATTGGTTTTATTTTGAGGTAGGCAGTAGATAATTACTATAGTGCAATCAGTGATAATGAAAATCAGTGGTTTTCATCAATAACACACATTTGTGAGTACCTACAGCCTACCTCAGTTCATTTATCAGGTAGGCACTGCCTAATTGCCTATATGCACTGCACGCCCCAGACATCCATACATAGATTATCATCAAGGAGAACGTTTGTATTGTTTGTAATGCGAATTGCGAACCAAAAAGATATAAATCGTGATTTAACATTATTTTTTTTACTTATTTTGTATTGATATACTCATGCGTCTGTTTTAAAAAGTTCAACAACTGTTTTAAAAATCACCCTACATATGTTAATAATGTAAATCTTCTTTCGAAGAAGACAAGCGGCAGAAGCTAGACAGCGGGATCGGGGAGGAGACCACGCCCACCAGCGACTCTTCGCCCGTCAAGTCCGACTCGAAGAGCGACGAGTCCGACGCCGACGGGTCTCGGCATGAAGACAGCCTCACCGACGACGTCGACGACAAACATTTAAGTGAGTTGCTCTTTCTCTTTTCCCCTCTAGCACGACCAACAAAACACGATACCATATGATATGATATAGCGATATATCGACACCCAACTGTCAAAATATGATATATATATAGTCGTCATCTTGAACTTATACCGAAAAAATTGGTTTAATCTAAAATCATAATTGGTCCGTCATTTAGAAATAACAATGGACATTATTTTGTTAATCAACTAAAGTTAGAGCGCGTCATAGATCGGGAGAGGGGGCTCGTGTCGTCACTTCTAAGTAAAAATAATTGTACCTAGGCGTGACGACATTCCAAATCAATATATCACTGTAATATTTTGATTATGTGAAAAAAGAAGAAATACGTGTCCCCACTTTTTGATAATCTACCTAATAGACGAAAAACAAATTGGCTGTCTGTAAAGTCGATTTACGACGTTATTTTACGTGATAACGTCATAAGTAAACATTGATGCCACTCGGACGCATCGGCCTATAGAGTGGTCGAAAAAGTTAGTAGTCATCCTTATTGGCTATCCATCGTTACTTTACCGAGTGTTCACAACTGCGCAGGCCGCCGGCGGCTGCAGAAGCGTGGCCGCGGTCTCGGCGCGCGCTCGCCCAGCACCAGCGACGCGTCCGACAGCTCGGGGCCCGCGCGCCGCGCCAAGCGCCCCCACCACGGGGCCCACGCGCCCGGGGCCCGCGCGCCCGGGGCCCGCGCGCCCCACGCGGGGCCCGACGCGCGCCGCGTGCGCCTCTCCGTACTCATGAAGCGGGGCGTCAAGGAGCTCCCGCTGCCGTACGCTCTCAAGAAGTACGTCAACCTCGGACGCTGCTTCGAGTTTTAAACACAGGTATCGTTAGATCTGATTGTGGCGCCGGCTTGTCGAGAGGCTACGAACACAGACGATTCAGACGGATCAGGCCAAATGTAGAAATTACCGGTAAAATAAAACATCTACGGTTATACACCTGCAAACAATATTTTACAGTCTATTTCTGGATATATTTCAACATGGCAGTTTTCATGAGTTCTAGACAGAATTTAAATTATTCGGCCTGCAACTTATAATAGTTGCTAACGTCTGCAACTGGCAGTTCCAACTTGATTTATGTAAGTCATACTGTTGTCACCATCTAGAAATGTAATACTTGTAAGTTGCAGTGGTGATTCGTGTCATAATGTTATATAATCGTTATAAAATTTGTTTTTGTAATGACTCGTTCAAATTGTATAGTATTTATTCGAGTAACATTAACAAGCTGGCGCCATCTACAATTATCTGCGCGTGAGATTCCCTTTACCTGGACAGCTGGGGGTTCAGGGCAGTCTCCGAGGAAGCTGATTAACCTGTGACGCTTCTTCGAGTCCTACGTAGCCAGAGGCTGCCGTTCCGTGTCGTAAACGGGACCCGACTGAATGAAATGCTCCTGTGACCGCTTTTGATTGGGGGAGCGTTTATTACGATAGGTGGCGCTTTTGTTATTAGCACGATGACGTCAGCGTGTTAAGTTTGGTCAAAATGACAGTCACAATTTAATAATTGCATGTTTTCACAAACAAAGCGCGGTCTCTATAGTCTGAGAGCCTTTATTCGCTATCGTATTGTCTATGGTACTCTAAAAGGTATGGTTACTGACTATAAATGTGTTTGTAACTTTACTACTACATATATCGGGTGTAAAAAAAGGCTTAACGAAGCCAAATACTGCATATTCTACGTATTATTACAATCATTTTTTTATTTTACACTATACCTGGGATACCGAGTTATTGACAGACAAAGTTACAATTTTTTTTCAAAGATTTTTTACAAAATTGACTTCTGTTTGATAATACTAAACTTTTTTACAAAATAACATGATCCGCTTACACACACAGGCATAGTCTGTGGCGAGCGCGCTATACATTGCGGGTTAGAAATAAGTAATTTTTTTTGATACCCAAAAATAAAAGTCATTTCCCAGCAATTATTTTTTTTGCATTCTACTTGGTTTTATGTATAGAATTCGTGGTTTATGGCTTCGTTAAGCCTTTTTTTACACCCTGTATAGTCATTTGATTTGTTTGTAAACGCTCCCCAAAATCGCGGTCCACGATCGATATGTAAATATTTGTTGCGATGCGTACTTTTATATGTGATCGGGATGCAATTCCGTACTACGGACGCGACTTGCCGCTTTGCAGTCGCTATCAAACTAGCAAATCTCCTTTGAATTTATAGAATTTGTCTTCAGCAGGGCTAGCATGCGCAACACAATAAAATTTTGTTCGACTTTTGACTTAAATATTCGTTTTGTCTTCGACGATAACAAAGAAAAAACTAGAATATCATGGCAATGCCGTGTTATAACGTAAAAATAAGTGGCTACGAACAACGGGAGACCCTGAAAATATTAAGAAAAAGGATTTGAGACGTCTATGATCCGTTAGGTTATGGAAAACGACAAAATTATTGTCGATGACAAAATTTGTCTTGTCTATCGATAAAATAACCGATGCGCGCATGCTAGCCCTGCTGATAGCGACATCAGAACGACTTATAGCGTTCGTGTTACGGTATCGCGTGAATGAAGTACTGCTATACTTGTAGTTTATTCGCGTTGTAGGTAGTCGCCGAGTGACGTCACGCTGAATACTGTTGCGCAATAAATAAATTAGGTCTCAATGCGTTTTTATCTAATTTTATTGTTCTTATTATTTCAATTGGATACTGTCTTTTATGTTTGTTACTAAACATTATTTTTAGTAGCTTAGAAATTGCGACAATAAGTTATTAGTAATTATAGTTTATTTATGAAGAATGATAGACTGACCTGACTGCATGGGAATCGGGAAAAGCAATTTTTGTAAAATAATAAATAAGACAATGGTGGCGACTCGGTTGTACCACTCTCTAGGCTAAACTCTGATTCAGATTAGATATTGATTGTCTGAATTTAGAATTCTAAACTAAATACTGATACAATTTATTTGCCTTTGCCTTCATTTGTCGCGAACGAGATAATTGGTTTTACATGACATCTGAAATCCGTGGATGGTATCTAGTTTGACAGCTGTCATCTGTTTCTTTCATCCACATGAAAAGGTATTTACATTTACTACTAACCCTTGAACACAAGATCACATTCTCTCAACCCTAAAAACAGTGTAATGCTATTCTAATTTGACATTAGCGAACGTGGAAACACGGATTGGCCATTATCCAAAGAAGAAGAAGGTCTTTACTGACTATTAGTTTAGTTTAGAGAACGATGCAACCGAATTTACATTACTATACACGCAATTTTAGTTGTAACAAGCTTGCCTTTATTTTTATCTTTCATAGGTACTAGTTTTTGGCGTGACACCGCTAGGCATCGAGTCATTATAGTTACATAGTTAACCTAGTCATTGCTAAGTAAATATTTATTCCCGTTGTATATATTTGGGAAACAGACGTCACTTATCTTCCTGTATATCAGGGGGTCTAGCGTGAAAGTCAGGGGGTCTATCTTTCGTTCGGTCGTATAAACCTAACAAATTAAATTGGCCAGTCTCATGTGTCAATCCTTTGATAAAATATGACCAACTCAATCTAGCCGTGAAAAACACCCGACTGTTTTCAATTGTTCATAAATTGTCAAACCTTTGATACGGGGAATGGATGTTTTAATTTGATCGGTTAATACGACCGACCGAACGATACACTTTCGCGCTAGGCCCTTAGATTCGCTGCAGTAAATCGATACTTAGCAATCGCTCAGTTAATACTCTCGTATGTTATGAAAGGCGTAGCCCCGGAGTCCGCGCTGCTGCGGTTTGGGTTTACTCACTTGTGGATTGATTATTTGCGGTGACTTTACATAATGAATGGCATGCATTTGATTTGGTTGTTAATAGTTTATCATTGTCAATAAGGTTGAATTTAGTTGGGAAATCGATACCTCATTTCGCTCACTTACGAGCGAGAGTAAAACGATTTCTAAGGGCATAAACGCGCTACGTGGCTTGCCGCGCGGTTTTAAAATGTATGTAAAACAGTGCGTAAGGATTTTTTTTATTACGGCCAACCGCATAGTGCGTGGTGCGTGTACGTGGCTAGCCGGGTAGTGCGTATATAGTGAAAAACAAAACCCTAGAGAACCATATTTTTTATGTTGTGTTGAACTAGTCAACTTCGCACTTGTATGAACTTAAAATAACAATGGACTTCCAATTCTTGACACTTGTACAAGTGCTCAGCAAATAGTAACAGTTGGACTACGAAAAGCGTCAACATCAACATGTTGAACATGTGATAACATGTCAAAAGTAATTATTTAATTAAAACTGTGGTTATATGTATAGTCTATGGTATGCGCAGCGATGTGAGTCGCCGGCTCCGGGGCGCAATGCTTATATGATAAAGTTTGATGTAAATACTGTCCTTTGTTTTTGTTGCAACTAATATATAATTTTATTGTGAGAGTTACTGTTTATGTCTGAGAATAAATGAATTTATATTTTGTTCAGAATGATCGTCACAAGCATACTTCAAAAGTAACCCAAAATTATAGTATGTGCCTTTGGGGATTCTTCTGAAGTGTGTAAAGTGAAAAATGAAGTGATTCTAAATCATTACTTTAGTAGTGATCAAGTGGTGATTCTTGAGAGAGAGAATGCGTATATCTGAAGTGAAATTATTATCGACTACTATATTTTACTTTGCTGTCTTAGAATAATTGTCTGCTATATTCCACATATTGTTTTGCCAACTTGATACATAATATTAAGAGCATACAAATCCCTAACGCCGAGTGAGCGTATCAGATAGACTACCGTATGTATCCGAATATTAAAGTGGTTTCAATAAAACAGTCATTTTCAAATGGTTTATCATTTATCTATATCTTTCCTTAGTGTAACAGTATGACCTTAATAAATACGTTTTATATTTAGGTGAGTATTTACGCGGTGGGTGCTTATCGTGTATGAATATTTACATCAGTGTTCCATTTAATATACATGTGGCGATAATAAATGTGAAGTAGCCTCTTTCACTAAGTCGTAGGTAGTATATCAACTTTAATAAATACATGCCGCGTAGGCAAGCATCGATTTTGAGCGGTAGGCAAAGAGCGGGGATTGCTTTGCGCATCTTACGAGGGATGACGTCTTATCGACGAAGACGTCCAACGCCACACAATGGCTAAGTCGAATGTTTCACGCTACGTCATCAAATGCCTGCTCTGGTATTGAAATTCTCATAGATATACGAATCTATCTACTCCTCAGTGGGTATACCGACCGCTAGCACCACTTGCCAGCGCGGACTCCGTTCCTCATTCCCATGTGTGTATTCTCCGGGTAGAGGTCGTCAGCGGCAGGCGCTCCGCAGGCGCTAAGCCCGTTGAGTAGTTTCCTGGTGGGACGTGGGGTAGCGCGCGCGCCGTCTCGTACTCGCTCGCGAGCCCAGCGCTCGGCCGCGTGCGTGCGTTTCACTGGTCGCTTGCCTTCCTCCCCTCGCTCCCCTCGTTCCCCACGCTCCCCTCCGAGTGTTGCCTCCGACGGCGCCCGGCTCGGCGTCTCCGACTCACTCCCATTCACCAGCGAGTGCGCACTACGCGCCTTGTGCAGCGACAACCGCAGCGGCTTCCGCGGCGGTGTCGGCCGGCACTTCACGTCACTATCCCTCCTCTCCTCGTTCTTCTTATAGTGACTCATCCGCGTCGAGCAACTCTCCGACCCGTAGTCTATCCGAGGTGAACTACTGTAGATATCCCCGTTCGGAAAGTCGGAGCACTCCGACTCGAATTCCGAGGACTTCGCACTCCGCGAGTAGAGTTTCGATGTTCGCCTGCTGGATTTGTGCGCGTTTTCTAAAACTTTGCCGTCTATTCTGTGGTACATGTAGTGTTTCTCCGTTTCTACTTGGATGTCCTCCGCGCTCTCGTTTTTCTTCATCTTTCGCATTCTCTGCGACCGTTTGAGCTGCTCGATGATGGAGAGAGTCTTCCTCTCCGCCCAGTTGGTCTTCTTGATGCTCTCCTCTATGCGGTCGGCGGCTTTCTTTATCTCGTAGTGCCTGGGGTCGCCGCTCACGCTCGAGTGCGAGTCGCGCACGTCCAGGTCGCTGTCGGACCGGAAGTAGTCCTCGCCCTTGGACCTGCTCAGTCGCTCGGACTTCATCCGTTGCTTCTCTATGTGTCTTTGGTTGCGCTCGATCATGCGGATCGCGGCGTCGGTCTCGGCGCTGTAGTCGACGGCGCCGTGGATGCAGTGGTGGGAGAGGGAGTGCCGCATGCGGCCCGCGCGGTGCTCGAGGCTGTGGGAGCTGTGGGACCGGTGGTTCGGTGGTGGTGACGCTCTGGGTGAGGCTGCTACTCGAGACGATGCTCCCGACGCGTTCGACCGTGGCCTCATTAGAGGCAGGTTCGCCTCAGCGCCGTCGAGCCCGGGTAGCTTGGCGACGATGGCGGTTATGTCCGGCCCCTTCTGGAATACTTGCACCTCCGACTTGGGGCTCTGTTTGCATTTGGACTGGGGCTCGGTGGTGATGTTGATGTTGGTGACGTTCTTCTTGGTCTTGTTCACGGTTATGCAGCTGTCGTTGCTGCTCACTGGTTGGAGCTGGAATGAATACAAGCGCTTTTAGACATTTGCATTTGTCACTTGACACGTTGGGCGCCAACATATTTACTTGGCGCCCAACGTGGTGCGGCGTATACACAGGGGGTGTTTTATTTTATTCTATTTATTAATACCTCATTTCCCTTTATATTCTATAGGGGTCTGCCGCAGAATGTGTACTTCGCAAAATGTACACTCGACAAAAAATGTGCATTTCGCCTTTGTTGCACTTCTCATAATGAGCACTTCGCAGAATGAGCATTTCGCAAAATGAGCACTTTTTGAGAAAGTGGGCTGGCTACATTTGTCGCAGAACCGATTAAAGGTGGAGTAAACGGGTTCTCGTGTGGAGACCACCCCTAGGCAAACGTAGTGTAGCACGCCCCCCAGCTCGATGAACCGATGACCTCGGGAATGTGGCTGGCACCACTGCCATGATGGATGGATGAAAAAAGCGGGAGATCGTGCTCTTTGGCTCTCTTTCAGGGAGCCTTAAGTCCAGCAGTGGACTACAATAGGTTAAGATGATGATGATACATGGGTATGTATACCTGCGCGTGCGTGGCTCGCATCTCAGCGACCTGGTCCTCGAGGTAGGAGATGCGGTGCGTGAGGCGCGTGTTGTCGGCTCGCAGGCCCTCCTTGGCGCGCTCGGCCTCCGCCGCGGCCGCGCGAAGCGAGCCCAGCTCCGCGCGGAGGGACGCCGCCTCGCTCTGGGAACGATGCGATATTGTTATGTAACTTCAACTTGCACACTGGGAAGCGAACTTATATAGGGTGAATTTGAATGAATGAATGTTTATTTTGCAGCCACAAAGATAAAAAAACAGTACAAGAGAACAAAACAAGAGCATTACACGCTCCAATAGGCGGTGTTGCGTTGCGACAGCAAAAAGGTCCCCGACGCTGATTTTCAGTATGATTAGAAGTTAGAATAGTATACTTTTACTGAAATATCACAGACAACTTATCTGTAAGTTTTCTTTAAATGAAATGCATGTAATGCATTATTGAAAATCTGTTGACATTAATTAATCGTAGTAAAGCGCAAAGCCTGAAAGCAGAGCAACAGAAATACAGGATGCTTTTTTTATGAGTACACAAATTTTGATATGGTGTTCTACTCGTGAATACAAACAACTTTTACTATGGGACCAATGTTAAAATCAAGAAAAAAATATCAGCTGTTCCATACATTTTGATCGAGTAAAACGGCAACTTTAGAAGTAGATATTATTCTCGATGTTACTATTGGTCCCATAGTAAAATTTGTTTATATTCATAAGTAGAACACCATGTTAATATTTGAGTATTCATAAAAACATCCTGTATTTCTATTGCTCTGCTTTCAAGTTTTGCGCTTTACTACGATTAATTATTAATGTCTAATCAGTCGATAGGACAACAGATTTTCAATAATGTATTACATGCGTTAAATTTAAAGAAAACTTATAGGTAAGTCGTCAGTGATATTTCAGTAAAATAATACTATTCTAACTTCTAATCAAACTAACAAAATAAGTAGGAAAAAAAAGTATAAACCATTCAACGCATTGAATTAGTGCTAAACTGCTAAGTTTATATGAGTGTAGTACCTGCGTGAAGGCGGGTGGCGCGGCCTGCGCGTGCGTCGGCTGCGCGCGCAGTACGACCAGCCGGGCGGGGTTGCCGGCGCTGACAGCGCGCGCCAGTTCGTCCTGGCTCCGGCACGATATCACAGACGTGCCGTTCACTTCTACCAGTCTAGGGACAAAAATAAATTGTTTATAATTTAGGTACACCGATAAATAATTAGACAACAATCACATAGGTTCACTGCTTTGATACTATGGTAGAAGCGAAGGAACTTGTGTTACTAAATTTAGAAACAACGACACAATCTACAACAACATCCAATCAAACCCGAGACAATATAGAAAGGATCGTTTTCTACATCGACCATACATTTTATTAATAAAGTATGCCTATATACGTCCCACTGCAGGGCACAGGCCTCACCTCAACTATGAGGTGGTTTGGGCCATACTCCACCACGCGGGCCCGGTGCGGATTGGTGGAGCGGTGTTGTAAGGCCAGTGACTAAACCTTACTGTCAGATGTTATCAAGCCGCCTTAAGGCCTCTGACTAGGCTTCACGACCAATATCAATCAATATTGGCCGGGACCAACTTTTAACGTGCCTTCCGAAGCACGGAGATGCTCGTGATAAATGTCACTAAATATGGTCACCCATCCACTCACGACCGCGGCGTTGGTTGCTTAACTTTAGTAATCGATACCAAAGCGCTGCCGCCACTGAGCTACGAGCGCACTATATATATATATATATATATATATATATATATATATACATATTTTATTAATGTCTTTATTTAATATCTAGTTTAGAAAAACGGTTGCCAGGATTGCAAAAAGACTTTATAGATAGTTTCCAAACAGAGGCCGTCGAACTATTGAACGTGAAATTTGATTAATGTAGTTAATGTTTACATAAAACCGACAGACAGTTTAATTTGGATAAGTAAGTAAGACTTAATATATTATTTTTTCTAAAAATCCTCGTATTTCCGTCAAACACAATTTACGGGGTCCAACGCTAATGTACCATAATTACCTACATTTATTTAAAAATCTATGTGAAACGATAGAAAGAGCTATAAAAACTATTAAAAGTTAATTGTGTATTATGATGAGGCACGAACGAAAGAGAAAACGTAGCTGTAACATTAGTGTTAACTGCCTCATCGCGTATATTTAAGGCTTAGCATGGCCGTTGTTAGTTCGCGTAGATCTCCGTGGACATCCGTGAAATAATTACAGACCGAATGCCGCTCCCACGCAGATACGCTCGTTGCTGAATTGACTAACACTGCAACATGGTAATTGTGTAGATGATCGCTTGGTTGATTAGATGTTATCACTACCTAAAACTTTTGTTTCGATTACGAAATTTTTTTCGTTTTGAAACAAACGTTTTAGCTTCTTGCTTCTTAATTAGGGGCTATAGTGAGCAAAATCCTTTATTTATTTAGTAAAAATAAGTGGAAAAGTTTGGGACAGACATTGCCTAGGAGTACAGAGACGGCAAAACAAAAACAGAACCACGACAGACCAATTCACTTACCTGCATAAAATATTTCTTTACATTAAATATAATTTAAGGGTTACACGTGGGTAATAATCTGAATGACATTTATTGCTTTTAAATTATGGTTTATATTAATAGTATTTAAAGATTCCTTCGCTATTTAGGAAAATATAACTATGCTTTTTTTTTATAAATAAATTTTGGACAACACCACATACATTGCTCTGATCCTAAGGTAAGTTGCTAAAGCACTTGTGTTATAGAAATCAGGTGCAACGACGGTACCACAACACCCAGACCCGAGCCAATATAAAAAAGTTCTTTTTCTACATTGACCCGACCGGGGATCGAACCCAGAACCTCAGAGATGGCGGCGCCATTTAAAGTCCGCCGCGCTCGCCTCTCGGCTACGGAGATCGTCAAAAGAAAGTGGCTTTAAAAATATTTTGATTTTTATTTGTCGCCTGAAAACTATTCAATGATGAAAAATACACCGACACTTATGTTGGCATAACCACATTACAAATCATAGTGGAAGACATCAAAAACCTGGCTGATTAAAACGAGCACCGTGTCATTATTGGCCCCCGTTGCGCCTGCGACGTATAAATCCGAATAACAAATTGCGCGCTCCTTTTAAGCACCACCTCCTCAACTAAACGTGGATAATTGCTATGAGAATATCCACAGGGTGTAGAGTGATCACCGGCTTGTAAAAACTACATATTTATGACGCGATATCTATGACCTGTCGCACGCCCTTAAGCAAGATTGATTGTACTAGGACAGGTTACTAGAAGACTAAGAGCAGACAGCGATTATCATATGTGTTTTAATGTATAACTATTCTTTTTTAAGCTTGATTCTGAAGTCTAATCAAAGTCGCGGGCAACAGCAAACTTTTCCTAAAAGTTCAAAGAAAATGATCTCGAAGAGCTCGCCCGCTACAGATTGCTGTATAGGTAGGTACGACAAATATAAAAAGATCAGATAACATTTTTTGCTGCCCACTAGCCGGCTGCAGATTGCTCTACACATATAGTTATGGGAAATATAAACATTATTAAACTAGCGAACAGATAACAAGCATTGAAAATCTTATGTCGTTGTGGATTGTTTCTCAGGTCTCCAAGGCTCTATTTACGCAGTTTACGCACGTTTAGTTACAAACAAAAATAGTGATCAGGACCATTCATGGCAGACGAATTCACGTAACGAATTTTCAAAAATTCCTACCTAGTGATTTTCGGTATTCGCATACGATAGTTCGTACCTACATTTAAGCAGTTACGTTTTGAGTGGATTTCGAGCCGTCCATAGGATGCTGTAGGTACTGCCAAAAATACCTACACCGATTAATAATTAAAATTAAGTTTTAAAAGAGTCTAAAAACGTATGTAACCACAACCTTACCGCATTTATTTTAAAACGTGTTTATGGTAGAAATAGCCAACACATTTTAATTTATAAGAGTGTACCTTAATGAAATCTAGCAATAGTAATGTTTCTTACCTACAATAAATCTGTATGAGTAATGTAAGTACCTAAGTAATATCTAGGTAATGCAAATAATATGCCAGCATCAAGATACATACCTCATAAATTATATTCTAGTAATATAGACGGAGTCTTTGCACTATCATATCAAAATATTGCTTATAAATTTTTATCTGATAGTACTATTTTCTACCTAAGTTCGTAAAGTGTCGTCATTGAATTTAATGAATGGGGCAGATTTACGAGAAGCGTCACCAATTCACCATCAAACGACAATTTAGTGGTGTATTCCGTGGCGGCGACGAGGTCAATTTACCCGCCGTCGCATTTAAATTAGACGTGAACAAATCGTCCGCCGCGGGCGCATACTATCAGGTTGGTACCCAGTGCAGGTAAGGCTTGTATTCCATTCCTTTGCGCAGATTAATAAAGTGTGCAAGTCCAAAGTATGGCTGTAATGGCTTGTTATAAAAGATATATGCCCATAAATACTGCGATAGAGAGGAGACAACGCGGTGAGCAGGAGCAAGACAGTGGGCGGAAAAATGCAAAATGCGGTCCACACGGCCTAAGATTGTGGAGGATTGTGTGTTTGTGGAGGAACTCTATGTGGTCGCGATCCTCATCAGTGAGGGACTGAGGAAGAAGAGAAAGCGGAGACAGCGACTTGTCAAACGCAGCGTAGGGCGCCCTCCGACAAGTCGGAACGATGATGTAAGTATGAAAAGCTGTTGGCAGTGGATGGAAATGAATAGCCGAGGACTTATAGCTGAGCCCGCGCTCAGTGTCATGCATTGGGTGAGGCATTTGACAAGTGATCTTATTATGATGACTGAGCTTCAGGATATAGAGGTGCAATGGGTCTTTTTTATGCTGGCCTGGGAATCCAATGATTAAAGCATGATGAAAATTATGTCCTCAATTGTCCTCAATTGTACTTGTCGTACTTGAACTGTTTAAGGCGGACAAATATACAGTCAATCGCAGGATTTAAAGCGAATTAAATATATATCTATTTATTTTATTTAGAGATCGAGCAAAGATATGACTGGTAACCACTTGCTAGTGGAAAAAATTATACCTAATCTAATTTTATGTGTCACTTTTAGGGTGATTACGATTTGCATCAGATATTAAGGTTACCTACATTAAATATTTTAAATTAATTAAATAAGTTCAGGCCACTTCCAACTGGCCGATCTGGAAGTCACTGGGGGAGGCCTATGTTCAGCAGAGGACGTCCTGTGGCTGATGATGTTGATGAAATAAGTTCAAGCAAATAGCGCTGTGGTTGCAATATAAGTTAAGTAACGCAACACCATATGGTCCTGTATACACATGCCCTTATAATTAAGTGCAAAGGTGCGGGTTATTTAATAAGATTATCAGATAATGTTTAAATGTAAATAAACGTAGTAACTATGTGGATATTACGCGATAGGAATTTTAATGAGAAGTAAAACTAGAATTTAAAAGCATTTTGACGTTTGAAATTGAATAATAATTTTTAAGTATTTTTAGTTTCTTGCTTATATACCTACTAGTTCCTATAAATAAGTACTGGTCATAGAAACTATTACTAGAGGTGAGCTGAGAACTTATTATATATTATCTATCTGTGATTCTATTTATGTATTTTTTTTACTTTGAAATGATGATTTTGTTTTATTTAGTTTTCTGTTTTCGATGACAAATGCCCCTGTATTACGTACTAACATCCCGAGATGGAAAGCCGGAAGGTTATGATGCTTTAATTAAACTAACCTCATCGTTTTGTACGCACTTAGCGGGACAACTAAGATTTGCTATAAAGGATGTTTACCGCTATTCTTGGTCTCACTTCTCACACTTTTTTAACTCTGTCTCTTTTTTTAGTAAAGATACCTATGAATAAATAAGCCAAGTAGCACAATCATCAATGTGACATAAATCACTTGCATAACTTAACACTCTTCGCTTTCTACGGAAATATGTCGTTAGCGCGCCTAACGACGAGTTGTTTCGCGTCTGACACTATACGGGGAATGAAGACCACAAAAATAGCTTTATTAGTTACTTATGCCGTTTTATTATTGACATGTGAATATTGGAATTAGCTTGGCCTTATGTGTGTGTGTAATGAACTACTTTAGAAACCTTTACGAAAAGTTAAAGCTTAACGAATGTTATAAAATAGTAGGTATATGAATCTCAGACAGAGCGCTTGCGCTGGGGCTTCACCTGCGTGTAATGCCATATTAATAAGTACGCTATTTGATATAAATATCGTACTTATTAATGGCATTAAACGCAGGTGAAGCCCCAGTATTATGCTGATATGCAGACACGTGTAGAGTAATCTAATACTAATTTAAGAAACAATTAAAATAATATATTTCTCATGGCTTGAGCTAAGACCTATTCTTCCTTGCGATGCCTTAGCTAGCAGAAGCTTCCCCGTCTAACTTTACTGCGATCATATTGACAATGAGTTGGTTTACCATGAAAGCAGTTAAGAAAGATGTCAGGACATTCTTATAAATATTTGAGAGATTTGTGAGAACATTACTACTTTAAAAGCGTAATGGTTTAATGGACTACATAACAATGATGACACTAGGCAGTGCTGTTTTGATTATAGCTGTGTTCTCGTCATTGTCTGTTCGCTAGCTACAAATCCTAAACTTATGCATCGCAATGATTTTTTTGGGTACTTACTGAATTATCCAGTTACGACCAAGTGGTGGATTGATATAATTTTGACAGACAATATTTATTATACTTATTTGCCAAGTATCTACATGCATTTGTGAAATGTATACCTTGAATGTGTGCACCCTGGTATATGCTATTGAATAATTAGAGCCGATATTTCTAGTGTCCGATCCGCATCTACGGGCCGGCATTGTTACGCACGCCCAAAGCCGTTCCCAGCTCAGGCGATACCATCGGCGATGCCGAGATTGGGGGACTTTGATCCCCACGGAGGGGCTTGTATTCTTGTACAAAATAGTTGTTTCTTAAACGTTATTAATTCGAAACGACGATCTGACTTGTTGATTTTTTGGGAAAAAAGTTGCAACTAAAGCGTTTCCTAATTATTTTCAATTTATTAATAGCAAGGGTGTGAAAGTTTCTGCTTACTTTATCGTACTGTATAGAGAGTAACAAGGTAAGTAATACGTATACCACTTGAGGCTCCATCGACGCTTAACATTGAACTGATATTTAGTTGTAAGCCCTACACAATCATCTTGGAAAAACATTCAAATACACACAAACACAAGCAGACTGTGACCAGTAGCGATTACCGATTGCATTAGCGAACATATCATCTCCTATTAACGGGGTAGCTCAAGTCCCGACTTCTAGCTGCTTTAATACTAGTAATGAACCGACCTGTCCCCCGCGCGCAAAGCCGTGTTGTCCCCCGGCCAGTCGACGCTGAAGCCGGGGCCCCGGGGCGCGGCGCCCCACGATCCTTCGCGCGCCTCCGCCGCCACCAGGGATGCGGACCCGCCGCACTCGCGCACCGTGCTGAAACAAGAAAAACATCAATAAGAACAAAGTTAATGGTGGTTAATCTATTGTATTGAGAATTATACATATGAATGACTGGTACTTTTGTTCCCTGGTGATAGGAAAAAAACAGGACAAACATAAAACAGCACCAGCAGGGCTAGCATGCGCGCATCGGTTATTTTATCGATAGACAAGACAAATTTTGTCTTCGATGATAATTTTGTCGTTTTCCCTAACATAACGGATCACAGACGTCAGGGTCTCCCGTTGGTCATAGCCACTTATTTTTACGTTATAACACGGCATTGCCATGATATTTTGGTTTTTTCTTTGTTATCGTCGAAGACAAAACGACATATTACGTCAAAAGTCGATAAAACGCCACGACATTTTTTTATCGTGTTGCGCATGCTGGGCTAGCATGCCCTGCAGGATATTCAAGTGTATCTGTCGTTGCATGGGCTAAGGCAGAAAAAATCTAAGCCGTGTAGACTTCAGCCTTCTACGTGGATCACGTTCATATGGATTTTATTAAAAAACGGTTATTCATTTAATTAAATATTCGTAGCTCTGCGTAATTTTGATTTAGAAATTCCAAAAGGATGCAAATACACTACTTGGCACTCAGTTTGCCGGTGCCCATAATCGTAGGTATAGTTAATTTGGGATAAATTTGCGTTTGCTAGCATAGCATGTTTTTGATTAGTGTCACTTATTTAAACCGCAAAATGATTTCTTTATGTTTTGTATCGCGGCTACATCATGTAACATCAGCCCCAGTAAACACGATTACCGATGTTACGTGACATTGGCGCAACCGCAAAATATCATCTAACCGAGATTGGCATTGGATGAAGTTACTAAGTAGGTCATATTCGTATTGTTCTACACTACACCTCAGGGGCGTGCGGTGCATATAGACAATTAGGCAGTGCCTACCTGGTAAATGAAATAAGGCAGGCACTAGGTACTTAAAAACGTGTGTCATTGATGAAAACCAGTGATTTTCATTAATTAAACCTCTAAGTAAGTATCTACTGCCTACCTCGAAATAAAACGAATGCCCGCCACTGACACCTACACTTGTTTGATCATTGACTAACGGTAAGTATAACATTACTTTTGTGGACGCGTTAGATCTTTAACACCAATGATACATATTTGAGTGTTGATCCCAACAGTTTTGTTTCATTATGACATAGAGAAAGAATAATACTACGTAATATCAAAAACTTTGACTACCTCAGTATTGGAAATCGAACCCGAGTCGTTTCACTATCCAAGTGATTGCTTATCCAAGAACACTGTGCCTCAAAGTTCTAAGTGCTTATGCATAGGCTAAATAACTTAGGGTTGTTCCTATTAATATTTAAGAACACATCCCCTTATTCAATTACCATCTGACAGGTGTGCCAGGTGGGACAGAACTACCCACTTTGACCAGATCACCTAGTAAGTTTGATTTACTGTAACACGAAAACGCTGAAATAATATCCTTGAGACCTTTATAAATTAATTAATTGTTTTCACAATCACACCAAATAGCTAGCCTCAAACTAAGCAAAGCTTGTATGCTGGCGAAGATAACAGATAAGCATATGTAAATACGTTAATAAACATCCATGACTTAGGTACAAATGCTCGTGCTCATCACTCAAAAATTTTCCCCTTGCGGTATTTGAACCCGCAACCGCCAGGCTTTGCAGTCCGGAGCGCGAACCACTACACCAGACGGTCGTCTCTTTAATTTTGGCTAAAACATTTAACTATGTACATTATTATTTTTTACTACAAATACCTAAACGAATAATACGAATAAGGGGTGCCCCTTCCCTATCCACTGTTAAAATCATGTCAAAACAAAATGGTATTGGTATTTTATTTTGAAATCCGATTCCGACTTATAGCATTTACCTGAACCCAGATTCAGTGGCAATTCTTTCAAGCTCACTAAACAATGCTTATGGACCGTTCTTGTCTTAGTCAATTAATCGACAGGTGAAATGTGATATACGTACGAGTATATTCCCTGGGCATACGTTATACCAACAGTGGCTGCAAAAAACAAACGAGTGGAACCGTGAACAGATAATAATTGGTTAAGACCTTAGTAAAGACGCCAGAGTCAAGAGGATTGAGCTTTGGGAGAGGCTAAGTTTAGCGGTGGACTGCAATGGTTTGATTACGATAAAAGTCAAAAGCACTATCTTTCTTGAGAAAAAAAGGAATTGTTTTAAAAAAAGGTACCTATACACTATACAGTATGTTAATTAACGAAAGGCGTTCCCGTTAACTAAAATAGTACCTAGCGTATTTGCGCTGCTCAAATCCCATTCATAAGTCTTGTGACGTTGCGTTTGACGGTATAAAGGGAAAGTGGGCATAAATAGGGTGTTTAATTTTACATATCTATAAATTATTTTTTGTGATCTTTTAAAATAAAAACTTTTTTTTGTTTTGAATATTTTTTCTGTTATGTACTGACGTTATACTCATAGGCGCTTCGCAGACGGCGGGGCTTGCCGGGACAGTCTGATCGCGTAGCAATAAAGACCGCGTCTGCCTGTCGATGTCCGCGGCTGCCCTTCGCCGCGGACACAAAGCACACCGCCGCGCCGCCAGTGTCCGCCGGGCACCTGCGGCGCGGTCTTTTTGTCCTCCGTGTACGTTGGTAGTATAGGATTCCCTTTGCGCTATCCTTCGCGGTGAAATTGACCGGCCCGGCCCGCCCTGTCGTCTGCAAAATACCTTACGGGAACGCCTTTCGTTAATTAGCATACTGGATTAAACATTCCCAACCAACCCTACCCATCTCAACCCGCGGCTTGCACCTATACCTAGATACGAAATAGTTATTGATTTCGTTAAGTATTATACTTTAACTAGGTGCTATTTAAATAAAAAAGCGTAAATTTAGGCCCACTCTTAGCCTGGGACGTACGCGTTCTGAGAGGGATGAATAACAGGGCCCTAACCATGAACTTTTTCACGACCGAGATTGTTTGGTAGCACTTTGATATGAGCACAAAATTTTGGTCACGTGATTTGGTACCATGAACTACCTAAAACGATCTTGTTTAGTGTTGTGAAAGAACGAGTGAACTGTAAAAAATTGTCTATGCGTTGAAATAATGTCAAAAAATGATGCACGCGGTCCGAATTAAATAAATTAAATGAACGAAATATTATTGAACACAATAAATACCTGTGTTTGCTTGCTAATTACTTGAAAATATAAAAAAAATGTATTTTGCTTGTACTAGGAGTTATTTTTGTATAAATGTTACCTATTTTTAGCGTAAATATCAGCCTTTCTTAATGAGCTATGACTGAGCTCTTGATTTTTAAAAATCATTTCGGACCAAGAGTCATACGTCATGAATGATCAAATTCAAACGTAGTGGTTCCATTCTCTTTGGATAAAATTAGAAAAAAGTTAAAGTCAGTATTTGATGTAAACACGTATTTACAATTTATTTTACAATATTTTTTTTCTAGACTCGAAAGCACATTTCAAGAATGTGTTTTGTTAATTTATGATTTTACTTTATTTATAGGTAACACTTATAATAGTTCAATTGTATAACGATGTTTGCATGGACAACATAACACAATAAATTATCATTTTTATGGGTTTCTTGATTCATTTCGAGAAACTCTAAATTACCTTAAGTACCTTATATATACCAGAGGGGAAAAAAGCTAACAGCGTCTGGATAAGGTACCCCTGGTACCGGAGCAGAAGAAAGCTAGCAGTTTCATGATTAGGCATCCAAGATACTAAGTCGTTGAAATCAGAATTCGATGAAGACAGAGCCTCACGAGTGTTTATTATCCGTGTTTCTAAAAATATTGTGAAAGCCAATCGTTAAGAATAAATAGTGTTAATAAATGTATACCCATAAAATTATTTTAATAATACAAACTGGTACACAAGGTACTCGGAAATTATACTAATCCACAGCTACTCACTTTGTCTTTTAGTATTTCACTTGCTATTGAAAAAAAAGGTGTCATTTACTAAACTAGGTATTCAATGAATTATCCGCAACGGCCACATCTTAGAGGCATAGGAAGCGGGGTGCTTCATCTTACGCAGCAAAGCTGCTCGAGCGATTGCTGCTTCGAATGTAGGTACTTGTTTTTCTTGACTTCACCACTCTCCAGTTAGCAAGCATGCTCCACCATCTCAGCAACCAGGAGCAGAGCGATACGTCCGTCACAATTTTGTTTCCCGAACCATGCGGATCTCGCCGGTATAGGAATAGTGAACTTAACTAAGAATAGTAAACTAGTTTGGCGCGTTGCATGTTCGATTGTAGGGGGCCCTCTACCATCTCCTCAACATCACACTATTACATGACTGGCCACCGGACGATAGTCGGTGTGATGAGCCCAGCAGGTTCACGCCGATGGGAGCCCATTTGTATGGCGTAGATTTTTATGGGAAGTCCGGCCAACCAGTCTATACATACTGTCTATCTATTCAGCCTTTTGCAGTCCACTGCTGGACACAAGCCTCCCCCAAAGAGCATGATCACCCGCATTTTTCATTCATGCACTGCCAACCATCATTCTAAGGTTGGTCCATATGGGGCTGGGGGGCGTCCTACACTACGGATATCTCTCATTTATATATAAATAATTCAAAGTATGTATACTACCTCATAACGATACTATTTTTAGGGTTCTAAAAAATCTAAAAACCAGTCTAGTGCACGTCGTGCTACGCGCAGTATAGGGTTTTATAGTTGCCCGTGGTAGTTCCCACGATATATTGCAGCAATTATTTAATTAAGTCTTCATTTAAGTCACTTTAAAAGTTTCTCTTTAAGAAATTTTCGAACGACGACAAAATTAAACGATTATTACTCGTAAAACTAACAGGTTACAGGTACAGGTAAAATTAACCGTTATAATTTTCCTAAAAAATTCATGGAAAGCACAATAACCATGATTTTTTCCAGAATTTTAAAACCAATAGTTTTATTTACGCCCTACCCGAACAAAAATTGGCATTTTAAAGTTTAATATTTGGCAAACGGAACTCTAAATCGAAAAGTAGTATTAGCAACCCCTAAATTATTTTAAGGGACCTATTCAACGATGGGTTAGTCGATGAAAAAATAATCACCCCCACGTTACACGTATAATAAATAAGTATTGGACAATATCACATACAATGCCCTGACCCTCTAGCAGGAGCAACAAAACACGATACGATATGATAGGATATATAGCGATTTATTGCCTCTTTTCTTTCAAAATATAAATATATATATATATGGATAACATAGCCTCCAACTTGATCTTTTATTGAAACAGTGAGCATGTCCTTGCCGGCGACGTCACGGTTATGCTCGCTTTTTCGATAAAAGTTCATATTTTGACAAAAGATATGCGATAAATTGCTATATCATATCATGTTTTGTTGCTTATGCTAGAGGGACAGATCCTAAGGTAAGTAGATTAAGCACTTGTGTTATAGAAATCAGAAACAACGACGGTACCACAACACCCAGACCCGAGACAGTATAGAAAGTTCTTTTTCTACATTGACCCGACCGAGAATCAAACTTGGAACCTCAGAGATGGCGGCGACATATCTTTTCGGGCGTGTTCGCCTCTCGGCTACGGAGTTCATCTAGTATCGGAGCTACCCTAAAACTATATGCTAAAATTTTATGCTATCATTTTGTCAGCGTGATTGATTTACAAATCTTCACAATATTACAGCTCTCTAGAGTCAACAGCAAAATCTCGGACGGACAGACAGACACACAGACGGACATGACGAAACTATAAGGGTTTCTTGTCAGGACTACGGAACCCTAAAAGCCGGAATAAAATAAGTATTTAAGGGGGCTTCCATATAACAAACTCGATTTAATTTCCCATTTTTATAGATAATGGTGCTCGAAGGGTTCCCTTCGTGCGCGAGTCCGACTCGCACTTGACCGTTTTATAAATCAAATCAAATATTTATTTGCAAGAATACAGTTTTACACGAAGGTCTTATTATATTTTAGTAAGTCATTAGTATTCTGCCTGCAAGCAGACGCGCAAATATTAAATTAATATTGTTAGTAATTTTGTCATTGATTTTTAATAATTAGTCATAAAGTGAACTATTTACTAAAACCTACTCACTTAACCAGGACCAAGGTGCTAACTAACGTACGGTGAGTGGGTATAGAACAGTGGGTTAATCTTAGTCCCGAACCAGCAAATGCACTCTGAATAAGACGTGTTTAATATACAGGGTGTTAGGTAAATAGTATATCAAGCTGAAACTAGCCCATGTTAACGTAATAATATGCATTAAATTCAATCGTGAAGACAGAAAAGACCATGCGAAAATCGACCCCACCCACCAGCAGACTTCAAATGTATCTCAGTTAATAGATCTTGACTGCTGGTGATTTTATACTATGACGGCATCTCTCGTAGGAATGAGGTTTTCATGAAAAAAAAAAACTTTGTAAATATGTTTTTTTTTTCATTGATTTTCCGTATTTTTTTATAATATAGTGCAGTTAATTCTTGTAAAGAACGTACTTAAGCACACTGTGGCAAACCATACTCCGTTGTTACGTTAAAGGCTGCGACCAGACTACATAATATGGTCCAGATCTGGCGAATGCGCCGCGAACACGAAGCTCGCGCGCGGCGCTCGGCGCGCGTACTTTTGTCCCTTTAGCTAGTGTATGCTAGTTTAGGCCTATACTATATACTCAAACCTAAATGTTGTCATTTATTGAAGGTTAAAACAGGGTTTCATTGTTTTGGTTTTTGTATACCTACAAGAAAACGTTTGCGTTTAATACAGGGTGTCCCAGAACTCAACGTTAAGCCGAAACGGGTTGACAGGATTGATTGTAACCATCATGAGAAAAATCAGAAAAAATCTTTCATATGCAGTTTGAAAATTATGGGCATTTAAGAAAAACCTAGAAATTTGGTTAAACTGTAACCATTTTTCGGTTATTGTGGTTATTTTTTATTATTTTTGTTCATTTAAACTTTGGAACCGTAACCCTAAATAACATTTCTAGAATCACAGTCAAAAATAATGTCACAATTGCACCAAGTTTCCGAGAATTAAGACTATTTGTTAAACTATGAATTAATTTTTTTTTAAATTTGTCGACTTTGGAAGGCCTCCTTCTTTAACCTGTATGCTCAAACATTTGTGCGCGACCCGAGGCTATTGCTTAAAAAAAATGTACTAGAGTGCCTTGACTCCTCCTCTCAAAAATATAAACCTGAAGTAACCCGATTTTTGCTAACCCATATTACCCAGTTAAAATGTTTTTAGGGTTCCGTACCCAAAGGGTAAAACAGGACCCTATTACTAAGGCTCCGCTGTCCGTCTGTCTGTCTCTCCGCCTGTCACCAGGCTGTATCTCATGAACCGTGATAGCTAGAGACTTGAAATTTTCACAGATGATTATATTTCTGTTGCTGCTATAACAAAAAATACTAAAAAACAGGATACCATAAATATTTAAAGGGACTCCCATACAACAAACGTGGTTTTTTGGCATTTTTATAGAAAATGGTACGGAACCCTTCGTGCGCGAGTCCGACTCGCACTTGGCCGGTTTTTTATTCGCCCAAGCTCTTGGTAGGTTCTTAATTTTATGAATTTAAAATGATGAGATAGAAGGATAGTGGACATGTTTGCCATGAGTGAGTAAGACAGATAGTGACGCCACTTTTACCAAAGTCAACAAAAGTAAGTAAAATTAATAAAATAATGAAATATCTTGACCTAATTTAGTTTAGGTTTATTGGAATAAAAGTCAGATAGGGATTATTGTAATAGGATATGTTATTTCCCATATGAGTATGAGAGTATGAGATTGGACTCCTTTTTCCGCACTTAAACTCAAAGTCGGTCTTTTATACGTGGGGGATGTGATGGTTACGGTTGCAACCAGCCTAGCTCCGCCCAGAAGCGCAGAAGTTTCCTGGGTTCTTCACAGACTTCGCGGAGCGACCTTCGGTTTTAAAGGATTTCATTGTTATGTGATGCTACCACCTCGCATTCCAAGACTTCGTGGGCGGCGGTTTCATCTGTAGTTAGACAAGCCCTGCAGATAGGGCTGTCTGTGTTGCCTATGGTGTAAATATGTATGTTTAGGAGACAGTGACCGGTCACTTTTATCTATCAAGGTTGAGTATACGCCGAGTCAATTTCGGTGTGACCCCTGAGAGGGTCAGTTTCGATTGTCTGCATGCTGTACTCAGAGTCCATCGTTCGTTATGTTGGGATAAAGCACTGTGTCTAATCCAGGCGCGCAGTTGGGAAAATGGTAAGGGCAGGATCGAGGGTGGCCCCTCTATGACCATGTCCGAGCCCCTTCTCGCCAGTACATTTGCGGCATCGTTGCCTAAGGAATTACTATGCCCTTTTATCCACGGCAGTGTTACCTTGTTGACCCTTCCAATCTTTTATATTTGAATGAATTTGTTCAAAGAAAATTATTTACAAAATGTCAAGCGATTGCCTGTGGATCCGTACTCTTCGGTTTGTAACAAAACACGTACCCGGTTACCTTAAACCCAAAATAAAAAATCGTTATTATATATATAAGTAAAATAAAGTTAATAATCAATAAGGTCCTAAGATAATAAAGATATTAATTTACTTCCTCTTTGGGGATAGGGGATAAAGCCTGTCCCAGACAGATGCGGCCTGAGGTGGCGGCCGCGGCTGCGGCCTGTTGTGTAGTATGAAGGTCTTATTTACTATTCAAATCCACGTAGCCGCGGCCGCAAGCTCCGCCCAACAAAAGGAGAATATTGTCTTCTAAATGACTTAGTTTAGACGTCCATCCGCGATGACGAGTAGGCAAGAAATGGCGGTCTCAGCCGCGGCCTGGAGAGTCATTTCTTTATATCTTACTATGCGAGTGTGTTTTATAATGAAATACCGAACGACCAACGTACCTATATTTTAAACTGGCCGCTGCGGCTAGTTGTAAAAAATTGCAACTGGCCGCACCCCGCGCGAGCGCACATACCGGCGGCTGAGCAGAAGCGGGCGAAGCTTGCGGCCGCGGCTAGCCGCGCTCCGGCCGCGCAAGTCGCGTGGATTTGAATAGTACTGAGACTTTCATACTACACAACAGGCCGCGTCTGTCTGGGACAGGCTTAATTCTCCTGCTTACATACAGCAACTTTTTCGACAGAAGATAATTTTAACCTTAAAAAAAACTTACATTGTTATACGAAACTGCCGACCAGATTACATCAGTTTGTACAATGTAAAGTTTAAAAATATAATATAGGTAGGAATGCTAAGGGATGTTATGTCTCAATGATGAGTAAATGCTGAATGCATGGAAGAGAAAACAAACTAGAAACTAGTGAAAAAAGACTTGGAACATGGCACGCGAACGGTGATGATGGTGATTGGTGATGCCAGGAAGGTCATGATTTATCTATGCACAGAATTTCATCGAGAGCGGATAGGTATATCATTTCAATACTTGACTTTGTTTAAACAACTTCTTTATGTCTTGTACCAAATAAATGATTTTCTATTAGAAATAAAATAGAATTTATACAGTTTTAAGACAAACATCCAAACGTTATGGATTTAAGATTTTTTTGCCTACCTTGCAATGATAACTTTACATGTAACTTGTTAGTTGGACTATTGAAGCGTTTCTTTTTTGCTCACGCTGTTCTTCCCTTAAATCGCATAAAATATACATTAAATAATCACTTTCTCTAGAGAAATTAAACACACGATAGGTACTACTCGTAAAATGCGTACCTATCTGATTTTGCATAGTTAAACGTACCTTGTATTCATGGTATTACCGAGGAGTAATCACTACGTATTACTACTAAGTTCTATGGTTTCCAAAAAGCCGGTAATTTAATAAATTTATGTAACGGTTATTGATTTCGATTCAAAATTTTGGTAATGTCATAATTTGAAAGCTGTCACAAATATAGATTAGAAGTTGACTTTTTAGTCTATTCCGAAACAAGGTCTCAACGTTGTTCAAAGTTTATAGCTCAATTAGCTCATTGATCGGATTCAATTTTGCGCCATACAAAAATTTCTAGCACTTGGCATACAATCTCAGTTTTTAAAACCATAAATTGCATTACCTCTCGCCTAAAATTTTTCATTTTAGAGTATATTTCTCTATTCGTTTTTTATTTAATTTTGTTTTCGGACAGCTGCTCCGTGTTTTTCATGGATATGACATTAGGCATAGACTAGGCAGATACAACAATAGAAAGAGACAAAGTTATCTGTTGACAGTAGTTTTGGATATTGCGTTCCTTTTCTTCTGACGACCAAGATATAGACAAGTCGTTCATTCTTTCACATCACTAAACAAACACATTTAAAGCAGTTCATGGTACGAATAAAAAAAAAGAAAAATCAAAATTGCTTAATATCATAATTGCTTTTACGATTTCCGGAGAGTCAAGCGAAGTATCATAATGTTTTATGCAAATATATACATATAATTAATCCTATTTTTGTATCTTGCTACTATTTTTACAGCATTCATTTAGAAATTAAGAAAACAATAAAAAATAAATTTTCCATACAAATTATTTTGACATATGAAATCAATTTCTAGCTGTCATTAGTGTCATAATAAACGTCATTTGTACTGAAATGAGTGAATGATAGGCAAAATTGTTTGTTGTCAAAATCCAATAAATGTGATTGTTTTTACGACTTCATGGTAGGAAATTGACAGATTTTGACAGATTTGTGATTGTTTTAACAGTTCATGGTTAGGGGGCAGGGCGGGAATATCCCAAAAGCGGGATATCTGCCAACACAGTCGCTAGTGTATCTGTTTAATGTTGCTTTTGTCGGCGACTGTACCTGTCAAGCAAACATTCTGATGCCACGCTTCAGCGAGCTTCGACCTGGGGCTCCGTAGCGATGGCAGGTGCACAGACACATATTTAGTTTCATTCATTTTTTGCCAGATTCAATAGATTCCACGAAAGCTGTCAAGGTTCACGCACGAGTGTTCCGGTGGTATACAATGCTAAAATATTAATTACATTTATAAAGCTAGTGCATTAATTTGTAAATATTGTCAGCCTATATGTTTTATTACATATTATGTATTTAAATCAGATAGGATCGCTATTTCTTAACTACTTAAATATTTCACTAATAAGGCTAATATTACTTTGCCCTGATCCTAAGAAGTGCTACTGTTGTAGCACCGTCATTGATTCTAATTTCTGTAACATAAGATCACCCAGACCATCGGGTCTGGATATAATATAGAAAAGTTTCTACACCACTGGGAATTGAACCCGGGACCTTACGAAGACGAAAATAGACACAAGCGAGTAATCACGGGCGAAATTAGTGGTAGAAAATCAACCTATACGAGTAGCTGGCTAGCAGTCCAGTCAGTATAATACTCTGTAAATTTTTGTTTAAGCATAATATGCTTTAAGCATTTCTGATCTTAACCAATAGTCAAATATTTGTAAAAATATTTCTATAGGGTGTTGACGGTAGTATACTACTCAGCTATACATATAGCTACAACATTGATCAGAATACGCTGGCTTTGACAGCGAGAAAAAACACTTGAGGAATTTCATCTTGTCACGTGACGTCCTCGGTAGCTTAGTGGTCAAAGCACTCGCCCGGTATGCGATGGGACGTGGGTTCGAGTCCTACCTGAGGTCGATGATTTTTTTTCAAGTGTTATTTATCTTCAATTAAACCTTGCATGGAATTGCTAAAAAAAAAAATTTACAATGTTTAAGCATTTCTGATCTTAACCAATAGTCAAATATTTGTAAAATTATTTCTATAGGGTGTTGACGGTAGTATACCACCTACTCAGCTATACATATAGCTACAACATTGATCAGAATACGCTGGCTTTGACAGCGAGAAAAAACACTTGAGGAATTTCATCTTGTCACGTGACGTCCTCGGTAGCTTAGTGGTCAAAGCACTCGCCCGGTATGCGATGGGACGTGGGTTCGAGTCCCACCTGAGGTCGATGATTTTTTTTCAAGTGTTATTTATCTTCAGTATAATACTCTTTTAGGTATAGGAGCGAGGTGGCGAGTCACGGCCGAGGGCAAGCTGGGCGGCCAGTGCTCCGGCAGGAGGGCCCGGCGCTCTGGAGATGTATTTTTGAATCATGCGAATTCCAATTCGAATACGAAATGGCAAGATTCGCATGCGAATGACTAAAATCGCTATTTTTGAAAATGAATTCTGCAACGAGTAGTCCGACCCACTCGTATTTCGATTCTACTAGTAGAAAGTTTAGAAGTGACTGACAAGTAAACATATGGTTCACAGATTAAAAACTTTTTTTTTCGTTCCGTTCCATGCGATTCATTGCCGGTTTTTAAAATCAATAAGTTTTTGCATTTCGGTTTTAAATATTTTCTGCGTGAAACGAAAATAGTTAAAGAATTTTACCATATCAGGAACACAGAATTCGAGTGATTCAAAAATGCGTAAAATCGGGAGTGATAGAAATAGAATTCGCACACGAATCGTATTCGTGTTCGAATTCAAGATTCATTTCGAATGCTTCAAAAATACTAAAACTTGCGTATGTTTGCAACACATTTGAGTATTTTAAAATTTTTGTTTTTAGCAATTACCATGCTAGGTTTATCTAAGACTTTTAATACTTGAAAAAAATCGTCCGCCTCAGGTGGGATCCGAGTAAAGCACTCGCCCGGTATGCGATGGACGTGGGTTCGGATCCCACCTTCGGCGGACGATTTTTTTTTCAAGTATTAAAAACATTTGAGTATGTTTCTAAAGCCGAGAACGGGAGTAATAAGTATATCCTATTCGGTAACAAAGTGATTGTGTTGTTCTTAGAATTCTCCAACCTGCTACTCTGTACGCAAAGTTACAAAGCAGTTAACAAATTGTGTTTTCTTGCATTGAGTTTCGTGGTACTTGGATAAATAAGTAACCTATTTAAAATAATATATATATATATATATATATATAATTACTTATAGCAGAGTATATCGGTTATGAATCGATAACTTCCATAATATCAATTTAGTTCCTACATTATAGACTTTTAATAAGTCTTTACCAATAATTAAGTTTGGCACTGTATTTAATCGTTGTAGGGCCATGGTCTCCCTAGCTTCAAGCCTAGGTTTGGTGGCCGACACCTACGATGCGCACGCGCCCTTTGTCCCGATGAACTCAAATAGTAAAGCATCTAGTTTTTTTTTAAATCTTGGAGAGGAAACTTTGGATATTTTGATAAACCAATAGGTTAGGTAGGTGCTTTTTAGGGTTCCGTACCCAGAGGGTAAAACGGGACCCTATTACTAAGGCTCCGCTGTCCGTCTGTCTGTCTGTCTGTCCGTCTATCTGTCCGTCTGTCACCAGGCTGTATCTCATGAACCGTGATAGTCAGAGAGTTGAAATTTTCACTGATGAAGTATTTCTGTTGCCGCTATAATGACAAATACTAAAAAACAGAATAAAATAAATATTTAAGTAGGCTCCCAAACAACAAACGGGATTTTTTGCCGTTTTTATAGATAATGGTACGGAACCCTTCGAGCGCGAGTCCGACTCGCACATGGCCGGTTTTTTAGAGTCCAGTTTTCGGAGAAAATTAGCAGCAGCTACAAGTATTGCTAAATTCTTTCTATTTTTGTTTAATTTTAAGAAATCACGGAAGTAGGTAATTAAGAACTTGATAATAAATATGCGTCTTTGACTCATCTCAAATCATTAACAGTTTTACGAGCGAAACGTTTGATAGTCATTAGGAAAAACCGTGAGCATGAACCCAGGAAAGTTGGTTACGTTCAGCAGAGGCAGAGGCCGGAAGAGGCAATTAGAGGCACCACTCTCGCGGCGTTTCCCGCCCATAAAGCAACTGGGTAATTGTAGCAGGCCGTTTGATAGGCATAGTACAACGAGATCAGTTTCAACACGCGGAATATCATTAAGGGAGACTTATAAGGAAATATTTATTTATGTACATATGACAAGGTGTGCCGTGTCAATCTGCATGACAAAATACGAGGACCCAATTAATGCAGTGGCGCAGTATTTCGGTTATATTACAATTTCCAATCAAACCTGTTCAGAAAATGTTTTTTATATATTTATTCGTACCTAAGTTAGCTGGAAGACGTCAACGGTAGAAAAGGTGTTGCCGTAACACAGATAATTTTAACTGTATAACAATTACTTTACCTACTTTTGTTTTCACGCGCCTCACGCTTTCGCATCATACTGTTTAAAAAAATAGAAAATTCAGCATGTTTAAGAACAAGATTTTAAGCATATTACTCAATTAATAAGTGAGAAAGTTGCAAAATATTAATCAAATGCAAAACAATACGCACAACAAGGCCTGGCTTAACAATATTTGTAAATAATTTAAATTTTTGTTTTTAGCAATTACCATGCTAGGTTTATCTAAGATTTTTAATACTTGAAAAAAATCGTCCGCCTCAGGTGGGATCCGAACCCACGTCCATCGCATACCGGGCGAGTGCTTTGACCACTAAGCTACCGAGACGTAAGTCAACTCGACGAAATCTTTCAAGTGGTTCTCGCTGTCAAAGCCAGCGTATTTTCTAATCAATGTTGCGGTATATACTACTACCGTCAACACCCGATAGAAATATTTTTACAAATATTTAACTATTGGTAAAGATCAGAAAAGCTTAAACAATTTAAATTTTTGTTTTTAGCAATTACCATGCTAGGTTTATCTAAGATTTTTAATACTTGAAAAAAAATCGTCCGCCTCAAGATTTCGTCGAGTTGACTTACGTCTCGGTAGCTTAGTGGTCAAAGCACTCGCCCGGTATGCGATGGACGTGGGTTCGGATCCCACCTGAGGCGGACGATTTTTTTTTCAAGTATTAAAAATTTGTAAATAAGTTTGGGTATAAATCTTTTGAACAAAATGATACGGTTGTTCTGTTCAGACTGTGGTCTAGATTGACTTAATCTCTGCAAATAATTAAATAACACTTTCTACTTAACACGGCTAACGAAGTGATAATAGATTTCTCTTTGCGTCAGAACTAACTTAGCTCAAAACAAACTCGATAGAATGCATTTAGGAATTGATTGCAATATTAATTAATACTATTCTTTAATAACTAAGTAGTAATAACTTACTTTCTAAAGTCATTCGTTTGGATCGAGAAATTATTTCTACTAATTAAATAAATTCGTAATAATTGCAAAAAAATAGAGATGAGTGCAGTGGTTATTGGTAATACTATTGCAAGTACATAAATAAAATTTGTTTGGACAATTTTAAGTACATAAATAAAATTTGTATGGACAATTTTCATAAAATTTGTTAAAGATGTACTGAATGAGAAATAAAACGTTTTTTTTTATCCCAAATAAATAAATAAAAAAAATAAATACATAGGAAAATATAGTAAAAAAATTAGAATAGTTTGTTACGGGATTGCTACCATGTACCTTATTTTTGAATTACGAATGAAATTCTAATGTTAGTGACCATGAAAGTTTAAAACAATATATAGTAAAAAAAAACTAAAAGATTCTCCACGTAAGATATGATATAAATAATGTTTCAACTTATATTAAACTGGTAACAATTAGGGCTGTCCAACATTACTCTACGAGTCAATCATTTAAAAGGGTTAAGGTTACTTATGGTTCCAGGTCCCAAATTTATTTACTTTACCACAATTACAGGACAATATTGCGGGTTGGCGCCGAGAATAAGCTAGAAAGAAAAAATAAAGATAGACCGATATTGATTCCTCTCTCTCTACATTTGAATGATATTATTCAGTTTTATCAGCTGAAGGATTTTGGACCAATTTTCATCTCTCTAGGCTATAGTTAAACGGAGTTGTCAGCCCTACTATCCTTAACATTTCTCACGCTCGCTCGGACGTGCGCGCCGGAGCGAGCCACCGCAAGGAGATTACGACTGAGGCCCTCCGACGGCCAACAATTAACGTATTACAGCGGTCATAAGCAGCTACAACTCTATGAGAGTGATCACTGATCCCTCTGAGGTACATCATATTCACAATTGGTAGTATCTATTGACATGATTTTATTAGAGCGGATGAGAGTTGCGTCTGCTTGAGTTCTTAGAGGTCCTACAGTTAAGTAAGCTTAGAGTCATTGCAGAATACAGCTGGAGGATGTAATAAATAAAATTAGTTCCATTTGCACAAGTTCAATGAAATGAACCTTGTTTAAAATTATTGTTAATAAATCCGATTCTTAGTCCTGTCTATTTAGAAAAAAATAACTTTTTAAAATTCGTTCTCATCTAGGTGTGCTAGCATTTCATCCGGCATTTATGATACATGGCTGAAGAAAGTTTTAGATCATACTGAGATATTACATAGATTACAGGCTCTGTGTTATTACGCGGATATTGTTCATAAACTTGCTTTTGTTTATAAAAAGAGCATTAAGCGGACACGAAAGTAAAGTTTCTAATAATCCGTAGATGTTTTTTTCTCGATACCCAGTAAATGGTCTCATTAAAAACCCATTTGTCACGATAGAGCGCCGCTATCTCGGCGGCCGACGAGCGTCTAGCAGGGCTAGCATGCGCGCATCGGTTATTTTATCGATAGACAAGACAAATTTTGTCTTCGACGATAATTTTGTCATTTTCCCTAACCCAACGGATCACAGACGTCTCGAATCTCTTATTTCTTAATATTTTCAGGGTCTCCCGTTCTTCGTAGCCACTTATTTTTACGTTAAAACACGGCATTGCCATGATATTTTAGTTTTGTCTTTGTGATCGTCGAAGACAAAACGACATATTTACGTCAAAAGTAGATAAAATGCCACGACAAAATTTTATCGTGTTGCGCATGTTAGCCCTGATGATTGCATCGTGTTGCAACGCGTCTCCTCGCGTAGGCGACGAGCTAGGCAAGGTAGGCTAGGAGCTAACATTTCATTGTAGAGCTAACTATTTTATCAATGAAAAGAAATGAAATAATTGTAAATTTTTGTTTTTAGCAAGCAAGGTTTAATTGAAGATAAATAACACTAAAATAAGTGAAATGAAATAAGTTTATGTCTTGGTTGAACATGCAATTTTTACAATTAAAAGGTAGGCAGATAAGTACCTACATTACTAAGTCAGATACAGGGTTACATTGCAAAGGGGTGCCAAATTTAAAAAATAAGTTTTGGAGGTGCACTGCTTATGGTATTTGTTGTCAATTTGAACCTCTGGTATGCGCGGACGCTCCTGCTGTTAGAGTGTGCCTTACATCGAAAAGGCTAAGGGTTTGTTTTCGCGCGCCATTCTGACTATTATTGAATTGAACTTTGCAGTTCTAGGTTGCAGAGATATAGTGCGTGCGTATTTTTTATGAATGAGGCAAGATTATCCACGTTTACCATCTCTGAACAGCAGATAATAATAAAAAGAATTAAAAAAATAAGTTTGTTTTTTTAGATCGTTTATATCGTAGATTGATTTAGTTAATGATTCTGAGTTGTCCCTGAAAATTTGGTACCCTTTTGCAATTTAACCCTGTATACTATACATATAAATATATTTTTTTACGGGCCAGTAGAGCAGTGATTAAATTTATAGTAAATGTTACGTATTTTGGTCACTTTTGCGTTTAAGGTTGTCTAGCTACTGATAATTCGCTAACGAGCAATGAAGTGCGCGGGAGTCGCTCCTGCGCCTGCGCGGGCGCTCGACTCATTACACGCACATAAAGCTTTTTGTGCCGCGAAAGCGTTTACTTTAATGGCGCAGGTAATGTGATACGGTTGATCTGACAATCATTCGCTTTCATTTTATTATGATAAACTTCATCCAGTCATGGTGAAGATCTTTAATAACTACGTATTCAAGAGTTTCTTGTTTAGTAAAGAAAGATTAACTTACAGTGAACCATAGATGGCTTGGCGTAGTTACGTAGTGGATCCTTTTACACATGTGTTGGGTCACAGAATAAAATAAATCTACAGAAGGACCACTTCCGAAACGGTTACAATAAATTAATGTTTTCTTCAACAACAATAAGGTCTAAAATAAGTGCGGGAGCAAATCAGCCGGGAGCCTCCTACCTAACAGATTTTTTTACTACCAACCTTTTTAATTCTAAGTGAGGTACTAACGCATCCATGCAGTCTACGGTCCATTGTTGAATATGCCAACATCAAAAATCCTTAGGGTATGGTTTACAAAAATCAAGGATCTTAATGGGGTTTTCTCTAGGGATCCGAGTAAGTCCTTAACCTGCCGTTCCCATAGTAGAGACGGGTAAAGCACCGCGCCTGCTACGGCGCATTAGCTTGCGAGATCGTGGGATCGCACGCGCAGCTATAGCAGGGTTGTGCCATCACACTATTTAAAAGAGACGGTAGGTTAATAAATAAATAAATATTATTATAATATATCCTAAGTTAAGTAGCGAAAGCACTTGTGTTATAGAAATCAGAAACAACGACGGTACCACAACATCCAGACCCGAGCCAATATAGAAGTTTGTTTTTTTCCCCGGTCGAGTCAATGTAGACATTGACTCGAGGGATGGAACCCGGAACCTCAGAGATGGCGACGCCAATTAAAGTCCAGTGTGCTCGACTCTCGGCTGTGGAGGTCGTCAAAAAAGGTACAGTATCCGGTACCGGTGCTGAGAGCTAGGGCAAGAGTGGGGTCGCTTTGCGCATTTTACACGACGATTATCGTATCAGAGACGCGTGTGCGCGGAGCTAACAACCAATCACGGCCGGCGGTGCAGGCGCGTCGCACGACTAGCTAATCACGTAATCGTAATGGTCTTTTGCGTATCTTTTGTCTAGGGCTCAACATCGGTGCCGCTGGTTGTCATGCTACTCATAACCACTACCCTGGAGAGCGCAGGCGTAGTCAGTTCGCGTGCGGCATGTGGTCAGCTTACCTAGACACCTAGACTCGAGCCAATGTCGAAAACTTATTTTTTTTTCGGACCCGAACTGGAAAGCTGCAGTTCTCTTTGCATGAAACTGATTAAGAAATACAAGATTTCATATTACGTCGCCTCAAAAGATCATTTGTTATATCAAATTAACAGGAGGATTTGATTTTTCATCTAAACACACCATTTAAATTACATAATACTTTATAGTATAAATTAAGGTACGTATTATTTTTATTTAAAATGGTCTCTGAATCAGGGGCAGCCTTGAATAGCGTCGAATCAAAAAAAGCTCCCGCCGCCGCCGGTAACGTTTTGCGTACGCGCTACCAATTCTGCACGCCGCCGGAGTTTTGTAGGCTGCATAAAGTGCTTCATAAATTGCTTCAAATAAAGATTATCTTAATCCCCGAAGCTCGCCTCAAAGTAATTGTATTTTGAGATTGGTGAGGATGTTATTCGTGCGTTTGTCGATGTCAGATTAGTGATGCTCAAATCGAAATAACTAATCACCTCAAAATTGAGGATTTGCATATTTATTACACGAATAAAAATTAAGAATATACGATTCTAAATAGATAATTTATCATCATTAGGTATCCTTTGGTTGTAATGCCGTAAAAAAGTTATCCATAAATATTTGCAGAAATTTAAAACTCGGATTTCATATCTAGATTTTGAATATAAACACAGGGGGTAATGGGTATTCAGATTATGATTAAGATAGAGCCTCTCGAGAATCACTATGTTCTTGAGCTTATTTTCCTTCTATTAAGTTGAACAAAACATCAAGAGTATTGCTTTTTGCTTAGCAAAACCGTGGCCGTATCTATTACATATTCGCTTCCACGCCTCTTCTCGATCTAAGCCATAGGCCGAGTATCATGGCGAATAAATCAACATCTTTATCGATGACGGTTGCCTCTCTTTTTGTGCTTATTCGAATGTGTGCGTGTCACTTTATATCCCGTGGATTTTAATATGCAAGTACTTGACAAGATGAACGCCGATCGTTTATTAATTTAAATAACTTCTCAGTAGCATCTTATCTTACGAATATGGAAACGCGATCTTTAGATATTTATATAAGTAAAAGTTTTTCAACTTATTGCAAACAGTATAATATTTGTATCCGAATGTAATGAAGTGAGTACTTAGGTACTGTAGCGGGGTTCGTAGCACAGAGGTTTAAATAACTTATACCAATTATTTCGGATTCTCGTAGTATATTCAATCAAACTATATTCTAACACAATACACATCACAACTACGAGTATACTTAGCTCTATTATTCTGCTGGCTGCTTTCAATATTTCTTTACATTGTTATTGTTTTCTGTTTATTAATATTAATTTAATTACTTCTTTTTAATTATTTTTCAATTTTTATCATAATTCATAGTCTAATTCTTTTCATAGCATAATTCATTGTTTTTCTACGCGTCACTCAAAAATATTCAAAAGCAACTTTTATATTTCGAACATACCTTGGTAGACGTAGAGGTTTTACTTGTTTGGCTATAAACCTCTACAGTACCTATGTGATTTTTTTTATATAAAACTTATCTATACTAATATTTTAAAAATGAAAGATTTGATTGTTTGTTTGTTTGTTTGCATTGAATTGGAACAAAAACTACTGCTAAAAAATATTTTACCCATGGAAACCTACATTATATGCGGGTGATATAGGCTTTTATTTACGCGGGCGAAGTCGCTGGAAAACAGCTAGTTATCACATAAAGTAAGCTTGCAACAATAGTTTTGGCTATAGTCTAGTGCCGTGAGGTGCCGGCACGTTACAATAATTGCACCACCCCTGCTCTTCCTATGGGTGTCGTAAGAGGCGACTACAGGAGAACCGCCACAAGAAGACGGGCAGCAGCGTCTCCTCTCCGCCATTGGCCAAACTGCGATCGCCAACCCGCCTGCCAAGCGTGGCGATTATGGCAAAATCCTTCTTTTGGAGAGGCCTGTGTCCAGCAGTGGACTGATATAGGCTGGTGATGATGATGATGATAATAGTCTAGTTATCGACCGGTAAAGATTTTAAAAAGATAATAACCTAACTAAACTATTTACAGTAAATCAAACCTTCAACCTGAGTTTATCTAACGCGAATATAATGCGTTTACTTGAACCGATAATGTAAATAGCTGCATTGTAGCATTGTATGCGATCGATACAAAGTTACAAGCATTTGTCTTGCCCGGCACATCAAAGGGTATGTCGTTTTTCAATATAATCGATGCTGATAAATAAATATTAGGTAAGATAGCGGCTGCCGGTTGCTTCATACGCTAGCTCCCCAACAAGGAGTGCTGAGTTTTTCCTGTCGGCTAAAAAGGAGGGGATTTGTCCACTGTAATATAAGCAGGCACTGAATATCCATGAGGTATTGTGATCAGGCAAGCTCTACAACGGTGTATTAGATGTTTAGTTTTATTGATATTTGCAACATTTATATGGGTATCGATTACACGGTTGATATTTTTAGGGTTCCGTACCCAAAGGGTAAAACGGGACCCTATTACTAAGGCTCTGCTGTCCGTCTGTCTCCAGGTTGTATCTCATGAACCGTGATAGTTAGACAGTTATTTTTCTCAGATGATGTTTTTCTGTTGCTGTTGTATTTGTATAACATCAAATACTAAAGAATAGATACTATTTTTATGGGGGCTCCCTACAACAGATGTGACGAGACGTTTTTTTGATAATGGCACGGAACCCTTCGTGCGCGAGTCCGACTCGCACTTGGCCGATTTTTTGAGCACTTTACTAAAATATTTTATCGTAAGGGCTTACACGTTTCATTATAGCGCTTCAACTATCATAATTGTCTAAAATGATACTCAAAATGTGACACATTCTTTGACTATATTAAACTTACCGTGATTGCTCCAATTTGGGTAAATTGATATAAATACATACCTTGGACCAAAATAGCCTTGACATAATGACCAGCCCAGTTCCCAGGAGGTGGTTAGATTAGAACGACCACAATGAAAGTTGGCCTTATTGACCCAGTTTAGGGAAATGACAATAATTCATAAGAACATCCCAGCACAACCCAAAAATTAGTAAATTAAATGAAGATGCTCGAACAAAATTTTAGATGCCTTGTGCATAAAAATGAGGGTACATAGTTAGAGCGATATTGACAACCTAATGAAGTGGATAGGTTCTATTCCTGGTTTGATAAATTTAGGAAATGGACCATTTTAAATTGTTTCCCTGGTGTACTGAGACTCGCCGGCATTAGAAATTCGTTGGCGTTCCTCGTAACACAAGGATATCAATTTGACAATACATACACTTGAAGACCTTACAAATGGTGTGTTTACAAAAATTAGTTTCTAAAATTGATGTACTTTTAAAACTCCGTCTGCTTGCGCAATAAACAGTTGACAGACAAGTATTAAAGGTTATCTTCATTACTTACAGGGATGAGTTACTGAGTAATACCTATTCTACCTATAAATTTGGCAATGATGAGTAATTAAACATTCTATGGGTAACTACAGGGGGTAACAAAAAGGCGAAATAATATTTAAAGGTATGTAATGTGAACATTAAGTAGTAAAAGTTTTAGTTAAAAATTAACAACATTTTTTTCCCATACTAAGTAAATAAATTGTTTTTTTACCGAAAGTGTTGACAACCCTGAATCTACGGTCATTCGTTAGCGAACCCCCGCCCGCAACCCTCGCCCGCCGCATGATCAGCTGATGCTGATGTGATATTTAAGGTTGTCACCAATAAGTTTTTGTTAAAACTTTAGCATCAATTTACTCAGTAATTTATACTCGCACGAGTTTGTGGTTTTGCATAGGAACTACACATTTACTACTCTACACGTCCATTAAATTTTATTTCGCTTGTATAATCATAGCAACCTACATTGTAGATGGACCGATGTTTTAAGACGGATGGCTAGCAGTGGCTGGATGAAATAAGAAGATCTTATTCTTTGGGGGAGGCTAATGCCCAACAGTGGACTGCAATAGGCTGACATGATTGATCACAGCAAGGTCTGTCGTGACATAATGTTCGGCCCAGTTCGCAGTGATGCGCGCGGCCGCAGACCGCGACGAATGTCGGCTTTGTGGCCACTTGCACTGCGCGCGCGCCGGTCTCACACCGCAGGAGGTACTGGTCCAGTTTAGGGTTGTCTCTCTTGGCTTTATAAAAAAGATATTTCCATGATATAAATTAATGTCATTCGAGAGCAGCCCCGATCCAAACATGCTTTCTAAATGAAAGGAGAATACATGATTTCTTGAAATAAACAGAAGTGTTTAAAAATCAGCCTCAGTGATTTTGAGTACAATTATATTATGAAACTCATCGCTTAGAGTTTATATCGTTAGTTGTCTTAATTATAGTCAAATATTCATCGTTAACCTAGGACGACGGGGAGATTATGGTTTAGCAGCGAGATTTCCACAGGGATCAAGGACGATAACTCCTGAAATATACTGGGTACAGACAAAGTTTCATAATAGATAATTAAGTATTTTTGTTCTAGTTTTAGGTGAGCTAAAATTATGAAAATTGATTGTGATTTTATCCTGATTGATAGTCAGCAGAGTATCACAGCTTAGATGCTACTTATATAAATAAATGATATAAATGACAGCCCTAGCGCACCAAACTCGCAAGTAGAGTACGACACTTAATATTCGCACTTTCACTATAAATCGTGGTTTTTACTTTTTACATTAAATCCAGGCGGGCGCTTCCCACAGTAGGCGAAATTAAAATCCGTGAACTTGTGTTACGCAGTTATAATGGCGGATTACGTCCGGCAGGCGCAAAACTGAATCTGCTGAGAACTGCAATTAATAATACTGATAACATTGCTGCTTTTGTCTTGTGGACTCTGTGGGTCACGGCTCACAATGGAACCTATAATTTAGTTTGGTATTTATTCTTTGCGTATTTACTTCATTTCATTAAAGTTCTTTCCTTATTTACAACGAAAGCTCCAATTAACGGAATCAGATTTACCAAACACACTCCTATTTTAGTGATTTAATTCTATAACTAAGAAAAAATATAGGTACACTATAGTGCGCCCTGAATATTATGTTACCTAAAACATAGAGATATAAAGTTAAGTAGTCATCACATCACCGGCCTATATCAGTCTACTGCTGGACACAGGAATCTCCAAAAGGAGGATTTTGCCATAATCGCCACGCTTGGCAGGCGGGTTGGCGATCGCAGTTTGGCCAATGGTGGAGAGGAGACGCTGCTGCCCGTCTTCTTGCGGCGGCTCTCCTGTAGTCGCCTCTTACGACACCCATAGGAAGAGAAGGGGTTAAGAAGTAAATAAATAAAAATAAAATCAGTAATATCCGTAATATAACAAGGATAATTACGTGTTGAAATAAGTTGTTTTAATTTGTCTATAAATACCTCTCTCTATGATTACCTAATTAATTCTGTTTGACTTAAACAAATACTAATCGGTCTAGTCGTTCAATCAATTAGAAATTTAAGAATCAATAAATTATTTTATATGTTTCTCAAAACACATAGTTTTAGGATTACATCCGCAATTAACTTTTGATATTTGACTGGTCCAGAAAGCGGAAAAATTTCATAATTACAGAAAAGGTTAACTTAAATTATGTTAACAGATTCACGGCGATGTGTAAGCGAGGCAGATACGTGCGTTAAACCGTAAACTAATTAAGCATTGCACAATGAGTTGGTCTCAAGTAATAAACTAGCTATTTCGGGTTACCACCGTTATGGGAATATCTCGATTTGTTAACTCCCACATGTTTTTCGAACTCAATAATGGTTCGCAGGCTCGTCGAGTAATCCGATGGGTAAATATTTGGCGAACGAATGAAAATATTTTGAGATCTCGAGTAGTTTTTAGGGTTCCGTACCCAAAGGGTAAAACGGGACCCTATTACTAAGGCTCCGCTGTTCGTCTGTCTGTCTGTCTGTCACCAGGCTGTATCTCATGAACCGTGATTGTAGAAACAATTTATTTATTTATTATTTTTATAGTAAGAGAGTTGAAATTTTCACAGATGATGTATTTCTGTTGCCGCTATAACAACAAATACTAAAAAACAGAATACAATAAATATTTAAGGGGGCTCCCACACAACAAACGTGATTTTTTTTGCCGTTTTTATAGATAATGGTACGGAACCCTTCGTGCGCGAATCCGACTCGCACTTGGCCGGTTTTTATTGTATGGCCTACGTGCAATACAAGACTAGATTGAGAGCACTTGGGAGTTAAAGAACATCTCACTCTGTGAATTGTGCCTTTACACGCCTGATTGTCTTAATCATATATTTTTGCTAGCTGTGCCAGCGACTGTTCTCCTGAAAAAAACCTTAAAAGATAAAGAGAGCCACGAGTATTTACATTTATATCTTGCTATAAATAAATAGCCCTTAGCAATTATTAAAGTAAATATTTAATGTCATAATAATATAAATATAATAAAATTAAATATTGGACAACATCACATACATTGCTCTGATCCTAATGTAAGTTGGTAAAGCACTTGTGTTATATAAATCAGAAACAACGACGGTACCACAACACCCAGACCCGAGCCAATATAGAAAAGTTCGTTTTCTACATGGACCCGACCGGGGATCGAACCCGGAACCTCAGCGTGCTCGCCTCTCGGCTACGGAGGTCTTCTTATTAAATACCGTACTGAAGCTTGTTGCCGATGAAAATATGTACTAGCCTGTAATAATTTTGTATGCATTATTATTGATAGTTCGTGCATTATTTACAGTGTTATTAAATTTTATTAAAATAATTTAATTCAAATTTTTGAATACACTAAAAAACGTATTTATATATGTAATTAAAAATTGAAGTCACACTTTTATAGTCTAATCAAATATTAATATGTGGACGTAAACAAACTAAATTATTCACAGTGTTTTTTTAACCGTCTTAAAGCCGAAGCCCGCGTTATGGAACCATCCTAATAAACCTCTAGGAAGTATTATTTTTCTATTATCAACCATATCATTTTTAAGTAAAAAATAACAAATAATTCAAGATAGTAATGTATAATTCTGTTTATAATTTTTATGGTTTCAACAATGCATAGTCCTTGACCTTGCCGCCTCCACGCGTGCAGCACCATCCACGTAGACTATCATATCCGGGTACAGGATGTTTCAAACTAAATTTTGCTTATAATCATTTTATTTTTTTAGTTTTTTAATAATTAATAATTAACAAGTTTTATTATACAAATGGCATGTAGTTGTTGGATACTTTAAGTGGCCTTCGGCTTTAAGACGGTTAAAAAAGCACGGTGTATAGATTTTCAGCATAGTAATGCTGGGGCTTCACCTGCGTCTAATGTCGTTAATTAGTGCTCTATTTGACGTAACAGGCAGGTGTGGCCGGTCTCTGTGCGCTAATTTGCTTCAATAACATTAAACGTTAGGCGATAGCTCGGACGGCGGTAACTTTTGACACATCAAAGGGATTAAGCGGGCGTTTAGTGCGTTGTTGTGGCTACACCTACTACACTAAACATGTTAAAACACGGTCACATTCAAAAACTCTTTGTGAATTAAATGTTAAAGTGCATAGTTATTAAGTGAGGATGGAGTAGACAAAATAAGAAAAGTATTGAGTTCTTGGAAGCGTTTTATTTTATTTTAAAGACACACTCACAGATGTCACGCTAACTAAGTCGCTAGACGCTAGAATCAAACGTCAAATAAGTGTGGCCACGCACTTAGCGCGTAGCTTAATGCTTTAATTTAGTTAACGCTAATCATGCCTTTATTTAAACGTTAGGCGTCACGCAGGTGAAGCCCCAGCATAATAGAGTATAGTAACAATATTATTGTGTATAATTTATAAAGGTCATTACCGTCTTTAGCCCGTACTGGAGTAATGTTTGTCCCGGGGCGCGGACGCGACCGTTATGGTTTGTGTGCGCAGGCGCACTTATCCTAACTGTTTGAGACAAGCAATGTCCTATGGAAACTGGCATTAATGAGGGTGAATATAAAATTATAGCAGTATGGAAGGTAAGTTCTGTGGTAATATAATAAAGGTGTAATGATGATTTTCACTTCTGTAAAAAGCTAAAGTTGATAGGCCTAACCATAATGTGATTTAAGTAGCTGTTGTATTTATAGTATTACTTTAAGTTTGTTTATTTGTTTCTGTGTAGTTTTGCGAAAACAACACTGCTTAAGTAATGTTTACCATTCCTGGCCTAAAGCAATGGCAGAACATTTTTTTTTAAATTTATTATGGTACAAACAGTCATTACAAAAAAAACTTAATTAACTTTACATAGTTATAGACAACGAGTACCGAATAACATGTTTTTAGATTAACTATTACTACAAGTAAGCCCGTTGAAAGGTTTACCCATTATTGTAGATTTTACTTAATATACATATGTGTAGATATTCAATGACTCACACGACAGCCACACAACGCCAAATCTCCCCAATCGAAATTAAAGATTATTTAATTGACATTAAATTTGATAATCTGCTGAGAAAACACGACATTCCATAATAGCCGGCCGCTGTACTTGTGCATAGCTTTAAGATCTTGTGTTACCATTTTCTTCGAAATAAATTACTTATCATTATCATGGTAGGTAAGTGTCAGTTCAGTTATAAACATAAAATTAAAAAATATTACCAAAAGTAAGCTTAGAAATCCTTTTAAACTTCATAATTTAGGCGATTTTATCGCTAGAAAGATACTCTTAACTTTTAGGTAACAAAATAACCTTGAGGCAATGAACAGTACAACTCGACAACAACAAATTATGTAATGCAAGTCAATACATCACATTAGTGATGTAGTCAACATGTCGTGATTGCTTTAACGGTCAATTATTATGAGGTACACTTAACGTATGTAACGGACACAGTTCAAAAATGTAGCAAGCTTAAGTGGCAGTGGGCTGGTCACATCTGTCGCAGAACCGATGAAAGGTGGAGTAAACGGGTTCTCGAGTGGATACTACGCCTAGGTGCTCCCTAGCTCGATGGACCGATGACCTTAGGAAGATGGCTGGCAGAGTATGGATAAAAAGGGGGAGATCGTGCTTTTTGGCGCTCTTTGGAGGCTTAAGTCCAGATAGGCCGAATAGGTAGACTTTTCGTCAAATTACTAGACAAGCAAAAAAAGAAAATTATATGATTGTAAATTTGAGCCCAACATATAAGGTAGTAGACGCTGATTGGATGATTTAATCGTCAACCTTTTTTTTTAACCTTATCCAGACACTCGGTGGACAGACAATGCAAAACCTACTGTATTCCTACACTTGTATCTATAGAGGTAAAGAAAGTCGGTTCATGTAACCCCCGTTTAGAGTTGAATAAATTACCATAGGTAGAACAATGCGCCGGCGCAGGGCAGGCCCTTCGCACAATGAAGTCATTACAGGTAATGGCCGCCATTTTTCACTGAAAGTCCGTTTTACTGCAGATTAGTTTGTTCTAAACCTTCTATTAGACAGAATTGCTGCATCCGAGCCACGCATATTCTAGTACTTGTCTAACTAAAAATCTATGAGGACTATCATCAAGAAAGGAATTAAAGTGTAGTCATCTAACAAGGTATATGACCATCTATTAATATTTAAAGCATGTTATTAAGAGTCTTATAAGTTATACTAACCACTGCCTATCCATGTAAATGTTTAACAAATGTATTGTTTTGAAATAATACAGGCTTTATTTTTTTATATATTATTATTAAGAGTCTTCAACACGGTATGAAGGCTGTACTTCGCTAACGTCATCATTTGAAGATTGCATATGCGGAACTGAGTAAAAAAGGATTCGTGATAATACATAATAGTATGTTATCAAGAAAATTACGCTCCTTAACTCTATCTGTCCATGTAGTTCTGTATTTCATGTGACAAAACAATTGAACTGTGATTTTCACTGTTTTATTGGCTGGTCCGAAACTGTAACGAGAATAAACCCTTGACCAAAGCCCTTAATGAAATTATTTATTCTGTATGTAGACCCTCCTCCGGGCACTTATACACGTCCCAAAATATAACTTAGTCCACCACCGCTTCGGGACTACATATAGGCTGGTGATGAGAAGAAAAGAAGAAACATATAACATAGGTGTAAAACATGTAAGATGGGTAAACTAACACCAAATGATAATGCAATGTCTGAAATAGGTCAGTGTTGCACCATTAGGGTCCCCCCGGTGCATCGAGGCCGCAGACCGCAGCCTCCTCCCCCCCTCTTTTTACACTCCGCCGCGCCCTGTGGGAACTTGCGGCTAGAATATATTAGCTTTCGGTACAGTTAGACGCATTATAAGGTTAGACTGATATGATATTCTTACGCGGTATTATAAAAGCGAATTTATGCTATCTTCTGCCCGGGACTTTAGAATTAAGGCCTTAACACCACCCAAGTGCCTAAAATCTCGAATATGAAAATCAAATTGTCAGAATACCTGTTACTTGAATCTAAAAATTTAAAATACGATAGTCTATAAGAGGATTTAAAGAAAATTTTGAATTGAATAATTTTGATTTTCCGTTAAGTCCCTTGGATTAAAACATGCACAAAAAAGTGTCAATTTTTTCATAAATTGCAAATGTTCTCTTAAACGGCACGAGCTATTTCATTACTGTTTTCACGCAAAACAAGATTTTGGAAATATGCATGTTTTGAATTGATACTTTTATTTGAAATTTCTCGTTAAAGGCATTAATTAATTTATTTATTCATTCATAAAAAACATGTTTTCCCGATTTTTAGAGGTCATCCGCACGCGCGAAAATGTATGGCCACGACGCGTCAAGGTCATTCAAGCGTGTTAAGGCCTTAAGCCCGAAGAGTTAATCATTCCATCGTAACGCAAAAGTGGGACAAAAATTCTTCAATCAATAAGCGCCTAATTTCGTTCAACCGTTAAACAGTGTTTAAGTGTACCAAGTACACAAAGTTTTATATTTAATAATAGCAAGTATAAGATTGCATTTTTAAAATTAGCGATCAAGTTACTACTGTCTTTAACCTCACTTGATAGTGATTAGTCGCTCAGTCTTAGGTGAACCTTTACGCGTTTAATCCAATCCAGAACGATGAACCTGAATTGGGAATGTTTGACGGTTAAAATAACCCAGACGTATAGCACCTTTGCTGACTAGCTCGTGAACAGCTCTACTATAAGTTAGATAAATAATATTAAATAAATTGTTTTGTTTTTGATCCGAAGGCGAACCAAAGTCACCGACGTAGCTCTCAGAATCGCAAACCTTAAGTGGCAGTGGGCGGGGTACATTGCTCGCAGGACTGATGGCCGTTGGGGCAGGAAGGTCCTTGAATGGCGGCCGCGGGCCGGAAGGCGTAGTGTTGGTAGGCCCTCCACAAGGTGGACCGACGATCTGGTGAAGGTCGCGGAAAGCCGCTGGATGCGGGTGGCACAGGACCGATTTTCGTGGAAATCCTTGGGGGAGGCCTATGTCCAGCAGTGGACGTCTTTCGGCTGATGGATGGATGGATGGAAATTGTTTTCACAATCACACCAATTATCCAGACCAAACTAAGCAAAGCTTGTACTATGGCGACTAGATAAAGGATAAACATACTTCAATACGTTTATAAACATCTATGACTTAGGTGCAAATCCTCGTGCTCATCACACTAACATTTGCCCCTCGCGGGATCCGAACCCGCAACCGCCAGGCATTGTAGTCCGGAGCGCGAACCACTACACCAGACGGTCGTCAAAGAAAAACTTCGTCAAAAAGATACTTATACTACTTTTAAAAGATACTATAGTTGATTTGAGGTAACCATCGATGTTTCCGATGTCGAGTGTATCGATAATAGATTAACGACTCATTGTCTGCGCGCGCGCACCCGATCAGGCGCAGTTTTTGCGGAATAAATAACGTTCATTACCCGACTAATTGGTTCCGTTCTTATTGCTGCTTTTTTCCGCATACTATGTTTAATTATTTTAAAATTATCTTTTGATTAAAGCAATAAAGCGGTTTCTTTTTCAATCATATCAAAATACTGCGCCAGAACTGTGTGATTCCTCTTTGAGCTACAATCATCAAAGCACACTTATCAGACGTGCTGCACTCGCGCAACTCGGGTGTGTACGTTCGTCACTGAAATATGTTAGTAGTTATAATCAACGGTGTATCTGTATGCCAAATTTCATCAAAACCTGTTAAGCTTTTAAGCGTGTTTAAGATAAGATAAGAAAGACAAACAAACTTTCCCACAATGTAGGTATTAGTTTTACGTAGTATAATTCTTACTCTGTGGTATTAGTATAACTTGTAATCTTCTATAATAGAGATTTGCGAGATAATGTATTCCAAATCACCTTTTATTTCTGATGTTATGACATGCTCTGGTGATTTTTGCCATCTTTCGCGTCAGATGCCGACCTCAATTTTTAAACTGTTCGTTACGACTTGGTAATAGAGATCACAAAATTCATATTTATCTTTATTTTCGAGGCGTTACTGTTTAGCTACAATTTTGTTCCATAATTGGCACGTGAAAATATAAAATAGAAATGCTCCACTTTCTACTATTGGCAGATTATCATAGGAAGATGTTCCCATAGATTGGGCGGTAGAAAGTCGCCGCCCCCCGGACAATAGGGTGACGCAATAATTGTTGCAATTACAGACGATTTGTGCGCTTCTATATCTTTCATCTTCACGGTTTTCCGCTTAAATGAGCTATTAAACTAGTGTGACCAGGAATCTGGCGTCGTAAAAGAGGACGCGCCTTTATAAGTGTTATATCCGGATTGAAGGATGCGGTAACCATGAACGCTTACAACAGCTGTATTTAAGATTTTTAATACTTGAAAAAAAAAAACTTAGAAAAACCTAACATGAAATTGCTTAAAAACAAAAATTTTAATAAGCTGTATTTAAACATTTTTATGAATATTGAGTTTGACGTAAAATTAACTTCATGTAAAAGGCATCGCTGTACCAAGTATAATGTGAGTTTTCTTTGAGTCTACGTTTTACACTTTTATAAGTATGCTATTATAGCAGCGTGAAGCATACCTACCACCGCATTATACGGACATAGTCCAAAAATGTAGCAAGTTGAAGTGGTAGTGGGCTGGCCACATTTGTCACAGAACCGATGAAAGGTGGAGTAAACGGGTTCTCGAGTGGAGACCACGCCTAGGCAAACGTAGTGTAGGACGCCCCCCAGGTCGATGTACCGACGACCTTAGGAAGATTGTTGGCAGTGGATGGATGAAGAAAGCGGGAGGTCGTGATCTTTGGCGCTCTTTGGGGGAGGCTTACGTTCAGCAGTGGACTGCAATAGGCTGAGATGATGATACCCACCGCATTTGTTTCAAATTCAAAACGTAATTGGTATACCCGGAATTTCTTGATAAATCCGCGAAGTATGTTGACCCTACCTCCGCGGCACCATTTACACGTCCCTGATTGTTTGTGGACCTGCGCCCGCGCCGACACCGACTTTCAATACGGTCGTAAAATTTTAGAGCTCGTATAATCACTCGCATTGGGTTTCCCATGTTAACGAGCGTGGAAGACGGAAGCGGAATTATCAAAGGAACTAAATCTGTTTTGCAATTAAACGTCATTTATAAGTTTGCGCTGATTAGAATGGACATTGCATTTTAACAACTACGAGTACAGCCATTGTTTTGTCGTTAATCTCTTTGTACCTACATAATAATGTCACTGCTTTGTGGACACTGGAATCTTACGTATTAATAAATAGTATTTTATGACGATCCCACTTTCGTATCACTGTTAGTGAGCTCCTTCGTAACCGCCGCTTCTGCGTCCACTTACACGGAAAGAAGAGCAGATGGCGATGTCAGAAAAACGGCCTTCCCCAAGGAAGCGTTCTGGCACCACTTCTATTCAACGTCTACACGAATGATCAGCCCCACCACCCTAACACTCAGCGATATATCTATGCCGATGATCTTACACTAACTTGCCAAGATAAGACCTTCGAAACCCTGGAAAGTACACTGAATCTTGCCTTGGAAAACCTTCATGAATATTACGAGCATAACGCTCTAAGGCCCAATCCAAGCAAAACCCAATCGTGTGCTTTCCATCTACGTAACCGCGAGGCAAACAGGGAGCTGAACATTTCCTGGAAAGGCGTCGCCATCCAACACTGCAACTTCCCTAGAAACCTGGGAGTGACACTGGACTTACAAGATCCACTGTAGAAACACAAAACAAAGAGTTAGTTCCCGCAATAACCTACTGCGCCGTCTCTCCTCCACTAACTGAGGAGCAAACCCAACGGTTATGCGCACTACGGGACTAGCTTTGTGTTTCTCAGCAGGAGAATACGCGTGTCCAGTGTGGGCTAGGTCAGCATATACCAGAGACGTGGACGCAGAGCTAAACGACACCTGCCGCATAGTGACTGGCTGTCATAAGCCAACCCCGGTCGGTATGCTGTTTCCTCTTGCGGGAATAGCTCCACCCAGAGTCCGCAGAGAAGTGACATGTTCGCTTGAAAAACAAAAACAGGAAAGCGACCCGAGACATCCACTCTACGGGCTCTCCCCCGCCACAGGTCGGTTGCGAAGCCACAAAAGCTTCCTGCGATCTACGCAGCCTACCGACGAAACCCCTACTGACATGAGGTGCAGGCTTTGGGCAAGCGAGTATCCACATTCACTGTATCCCCCCGATAAAAATCTGCCTCCAGACTATAAGGAACCTTGGCCAACCTGGAGAAGTCTAAACAGGCTGAGGACCCAGGTTGGTCGAAGTAAAGATAACCTGTGTCGGTGGGGGTACTCAAGTAGCGCAGACGCCAGCTGTGAATGTGGAGAACCCCTGCAAACCATGGCTCACCCCAGGAACTGTCCCGCGTGCCCGGCCACCTGCTCGCGTGAGGACCTACTTGTCAGTAACCAGAAGGCTACCACGGTAGCCGCCTTCTGGGCAAGTAAGATTTAGCCCGTGTTCTTGCCGACACGAAAGAAGAAGAAGAATAGTATTTTATGTTTTTTAACCTGATTCCATCTCATGTACTTATCTATGGTACCTACGATTTGGGACATATGCTAAAAAAACACTATTTAATCATCACATTACGAGTTTCAAACTTATAAATATGCGTATTGTTATTTTTCCTAGCACGTAGAACTGAAGGCTGACAGGGTAGATGGGTTCCAGGATGGAGGCCACGCACAAGATGGACATACGACCTGGTTCCTGTTCCAGGTCATTTATCCTTCCTGTCTTGCAGGAAACTATTGGATGCAGGCCACTTTTATCGGGCCAATCTAGAAGTCATAGGGGAATCCTATGTTCAGCAGTGGACGCCCTATGTTAAAATAAAGATTGTTATTTGTAACAACACTTTACTCACCTATACAGCGTAGGTGTGTCGTTCCGCTTAGCAGCGGCGTCCGCTTGCTCGATGAGCTGAGCGAGCGCGCGGGCCTGCTCGCTCAGCGTCAGCAGCTCGAGCTCCTCGCGGCCCAGCTTGTACTGTAGCTCAGCCTGCTGGATCCGCGTGTCAATGTTGCTGTTAACACAAAGTAACCATTAAAGACGAAAAAACGTTTTTTATATTCGGAAAAATATCTACCGTTGGTCATGAAACTAAACAATTATTATGACCCAAGAGGGTGCTTCCCTGCGGAGTGCAGGCAAATGTTATGAAAGCAGTGCGGCTCGGCTTTCAGGCTTGACTAAGTGGGGTTAAGATGATTGGGGTACGGTACTGCACGCCTCGAAGTATGCAGATTTAACTCATATGTTAATGACAGCATAACGCGATGTGTGGCCGCAGAGTGCGCAGACTTTACGCCCGGCTTACATTATTCGATTAGGTCGTATTCGGTTGCAGCCCTTTTTCGATCACCGTCTAGTGTCAACTGTTCGGTTTTACTCCAGTATTCGATTCGCCCCTTTTTCGGTTAGCTACTAGTGAAAACCGGTCGACGCATTTGATCATCAAATATAGTAAATCAGGCCAATTCAGTTAAAAAATCTGACTGAATATAATAGTCGATTAATTCAGTCACCGACTTAATGTAAACATGACATAGATTCATGATTTATTATTTCATACAGGTTCATGCAATTTGTGACGTGTACACGCACAGAGCTCTTTGCAACAGTGGTGTCAACTTAATTTAGTAAAACTCACGCTAGTTCATGAATTGCCAGGAACAAGAATATGTTACTCTAACTCAGTGACATATGCCTTCTCTAGCCTCTTCCTTAGCTCGTGAATGTTGTTCCTCCCGGCTTGAATATCAAGGACCAAAAATGTGTTACTAACTTAGTGACATGCTTCTTCTCCAGGCTCCTCCTAAGCTAAATGTTGTTTCCTCTGAATGTCAATATCAAGGACCAAGGGTAAACAACTCACTCTGTGACATGCGTTTTCTCCAGCCTCTTCCTCAGCTCGTGTATGTTGGTCCTCCTGGCCTCGAGGTCGGCTCGCACGGCGGCCGCGCGGTCGTCGAGCGCGCGCCGCTCGTCGGCTGACAGCGCGGGCGCGTCGTCGGCGCCGCGCGACTCCGGCGACGACGCCTGCGCAGCTAGACGCGCCGCGCTGAGCGACGCGCTTAACTGCTTTTTTAGGCTGAGGAAATGTACGCAGGTGATTTATCTGGTCTGAAAACATGTTACACCTTAGATCTTACCTTTAGATTTTGTTACTCTTATTAGATTTACAAGTGTAAAGAACTAGTATGTGATGATAAAGGTTGACCTGCGGGGTAACCTGGGTTACCAGGGGGGTAACCATGAACTCCTAAAACAATCTGAAATCTGTCAATTTCTTACGTCATTAGGTATGAAATTTGACATATTTGACAAGATTTGACAGATTTAAGATTGTTTTAAGAGTTCATTGTTACCCTCCTGGTAAATGTTGCAGGAAGTAGTTGAATGCAGGTCGCTTCCAACCGGCCAATTTGGAAGTAATTGGCCAAATCTATGGCCAAAATGATAACGATAGCCAATACTATCTGCTACTAAGTAATCCGCTCTGATTAACGATTAAAAGATGTCGGAATTTGACTGGTCATTGTGTATTTTAAGTGAGTAAATATCACGGACTTAATATCTACCATAGGCAGCACTTTCCGCCATCTCTACAATAAGACTCTATGTTAAGTTGCAAGGTTGAATCGCATCGTTTACAAATGTAGCCAGTAGCATAATGGTTTAGGAATATTTCAGACCTATGAATTGTGTACTTATTAAAAGAATCATGACATAAGAAAAGGTCAACCTTTCCCATGCCAAATAATCGAAAAAATTACCTTAGCCGTCACCATCATATCTTTCAACAAATCACATAGACAGCATTAGTAGTTAATGTACAATGACTACAACAGTTCAGTAATTCAACCAGCTAGTTACCTCTGTATGAGGGTGTCCTTGTCAGTGAGCGCGGTGCGCAGCGCGTCCAGCTCGCGGGAGGCGTCGCGCGCGCCCGCGCTCCTGCGCCGAGCCCCGGCCAGAGACACCTCGATGCTGGCCATCTGCATGAATGGAAAAAGTTTTACTTTAAAAAAAAATAAGATAGGCTCCTGCGCCTGGCCCCGCCCAAAGACACCTCGATGCTGGCCATCTGCATGAATGGAAAAAGTTTTACTTTTAAAGAATTTAAGATAGGCTCCTGCGCCGAGCCCCGGCCAGAGACACCTCGATGTTCTGATACATGGACAAACGCATACTTTTTAAAACGTAAGATAGCGTAAATATAGCTGGGGACACATTGGATTGCCATTCAACTACTAAAAACGGGCGAAACGTAGCGTACTTTCTTGTAAAACCATTTTTAATTTTAAAACGATTAGAGAAATCTAGCATTACGGATGTGTAACGCCAATATGTAATTAAAATTAAGAATTTAATTTTATAAATCATAATGTTTATTTAATACACGCCTTAATGCAAACACGTATTGTTAGATTTATTTATCAGCCTATTGTTAAGTTTTTATTTTAATTTTATTTAAAAGGCATACTACGAATAGTAAGATGTTTATAGGCCTAATCTAACACTTCTTTATAAACAATGCTATTTTCACGTCATCAAACTAAAAACAGAAAAAAATAAAACACAGTATGAATACGAGGTCACGGTTCTCCTCTTATATAATATTGAAAAAAAAGACATTTTCATGTTTCAAATATTTAAAGCATTTAACTTCATATATCTACCTAATTTCACATTAAATATATCGTGATAAATATTTAACATGATTCCGACTATCGTTAAACCAAATTAATCTAACTAGAACACCAAGGTGTCAGTTCTCGCATACTTTATGGGCACATCAACACGCTCTGGCCATTACTGGAGCGGGTTAACAGACTGGTTTGATTAAAATATTACAGTGTTTTAGCGGAGTGTCTAAATGGGGTCTAAGCAGAACCATCCATCGCAGTCAGACGCTCGCCTCCGGACGATTAGACGGCTTGGTTTCGTAACAGTTGGGGCTAAAGCTGGATGTATATCAAAGGAAGACAAATAGAAAAAACTTAAATGATACTGACGTTTTGGATCGAGGTTTTTGTGCTTATTTCTCTATAGAGCAAAAAAACAACAAAGAAAACAAGTTAAAAGTGCCTCATTCGGGCCGGTTTGCAGCAACAAATTGAATTTATTGCTTTTTAATCGGAACAACTGAGAGTGATATCCCAGAATGCGACTAGACTCTCTCGAAAGGTCAAATAGATCTATTAGAAAGTTCTGACTCTTTCTACATTTAGTTGCTTGATAAAATAAATTAATAAATAAATATTGGACAACATCACATACATTGCTCTGACCCTAAGGTAAGTAGCGAAAGCACTTGTGTTATAGAAATCAGAAACAACGACGGTACACAACACCCAGACCCGAGCCAATATTGAAAAGTTCGTTTTCTACATTGAACCCGACCGGGGATCGAACCCGGAACCTCAGAGATGGCGGCGCCATTTAAAGTCCGGTGTGCTCGCCTTTCGGCTACGGAGGTCGTCATAATAATAATTGATAATTCAAACGTGATAATTATTGTATTTAATTATTCGAGATGAGATGCTGGAAAGAGACATCAAAGAGCAGGATTACAGTTACTTAACTAAACTTGGATATAAAGACACTGAATGTCTTTGACTTTTTTAAATTTAGTGATTAAATAAATAAGTGTTACATCGTTAGAATAGTTTGTTTCCGGGATTGCTACCATGTACCTTATTTTTGAGTTCCCGATATTTCGGCACTGTTGCAAGCGCCATGATCACGGAGTAACTGATACATCGTTGTTTGTTGTATAATGTTTTGTTTTCTCTACTTTGCTGCTGTACACACAGTAGTGTAAACCAAGCTTTATGTGAACAAGCGAACTGGTTAATGTTGTGTTCGACTAAATTAATGAGTATTGTGCAAGTCGCCTCCAATTACAACCGCGGGACGCCGCGCTCTGGCGTAAATCTTCGACGTGGAAAACTGGAAACAGCAGTCTCGGAGATCGAGAGATATCCTTATTATTGCCGTTAAGTGCACGTCTAATGTCGGTTTGTTGTTTCTTCATCAATTCATCTTTGAACCACATTTTGAAACGACACATTTTTTTTTATTGGACAACATCACATACTTGGAAACTATTTAAAATCATAACAACTAAAAACTAAATTAATTTAGTGATGCTGCTGTTCTTAGTTGTTCAAATTGATGATTTCGCAAATTGGTATATAATTAATTAATTGAAGTTACATATTTACTTTCAATGATCGTTTCATACTTAATGAAATGTAAACATCGTCTGTTGTCTGTCTGTGCCGATATAAATATTTAGATTTGTCCTAATTAAGTTGTCAAGCTCCAAACAATGGCTCTCAGGCAACAATTAACTATACCGCGAGACAGTTATACGTAATTACTAAATGTATCATCCGCGCATAGCAAACTGTGTTAATATTTATGTAATCTTTTAGATAAGCAAGCAACTAAGTAATTTGATGGTAAGATTAGATAAATTTGATTGAAAACTTTAGATTGCTAAAAACGTTATTTTAAACAGACGTATGAACCCGCCCACCACTCGTTCGCCAATTTTCAGCTACTGCTTAATATTAAGTGGTATTTAGTTAAAGATCTTGGGTTTGAATACAATCACGTGACTTTTCAGGTAGTAGTCCCGAGCCTCTACCGTCACTAAATTAAATTAGTGGAGAATCACTTTATCTTCAAACACCTAAGGAAAATGATTTACACATTGATGTAAAAAGTAAAGATACGGCTGACAGAACAAATCGCCTTGCATTTCCTCCATACATGACACACCCCCACCTGTTAGACTTTGATGTCAACTGTCAAATAGCATCATAGAGTAACCACAAAATTATCCCTAAGTAACCTTGTAAGAGCGGCTTATAACGAAAGAGGAACTAAGAAAAAAGTTTTTATTTCACAGATGTTATATTTAAAGTAGTATCAGAGTAAATATAACTTTTTACTTTTTCAAATTAAATACGTCAACATAAATTAAGGTAAAATAAAATAATCTTTATTTGCTTAAACACGGTATGCATAGGTATTTTAAAATGAACGTACCAAGCATGTTTAGCCAACACGAGGCATGCAAATTGAATATAGCACAACTCATGCAAGGCTTGTACAGTGCGCGCGATCTGCGCGCGTGAAGTTCTGGTTCACGTTCGAGCCAGTTTAAAGGTCACGTTCGCGCGGTTCGCGCGCAGCTCTCGCGCTGCGCCTGCTGTACAAACATTGCTTAGTTTGGGGCTAGATAATTGGGTGTTTGTGGATACAATTTATTTTTATAAGTATAAGGAAAAAAACTATATCAGATAATTTCTATATATTTATTAATTACATTTCACTGTCCTTCGAATATAACATTTTTTTTTACTTATGCCTTTTGCTATTTTTGACATGTTTTCAATTTTTGACTTATTTTTGCTTTATCACGAAAACTTTAAATAAGTATTCAATAAATCATCATAAAAAAAATATATTTATATTATATCGCATGTACTGGACTGCACTCAGTGCACTGTAAGCACTATTATGGCTATACTATAACAATACAACTAATGCACGCCGCTACAAAGTTGTATCGGTTTTGCACGGTAAATATGGCGTTGCTTCGTAAAATTGACAAAGAAGTTGGAAAATTGTTAAAGTAATGTAGATAAGTTTAGTGTTTATCAAATATGCGGCTTATTGGTGAGAAGTAATATTAGAATTTGTTTTAATGACCTTTCTGTCGTAATTTATGCAACCTATATCAGATCACGATGACCGCCGACCACTGACTACGTCACATCGGCCTCGGTCGGGTCATTTTCGGGTCTCTTTAGGTCCAACACCCAGACGTGTGGTCCGCCCTGTCCTTACGAAGTAATATATAATGGATTTACAAATATAAATAAATATATGAATTTCATCTATATATACACCTAAGGAGAACTATTTACAAATATAAATAAATATATATTTAAACTATCAAAGTTAGACTATACTAAAACTCATACTTGATCTTAGTTGAATTACAATTTGCTGTAACTGCTTATTTTAGAAATGTCAAACCAAAATAGATTTTACTATGTTTATCATAATTATGTTTCCGTCTTATTATAATATTTTTTGTAGGACGGTCTGTAGTTAATATTTATATGTTTGTCATATTTATAGTTTTAAATTGTATAGTATATATCTTTTCCTTTCTTTTTATATAGGAGAAGGAGATGTGTAAACTTTCTGTAAGATTATGACTGAGTTGCACCACCTTAACTTTAACCATAACTAGCTGTTACTATAACCGGTGTTTCTGTATGGAGTTTGACAGACTTTTGACGTTTGTTAAAGTAAAAGTAAGATGGTGCAACCCAGCCTAAGTAAAAGAGTGGTTACCGTGGAATCGTATCCATTGGCAGTTTTAATGTTGTTACCTAATATAGAAAAGTATCGTATCGTGCATGGGATTGTATTTTTTGTTTATAAATAATAATAATAAATATTGGACAACATCACATACATTGCTCTGATCCTAAAGTAAGTAGCTAAAACACTTGTGTTATAGAAATCAGAAACTACGACGGTACCACAGATGTGTAAATTTTATCTAACGTGAATTAAATCTGGCGCTAGATTCTGAGCTGGATTCTGATTCAAAATTACATTGTTTTATCAAAAAGTGCTGTTTTATAGTTATCGCATACCCATTCACATACAAAAATGATTTTTATAAGGAAAAATGTAAGAAAATACTTAATTATACTTTCAGAATTATATTAGACCTTATATTGAGTTTGCAAACTCAATATAAGGTCTAATACAACAATGACCTCCTGCCCCTCTAGCATGTACAACAAAACACGATATGATACGATATGATATAGCGATTTATCGCATATTTTCTGTCAAAATATGAACTTTTATCAAATAAGCGAGCTTAATAGTGACGTCGCCGGCACGGACATGCTTACTGTTTCAATAAAATTTCAAGATGGCGGCTATGTTATCATATTTTGAAAGCAAATAGGCGATAAATCGCTATATCATATCATATCATATCGTGTTTTGTTGATCGTGCTACAGGGGCTGGTAACTTAATACCTAAGGAGCGTAATTTACACCACCGGAGCAAAGCAACTAGCTTTAATACTAGTGATTCATCATTTATCCATTGCACTGCATCTGTAAGTTGTGGCCATCGAACCTTTATCGGATTTCTGTTACCGAGACCGTTGAATCAGAACTTTGATGGAATATCTTGATTAGGTGGTAGGTAAGTCGCGTTGCATACCTACGATGACAATTCTATTCCGACCAAACATGGTCTAAATCCCTCTAAATCAAATCTATGAATACTAAATCTTAAATTTACTTTGGTTTATAGACTTTGTTTGTCATTAATATTGTCCTCAGTGTGGATGTGTTAACCCTTTGTGGGTCTCTGTCGATATATTAGACATCATATTTTGAACCTTAAACCATTATTATAAGGTCGAAAACAAATGAAAATTTTTAACATGCTCTGCATGGAGGGTTAACCCGTCAGGTGCGCAGCGAGGCGTGCGCGCGCGCTGGTCTACGACTTCCGAACGGCGCTCGTGGGGCACATTACGCGTTGACGCTAACGATAGAGCCTCCTTCGTTAACTGACTAATTAACGCACAGCCTAATTAGGGTCAGTTGTCCAGTGATAGGCGAGCAACGAAAACATATTTTACCACATAAAATCGGATCTGATTAGTTTTAAGATGACAATAAAACAAAGCACATACATAGTTATTGTATGAATAATGAACTAACTATTGTTACTAGTAAAAATAACCAAAAAAATAACTCTAAGGTCTCAATGTCTCACCTCTAACAAAAAAAGTATATTTAACCAGCTGACCCGGCAAACGTTGTTTTGCCATATAAATATTTTTTAAGGGTGGACAACCCTTATCACTAAGGAGTATGAAAAATAGATGTTAGCCGATTCTCAGACCTACTCAATATGCTCACAAAATTTCATGAGAATCGGTCAAGCCGTTTCGGAAGAGTACGGGAACGAACATTGTAACACGAGAATTTTATATATAAGATGTAATTCATGTAATTAAACCATAAACAGAATTTTATACGGACAACTTGTTAAAGGTGGTCGCGAGATTGCAATTCCTAGTGGTCGTAATAATTTCAAATATCAGTGTAATGGTTTCCCTTATTAAGTTTTTTAACAATAAAAAACACAAATTAATTAGGTCCACGTAATAAAAAATGGCCCAAACCACATTTAGTTTAAGTGAGGCCTGTACCTTGCAGTGAAACGCATGAATTTGTCGTTATGAATATACCTCTATATTGTTTCACGTTGTATAATACTATCTCTATGGCCATCGTGAATAGATAGATAGATAGATAGATACTCTTTATTGCACACCACACAAAACAAACAGTACAAAGAAAATACATTTAATAATGATACAATTTAGGCGGTCTTATCGCTAGAAGCGATCTCTTCCAGACAACCTTTAGGTAGAGGACAGTTTACAAAGTCGAGAGGGGAAGGCGGTGAAGAGTTATTGAAAGAAAAATTAAATAACAATATATCTACGTAAATTAATATTTATATAGTTAATAATACACATCCAAAAATAAAATTTTATCTTTATGATAATTATTTTATTGCGTTGGGCGAAAATGGCAGTGACACAGACGGCCAGACATTACAAAACATCTATATTACATCGAAATTCTATGGAATCCTTAAAACGAGCACCTAATTCAGTGGCCATCTATCCTTAGCCCCACAAGTGGGTGCAGAGCTTTGTGCGTCCTGTATCGTAATTACTAATTAACTGGCGGAAGGGAATAGTTGGAATAGAAGAAACGGTGGGAGCTTTTCTAAGCTAAAAATAAGTTGTCGGTGGATTGTAAATTAAACTTCTTTTCTAACAAGACACTTCCATAAAAGGCAATTAGAAAATACCTTCAGATTAATATTCAGAGTATTTCAGAGATAGAAGATATCTGTGATGTCTGCCTACTCTTGCCATACAAAGAAAGTTCAGTTGATATTTACAGAAATAATGAGTCCTACTTTTCAAATGATGGCTTCTTAACCCACTCTAAATACCTTTTTAGGGTTCCGTACCCAAAGGGTAAAACGGGGCCCTATTACTAAGGCTCCGCTGTCCGTCTGTCTGTCTGTCACCAGGTTGTATCTCATGAACCGTGATAGTTAGAGAGTTGAAATTTTCACAGATGATGTAATTCTGTTGCCGCTATAACAACAAATACTAAAAACCAGAATACAATAAATATTTAAGGGGGCTTCCATATTACAAACGTGATTTTTTGCCGTTTTATAGATAATGGTACGGAACCCTTCGTGCGCGAGTTCGACTCGCACTTGGTCAATTTTTTTAATTTCCAATCGCTAGTTAAAATCTTGCTGTTTTCTGCAATTTAAAATATCATTTTGCTTTTTCAAAATATGGTCATTGTACACCATCGAAACCAGAATAAAAATCCATCCACCATCCAAGAAGTATACTTAAATTGATATTTAACAGCGACGCCCACTGAGCAATTTGAGCGTATAAAATGGGTAATATTCAACCGGATCGCAATGATATCAGTGCGAAGTCTCGTCGCGATCGTGACTGCGCTGTGCGCGCTGACCCTAGCAGTAAACTTAAGCGTTGCAGGAAACATTGCCTAGTATTATGGGGTAGAGGAGCCACACTCACCAGCATTTAAATTCCTAGAATTCTGTCTTAGGGTTTTGGTCTTAACACATTTAGATGATGGGGGTCGAGTGACCCCCAAACAACAAGGTTCAGGTTGGATAAACATACAATTTAACTGTCCAAAATCCATAAATGATTTTTATAAGGAAAAATGTATGAAAATACTTTATTATACTTTCAGAATTATATTAGACCTTATATTGAGTTTGTTTCTAACTCAATATAAGGTCTAATATAATTCTGAAAGTTTAGCCTGACGTGTTTAAGTTGCAACATTCAAATAAATAACGTTATAACTCTTCATAATTTTAAAGAAGATTCCAGAGTCATGTAATAGTATATCGTGCGTGCTCATGCCCAAAGTTCAGAGGAAATGTGCTGATGGTATCGGGCCACCGCGGCGCGATCCGCTGCGCGCGCGCCTATCACGAGGGCTGCCGGCTGCCGATTACAAAATCACAAGTTTTATGATTTATTTGAGACATGAAGAACGTTTGTTGCGAAAATCGTTTGTATTGTAGACGTTTTAGCCAGGATGACTACACTAAAAATAATAGAATCGTATAAAATTTATTTTGTTTGTGATAGTTTTGACTCTGCAAAATACCTAGTAATTATTTTAGTGTTAGATTTTTCACTCTCAATAGTTTAAGTTATCTGTTTACTGTCTTATTCAGAGTGTAATTGCTTTTCCGGGGCTAAGGTTAAACCACTGTTTTAACGTACCAAAATCAGTGGTTTAACCTTAGTCTGGACTAGTAAATGTACTCTGAATAAGACAGGTAAAGTTCATGAATGTAATGTTAACTTTTAAATAGGTACGAGACAAGTGATGTTTAGAATTTCGAATAACTGTAGTAACAGATTGTAGTCTGTTACCTGTGTAACTACCTATGTAGCGACGAGAACAGGTTTTTACTACATTAATACAGCATTTTAAAAGAATTGTAAGAACTAAAACGAAATTCAGTAAATTGGGTAAACCTATTCTAGGAACAAAAGCAAATGGTTTCCAACTTGGTAACTACCTTATTATTTTCCGGTGTTTCACTCGAGTTAGTGCAATCGGCTGATCCCGTTTCAATTGTGCGAGTACACTACTCGTTTTCTCACCGATTGTTCTCGGTACGACTACCCACCCTTTTCTCACAGCCCAATAGCTTGATGATACTCCTTGATCACGCGAACTGATAATCTGGTGATGATCTGAGATTGTCCCCGAGTGGTAGTTAGGCATTTCTTTTGCGTATTTGTTGTTCTTCACATTGTGGTATTTCCTACTTTTCTTTTTAGATCGTGGCTTAGCTGTAAAGTAATTGCACTTTGACGCAAACCATGTTTGCCAAACATATTGCACTATTTTTGACGCAAACATTTTATTTATTTATTTAGGATGACAAACAATTACAATTCCAAATACAAAATGTTTTAAAATAATATTACTAATTGCACAATCAGCACCGTTATCCCCTCCTTACATATGAAAAAAAAATTGCCTCTTAATTTTATACAATCTATTAAATTAAATATACAGATACTTATGTAAGTTTCATTTTACATAATTTAGGTACTATGAGTCTATTTTAATCTCATCAGTTTAAGTTTTACTTGTTTTTTAAATGCCATTGGTGTAAGCTTAAACAAATTGACATCTGAGAGATATATATTATAAGACTTCGTTAATCGATAATTAATTAATTAATTAAACATACTTAATTCTTCATACATTATACACCGTGAATTTTGAGATACCCGAGAAAATTAACTAACATACTCAGATATCGATATACATCGAATTTGGCGAATAAAAAAAACGGAACGGCGTACGGCGTTGGCGTACGGAAGGAATAACTATGAATGAAAAAAAAATCATTCATAGTTATTCCTTCCGTACGCCAATATTACGCGACTAAATTAGGTAGATTTTGGTTCCGTTAATGTTGGAATGATAATGATTACTATTTGAATTAGCAGGACTTTTATAGTGCATATTTTTTAAGGAATGTTAGGGACCTATTAAATAAATTTCTCATAAAAAAAATTTTTTTAATTCGCCGAATTCGATGTATATCGATATCTGAGTATGTTAGTTAATTTTCTCGGGTATCTCAAAATTCACGGTGTATATAGTATGTTTAAGAATGATATGAAAGCAGTTTTAATCATCACCATCAGATATAAAAAAGTTCCTTTTAAGCTTCTCGTTATCCAATAAAACCAAAATGTATTTTCATTTCAAATATATTATTTTCGTTTTCACAATTATAAAAGTTTTACTCAGTTAAAAGTATTCCTATTAGCAGGTATAGATTAAAACTAGCTTTAAAATGCAGATTTAACTGCATACGAGTACATTAATACAATTAGTATCTATCTAGTCGAGTTCTGTGGAACATTGGATCGGGACCAGTTATTCCCGTAGCCCGAGCAATCGCAGTTGGATAGCTGCCGTTTGCCAACTCACATCGTAAGGAATGATACGATACGATACATACGATGATATGATACGAAATACGAGCTGATAGTTAACCTGCTACTAAGGGTAGGTGATCTTCGTGACCACTGATCAAATAATACTACGTAGATTTGAGACCACCACCGCAAATATATCATACGATTTCGTTCTATCAATTTAGACAACAAGTATTGTTTATGGCGTAAATACCTAGGTTGTTTGATGTTTTTGATATATGAAAACTATAAGGGATTGAGACGTCGTGTATTATTATGTCAATTAATAATTATGTTAATTATTATTTCACTTTTGGGTGTTACTAGTGTAGCATGCAATAAGTGAATTACTAATGGGAATGGATTTAATACGTATCAGGTATTTATATGTATCTCTTCTAACTTAGCTTAGTTAGTAGCTTCTAATGCTGGGGCTTCACCTGCGTCTAATGTCGTTAATTAGTGCTCTATCTGACGTAGTACGCAGGTGTGGCCGGTCTTTGTGCGCTAAATTGCTTCAATAACATTAGACGTTAGGCGATAGCGCGGACGGCGGTAACTTTTGACACATCAAAGGGATTAAGCGGGCGTCTAGTGCGTTGTTGTGGCTACACCTACTACACTAAACATGTTAAAACACGATCACATTCAAAAACTCTTTGTGAAATATACGTTAAAGTGCATAGTTATTAAGTTAGGATGGAGTAGACAAAATGAGAAAAATATTGAGTTCTTGGAAGCGTTTTTATTTTTATTTTAAAGACACACTCACAGATCACACGCTAACTACGTCGCTAGACGTTAGAATCAAACGTCAAATAAGGGTGGCCACGCACTTAGCGCGTAGCTTAATGCTTTAATTTAGTTAACGCTAATCATGCCGTTATTTGAACGTTAGGCGTCACGCAGGTAAAGCCCCAGCATAACAAAAGGAAACCTTTCGTCCTGTGATTATTACAGGCACACTTTTTTTCTTATTTAGAAGCGCCATAGATGAATTAGCTATAGTTTCTGGGATAAGGAGTTTAATATAAAATATATCAGACATTTTTTGCAGCTAGAATCCCTTTTGCAGTTAAGCAGGGTTATCGCGTATCTAATCGAGTGGCCGGAGCCGCTGCTCGTCTAATGCGTGCAATTTGTACTTGCTTCGCGTTTCGTTACCACAAATAGCATGCCGCTATCACGCTAATTAAATAACATAAAACATATCGAATTATATTCTCTCATTCGAGAGATGATAGCATTCGATTGAAGGCGGGGAATTTTTATGCAAACGATGCCTGCGGTTTCTATTTTGTTTTAAAAATCTAAATAGCCTACTATATTTTCCTATCTTATGTAGTAAAATCTCTGTTGGTAATAGTGAGCTATTACCAGGGGCTTTAGGGCATAAGTACCGGGCTATGACGAGCAATAAACTGCGGACACGAGTTATTTACAAGAGCCGTAACCTCGCACATAAATCTCGGTACATTGTTGCTCGGTATATGACCCAAGGAATGTTTATTAACGTGCCAAGACCAAATAAAAAAGCCAAAACTAGTAGAGATGGCCGCTAAAGATATCCTAATGCTTAGTAGTTAGAATGAGAAACATTTATCGTAGAATCAAAATTTAATTATCTAGTAATAATAAGCTATGAAATTAAACATTAAACGGGTCAACGTTAACTCTTAACGAATAATCGTTGAAGAAATCGATTGTTGCGCCGATTCTTTTTTAATAAAACGACAAACGCGACCTTGAAATTGAAACGTCAACGTCAAGCCGCGCCGGCGCAGAACAAAAAGTGTCGCGGCGCAAATTGAATGATTGCAAGCGACGCAGCCGACCCGGGAGACGACGCAAAAAGCGATGCTGAGACTGAGATGATAAAGGTTCATAAAGTGCGAGTAATTACGAGCGAGAAGTGAGTATCGTATAACAGTTTGTCAATAAATTACTCACATCTGTCATCAGAAATTAGTAAAAAATCAACTGAAGGTTAGTCTTATTTGATCTTAAAAGAAGAAAAAATGTCGTGGGTTTTATGGAATAAAACGATATTTAGCTCTATCTATGGTTTTGATTGATTTAAGTTTTTTTGGTTGTTTTGTCTTTTTCAAAATTTTAGCGTAGGTATGACGTCTACTTTTCTTTGCCTCCTTATACATAACCAATATGTATAAGGTGTGACGGTGAGTGGCAATTAAAATCAATATTGTTTCAATTTTAAAGCTACGCTTCTATCTATTTGTTCCACAGTAGTACTACCTATTTCTTAAACTCATAAGTACCTACTTCCACTTCACAGAACAATAGGCCGAGTATTTCGTATCACAAAAACCTAAATGGTGTCATGGTTTGCCCGCATTACGGATGGAAGGTTTGTAATCGATGCGCGGTGCACCACCCGCAGCCCAGTGGCGCGGGAGCAGGAGGTCTAATACGAAAGCGCATCATTTGTTCGGTCGTATTATCCGATCAAATTAAAACATACATTCCCTCGTATCAAAGGTTTGACAATTTATAAACAATTGAAACTGTCGGGGTTTTTATACGGCTAGATTGAGTTGATTATATTTTATCAAAGGATTGACACATGAGACTGGTCGTTTTAATTTGTTAGGTTTATACGACCGAACAAAAGATATGAAGAAGACACTTTCGTACTAGGCTTCTAGTCTCGATGCTACGATACGATATTATACGATACATTGCTATCAAATGTAGACGTAACAGTACATGCCTTAAGGTAAATCCCAGCATGACTAGACGCTTGAATCTAAGTTACCGAGTCAATTAAAAAAGATTATGAAGCCTTTTTTATATGTGCATTATTTTGTTTTTGGATTTTTCTGATACACAAGCTATTGCTGCAGTTTTTGTAAACTTGCGTTTAGACGCGATTCGGCAATTAGAAATAAAATGATTTGAATTTGAAAGACTGTAATTTTTAGTAATACTGGATTAATGTACTTAATCCAACAATATCTCGAATACAAGTTAGAAGACAAAAGCAGAGCCACAATGAATAACTTTTAGTTTTACAAATAATAATAACCAACACGATACAAGCCTCCACGAAATTGCAATAAATCTACAAACTGATTACTCCACACGACACATCACGGTTCGATAAATCTTACGAGTGGTATAACAAGTAAATTGTCACCATTCGTTGTACATCCGCCGCGATACGGTCTAAGGTTCGGTGCCCGGCCGCGGCAATTTATCGTGGGTGTAGTACGAGCGGGAAACAGGGAACAGGGCATCTTTACGGGGCACGTTGCGGATAACTCACGAGCACACGAGGTGTTTGGATTATCAGATGCAGTTTGATTTTCAATATTGTTGTTATACTAGGTTTACTTAGGCCGGTTTACTAGTATATGCAGAATATAAAGGAGACTGAGCGAAAGTGGTCCATGAATCAATAGCGATACTGTTGTGGTAATTATGTGGGGATACCTGCATCAAACAAAAACTTTGGCAAACCATATTATTAAAAGTTGTTTTTCAAAACTGCCGGGTCAGATTTCAATACTCCTTCGCATGTGGATGTAGTTGAGGTATCCATATAAATTTTAAATAAATAAAAATTGGACAACATCACATACATTGCTCTGATCCTAAGGTAAGTAGCTAAAGCACTTGTGTTATAGAAATCAGAAACAACGACGGTACCACCAAACCCAGACCCGAGACAATATAGAAAAGTTCGTTTTCTACATTGACCCGACCGGGGATCGAACCCGGAACCTCAGGAAACCTCGGAAAGTCCGGCGTGCTCGCCCTTTCGGCTAAGGAGGTCGTCAAAATAAAATCATTTTGTACTAATAAAATCATATTGTTGCAAACACATTTATCTACTTTTTCTGTCGTGTCATGATCATTTATTATCATTAATTAATTTAACCTAATACACACTGTATTTGTTATCGTTATCGTCGACTGTGCAATCACGAATTCTCAAGTTCTTTGGGCACACCACCCGCAACGACTGGTGGTGCAAGTGAAAGTTGAGGGTAAGAGATTACGTGGGCGTGCTCCAACACGATGGACAGACCTCATCAAATCTCTGACGCACTCCAACATCAACAATTGCTCTCGCTCCGCCAAACATCGAGCTACATGGCGACGCATCACAAAAACAGCGGTGAACCAAGAATCGACCGAGACATGACCACGACCACTCTGCCGAGAGTGCACGACTGAGAAGAAGAAATACAGTGTTACAGGCATAATTCAGGCATCTGGCCCGCAGATTTGCTTGGTGTACGGACCAAGTCAAAATTGCCCTATTCAAAACATACTGCCAGTCTGTATACGGGCAATCTCTGGGTCAGCTATACCAAAAAATCGCTGGATGTCCTGCGCGTCCAATACAACAATGCTTTTGGGATGCTGTTGAGACTGCCTCGTTACTGCAGTGCGTCAGAAATGTTTACGCAAGCACACACGGACGGCTTTTGCGCAATTTTACGTAAAAAAAACAGCTTCACTGCTAAAAAGAGTTAGAGACAGTCAAAACAGCGTCCTAAAAACAGTGGAGAACTACCAATCTCCAATCATTAGAAAAATGGTCCGAACTCTAATGTATGTTTACTAACACTAGTTTTATAAGTCTTTTTTTTTTGTTTTACTAAAACTACTATGGATTCAATTTTGGTCCGAAATAAACATATTTTATTTATTATTTATTTATTTATAATTTGCTTAAATTAATTTGCGAAAGTCTATTTTAATAAATTACACATAATTTATTTATTATTGACTAAGGATGTACATAATTTAACAAGGAACACGGGTACCTATTAACTACAATGTACTGTCAGTACCATCCTTTTAATAAACGAAACCTATAATTCATACTGTCATTGATTCATAGTTAAGTCGTTAAAATGAAATACGATTCTCTTACAAGGAAGCGATTGAAGATTCATAGATGCAGCCCGTTAAGATAATTTATCCCGCGACTTTCTGCGCGCGCGCCGCTAAGGCACGGCCATTGACGACCTTGACGACCTCCGTAGCGGAGAGGCGAGCACGCCGGACTTTAAATGGCGCCGCCATCTCTGAGGTTCCGGGTTCGATCCCTGGTCGGGTCAATGTAGAAAACGAACTTTTCTATATTGGCTCGGGTCTGGGTGTTGTGGTACCGTCGTTGATTCTGATCTCTATAACACAAGTGCTTTAGCAACTTACCTTAGGATCAGAGCAATGTATGTGATGTTGTCCAATATAAAAAAAAAAAAAATATTGTGCGACATTCAGGAGGTCTACGAAAGTGTTTCGTTCGTTCGAACGTAATATCTATCTATCTATCTATTTAGCCTATTGCAGTCCACTGCTGGACGTAAGCCCCTCCCCCAAAGAACGCCAGAGTGCACGTCGCATCGCTTCATCCAGCCACTGCCAGCCATCTTCCTAAGGTCGTCGGTCCATCGGGCTGGGGGGCGTCCTACACTACGTTTGTTAAGGCGTGGTCTCCACTCGAGAACCCGTTTGCTCCACCTTTCATCGGTTCTGCGACAGATGTGGCCAGCCCACTGCCACTTAAGCTTGCTACATTTTTGGACTATTATCATTACCATTACCTTTATTAAATAAAATAAATAAATTAAAGATTAATGTCAAATATCCCCACGGCACGTAAGATTTTTGGGACTAGCGCCCCTAGCGCGTTGATGTCTTTCAGTTGCGCGTTAAAGTCTTTTGCACCGCGCTCCAACATAAAATTAAGAACGGCGAAAAATTCTTATTATTTCTAAAACGCAAAACCAGGGCCCTAACCATGAACTGTTAAAACGTTAAAACAATCACAAATCTGTCAAACATTATCATTTCTGTCAAATTTTGTATGAAATGACGTACCAAAATTGACAGATTTGACAACTTTGAGATTGTTTTAAGAGTTCATGGTTATGGCCCTGGATATTAAATATTTTTTCTTGTACGAGATCTATCAATCTCTAATTTCTTTGTATCTGTCAATCTTGTATTAGTTTTTAGGGTTCCGTACCCAAATGGTAAAACGAGACCCTATTACTAAGGCTGCACTGTCCGCCTGTCCGTCTGTCTGTCACCAGGCTGTATCTCATGAACCGTGATACTTAGAGAGTTGAAATTTTCACAGATGATGTATTTCTGTAGCCGCTTTAACAACAATTACTAAAACCAGAATATAATTAATATTTCAGGGGTCTTCCCTACAGCAAACGTAGTTTATTTTACTCGTTTTTATAGATAATGTTTCGGAACCCCACGTGCGCGAGGCTGACACGCACTTGGCTGTTTTTTTTAATCTTTAAGCCACATTGAGCTTAGCCTCTCCTAAAGTAAAGACAAAATATATCTTTTAATTAGCCTAAGGCCGTTTTCTGATTTGTCGGCGCAGAAGCGGCGCGACATCAGCATGCTCGGTATACGCGGTACAGAAAGTATGGAATCTGTGTCGCGCCGCTCCCGCGCATACCGACCCAATCAGGAACGCTCCATTCAAATATAGGCGCTCGGTAAGCTTTCTGTACCGCGTATACCGAGCATGCTGATGTCGCGCCGCTGCTGCGCCGACAAATCAGAAAACGGCCTAAAAGCGCAATCAAGAAGCGTGTGTGTCGGCTCGTGCCAGCGTGCAGCGTCACTTGTCATCGGCACTTGCGCTCGCGCAGGCGCGCCGGGCGGCTGTCGGTATGTTCGGAGCTTACCTTGGCCTCCAGGCTCTCGAGGTTAACGACCCCGCCGCCTCCGGTCTCCAATGTTTGCTGAAACAAACAATATGTATTACTAGCTGTTGTACGCGACTTGTCTTTAGTTAGTTTATTGATAACACAAAATAATAGTGGTGGCTCATTTCGGATAATACATTTTATACCAATCGGCGCCATTTATAGTGAAATTTGTCGTTTCTCTAAGAAATGGTGTAATTTTTGGAATTAAAAAGTTGGCTATGTTCATCAGAAATAATGTAGGATTCTAATTGTGAAAGAATTTTTCAAATCGGTTCAGTCCTTTTGGAGCCTATTAAATCCAAACATAAAAACAATCAAATCTTTCCTCTTTATTATATTAGTATAGCAGTATAGATAAGCATCATTCAAATTTCATAGTGATAAACTCAGATCAGGGCCATAACCATGAACTGTTAAAACAATCTCAAAGTTGTCAAATTTGTCAATTTTGGTACGTCATTTGATACAAAATTTGACAGAAATGATAATGATTGACAGATTTGTGACTGTTTTAACAGTTCATGATTAGGGCCCTGGGTAGTAACCATGAACTATTAAAACAATCTCAAATCTTGTCAAAACTGTCAAATTTCGTACGTAATGACGTACGAAATTGACAGATTTTACACAATAGATTTTTGTAATTCCAAATCAAGGGTTACTAGCGGGATTTTAATTTGATTCAATGTTCTTTATTGCTTTTCCATAATGTAAAAGGTCTTAATAATAGCGTAACAGTTCATTACGGGCCCTGACGGGCTCAGTAACATTATTATTCTTATTACATAACATGCTCTAAGAATGTGTAATGTTACTATTGCAGTACTTATTACTAGACCTGGGCGGTAACCACGAACTCTTAAAACAATCTCAAATCTGTCAAACATAACCATTTCTGATAAATTTTGTATGAAATGACGTACCAAAATTGACAGATTTGACAACATTGAGATTGTTTTAAGAGTTCATGGTTATGGCCCTGCGCTGTCTGCCTGTCCAGTCGATGTTAAAAGGGTTACATTACACTCTGTATAATAAATTCTCTATTGAAAATTAGACAACAGGGCCCTAACCATGAACTGTTAAAACAATCACAAATCTGTCAAACATTATCATTTCTGTCAAATTTTGTATGAAATGACGTACCAAAATTGACAGATTTGACAACTTTGAGATTGTTTTAAGAGTTCATGGTTATGGCCCTGATCCTAAGTTAAGTGGCTAAAGCACTTGTGTTATAGAAATTAGAAACAACGACGGTACAAAAACACCCAGACCCGAGACGTTATAGAAAAGTTCGTTTTCTACATTGACCCGACCGGGGATCGAATCCGTAACCTCAGATGGCGACGCTATACTATATGTAGTCCGGCATGCCTGACTCACGGCTACGTAAATCGTAACAATTTTATAAGTTTTCTTTAGTATGCAATGTATCTTTGTTAATTTTAAGAAAAAGCGGGGTATCCAAACACAGGTATCATACTTAAACGGAGACTCCAGCCACTTGTTATGTAGTACCTTTGTAAAGATAGAATAGAAAAGAATAGAATAAAAAAAAAATTATTTGACACACACAGACTACAAAAGGAAAAAAACATTTACAGGATAATAAAAAACAGTATGTGTCAAAAAGGCCCCCGCTCAGCATTTGTCGTGACAGTCAGGGACGTATCACGACGCTGGTTTTCAGCAGGGACCCTGACGGTAGGCTCGGACCATACCCGACCGGAAACCCGACTTGGTTAGCGCGGAATCGATCCATCGCTAAGCAAAAAGGTTGTTTTTGAACGGACTCTTGCGGATGGTTACGGATTCCGGCAGAGCCTAGACCGAGCCAGAGAGGTACGAAGCACGGCACCAGAGAGAAGAAGAAAGATACTGAATAAACATTTTTTAATTTGAATTTTGAATTTGGACCAATCGGAGATCAAATTACATTTGAATGCCACTCTAATTTATTTATGCTTATTCAACTTATTAAAGTGTAGTTTCTGCAAACTAATTAGCCCCACTTTACATAAGTTGTATATTTTGCTTAGATTAACTCCGTTCATGCCGTTATTGTCTTAAGTTAAAAGTGATATATCACAGTTTTTATTACGATAATAAAAGTATTAATTGCTTACACAATTAATTCCCGTACAAACGTAGTTAGTCAGAGGTCGACGACCTCTACTTATAAGAGTTATATTTTTAATGGGTTGGCAAAACCTCGGGGCTATATGGGCATAATTACAGCCTAGGATAATGACCGGAGATGAGTTATTAGATTCGGAGGTGACACATTGACTGATTAATTATATTATTTAATTGAAAGATGTATAACAAAAGTTAAGGTTTAGAGGCACATACATTTTATATGCCTGTTAAAGTAGAAGTTACCCTTATATATTACTTTACTTAGCGTTAATGCATAGGGTGTAAAAAAAAACCACGAATTCTATACATAAACCAAGTAGAATGCAAAAAAAATAATTGCTGGGAAATTACTTTTATTTTTGGGTATCAAAAAAAAAAATATTTTTAACCCGCAATGTATAGCGCGCACGCCACTGACTATGCCTGTGTGTGTAAGCGGATCATGTTTCTTTGTAAAAAAGTTTAGTATTATCAAACAGAAGTCAATTTTGTAAAAATCTTTGAAAAAAAAAATGTTACTTTGACTCTCAATAACTCGGTAACCCGTCATTTCCCAGGTATAGTGTAAAAGAAAAAAATGATCGTAATAATACGTAGAATATGTAGTATTCGGCTTCGTTAAGCCTTTCTTTACACCCGATATATATACAGATAAATAACAAATAACTTTATTTTACTAACATTTACATAGCATTTTACAACAGTTCCAACGGTTATCACTACACTATATCACTTTGTTCATTGAATTAAAATACTAAATAAATATCCCTTTCCTACACGCTTTGCAGCAAACAATAACAAGCACTTAAGTGACAGTTTGAATAACAAGTTCACGGAGCTATTTAACCTCGCAGTCCCAGAGATAATTACATGGTGTATCAGAACGGGCGCGGTATGCGCGCGCGCAATTACAAGTGTTACCAGCGCGCGCCGCGCCGCTACTCGTCCCCGAATCACAATTGTACGAATATTTCAATGAATATCGCGAAAATAAAGAACCTTTTGATGTTTTATTAAACAAATAATTATAAAACAACTGAAGTTTGAGATAATTTGGTTTATTTACCGTAGATACAGCGATAAAAGTAAAATCTTTGCACATAGTATAAAAAAGTCGCTTCCGCTAGCCTGTCTGTTCGTTTAGATCTTTTCAACTCAACGGATTTTACAGTCTGACGACCTCCGTAGCCAAGAGGCGAGCACGCCGGACTATATGGCGACGCCATCTCTGAGGTTCGATCCCAGGTCGGGTCAATGTAGAAAACGAACTTTTCTATATTGGCTCGGGTCTGGGTGTTGTGGTACCGTCGTTGTATCTGATTTCTATAACACAAGTGCTTTAGCAACTTATCGTAGGATCAGATCAATGTATGTGATGTTGTCCAATATTTATATTTATATTATTACAGTTTTTAACAACAGATAGAGTGATTCAAGAGAAGGTTTAATAAACTAATAGGATAAAATAATAAGACGACGCGAACGAAATAGTTGTCGCGGGCAACAGCTAGTAAACAATTTTCTCATTTTAGGTTTACTATTAAGTTCGATTGGAGAATAAATATACTTTTCTGGCTACGTCACGTCTTGATAATGAACATATCAGTCAGTAATTGCGCGGCGGAGCGAAGCGTACGCCGGCATTATATGATCATTCCCGATAATTAAATTGCTCATTGCGCAGTCAGGCCGATTGCAGGCTAGTTTGTTTTTTATTATTATTTTTTGATCATGTTGTCATTGCGTTTATTATATTGGCAGAATATGTAATTTTTTGATAGCTATGTTAAAATTTTATGTGGTATCAATCGTGGAATTTCTGGTGAACTTTAAAAAAATGATTATCAACGAGTGTTCACAATACTAATTAAGTACTATGAAAGTCTCACAGAATCAATAATCCACGGGACCACACATGGAGTGTCAGTATAACCTCAAAACTAATGAGAGCATATTGAAAGAGACAGCTAACACGTTACTCATACTTCTAGCTGTATTTTATGCTCATAGATCATAGATAGCTCATAGATGATCATGATCATAGATGCGGCATTTAAATTAGGTAATTGGATTATGGGGACCGTGGTTAAGGCCTTAACAACACCCAAGTGTCTAAAATCTCGAATATGAAAATCAAATTGTCATTGAATCTAAAAATTTAAAATACGATATGCTAGAAGAGGATTCAATAAACATCTGGAATTGAATAATTTTGATTTTCCGTTATGTCCCTTGGATTAAAACATGCACAAAAAAGTGTCTCTTTATTCATAAATTGCAAATGTTCTCTTAAACGACACAAGCTAATTTCATTATTGTTTTAACACAAAACAGGATTTTGGAAATATACATGTTTTAAATTGAGAGTTTTATTAAAAAAATCTAGTTAAAGGCATTAATTTCATAAAAAACATGTTTTCACGATTTTTAGAGATCATCCGCACGCGCGAAATTGTATGGGCGCGACGCGTCAAGGTCATTCAAGCGTGTTAAGGCCTTAAGCATTACAAACATTAAAAATCATTTTATAAAGTAAGAAACTTAACATTTTGAAACAAACTGTTATATACTGTGACTAGTTTACTAGTTTCTATACAGTCCAAAACTTAAGGACCTCACCAACCAAATAAATAAATTAGTTAATTGTTTCCACAATCACACCAATTATCTAGCCCGAAACTTAGCAAAGCTTTTGCTATGACGACGAGATAACGAATAAATACACTTAAATACGTTTATAAACATCCATGACTTAGGTCCAAATGCTCGTGTTCATGACACTAACATTTGCCCCTTGCGGGATTCGAACCCGCAACCGCCAGGCATTGGAGTCCGGAGCGCGAACCACTACACCAGGTCGTTAAATGCTAAGTGCTTATTTTAAATTGCACCTGGACTAGATTACTAATTAATCAAATCCCCAGTAGGCTACCAGTCTAAGGGCAAGTAGGGCATTGGTACATTACATAACATTACGCGCGTTATCAAATCGGACGTCACTGCAGGGCTGCCGGGTCTCGTTCGGTTGCGCTTGCGCAGCTGTTTTAGTAATAAATAAAGATTTCCTTTTATCTATTTTGTTATTTGAAGATTATTTTAACGACAAGAGTGTATGGACTTAACCTGCCTAGCTCGCACTTACTAATTGTCTTGTAAAATGTATTTCCTGTAAAATCAGGCTGACAAAGGTGACTGAGTTTGTTGCGCCGTTTCATCTCATCACCAGCCTACTTGTAGTCCCGAAGCGGTGGTAGGGCTAAGTAAAATTTTGGGACGTGTATAAGTGCCCGGAGGAGGGCCTACATACAGAATAAATAATTTCATTTCATTTCATAAAACTACGATTTTCACAAAATGTATTTTATTTTATGTTTCTTTATTCAAAATCCACAGCTCTTAAAAAAGTTACAATTCACATTTATACTTATCTTACAGCCAATAATGGATTCTATATATACTAATAAATATCATTAAAAAACACAGTCAAAGGGAGAATTATATAAAACAAATATTACCTATATATTAAGTACGTAAGTATGTACCTGACTTTAGTTAAATAATAACTCCCTCTAGCAATAACACCAATTTATAGCCCACTATACTGTCTCATGCTAAATAAAGGATAGACATACTAAAATACATTGTATTATTATCCGTGAAATTAGTTAGTACTTATGTACAAATGCTCGTGCTCATCTTACAAACACTACCCTTTGCGGGATTCGAATCCGAAAATTGATCTCGTAGTTTGGGTTTGTGCACCACTAAACCAGACGGTCGTCAATTTCACGGGACTCTTAAATAAATAAATATTCGACAACATCACAATCATTGATCTGATCCTAAGGAAAGTAACTAAAGCTTTTGTGTTATATAAATCAGAAACAACGATGGTACCACAACACGGTACCGTACGGACCCGAGGCAATGTAGAAAAAATCTCATTTTTAACCGACTTCAAAAAAAAGGAGGAGGTTCTCAATTCGTCTGAATGTTGTTTTTTTTTTGTATGTATGTTACGCGATTACGCCGTCAATTATGGACCGATTTCAAAATTTATTTTTTAGTTTGAAAGGGTATACTCCCGAGGTGGTCCCATTTCCACCAAGTCAGATTCTGATGATGGGATCCCTGGGAAATCGGGGGCAACCCTCAATTTTTATAGGCACCCATTAAATAAACTATATTTTTTCTAACATGTAGTAGCAGCCCTGCGACAAGGTTGCGCGTGGTGATCCGAAAGCCCAGCGGAGCGATGGCGCAGTCCGTTTCTAATGTCGGTCGCTAATAACTGCGCACGCGCAAAAACTGGCTCCGATACCCACTCGCTGGAGACGGCGAAACCGAGGAAGAGCTCGAATTAACATTCCTGCCGCAGTCGGTGAGAGCAGGAAAACTTTAATCGCAATGTTTATCTTATTAGTTACCTCGTTTTTTAAATAAGACAGGAAATGCTTAAGCTAACGTTCAGAACAGATTGACTCTAATTTGTGTGATTCCTCGGGATTAGTGAAACTGAGGAAATGAACTATGAAACGATTTTTTTACTTTATTGCATAATTAAAATAATTACACAAATAGCGAACTTGATGCCTCTACCAGTCAACCAGTGTTTAAACAAAGAAGTAAAAGTATCTTATGATCTTGTGTTTGTAATGTGCATTATGTAGATTCGTCCTTAACAACAAGGAATACTTAGCTAACTAGACATTTTAATAAAACGTTAGGGAACCTAACATAAGCCACATCTTTATCAATTTAATAAAGAAACTTAAAAAAAGTAAGAACAAAATATGGAAAATGCTTTCAGTTAGCTGTTTGAACAGTGGGCAACTCAGTGATCAGAGTACTACCTCACATAAATGGGTCATGAGTTCGTATCACATCAGTTATATCTGAATTTTGCAGAATGCTATTGTATGGAATTATACTACTTGCTCAGCGGTGAGAAAAAAAATTCACCGTGAAAACTGGAAAAATCAGATAACACTAGATTTTCTTCTTCTAGAATCATGCTAGCGTGGCTTGACTAGTAACTTGATAAAGAAAGGAAAAAAGATATTATAATTCCATCAGTAAAATAAATATATCAGATTTTGCTATGATGTCGTAAAATGCAATTACAAAATACTCGAACGTCATGTGTGTTGAGATTCAATGCGCGCGCGGCGCTTCACACTTGTGTCCCACAAGCCGCCGTGCTGGGGTAAGCAACGCAGTATTTCACACGTGACTCGCGTTTCTTAGGTGTTTTGTTATACACTCACATACTAGTTCAGGTTGTAGATTAACCTGTTTTCATTTAACTGAGAAGATGATGTCATCTCGCACTGTTTGCATATTTATGTCATTCTTTTGCTGGTAAGAGGAGACATATACGATGTAATTATACCTAGGGACCGTTCAAGTATTACGTAAGCACTATAGGGGGGCGGGGGGGTCTCTGCTTTGCTTATTTTTGATGACATAGGGGGTGGGGGAGTCTAGATGGTGATTACGTCAGCATCAGTCGCGTAAAAAGAAATTAACTATACTTTTTAACCGACTGCCAAACGAGGAATATTTAGTCATATATGGCATTTTCGGGGATTCCCACAAATAAATGGGCACGTTACTCGCTTAGAAGCGAGTAGGAGAATTACTGCGCGCTGCTGACTTGTGTAATTTTTTTCCGTCAACTTATTGTTTCGTTTCGGTACAATTGATGATTTGACGTGTTTATTTATTTTTTAAACTTTATTGCACGGACAAATAATATAAGGCGTAAACTTACGCTGCTACCTGATGCAGGCTTAATGGTTTAAAAGGGCGCTACGGTCACTTATATAAAAATATAATTTAATAAAATATTATTATTTAAAAAAAAAAGCAACAATTATAATATTTGTACCTTACTCTTATATTGAATACCGTGTTAGCCCTTTTTTCTCATTTCTAGAATTATATCTGCTGCTCATCAATCAATCTCATCAATTTAAAAAAAATACATTAAAAGAAGAAAAATGTATAATAATGTTTACGTTACCATGGGGGGGGGGGGGTACGAGCTTTGATTACTTTTGCTGACAAGGGGGAACGGGGGGGGGGTAAATAATTGTAGTAAATCTGCTTACGTAATACTTGAACGGCCCCCTATGACAAATTTGTATGCGAAGGTAAGACTTTCCGATGTTAACCTTATTGATGATCATGTAAATAAGTAGACCAATTTTCTCATGCACCCTGTATATTGACATGACCCATCAATAGTTGTGCTACATGTTTACCATCCGCGCACAAAGGCGGCGCGCGCGCACAATGGCGGCTCCTGACAACAAACAAACAAACAATGACGGTAGCTGCTATAACGGTCACCTCTGATATTGGGTCAATCTTGTAAGCCATTGTTTATTTTTTGTTTCAGTACAGCCAACAAGGCTGTAAACCAGTAACCTATTTCCGCCACTATTCTGAGACTTACCACAGAAAATTTTACTTTATTAAGTACGAATAAAATTATCACAACTTCTTTCAAATTTTAGTGGCACATAAATATAGTGTGTTTGTGTGTATTTGTGGTATCATTGCAAACTTAATATTAGGTATTAACTGTCAAAAAACTTTCTTACAGTAGAAAGTATCCATGGGATAGTGTTTAAGAGCTAAAAAGAAAAACCATTTAAAATTAAGAACGTAAAAATTACTGATTACTTGATTCGTTTTTGAACTATACATATATATTTTTTATTATGAAGTTTTATTAGCTTTAATTAAGGACAATTTACGAACAAATAATCTATCTAGGTATTTAGGCTAACCTCCTGCATGCAGTCCAAAATTACGATATATTTATTTACATAAATAAGTCATTTATTAACACACAATCAAAATCATTGAGATTCCGTTCATATTAGAGGCGGTTCTTCGCACCCACATAGCACTGGTGTTATTAGTTCATTAATCACGTATTGTATGGAGCATTATAAATAATTATTGCCTTAAATAAGGTTTTATTGGTGCCTTGTGTTAGCTTACAAGTAAATAAGTATCCGATACTGAGTCCACAGCGTCCAATAGATTTTCAGAATGTTGTCATCCATCCATCCATCACCCATCAGCCGAAAGACGTCCACTACTGGACATAGGATCCTCCCCTAAGGATTTCCACAAAGACTTAAGGTTTGCGAGTCTGAGAGCTACGTCGGTGACTTTGATTCGCCTCCGGACTCATTTCTGATTCGATCTCTAAGGGAATCTCCGAGCATAGCTCTCTCCATCGCCCTTTGAGTGACCTGTCTGTTTGACAATGTTGTCATCTATCCTTTAAATAACACGTTTACAATCATATTTTGTAGTGTAAATAAAAATATATTTGTAAGATATAATAATACAGAACAACGTTGACGAATAGTCGTGTAGCGACATAGTAAGTTAGTGATTCAGAACCTTCAAATTTACGGACTGCGCAACCGGTGTCATGTTTTCAACAATAGCTGTCGACACCGCCTCTCAACACTCCTCTACTTGTTTTATTGTCTTTAATCTAATAGCCATTTTTTCTGTACACAAATACATTTGCTGAGTGCTGCAACGAGCGTGGAATTTTCAGAAAATTACAAAATTAAGACATTACAATTATATTTATTCTCATGTTTCGGTTTAAAGCACGACCTTTTGTGTATAGGCAATAAAATTTGTACAACCTTTACTTTATGATAGTCTTGACTTGAGAAAATGTTTGGAAACTGTTAAAAACAATTGCAATATTAATATTCTTTGTTCATTTACAGGACTTATATGAAGTTACAGCTTTGGTGACTTAACTTAAATAAAGATTCCTACACTGCCTGTCATAAAACCTTTTTACACAAATTGCGTTTGTAGTTTGTACGCTAATTGTTATTTCTACTTAGTTTTCTTTAGTTATGAAATATTTCTATATTTCATTTTGTTGGTATGCAAAATGCAAAATCATAAAAACTCGTAGTAAAGCAACGTAATAAATTAATATTGCAGGGACTAGGTAAATAAATACGTTTGCAAAGACGCATATTAATTTCAGTTATGTTATTTATTGCTTCTGTGTTACCTCCGTCGAAACATGCAATATAATGAATATAATACAGGGTTACATTACAAAGGGGTGCCAAATTTTAAATATAAGATCTAAAGGTGCACTGCCTATGGTATTTGTTGTCGATTTGGATCTTCGGTATGCGCGGACGCTCCTGCTGTTAGAAATGTACCTTTCATCGAAAAGGCTAAGTTTTGTTGCAGTTCTAGGTTACACAGAGATAGTGCGTGCGTATTTTTTATGAATGAGACTAGATTATCCACGCGTACCATCTTTGAACAGGTGATAGTAATAAAAAAAAAGTTTGTTTTTTAGATCGTTTATATCGTAGATCGATTTAGTTACTGATTCTGAGTGGTCTCTGAAAATTTGACACCCCTTTGCAATGCAACCCTGTATATCAAAGTGCCTTCCGTATATAATAATAGACTAATATTCTACGCAAATAATTTACTGCAATTGAGTAACATGCGTGAATATAATAATTAAGTGGCCTGTGTTGTGTAATTAGGGATATTTGCTAATTGTCAAGAGGCTGCTGCGCGCGCGCCGGCTACCACCGCCGTTGGTCAACTCTAATGAGTCTTTGTTACGCACATGTAATTGCTGGTTAATTAAGTTTTGTTGTAAATGTTTGTTTTATTGACGTTTGGTTTGGAAATACGCTGTCAATGCTCATAAACATGTTTCTTGCACGTAGAACATGGATATTAAACGTCAGAATTTTGCAAGCCGTATATAACATTTATTTATTAACATCGATCTATGCAATTTTTTTGCGTTTTATATAAGTTTTGTACTTGATGGACAAACATTAATTTATTTTTGACGCCGACGAGGAAATACATAATTAAAATGACTCTAATACTACTTTGCATATAATTTAAAATAACAGTTAGGTACATTATTATATACGTTAGAAGTTTTAAGTCACAGCTGTTGTGTATTTGTATAGTTACTGAAGAATTATATATTAAAGATGCTTTTAATTATTTTTATCTGCAAGTCTTAATAAACTTTTTGGTATGATCAGTCTTGCAAAAGCATTCCTAGATAGACGCCGCATCGCCCGCGGTCCGGCGCCGGCGCAGATAAATCATGCGAGCGAGGCCGAACGAGCGCGAAGCGAAGCGAATAAATAATCCGCGGACAGCGCGCAGTAATTACACGTGGTTAGCACAGCGGCGCATTGAGAGGTGAGGTGTGTAGTGTAGGGCTGGGGGAAGTGCAACTAGGTTTTTGGTGGTTAATCTTTTTTAGGGTTCCGTACCCAAAAGGTAAAATGGGACCCTAATACCAAGGCTCCGCTGAACAGTATCCGTATCTAATGAACCTTGATAGTTGACAGTTGAAATTTTCACAGACGATGTAATTCCGTTGCCGCTATAACAAAAAAATACTTAAAAACCGAATAAAAAAAATAAGTTAATGGGCTCCCATACAACAACCGTTTTTTTTTTGCCGTTTTTATAGATAATGGTACAGAACCCTTCGTGCGCGACCGACTCGCACTTGGCCGGTTTTTTTAAAGACGTTTTTAAGACTAAGATATATACGAAAAAACCGTATAATTTCATTCCATTTAGCTTTACAGTGACCAAAATAAGCAAGTTATTCAACAGAAGCATGAAGAAAAACGTAGTCAGTACACTGTCATACATTTATCATAATAATATCATAATTACTTAAAAATTGTAAACCTTAATCTTCCTAATAAAATAAAATAAATAAAATGTATTCTGATTATTTAAATCAAAATGTATTTAAAAGTATCTGATTACTTACGATTGGTTAAAATTTACGCCTGTAGGTAGGCGATAGTGAAAGACATCTTGTCTCTATAATAAAATCATAAATGTTGACTTTTAAGTACCTAACGCTCAAAAGACTTAACTTTTACGAGTACTATAAGGTTGGCGTTCTTAATTCCATAATTTTATTCTTTTAACCTAAGTTAAGAAGAGCTTGAGCTTGGCAGGTTTGAGCAGCCCTACGATCTATGGTGCGCCCACGCATCGCGCCGACGCTATCTGCGCGTGTTGAAACCATAATACCATGGTATCGTAATGGCGTTTGGTTCATTTATAGCTTCAAACTGCCAAGTTGTGGGCAAGGACTTGGTTCTGCCATGTTTTGCCAGCGGGATGTTAAAAAGACTCGAGAAATAATTGCCAACCGGTGCTTGTTAATTGGTTACGCTGTGTGCAGATGAATCGTTAAACTCAGAACGGATTTGTGAATGAGACAATCACAGGTATTTCATTTTATAAAAGAAGAGGCATTAACCAGTATTGAATAGCTACTGTCATGTAAGTAATTTGCGACTAGTGATCTCTTCGACAGACACAGACATTTAATGTGCTACTTGGGCACTTGGTCTAAGCGCAGTAGTGTCATCAATTTTGGTCAATGCTGCCTAAAATAATATCAATATGAACTTGTTTGTTACCCTGCCAATCCAAAGGTTACAAAGGATACAATAATAATTCAATCAAAGTCAAAAGTCAGCTCAAAGCACATTTTCTTGCACTGTAAAAACTAATCGTTTCTGGTTTGAGAATTGTTGTTTCTGGAATATCACTGGTTGTTAGTCATGTTATTTCCTTAATTTTTTTTATGTATTATATTTAAGTATGTATGTATGTTTATTTTTATTTAAGCATTTATATTTTATAGGTATTTTTTGTACTTACATAAGTTCAAAAAATACCTATAAAATATACACATGTATATAATATTTTATACTTATTGACATTGACATTGTAGGTATATAAATAAAATTACACAATAAGCACTCTGCACCACTTTCCACTTTCTTTATAGTTGTCCTCTGCCTAAAGGTTGTCTGGAAGAGATCGCTTTTTAACGATAAGACCGCCTAAATTGTACATCTTTCTGTAAATATCAACTGTAACTTCTTTGTTTGGTGTGCAATAAAGAGTATCTATCTATCTATCAATCCGAATTTTAACAGACAGTCGTAACTAGGAATTCAGGTCATGAGTCTGAAAAAGGGACAAAGAACTAATAGAATGGAGAACACTATTGACCTTACTGTCATAAAACTAAATAAATAAGTAAGTAGGTACTCACCAGCGAGGCAGACCGCTGTTGCTTCAGGTCGTGCTGCGCGCGCGCACGGTCCTCGCCCGCGTCCGACAGCTGTCCGGACTTGCGCCCGCTGGAACAAACATTTTAGCTAAACATTTGTAATGTTTGTGATACGAAATAATACAATTGAGCTTCTCAAATACTACATGTATAAGCTAGGAAGTAATACAAGAAAAGGACCTTTATCCAAGCGAGCCGTAATTATTGCGTTACATTAAGAAAGATAGAGCCAAAGAGGGTGGTTTTTCAAGAAACTGGTGTGATCTTGCGATGATTTCATTAACGACTCTAAACACTAAAAGTCCCTCTACAACACTTGACAGTCAAAAGGGAGAGACGTTGGAGTTAACTAAAATGTTAAGTCAATTAAAATAATACTGACACAGAAACTTCACTTGTGCTGGTATTCTCTATAACTAATAATAACAAACGCAAAGCAATTAACAAAAAATATTTGGTGCCAACAGAACAAAGTTCGTAAATTAGCTAAATCCTAATCCAAATTCTATTCACTTTTATTACAACTGACAGAGAGACGCATTCTGCAATTATGAAAACTAACCAACTTTAGGATATCTAGTCATTATTAAACTACCCTTCAAAAATGTTTTTTTGTAAAACCAAGTCTTGCCTTTATTATTTTACTTTTCAAATAAAATTATCGTTTGGAATTTTACTTACACACATAATTTTCCAAAGATTTACTAAATAGGACTCAATTTAACTTAATCCCTAACACCTCGATAAATCAGACACAAAAGAATCTCCATTGCTTTGCGACGGCTGGCGTTCTTATGATCCTTAATCGGTAATGGGTAATGTATACAACATCTCAATAATATTATAACTTTCCCCAACAGTTGGATAGTATCGTTAATCTTTTTACTTTTACCAAAGTTTTACTTTCACAAGATAAAATTGGATGTAAACAAGCGTTATAGATGTACCGTAATTCTCAAGCCTTGGAACTACTGGCTACTGGCTAAACGCGTGCCCAAATATGGAAACTCGCTTCACGCAGCGCGTTATTCCCATCTAGTTTTATCACTCGGACAGGCGGATTTAGATCATCGATATGTAATAAGTTGTAATTGTAGGTCATCCTCACTCATGTAAAATCAATTTCGGTAATTAATCGTTTTTCTTGTATAAAATTTTAAATATGTGGTGGTAAAACTAAAAATGTATGATTTCCTTTATGCGTATCAAATGTTTTTTATTAACATTGAAGGTTACCTACCTACCAATTAAAATGAGGAAATGAGTAACGTATAAAGTTAATCTCTATGAGTAACAAGCGTGATTTCTATTTGACGATTTGACGACCTCCGTAGCCGAGAGGCCAGGTCGGTAGCCACGAGCTCTTAAAAAAATCTCAAATTTGTCAAACATTATCAAATCTGTCAAATTTTGTATGAAATGACGTACCAAAATTGACAGATTCACAGCTTTGAGATTGTTTTAAGAGTTCATGGTTACCCCGCTGCACGCCGGATATATCGATTCCCGGTCGGGTCAATGTGAAAAAACGAACTTTTTTATATATTGTTTCGGGTGTTGTGGTACCGTCGTTGTTTCTGATTTCTATAACACAAGTGCTTTAGCTACTTACCTTAGGATCAGAGCAATGTATGTGATGTTGTCTAATATTTATTTATATGTATTTATTTATAGTTGTTTAGTGCCTAATTTTAACAAGAATTAATTAATTTTGCAGTTCTCTTAGACTATCCATCACCTTAACTATAACCATAACTATAACCGGTGTTTCTGTATGAAGAATGACAGACTATTGACGTTTGTTAAAGTTAAAGTAAGATGGTGGAACCCAGCCTTAATAACTCACTTTTGTAACCTTGTACGAGTATCTAATTTAATTGCTCTGACTGTTAGAACAAAAGCATTCAACGCTAACATGTCTATGCTTAAACAAATTAAACATTATTATACGAATTATTTTGTGCAATCAAGTTTATGTATCTACTGAATAATACAGAACAATACTGAAGAGCACTTGTGTAACCAACCTTGGGCACAGCGATTTGATAGAATCAGCGTAATTATCAACAGGTAAATTACTTTGTCTTAATTAGCAAGAAAATTAATCAGTATTGTATGCATAATAGTTCAACTTATCTATATTATCATTATGGCTCAAAAGACCTTCTTAGGTCCGTCAGACTACGCCACTCTTTACATATTATTTAAAATTATTATTATTAAAAAAAATCAAATATTAATTTAGATGGACGCTGTTTGTCTACATTAGAAACCGCAATGGAAAATGGCAAGTCAAAAAAGCATGTCGATGTTTCGACTTCTATTTATCGAGTATAATAATAATTATGTTAGTAATGCAGTATGTAATTACAGCAGGAAAATATTTAGTTTTAAAATTATCAGCTTAATTTCTTATCAGAGTTTAACTGGACGCAAGTCTATAAACCTATTTAAATTCCTGGTATAGATTACGCAAATTCTTCGCCACCCACATTGCCATGTAAGTATAAGACCACAAAAGGCTATAAAGTGTTCCATTCTTAAAGTATGTAACGCGAGCACTCCCACGCATCACGGATCGATTCCAAAACGGCGATAGCTTGCATTCCGATCTCCAATCGATAGTTTCTAGTGAATTAGTCGGATTGCTATGAGTACACAAATACAGGATTAAAACACGCTCTATTTGAAATAAGTTAGGTTAATTAACGCTACGTGACTTGAACCTGCATAAACCTTGCTGCTTGCAGCTTACACTCAGTCAGATACAATTCATTCAATAGTTGTAAATATTAATTTAGTGTTAATAAGCGATTCGAATGACCATGCCGATCATATTTAGTGACATTTATCACGAGCATCTCCGTGCTTCGGAAGGCACGTTATAAGTTGGTCCCGGCCAATATCGCTTGATATTGGTCGTGAAGCCTAGTCAGAGGCCTTAAGGCGGCTTGATTACATCTGACAGTAAGGTTTAGTCACTGGCCTTACATCACCCCTCCACCAATCCGCACCGGGCCCGCGTGGTGGAGTATGGCCCAAACCACCTCATAGTTGAGGTGAGGCCTGTGCTCTGCAGTGGGACGTATATAGACATACTTTTAAGCGATTAGTATTAAAGAAAATACGTTTTTCGAATTGACTTATAGGCTTTACGGGATTCTGTGCCCTTGCACAAAGAAGCTTTTAGGATAATAATTACGCTTCCAGCTTTAAAAATTAACTAGATCTTCAGACAGTTTGTTGAGACTCTGAGTAAAATTTGACTCGAATTTAACGTGCTGATATAGCTGCTAACATGTTATGTTATATGCTGCTTTATATGCTAGTCTAGTACATAATATGAATCTATTAGCTACATCAGAAGGCTTCTAAAATAATGAAAGTACTTACTGTCTCGGAAATATACTTACATGATTTTAACAGTCGTGATGATGTCGACGCGTTACAGTTATCGTCCATATTACCATAACTTATTATAACTTACCAAAGGATTTTAGCTGCGATTTCAAAGCTGTAATTATCGACCAGCACTATGTGATGGCTGAGAATAGAACAGAACTATCAAATACATATTATTCCACTCAGCCTACCCACGCATCTTGCACGGTTCACTCGTATGGTAATTGCCTGCATTCCTCTCTGGCCCGCATCGCGTGACACGGAGAAATTTCGAGGCTAATCTCTTCGCCAAAACAATTATAGATAGATCCTTTTGTCGACGTCAATTATAGCAGAATCAGACGAAACACGCAATGACAATGATACTGTGAAATGCCTTAATACTATGTTCGTTTAGGCTAGCAGATGCAATACAGATTGGTTCTGCTTATTGATGGAGAACCGAGTTTTACTGCTTGATGTTGGCATTTGGTTCATGCGAAAAGTGGCAAAAAATCGAAATGAGTGGAGCAATTTTCAATTGCATAAAATAAAATATTATGAAGGTAGGTATTAAGTGCCCATCTAAACCTATTTCTGTTGTAGCTACAAACTTTCAAGGGTCAAGTCCTTTTGGTGTGTCTACACTCAGCGGGATCCCATGTCTGGGAGACTTATGAATAGAATAGAATAGAAAAAGATTTATTTGACACACATAGAATACAAAAGGAAAAACATTTAAAGAATAATAAAAAGCAATATGTGTCAAAAAGGCCCCCGCTCAGCAATTGTCGTGACAGTCAGGGACGTATCACGACGCTGGTTTTCAGCAGGTACCCTGACGGTAGGCTCGGACCATACCCGACCGGATACCTTGGTTAGCGCGGAATCAATCCATCGCTAAGCAAAAAGGTTGTTTTTGAACGGACTCTTGCGGATGCTTACGGATTCCGACAGAGTCTAGACCGAGCCAGAGGTACGAAGCACGGCACGAAAGAGAAGAAGAAAAGAAAAAAGAGCGTGACAAACAATACAATAGACAAAATAATAACAGTCAGAGAAAGACATTAATAAAAGATGACATAAACAAAGCCTCACCTTTGCCAGACAAAACTTATGACTTATTAAAGACTTATGAGTGATACAGAGAATTAGATCTGGATTTGTTCTACTGAATTATGCTGAAAACAGAATTTGTTCCGTATTACAAACGGAAATATAAGCTTCTCTAACCGCCCTCCAGCCAGCGGGATATTTACCAAAACTACGTCTGATGATCTATAAATTGGTATAAACTTTTAGATCTATATGTGTTCTGTTCATTAAAAAAAACACCCTTTTAATGTCCTTAATTCAGTCGCAATCAAGCTCCAAAGAAACCTCCAGTCAGCGGACTTTTTCTTCTATGGACGTTATTATTGCAGCTTTAAACTATTTAAGACTTATTTTACTTAAATTACCTATTTGTACATCTTGTATAATTTTAATTAAAAATAAATTAAGTTCAGATTTTATTAATTCAGTGTAAAAGCTGCAATAATAAATACATTTTGTTACCTTTTTATCTGTGTTTTTAGCAAATAAACGTTTGAACTTGAACTTGGCACAAAAGAAGTTGCATTTCTTTAGCCCTCTTGGTGACGAAGTGGTTGTTCATCATTAGCACAAAAGTGGTTGCATTTCATTAGCCCTCTTGATGGAGAAGTGGTTGTCCATCATTAGTACAAAAGTGGTGGCATTTCTTTGGCTCTCTTGTTGGAGAAGCAGTAGTCTACTATCATCAGCTAAAGAGTGTTTACCTGGCGAGCTTGCGGTGCGCGCGGCGGCCGCCGCTGATGATGGAGAGCGTGCTCATCACCGCCGACATGGCGCTCGCGCTCCAACATGGGTTCTGCACAAAAGGAAAACATTACTTAATATCTACATCCACTTTAATTATCATAGATTAGGTACCCAATATCATAGACTGGTACATAAATAAATAAATTGTTTCCTCAATCACTCCAATTATCTAATTTCCAAGCAAAGCTTGTACTGTGGCGACTAGATAATGGATACATACTTAAATAAGATTATAAACATCCATGACTTAGGTACAATGCTTGTGCTCATCACACTTACATTTGCCACTATACCAGAAACCTATGAATAATAATGAATAAATAAAATAAATAAATACTACTTCACTCTTTTTTTTTCCTATTATAAACTAGTAAGTCTAATTATAAACTAACATCATTTTGTTTAGGAAGATTACAATTATATTTATATTGTGCTAGCTAGCTAGACGATTTGTTACACATAGCTCTACTTGAACTCTTAAAACAATCTCAAATCTATATCTATATCATAATTATTTAATCTCAATCTGTCAAATCTTGTCAAATCTGTCAAATTTTGTACGTAATGACGTACGAAATTGACAGATTTGAGATTGTTTTAAGAGTTTATGGTTACCCCGCAGAAGTCAGTTTGTATGGCAATAGAATAGCGACAAAACCCTTGTTAGATTCAACGTCAGAAAAATGCTAAACATCCTAAAGCAACTATATTAAAACGCAGTAAAAAAGTAATTCGTATTTATTCAGGCAACTGCCAGGAAAAACATATTTACATCTGGCTAAAGGCAGCTAGATGTAATCTAACATTGTATAATTGATCCTTGATTTGCAGATATGAATGCGACTGCGACAAAAACGGATGTAAATGACATATTCAAGCAATGACAGACAAATTACGAGCATAACTAGACCGGGATAAGAACGGTACGCGTTTAGGGCTGTCTCTGCAGCTAAGTTTTACTTGAATATGCAATTAAAATAAAAAGTTTAAAAAAACTAGGAACCGACTTCGAAAATGAACAAAAAGGCGTAAAATAATATTTTCTAAATTTAATATATAACTCGGTCGGGTCCTAGTTTTTTAAAAGTTTTTATTTATTTTACCATTTTTAGTGTTAGGACTTTAACAATACTTTATCGTTCAATTGAGGATCTATCATTATAGAAGTCGTTTAAAAATATCGTTTTCAACAGATGTGTCGTAACCATAGGATAATAATTGTTCAATGCTTAGTCAATTTTAAAAACAAGCTAAGATTTTTTTCTCGTTTCTGTGTGTACTGGTTTACGCCCCCAGTAAATAAAATTACTGTCTGGTACCTCGTAAGCGCCACATCTGACTAATACACTACGAAATACATTCTGTCGACAAATCGCAGTATTATCTATTGACTCCTAACCGTTAAGGAGTTCTGTGGCCAACATCAGCAACTCAGCAGTATGATATGATACTAAAACCTTCTCCAGAAAGTAACAAATATTTTTTCTTAAAACCGCATCAAAATCGGATGAGCCAAACGCGAAAACATACAAACATATGGGTCAAACTGAGAACCTACTTTTTTTTTGAAGTCGGTTAAAAAGAAATGTATCTATTATTCGTCTTCTCATAAAATAATTCTAAATCGCTCTAAATCGAGATACACATTACATCACATCACCAGCATAGCAGTGGACTGATATAGATCAGTCCACTGCTGGACACAGGCCTCTCCAAAAGGAGGATTTTGCCATAATCGCCACGCTTGGCAGGCGGGTTGGCGATCGCAGTTTAGCCAATGGTGGAGAGGAGACGCTGCTGCACGTCTTCTTATGGCGGTTCTCCTGTAGTCGCATCTTACGACACCCATAGGAAGAGAAGGGGTGGTGCAATTCTTTTATAGTGCCGGCACCACACGGCACTAATCGAGATACAGTCATACAGCAACTTTACTCTCTCCTTATTTTATTAAGGAGCTTTGATCGAATACTCGAACATGTCAGCTTCATCTTAGCAACTAATATACCCGTAACTACAACGGCCATATTAACTAATTATGTTTAGTTGTGGTCCGTCAGGTCAGCTGGTAATCTTTCCAAATGTTTAACTGGTAGACAATTTAAGGTATTAAGGATGTACTTGGAAGTTCTCTTGTGAAATAAAGATTTTAACCCAGTCCGATTTCCGGATGGGTATAGACCGAGCCTACCGTCAGGGTCTTTGCTGAAAATCAGCGTCGTGATACGTCCCTGGCTGTCACGACAAATGCTGACACACCTTTTTGACACATTTTTTAAAATCCTGTGATTTATTTCTTTTTTTATCTGTGTGCGTGTGTGTGTCAAATAGATCATATTCTATTCTATTCATAGACTTAGATCCTATTGTATTTTTTTCTCACAAACTATTATCTGCACACTGCATGTACGCGCGCCGCAACATTTGTTTTTTTTAATTTATTATATTTTACATTGAGACAAATTGAAGCCTGTAAACAGATGTATTGTTCAGGTGAAAGTTTATAAACACTGCCTAAAGAGTCCATCTGTGATCATGGTGTTTTGAAATGTAATTGTTGGGACTGTAAAATAAAACCCGGCCAAGTGCGATTTTCTATACCATTCCGTACCATTTTCTATAAAAATGGCAAAAAAAAATACGTTTGTTGTATGAGAGCCCCCTTAAATATTTATTGTATTCTATTATTTTGTATTTGTTGTTATAGCGGCAACAGCCATACATCTGTGAAAATTCCAACTCTCTAGCTATAACGGTTCATGAGATACAGCCTGGTGACAGACGGACAGACAGACGGACAGCCTTAGTAATAGCACAGAGTAAGAATTATACTACGTGTAGTAGGGTCCCGTTTTACCCTTTGGGTACGGAACCCTAAAAATGATCATTTTATTTTAGTGCCAACCCTAGATCTCGGCAAATGCCTTGAAAGGAACGAGTGGAGTGAGCTGTAGGAAGTTGGAAACGAGCGGCGTCGGGTGTCGGCAACGGCCACTCGATATTCTATGTCGGAATTGAAACTTAAACTATTGACTATTTGAAAGTGTCTGTGAAGGCCTATCATAAACAATTTTGAAATCATTCAATTAAGATTTTGCTGGATTTGTTATTTATCTTGAGATGATTAATTACTAAGTGCCTATTTATGATACAGAACATAAACGCCCTTATATCTCTGCTAAAATAACGAAAATACCCTTCATGTACAATTTGAATAATATAATGCAAATAAAACAAATTTATTTGCTGAAAACATGTTAGGATTAGGAGATTTTAATACCATATGGCATGTGTTTTGTCTAGGTGAGACATACAAGACGAATTAAATCATTTATAACTATTATTAAATTAACGTCCATGAATTCATTTAATATTGACCGGCACAGGATTTATTTGAGATAGAAACAGAATTAACATTAAATGACAAACAGCTACGATGAAATAATATTCATATTTAGTTTATTTTGTTAAAACGACATGATTTTTATTACCAGTGTGCAATGAACTGTAGAATTGGGATACTTTGTACTAATTTAATGATTTACAACTTGAGTTAAGAAATAAAGGGGTAAAGTTCCGTACCCAAAGGGTAAAACGGGACCCTATTACTGAGGCTCCGCTGTCCGTGTCACCAGGCTGTATCTCATGAACCGTGATAGTTAGACAGTTGAAATTTTCAGAGATGATGTATTATTGTTTCCGCTATAAGAACAAATACTAAAAAACAGAATACAATAAATATTTAAGGGGGCTCTCATACAACAAACGTGATTTTTTGCCGTTTTTATTGATAATGGTACGGAACCCTTCGTGCGCGAGTCCAACTCGCACTTGGCCGGTTTCAAATGTAAATTGTGTGGCCAAATAAAAAAAACTTTGGTTGAAAAATGTACCCATTATTCATATGAGTATCGTTTACTTATCTATGCATTTTATATTTTACTCCCACATAAACTATAAACAGCACCTGGATCGGTTGACTTTTATGATTCAAATTGAATTTCATTATCATTTTATTTTCAAGCTCCTACTTATCTTTGGTGCTGCAAATGCGAAAGGTAAATAAAATTACTTTTATGGCACGTTAAAGAGTAATATTCCAATTTAAATGCGCGGTAAATCTTTTAGCGCAATAATAAACTACCTAACAGTAAATAGCAGTACCATTTACCAAGGGCTGGCAGATTTCAGCACCATAATCAAAATCGGTATCACACAGGTTGTTTCATTTAAAAGTACTGAATAATGGTTGATATGGATAGTTTTACTAGATGAGTTTTTTGTCGTCCTCAATGTTGGTCCCATCGATAGGTAATGTTGTCCTATTTGAGCAGTAGAAATACCCCCATAGTAAAAAAAACTAATAGATTAGGACTTAACATTTCATGCGTAAGTTAATCGCTTGTAATAAAATTCAGTCTGAACTCGCGGTCGCGTGTATTTTGCGACGGATTTCATGAAATACACGAGTTTAATTTATCACGCACTACTACTGCTGACAGACTTAAGTAAATAAGAATTAGCAGCATCGCTATACACCTAAAAGGTGTAGACTAATTGCAATTTTAGTTAGCGTGCACCTAGCGGCGGTATATTAGCATATACCGTATAAGTAATCGGAAAATACCTACGTTGAGGTGGTTTGCTAAAATCAATCCGTGTGAATAAGCCCTCTAGTGTCTTACCCCTTAAATTGACTCAACATGTTACAAAAAGTGGTTCTGCTGCTGCGTCTGATTTTTAACGAAGTAATCCAGCGTGTAATGGACACCTCGGATGTGATGTTATTTACAACAAACCACTCGTAATGTTTTCGTTTAATACTTTCAGTTTATTTAATATTGACGTGAGAAGATTTTCTTTTAATTAAGAGAAACACTCATTACTCTCTTAATTGCAATACTCAGTGAAACGACAGGGTTTATTTTAAACCAGGCTAAACATGGATATAATTTTATCAGGGCCCTAACCATGAACTGTTAAAACAATCACAAATCTGTCAAACATTATCATTTCTGTCAAATTTTGTATGAAATGACGTACCAAAATTGACAGATTTGACAACTTTGAGATTGTTTTAAGAGTTCATGGTTATGGCCCAGGTAGGAATAGGAAAAGTAATATAAATGTTTTAAAATTTAAATCTAAAATAAGAAGCAATCATTAATGTCAACGCCTATATTTATTAGCTCACAAAACAGCAATAAAAATGCTAAATTTTTTCGATTGATTTTAATGGCCACAGCACGACGACACATAACTTGGCATAATGTATAGGATTAATCTGCAGAAGCTTACGAAACACCATTTCACTAATTTGTAACCATGGCTGCCAGTTTTGTGTATATTTACACAAAAATTTAAAACGTGTATTTTCCAAATATACGATTTAAATAAATTTAAATATATTTTTATGACGACCTCCGTAGCCGAGAGGCGAGCACGCCGGACTATATGGCGTCGCCATATCTGTGGTTCCGTTTTTGATCCCCGGTCGGGTCAATGAAGGAAACGAACTTTTCTATATTGTCTCGGGTCTGGGTGTTGTGGTACCGTCATTGTTTCTGATTTCTATGACACAAGTGCTTATGCTACTTACCCTAGGATCAGAGCATTGTATGTGATGTTTTCCAATATTTAAAAAAATAAATAAAAAAAACATAAAACCATAATTTAAGAAGACGTCATTCGAAAAATTAAGGATCCTAAGAAAGAAACCATTTATTGTTATTAAATAAAACTAAACACAATCTGCTAAACAGATTAAACACCTATTAAGTGTGTATATTTGTAGGTAGGTACTAGAATCTACTTAAGGCCACACCACCCAAGTGCCTGAAATCTCGAATATGAAAATCAAATTGTCAGAATACCTGTTACTTGAATCCAAAATTTTTAAATACGATATGCTAGAAGAGGATTTAATAAATATCTTGAATTGAATAATTTTCATTTTCCGTTAAGTCCCTTAGATAAAAACATGCACAAAAAAGTGTCTATTTTTTCATAAATTGCAAATGTTCTCCTAAACGGCACAAGCGATTTCATTGCTGTTTTCACACAAAACAAGATTTTGTAAATATACATGTTTTGAATTGAGATTTTTATTTAAAAATTCTAGTTAAAGGCATTAATTTCATAAAAAACATGTTTTTCCGATTTTTAGAGGTCATCCGCACGCGCTAAATTGTATGGGCGCGACGCGTCAAGGTCATTCAAGCGTGTTAAGGCCTTAAGTAAATTCCATGAGAAAAGCATCCCGAACGCAATAATAATCATTAAACTACGCATCGAGGCATGATGTTTGTAAAAAGAGGTGAACTGCAGATTGAATGGAGCAGGCTGCGTGTGTTGTTTATTGCTTTAAACGCCCAAGTGCACTATAAACATATGCTAGTGTTTTCAGTACGAGTGGTTTGGCATAATCGCGTCTGCGGCATTCCTGCGTAATCGCATGCGATTTTGCGAGTCCGCAGCCCCAGCGGGCCGCAATCAGACCCCCGTCATTATTGATTGTGTTGTTTCTCGGTATGTCATTTGGAAACCAGGAAACTAAGCGTAGCGAATCCTACTATGCAGGAAACTAGCAACAGTTGACTTATGACAACAGACAAACTAACATTACATATTCGGATTGCTTACAAATCTTGCAATATGAACTGATCTGCTGAAAATTGAGAAAATAAATGAAATAAATATAATTATATTGGACAACATCACATACATTGCACTGATCCTAAAGTAAGTAGCTAAAGCACTTGTGTTATAGAAATCGGAAACAACGACGGTACCATAACACCCAGACCCGAGCCAATATAGAAAAGTTCGTTTTCAACATTGACCCGACCGGGGATCGAACCCGGAACCTCAGAGATGGCGACGCCATTTAAAGTCCGTCGTGCTCGCCTCTCGGCTACGGAGGTCTTCATAAATTGCTGTAAACCCGATCAAAATCAATTACTTCTGCAAGTTAGTTACAATGAAGGCCTAAGCCTCCGCATATGTTACATTCAATAATAGTGCTCATCTACGCGGCTGTAATTTAAGGGACAATTTAATTGTACGTTTCGGTTAATCGGATGCGCGCGCGCCGCGTCCGCTACGCCCGCCTCTAGTAGTGACCTGTGGTAACTACTTACAGGTGCACCAGAAAACAGTTATAGTAGACCCACTACAAAGATTTTGAATCGCAAAAACTGGAAAAACGATAAGTTGTTTTAAGCGATTCAAGGAATTAGGTGTTTAGATCTAAGTCAATTTATTTTTTGTGACTATACTAGCCCCAAATTAAGAAAGCTTGTACATACTAAGGCAGCGTTATTAATGACCTTTGCTGGTGCCGTGCTTCTACACCGTGAATTTTTAATTACCCGAGAAAATTAACTAACATACTCAGATATCGATATACATCGATTTGGCGAATAAAAAATAATAATATGAGAAATTTATTTAAATGATCCCTAACATTCCTTAAAAAATATGCGCCATAAAAGTCCTGCCAATTCAAATAGTAATCATTATCATTCCAAAATTAACGGAACCAAAATCCACTTAATTTGGTCGCGTAATATTGGCGTACGGAAGGAATAACTATGAATGAATTTTTTTTCATTCATAGTTATTCCTTCCGTACGCCAACGCCGTACGCCGTTCCGTTTTTTTTATTCGCTAAATTCGATGTATATCGATATCTGAGTATGTTAGTTAATTTTCTCGGGTAATTAAAAATTCACGGTGTATATATATTTTTTTCAAATAATTTTATTGTACATATTTTATTCAAAATATCACTATACCTAACTGGCGACCGACAAAGGACGTGACGGTAGGTAATAAGAGGCATGCGGTTTATCAGGTTTCAATTAGAACGTAACCAAAAGATTCAATTGGGGGATAGGGATTAGGGACTATAAACAACACGTTAGCAAGCAGTGTTACTTTTATATCAAACAATATAAAGAAAAACAAAACATGGGATCTTAGTTAGGTTAGGACTTTTGGACCGTTAGGGACCGAGTGCAAAATGACTTTTCGGTAAAATTTCGAAAAATAAAAATGCTGGCGCAGGCTGAGGAAACGCTGCTAGCATTCTCGCATCCTTGCTTCTTGGACACGCGTTTATTTTTAAGTAGGTAGTTTTTAATTTTAGGTAAGTTTAGTTATATTTAGTTTTGTTTTTAAACTACAAGATGATTTATCATGGTTTTGACTCGTTTAAATGTCTGCAGCTTCACAGAATAGGCTAGAAATTGTCGTTGTCAGTTGAACATTTGATGTGAGCTTACTCTATACCTCTCTATTAAACTCTGACGGTACTAGACTATGTCTATGTTTACAGGCGCCTGTCTCGACGCAGTGTTATTCTAACGGTGTGGAACTACGGACATGCAATTATAGATACCTAATAGTGTGAGAAGATGGGAGGTCTTGGCACGCGACATTCTCTGAAGAGATAAAATTAAACTTTCGACGACCTCCGTAGCCGAGAGGCGAGCACGCCGGACTTTAAATGGCGCCACCATCTTTGAGGTTCCGGGTTCGATCCCCGGTCGGGTCAATGTAGAAAACGAACTTCTCTATATTGGCTCGGGTCTGGGTGTTGTGGTACCGTCGTTGTTTCTGATTTCTATAACACAAGTGCTTTAGCTACTTACCTTAGGATCAGAGCAATGTATGTGAAGTTGTCCAATATTTACAAAAAAAAAAAAAATTAAACTGCAATTATACTGACGTTTATAGACCAGTGAAGAAAATTTTAAACACTTGAAAAACACCCCCCTGCAGGACACAAACTGCCATGGCCTACTTGGAAGTCCCTTAACAGACTCCGGTCCCAAGTAGGTAGATGCAAGGACACCATGTTCAGGTGGGGACTTTCCGATGGAACTGATCTGTCCTGTGTTTGCGGGTTCACTCCGCAAGACATGTCCCATTTGCTGTCTTGTCCTGCGTGCCCTGATTCATGCTTGCTAGAAGACCTTATGTGTGCCAACGACAAAGCAATCCGCGTCGCCAATTACTGGGCACAACAAATTTAAGACGCTTTACCATCGACACGAAAAGAAGAAGAAGAAGAACACTTAAAAAAAAATCTATCGCCTCATTGCAGGTAAGAAATTAAATCCACGTAAACAAGACGTTAGCAAACATGTCGAAACTTCAAAATTTTATTTATAGTCAGGTAGAACTATGTTGTAGAATACAATTGAAAGTATTATTTGATTACAAAATACAATAGGTAGTCCGCGTCTCGGTGGTTTGGGTCATACTCCACCACGTGGATTGATGGAGTATGGCCAAAATCCCCTCATAGTTGAGGTGAGGCCTGGTGCCTGCAGTGATACGTATATAGGCATACTTTACTCTACTTTTACAAAATACAAATTAACAACAATCATCTGGCTATAGAAACGCGAGGCAAGATCCTACTCATATCCGATACACATACATCCGACGGTGATATAAAAAAAATTAATAAAATACCTGAAGAAATTAAGCAACTCCCATTTAAGAGGTTTAATAACGCACTAAGAGCATGGCTAATGGAACACAGATTCTACTCAATCGACGACTTTTTCAAACATATTATTTTAATTAAGACGAATATATGTATGAAATGAATGATAATAAATTTAATAATAATAATAATGAACCAATTTCAATTGTAATAATAGTGCTATTATTACAATTTAAATTGGTTCATTATTATTTTAATTACATTACACTATTTATTTGCATGTTATGAATCTGCATAACTAAATAGGCATAAGAACCTTACTGTTAATTAACCATCCACATTTTTTTTGTAAACACCCTATTTAAAGGCAAATAAAGAATTTGATTTGATTTGATTTGATAAAAACAGCCACAATGAACTGCGCTCGCGCCGCACAAGCCGTAAAACTATAAAGCAAACTGGTTCCTTCACAAAACCAGTCTAATCCATAATTTGAATGGGAAGTGATCGCGATACGAAAGCTTGTTGTTATTGTCGGGCCTTCTGTCGACTATGAATCATTAGTGAACCACTTTAGATAAGCGTAATTAGGCTAGTAAACTTTAAAGATAGAAATAATAAACAATATTTAAGTTTCACTAAATATGTAATCCTATAACACACTAATTGTCTTAAGTAATGTGAAAAGGTAAAGTCCTATGGCCTTACTACAAGAAGATAGACTAGTGTTAAACACTTGTCTACAAATTAGTCAACCAATTTGAAATGTTGACACATCAGACATTCGAGACATATTGCTAACAAACATTTCAAATTGGTTGGCTAATCTTTACACAAGTGTTTAACACTAGTCTATCTTTTTGTAGTAAGGCGACAAATATTTTGCTTATGTACCTACACAGCCTACTATGAAAATCTTTGTGTTTCGTGGTACTAGACAACGAACTTACTCGTAGCGTAATAATCCCATTACAGCTATACCTGCCCCTCTTTCGTGAGCAACAAAACACGATATGAAATAGCGATTTATCGCATATTTTTTATCAAAATATGAACTTTTATCGAAAAATGGACCGTGATGTCGCCGACACGGACATGGTCGCTCACTGTTTCGATCAAAGTTCAAGATGGCGGCTATGTTACCATATTTAGAAAGTTGGGTGTCGATAAATCGCTATATCGTATCATATTATATCGTGTTTTGTTGCTCATGCTAGAGGGGCTCGGCCAATTTATAAAATGGAGAAGCAGTAGTACCGCATTATAATTTTATAAATTGGTCCAGGTAAAGGTGTAATGCAAGGCAAGATTGGTGTATTTTAGCTATTTTCATAGTATAATGTCATTTGGAATATTGTTATGGGGCTCAGCAGCAGATATTGAATCTATATTTGTACTGCAGAAGAGAGCTGTACGGGCAATTTACGGCCTTGGACCCCGAGACTCCTTAAAAGAACTGTTTAAAGAAATTAATATACTTACAGTAGCATCCCAATTTATTTATGAAAATATAATGTACATCCGCAAAAACCTGTCCTTATTCCTTAAGGAAAGTGACATTCATAATGTTAACACCCGGAATAAGAATAAGCTTGCCGTTCCCAATTTCAGACTGCATAAAGTGGGTAATTCGTTTATAGGAAAATGTATTCGCTTTTTTAATAAATTACCAGCGTCTATTGTAGAACTGCCCCTGTTAAAATTTAAATCGCATATTAAAACAACTTTAATGAAAAAAGGATATTATACTGTAAATGATTATATAAATGATAAAAATATTTGGAAATAAATACTGCCCTGCTCGCACAGGTACATTTATCTTGTAATGTAAAATATATACTATTTAAAAAGAGGAAATAGTGACCGAGTTTCTTGCGCTACTTCTTCTCGGCGCTAGCCCAAAATTGTCCCGAAGTAGTGGTAGGGAAAAAAATATTGGGACGTGCAAAAGCGCTTAGTTTAAGCCTATTTACAGAAATAGATTGATTTTAATGGGATTATGGGAGACGCCACGAGTGTAGTATTAAAGCAAACTGCAACCTCTATAATCAGAGATAAAATGAATAAAAATAAATATTGGACAACATCACATACATTGCTCTGATCCTAAGGTAAGTAGCTAAAGCACTTGTGTTATAGAAATCAGAAACAACGACGGTACCACAACACCCAGACCCGAGCCAATATAGAAAAGTTCGTTTTCTACATTGACCCGACCGGGGATCGAACCCGGAACCTCAGATATGGCGGCGCCATTTAAAGTCCGGTGTGCTCGCCTCTCGGCTACGGAGGTCGTCAAAGATAAGATAAGCAGTACCAGTAAAAGATCAAAACAAAAAGTTGCACTGATGTGATGACAGCACATTTTCGTGCCATCTTCTTATCTATAGCAGGCGATAAATGTTTCCATAAGGGTAGCTTCCAGAAAGGGGTCCATTACACCCTGGTATTTTTGTGCATTTATCGCAAACGGCGAGTCACGCGACGAAAACGCAAGTCAACCACGTCATGTGCGCGAGATTGATGGGTGTGCGTAATTGCCGCGACCTCTGTCGCCGCCAGATGGCGCAGGGTTGACGCTGCGACTGTAAACGATCGCCTTAACCCTTAAATGCATAGTGTATCATTTTGGATACTTACTTATTATTGAGTAATTTAACTTAAAATATTTTTTTATAAATATTTTAAAAATAATAAAATCAATATTTGAACTATGATCTGTGAGTATAGCATAATTTACTAAATAAATATATAAAATCAGGATTATTCTTGATTGACATTATAAAAAAAGGACATTTTGGAAAAATCTTTTCTGTATTCGGGAATGTAAACCTTTTTTGGAAAAAAAAAATACCTTCAGAAGTGCCACTGTAATCATGAAAATTGTGACAGATTTATAATTAAATGATTTTTTATAGTTTAAAATAATATATTTAAATTTATCAAAATTAAATAACATTATTGGAAGGGGGCTTTTTTCTAATTTTTTAGTTTTTTTTTTGTTTACAGACAAAAACGGAACCAAAAATTTTTTTTATATTTTTTTTCGAAATGTTGGAATCATAAAATAACTAATAAAAAGGCTTTATTTAAAAACAAAAATATCATGCATTTAAGGGTTACATTACGACGGTTGGGCTAGTGAGGTTAACTTTCCTTAGTTACTGTTATAGAGCTAAATATATAAGTCTCTATCAAGTGTTGTTGAAATATTAAGGTAGAAAAGTAAGGGCTTTTCACAATATACGGATAAAGATAAGTATTGTAGAGGATAAAAGTGTTTGAACTGTCGTGAAACGCAAAAACCGTAATTATCCTTCAGATGAGTAAAATAAAGCTTATTCAGAACTTATGCAGAACTTTATCCGGACATTGTAAAACAGGCCACAAATCTTAAAATTAAGACAAAAACTAGGCTATTTGACGACGACCTCCGTAGCCGAGAGGCGAGCACGCCGGACTTTTAATGGCGCCGCCATCTCTGAGGTTCCGGGTTCGATTCCCGGTCGGGTCAATATAGAAAACGAACTTTTCTATATTGGCTCGGGTCTGGGTATTGTGGTACCGTTGTTGTTTCTGTTTTCTATAACACAAGTGCTTTAGCTACTTACCTTAGGATCAGAGCAATGTATGTGATGTTGTCCAATATTTATTTATTTATTTATAGTTAGCAACAGAGCCTTAAATTTAGCCTAAATTTAATTTGTAAACCGTAAATTGAAGTACCTTCGCGCCGATAAGGCTTACCTTCAAACCGTAACATTAGTTAGTGCATTTAAAACGCAGAGCTAAACTTTAATTACTATCAAATGTGTTTTGTAAATGTAATTTGTAATTTATTTTATATTGTTGAGCAACACTTGAATGAAAGAGATGTAGCGATTGGTACATTACGGTGATCGAAGTTCTAAAGGTTGATGTGGCCAAAGAAGTTTTTCTATTCGACTGATACCCGGTCATGCCTTCTGGCATTATAGCAATTGGTTATTCTAATCCCCTCTGCATTTCAAAAGCAGTTATTTTTCATGTTTTTATTTTCTTTTTAAACTGCGTCACCCCTAATGACTGCAATTGGCAGTGTCCAGGAAACCGTGTGCAGTTGGATAACAGTTAATGGGCGACTGTTTGCAGATCACAATGCCAGTTACGTGACCGCCCGCTGTGAGATATCTGCGTCTTTGAGATAGCCGTATGGTAGATGATAAATTGATAATCCATTAGAAACACTGGAGCTCAATATTTGATATATACAGGTTGTACAAGAGAATGGGACACTCCTTAAAACCACGTGATCAGCTGATCATATACAAAAACTTTTACTATGAGAGCAACATCGAAATCAATAAAAAAAAATCGGCTTCTCTATACAAACTTACTCGCATACTTCAATGATAATGTATGGAGCATCTGAAAATAAAATCACGATATCGATGTTGCTCCCATAGAAAAAGTTGTTATATATGACCAGCTGATCACGTGGTTTTAAGGAGTGTGCCATTCTTTTGTACACCCTGTATATTCAATAATGTTGAAACTTGGAACTGAGTAAGATTAATTTTGAAATCGCAGAGGTACAGAGCCTTACACCTGTGGGCAATGGTCATGATCAAACTGTTATAAATGATTTCATCAATCATAAAGATGTTGAAGTGATAAAAGTTTGGCAAAATCACAAAAGAGGGAAATCGTACAAAATTTTACATTTTTAACGTTAATACAATTTGGCACCAATGAGACTTTGATCTTTAGCAGACACAGAGAGTAGAGTTATAAGCCATTGAGCCTACACAAACAGACAAGACGTTGCGTCTTTGTACGTAGAATTCAGATAATAAATAAATAAATAGTGGACAACATCACATACATTGCTCTGATCCTAAGGTAAGTAGCTAAAGTATTTGTGTTATAGAAATCAGAAACAACGACGGTACCACAACACCAATACCCGAGCCAATATAGAAAAGTTCGTTTTCTACATTAACCCAGCCGGGGATTGAACCCGGAACCTCAGAGATGGTGGCGCCATTTAAAGTCCGGCGTGCTCGCCTCTCGGCTACGGAGGTCGTCAGATTAATAAATTATTCTTTCAGATCGTCAGCACTCTATGAGTCTCAAGTAAACCCATGTAATCTCAGTCGCATTCCGTTCCTTCTTGAGACGACCGTCTGGTTTAGTGGTTCGCGCTCCGGACTACAATGCCTGGCGGTTGCGGGTTAGAATTCCGCAAGGGGCAAATGTTAGCGTGATGAGCACGACCATTTTTACCTAAGTCATGGATGTTTATAAACGTATTTAAGTATTTTTATTCGTTATCTCTTATCGTTATTTAGTACTAGTTGCCATAGCACAAGCTTTGCTTAGTTTGGGGCTAGCTCATTGGTGTGATTGTGGAAACTTTTTTTAAGATGATTTTTATTATTTTGATTATTTTTGCAGATATTATGGAGCAAAGGACAATCAACTTTATGTGCAATGGCTTGAAGCTATCCACCGTTTCTCTGTATAAATGGTGTTAATAGTATGTATTTTGTTTTGACCTACTGATAGCATTTAGTTAGGCGTTGAAACTATTAAAACCAATTTATTTCTGTAAATAGGCTTAAACTAAGCGCTTTTACACGTCCCAATATTTTTTTCCCTACCACTACTTCGGGACAATTTTGGGCTAGCGCTGAGAAGAAGTAGCGCAAGAAACTCGGTCACTTTTGTCAGCCTCTTTTTAAATAGTATATATTTTACATTACAAGATAAATGTACCTGTGCGAGCAGGGCAGTATTTATTTCCAAATATTTTTATCATTTATATAATCATTTGCAGTATAATATCCTTTTTTCATTAAAGTTGTTTTAATATGCGATTTAAATTTTAACAGGGGCAGTTCTACAATAGACGCTGGTAATTTATTAAAAAAGCGAATACATTTTCCCATAAACGAATTACCCACTTTATGCAGTCTGAAATTGGGAACGGCAAGCTTATTCTTATTCCGTGTGTTAAGATTATGAATGTCAGTTTTCTTAAGGAATAAGGACAGGTTTTTGCGGATGTACATTATATTTTCATAAATAAATTGGGATGCTACTGTAAGTATATTAATTTCTTTAAACAGTTCTTTTAAGGAGTCTCGGGGTCCAAGGCTGTAAATTGCCCATACAGCTCTCTTCTGCAGTACAAATATAGATTCAATATCTGCTGCTGAGCCGCATAACAATATTCCATATGACATTATACTATGAAAATAGCTAAAATACACCAATCTTGCCGTTTCAACATCAGTCAGCTGTCTTATCTTTCTCACGGCATAAGCAGCAGAGCTAAGTCTTCCCGACAGAGTCTCGATATGCGCACCCCATTGCAAACGGGAATCTAAAGTGATTCCAAAAAATGTAGTGGAACTAGATGTATTAAGTTGTTCATCTTTTACAGTAATATGTGTTGAGACAAGTTTTACGTTGGGCATTGTGAATTTGATGCACTTTGTTTTATTTGCATTGAGCATAAGATTATTGGTGGTGAACCAATGCAATACTTGCGAGAGTGCATTATTTACATCGTCAAATGAGTTATTACCTCTCTTGATTTTAAAAATCAATAAAGTATCATCTGCAAATAACACTGTCTCACAGAGGTCTTTCGTAAAAGATGGAAGGTTGACGTAACTCATAATTTACATTTTAACAAACAGTTGCACCGGCAGTTATTTATTTAGGCATATATTTGCTATAAATCTTAGAGCGATAGTTGAAAGTGACAATTGTATTAACACATAATCGGTTGTCACCACGTAGTGTTCCGCGTTTTGCTCTCCTCTCTCGACAAGTGCAACATTTAAAACACTATTGTTTCGAAACAGTACGCCATAAATAACATCGGCTACTTCTTACTCAAGAGCAGTTGTTGTGACACCAGAAGAAGTGGAGAAGTTTGATTTATTAGCAGTATACTGTCCCTACAAAACATTTATTTACGTTTTGAATATTCGACCAAATAAAGTGCGACAACATTTTTCGTGTTTTCAGTTTTAGGAAAATTAGGGTAACTTTCTAAAATAACTTTGATCTTTTATAGCAGCCATGCTACTTACATGGTAAAGAAAAGATGACCGTTAGAGCAAAAAGTTCGTAGTTAATACTCGCTTATGACTTGTTAAATATCAATAATTCCGGAAAATCTTGCTTTTTAATTATTTTTTATTTTTTTTATTTGAGATGGGCTTACTCTTGACCCCAATCTTGCTCTAGAGCATAGATGGGATCTACGATAGAGCGAGCTTGCCCAGAAGATGCCTATGCACTCTGGACTTAAAGAGAGTCAGGTTATATGCACTTGGAAATACAGACGCAGGCAGGGAATTCCAATCCTTAGCTGTGCGCATTATAAAAGATGATGAGAAGCGCTTAGTGCGGGTTATGGGTATATCAACTAAGAACGGATGGTAGCCGGCCGTGCGTCTGGATGTCCGATGGAAGAAAGGTGACGGTGGTATGAGTTCATGCAGCTCATGAGCACACTCTCCGAAGTACAATCTATAGAAGACCGATAGGCAAGCAACCTTGCGGCGGTGAGCCAGGCTGTGCAGCTTGGACGCCACCAGTTTTTTATCGCCTATTATTCTCTTGGCTCTGCGTTCCACCGAGTCAAGTGCAGCAAGTTGGTATTTCGCCGATTGGTATTTAAAAGGAAGAATTAAAAATATCTTAAGTGAAGTACAGTGGATGAATCTCTAATTGAAGTTGTCAAGTTGCAAAACTTGCAAAAATTTTGTCAATCGCCAACCGTCAATCAGGGCCATAACCATGAACTCTTAAAACAATCACTGATCAAATAATAAAACAATCTCAAAGTTGTCAAATCTGTCAATTTTGGTACGTCATTTCATACAAAATTTGACAGAAATGATAATGTTTGACAGATTCGAGATTGTTTTAACAGTTCATGGTTAGGGCCAGGAATCAAGTTGTATTTAAATTTGTTTCTTTTGCCTATAGAATATATTTGCAGTATTTAATCAGAGGCAATTTCCTGTACTGTCCCTCCGAGGCGCTCTCCGAGGAGGAGGTCCGATAGCATCGCGATACCGTACGTCTGAATCGGACGGCAAATTGCTGCTCAGGAATGACCGCCTTAAATACAATGTCAAAAAGTTATTGCTGCGATACCGCTGCCAGAATGCTGGGTCGGTTCCCGGTTCGAATCATTCCAGAAAACAAACTTTTCCAAATAATGTTGGACCTGGCTGTCCTGGTGGGTGACTCAGAGAGATGATATTTCACTCTCTACACGTTCACCTAAAACATGGATGTTAATTCCCTTTTTAGGGTTCCGTACGCAAAGGGTAAAACGGGACCTTTACGTAGTATTATTCTTTCTCTATGCTATTACTAAGGCTCTGCTGTCCGTCTGTCTGTCACCAGGCTGTATCTCATGAACCGTGATAGTTAGAGAGTTGAACTTTTTACAGATAATGTATTTCTGTTGCCGCTATAACAACAAATACTGAAAAACAGAATACAATAAATATTTAAGAGGGCTCCCATACAACAAACGTGATTATTTTGCCGTTTTTAAAGACAATGGTAAGTAAACCCTTCGTGCCCGAGTCCGACTCGCACTTGACCGGTTTTTTTAACCCAATACTTAGTATATAGTAAAATAGAATAATATTTATAATATGTGTTTTATAGCCCATATTTTTAGTAGATAGGTACTCTTTTATTAAATGGCGCGATCTACCTACTGTGAACTACACATTTTCTGTGACAGCTACATTTGAACACGGTTTATAGAGCTTCATAATTAAACAGAAAATTAAATATTACAATAAGTAATATTGTCAATAAGCTTCTTCTGTGGTCACGCCCACATTTCCTAGTTGTTTAATATGGCGAGGTCATTTAAAGGCAAACCATTCGTTTATATGCAAATGTGAATGGTTTGACTCCTGGACCGAGCGCAAAGGCTTATCTCAGGTTAATTGATTACAAAGATAAAATCAAAGCATCGTTTCTAGTCTCCCTCCATGATTGGAGAAGTATTCGTTGATTGGGCTATCTGGCCTTTTATAAAAAACTCTTTCACCCACTCACAAAATAAACCGTCTGCATTGGAGAAACATTATATATTTTGTCAATTTATTAAAATCTTTTCAGGATGGGTTTAGGTATTGTTATAAATTTATTACAGAGAGTCAGTTTTTAGGGTTAAAAGGTAAAAAGGGACCCTATTACTGAGGCGCCGCTGTCTGTCTGTCTGTCCGTCTGTCACCAGGCTATATCTTAGGAACCGTGGTAGCTAGACAGTTAAATTTTTTACAGATGATTTATTTCTGTTGCCGCTATAACAACAAATACTAAAAACCAGAATAAAATAAATATTTAAGGGGGCTCCAATACAACAAACTTTTTTTTTTTTGCTCGTTTTTTTTTAGATAATGGTGCGGAACCCTTCGTGCGCGAATCCGACTCGCACTTGGCCGGTTTTTATCATTTGCCAAATCATAGACAAATGACAATACGATATGCTATTCGAAGACGAAAAACCGTTGGTCAGCGGCGGAAAAATTTGGGACATGTAAAAGTGCCATTGATGGCCAATTTGCAAAAATAAATGACTTTGACTTTGACTTTGACTTTGCTAAAAAGCACATCAAATGATCGCTCTACATAATAACGTGTGTGCGGACTACCTTAGTAATATATCACAGAACCGTTTCCCAATTCTGCAAACGTCCATGAAATTATTGCGCTGTTGATTACGCATCCATCAACGGACACTTCGTGACTATCATCAACTGCCGCGCTCTGCCATGATTAGCCACATCACTGATCCGTGAAATCTCTTTATATTTGTAGGTATATCGACAAATATTGGGATCAGTTACCACAATAATTGCGTCACTGTTCCTGTGGTCTTGTTGAGAACCCATAAATTGAGAGTAACCGCATTTTCCGTTAAGATTATACGCCTGGGAGCAAGTCTCCGCTCGCCTCCCGCGTCGCCACTTGTCTAGACAGCGCGGTGGTATAGTTACGTCACACTATTTGTGATATAACTTGATTTAAGTCATTACCAATTTACAATAGCCATATGAAAATATTGCGATGGTCGCAAAGAAGAAAATACGATGAAAAGTGTTTGTTTAATAAGAAATTCAATTAGCTTTTATGTACGTTTAAATGCTTACTTCCTAGATTATGAGCTATTTAGTCTTTTTTTTAGAAATCATTAATGTAGCTTCTTTAAAGTTAAGTGACATTATTGAATATGTTAGCACACTAATAGGGATAGTACAAAACTAAGCTAAACATAAAAGTAAACCTTAAAAGAAATAATAATAATATTTTCAAAATATATCATTATAAAGTGACACTTCATTTGTTTAGTTTTATAATAGCGCTCAATATAAGCTTGATAAATATAGCCATAACACAACCCATCGAAAAAGTTACGAAATCCAACCGAAACCTTAAAGTTAAAGGAGGTATTAACGGAATTTTAACTGAGGCAAGGGATCGCTCGAGAACCGGTCGGTCTCGGCTTTTTACTCTTTTCACATCATAACAACCGCGCCTGCGCCCGCGCAGCGAGCTGAGATTCGCTTAATTCAACTTAAATTTTAGAGTTACGAGGAACGCCGACTGTTAAAAGAAGTTAAAACGTAATTATTTTAAAGAAATACGGTTTCATGCTAACCTTAGTAATTGTAGTAATAACTTATTTATTTACACGAAAGTAGCAAAAACAATCTGTTGTTTAGGCAGACAACAGTTAAAACAAATAAATATAAGAATAAAAATTAAGAGACGGCCGTTTTCGAAGGTGAAAGAATGAATCAATAGTAATCAATCGGAGGCTTATTAAATAATAATAAAATAATCGTTTTTCTAATAGCTAAATATAGTATTAAGTATAGAATTCACATCATTTAAAAACATAACCCTCGCTTGGCAGTCGGGTAAAAAGGTCAAAGATTTCAATCATGAATCTTCTGTATGAATTAACTTTCGTAATCGCATAAATGCTTACGACTTTTTACTTGAAGAAGCTACGCAACGGTTGGACAATTTACTTTAATTAGTGAGGTAAATGTGTTATTCATGAACTCGGCCATTTGAGCTACTGGAAAATAATAATTCAGGAAAACTATTGTAGCGGTAGATTTTAAATCACAGATTGAGGTAGAAAGAGTAATGAGTCAATAATTTAAAAATAAATAAATTAAAAACTAAAGTTAGCCAGGCATTTTTATATGGCAATTAGAGATCTCTGTCATCATCAGCAGCACTTTATTGAACAGTTATTACAAGTAAAATCTGTTAAATTTATTTTTCTTATATATTTAAAGGTCAATAATTAATGTTAGAAAATTAAGAATTTCAGAGACCAGTCAGGTAACGAGAAAAATGCAAATATTATAGTTAAACGGAAATATTGTGGGTGGTTAGATCTTGCTAGAAGATCCCATATTGTGATCTTATTATTTAAAATACAATTGTTCGAAAAAAAGGAGGCAGTAGCACTTACAAAATAACAGTAGTACCCAGTATTTGAATTGTAAGAAACATAATGAATACTGTACACAACACTTTTTAATTTAAAAAATGCAACAACGAAGTTTGAAATATAACATAATTAATCTTTGAGAGTCAATTTATCTCCTTTATCGAGTCGCGTAAGTTGAAAAAGTGAACCAGTAGCAAGCTGTTCAAAATATTTGATTAAATTGAAAAAGACTACATTATTCTAAAAAAGCTTTAGAAATCCAAGCTATAATCAAACAATGATTGATTGAATGATGGATTAACTTATTCTTTTAACTGCTTGCGGTCGTTTGTGTGTGTTTTTGTGCGCTGACAGTTAGATTGTCGTAGTAACTACAGTATTTAAACTTCATACAAACACCTAAATTATCCGTTAATTCGCACTCACAGACGCACAAGGCAATAAAAGTTCGAAGATACCTAGTTTCGGAAACGTCACTGAACGTCACGGATCACCTGCGCCTGCGCCGACCACGGTTCCTGTTACAATTCTCTATATTCGTCATTAGTATACATTTCCGTTAGGAAGGACAGTTCCATTACAACCGAGTATTTTTGTAAAGGAATCTTCGGTAGGCTTGGTTCCGTGTCGTACGCCTTATGAAAATTCATCAACGCATCAAATTACTGTAGTGAAAATTGTTCAATTGGTTGTTTCTTTACGATAAAGGTACCTAGTTGCTATTAAATAAAAATTCAAAATTTACTATGAGTTTGACGTTTTTAGGTATTAATTGGCATAATCGATACGTCTTGGTATATGCAACGATCATAATCACTGCATTAATTGAATAAGAGTCATCCTCAGTAATAAAAAAAATTAAAGCTTTCGTAAGTTCCAGAGAAGTGCAAGTTTGAGCTTAATCTGTCTTGTTAAGCTCAAACCACCAACAAGGCCGGCTACCATCCGTTCTTAGTTGATATACCCATAACCCGCACTAAGCGCTTCTCATCATCTTTTATAATGCGCACAGCTAAAGATTGGAATTCCCTGCCTGCGTCTGTATTTCCGAGTGCATATAACCTGACTCTCTTTAAGACCAGAGTGAATAGGCATATTCTGGGCAAGCTCGCTCCATCGTAGATCCCATCTATGCTCTAGAGCAAGATTGGGGTCAAAAGTAAGCCCATCTCAAATAAAAAAAAAAAAAAGGGGCCGCGTAACCATAAACTAAATAGTGTCTCTTTTTCGTGGTATAACGGGTAAATAAATTAGTTCAGTAACTTTCTTTCTACATTTCTAGGCGTTCCTATCACTAGCTTCTGGATTTTGATAAACATTTCTTACTTGTAAATTTTTAGCAATTCCATGCCATGGGACGTGGGTTCGAGTCCCACCTGAGGTCGATAATTTTTTCAAGTGTTATTTATCTTTAATTAAAAAATAATTTACAATGTTTAAGCATTTCTGATCTTAACCAATAGTCAAATATTTGTAAAAATATTTCTATCGGGTGTTGACGGTAGTATACTACTCAGCTATACATATAGCTACAACATTGATCAGAGATACGCTGGATTCGACAGCAAGAAGAAATATTTGAGAAATTTCATCGTGTCACGTGACGTCCTTGGTAGCTTAGTTGGTAAAGCACTCGCCCGGCATGCGATGGGACGTGGGTTCGAGTCCCACCTGAGGTCGATGATTTTTTCATGTGTTATTTATCTTTAATTTCTTACTTGATTGCAATTGCGAGATAAAATTGCGGAAGCGCGCTCTAACAGTTAAGTTCTTCATTACAAAGTGGCGCTTTTATCATCGTCTACATTACGCCGTTAATTGAAAGTCGTAAGAAAAATACAGGGAGATGAGTAATTTAATGAGAAACGTTTAAAAAGCAGATGAGTTCGCAGCGGGCGGCGGCGCCCCGGTCGCCCGAACACTGCCTGTATTACGTGAAGTAATGAACGACCAGGAGACGTATTTTTGAAGCATTAGAAATGAATCTTGAATTCGAACACGAATACGATTCGTGTGCGAATTCTTTTTCTATCACTCCCGATTTTACGCATTTTTGAATCACTCGAATTCAGTGTTGCTATTAAAGTAAAAACCGGAATGCAAAAACTTATCGATTTTAAAAACCGGCAATGAATCGCATGGAACGGAACGAAAAAAAAAGATTTTAATCTGTGAACCATATGTTTACTTGTCAAAGTCATACTTCCGAACTTTCTACTAGTATAATCGAAATACGAGTGGGTCGGACCACTCGATGCAGAATTCACGGAATGAATTTTCAAAAATAGCGATTTTAGTCATTCGCATGCGAATCTTGCCATTTCGTATTCGAATTGGAATTCGCATGATTCAAAAATACGTCTCCTGTTACGCAACAGTCGCTATCACGCAAGACTTTATTTACCTTTGAAAGTTTAGGTACGGACAACAGCTCGTCGATCTACCACAAAATGACAAATTTTCTCATTTGAAAATGATCTCTATGTGTCAGGCTTAAAGTTGAAAATCTATTGGAGAAATTTGACTTTTTGTTTAGGTCGACGTGCTGTTGACTGTACAATGGTACACAAACGCTCACTAATGGAACTCCAGGGTTGCGGTACACGCCCACCATTACCAATTATTGTAATTTTTGTATTGCTACAATTTGCCAAGTTTGGGATGGAAGTCGCAAGGATCAACAACGAAACCCATGCAATAGATAGATAGATAGATACTCTTTATTGCACACCAAACAAAGAAGTTACAGTTGATATTTACAGAAAGATGTACAATTTAGGCGGTCTTATCGCTAAAAAGCGATCTCTTCCAGACAACCTTTAGGCAGAGGACAACTACAAAGAAAGGGGAAAGTGCTGCAGAGTGCTTATTGTGTAATTATATTTATATACCTACAATGTTAATATCAATAAGTATAAACTACATACACGTACAAAAAATACCTAAAAATATAAATGCTAAGATAAAAATAAACATACATACATACTTAAATACTTATAATACATATACATACATATACCTATATGCCAGGAAATAGCATGACTAACAACCAGTGATATTCCAGAAACAGCAATTCTCAAACCAGAGACGATTTGTTCTCACAGTGCAAGAAAATGTGCTTTAAGCCGACTTTTAAAAACAGAAATTGATTCAGATTGCCGAATTACTAAGGGTAAGGAGTTCCATAGACGGGTTGACTGAACAGTAAACTTGTAAGGTGCAATAGTACTTATTGGAAGACGCCTCAACAACCTTATACTTAGTTTAAATTTGACAGCGATGGTCGCCCTACCGCAGTGGCGATGCCTTTACGGAATACACCCGAGCGACCGTTATGTAGTGATAACACGGTGTACTGATACCATTACAATTCCATTCCAACGGTGCCATGGTGAATCTTAAATACGCTAAATAAATACCAAATCACATTTTTTTATTGAAAAAATCTTCTGAAGAATTTCGAAACGGTTCTGTAATCAACACGGAACTCTAATTGTTTTATCATGTTGTGATTGTGACAGGCAACTACGGAACCCTTTATTTCTAGTGGCCCAACACGCACTTAGATTGGCCTATTTTTTAAATATACCTATGATGTTAGCGGTGTATTAACGGTGTTTTCAAGAAACAGTTTTTTTCAAAACCCTAAGAAAGCTGTTTACCTTTAAAGTTAACTGTTAATGACTAACATTTTGTCCAGATCTATGGAAGGTAAGCTTTACGTAATAGATTACACGTAGGTACAAAGCAAATGGCTAAGCCCTAGGCTGTTATTATAGAAACCTAATTTCAAAGTCCAAATTACGGTACAACCAACTGGCTTGACATAATCAACCAGGTGCGAATAATTTTAATCAACGAATGAATGAGATTGCGTTAAAATTGTTAATAACATTTTATTCAAACCTGATATCGTGTTACTCTTTTGCATGTATAAAAAGAGTCAAATGCAAATAGATCCAACAATAATAACAAAAGCCCCTTCTACGGCATATTTTTTTTCGCAAAATACTATTTGACAAGTGTAACATAAGGATTCAAACATTTAAAGGTTACAAAATACAGTCTTTGAGCGCCACACATTTTTGTAGACTTCTTCAATTAAAACTTTTTCTTACTGAACCAAGGACCATAAAACCTACTACATCGAAATACGATTCTTTTCTGCGGGGTAACCATGAACTCTTAAAACAATCTCAAAGCTGTCAAATCTGTCAATTGTGGTACGTCATTACATACAAAATTTGACAGATTTGAGATTGTTTTAAGAGTTCGTGGTTACCGCCCTGTATAGTTATTTAAAGCAAATGACGGGACTATCAACTGCCCGAAGGACCAAATCGCAGCGCCATCTATCATCATCATCATCATCATATCAGCCTGTTGCAGTCCACTGCTGGACATAGGCCTCCCCCAAGGAGCGCCACAGCGCACGATCTCCCGCCCTTTGCATCCAGTCGCTGCCAGCTGCCTTCTTCAGGTCATCGGTCCATCTAGCTGAGGGGCGTCCTACACTACGTTTGCCTAAGCGTGGTCTCCATTCGAGAACCTTCCTGCTCCACCTCTCGTCGGTTCTGCGACAGACATGGCCAGCCCACTGCCACTTCAGCTTGCAACTGTTGGACAATATCAGTCACCTTAGTCTTATGTCGTATGACCTCGTTCCGGATCTTATCCCTTAATGAGATCCCCATTATAGACCTTTCCATAGCACGCTGAGTGACGTGTAGTCGGTGGGCCAACTTAACTGTCATGTTCCACGTTTCGGCTCCGTGGGTTAAAACTGGTAGGACGCATTGGTTAAACACCCGGCTTTTCAGGCACTGCGGCAGTGACGACGTGAAGATATCGCCATCTATAGTAACGAGGTTATACAATGTGATAAGGGCGGTACTTCTAACCCGTTAAGGCTAAGTGCTATATCTAATTTTATCGACAAAAATAATAATTTGGGGGTAAAATCCTCATACAATATGAATAGCGGCCATTTTGTTTTATTATTTAACACTTTAGGCAATAACAAAGGTTTTATGTGTCGTAGAGACATGAAAGAAATACCACAAGATAGCTAAAAGAACAGAGTAACTGACCATAAACTTTATTACTGGTATTTAAGCTTTCTTTGACTAGAAAAAACAATTTCATTAAATTATTTTCGAAAAAAATCTTTTTTTTGCAGATTTGTTTTGACCCCAAATGACTTTTTTTGTTAATAAAATAAGATACTGAACTTATCCTTAACGGGTTAGAAGTACCGCCGCGCCCATATCACATTGTATATCACGAATTACGGCCCGAATGAAAGCTCGTTTATACCACAGTATATATATTTTATACTGAGCTTTTAAAGTATCGTCCGCATTACTTTCTGCGGTCGTTAAAATTATTTACGCAAATCGATTATTTACTGCATTCAAGTGAAAAGGAATTTGATTTTGAAGCCTCATTTATTTAACTAAAAGAGTACGAGGATAATTCTTCGATGTATCTTAAGTACCTAGTGTACGATTTCAGACTGCACATATATTATAACCGTTTCCGAATATAAGGAATAATAATAAATAAATAAATGTTGGACAACATCACATACATGGCTCTGATCATAAGGTAAGTAGCTAAAGCACTTGTGTTAAAGAAATCAGAAACAACGACGGTACCACAACACCCAGACCCGAGCCAATATAGAAAAGTTCGTTTTCTACATTGACCCGACCGGGGATCGAACCCGGAACCTCAGAGATGGCGGCGCCATTTAAAGTCTGGCATGCTCGCCTCTCGGCCACGGAGGTCGTCGGCCACGAAGGAATAAAATTTGTTCATTTATTAAACGTCTTTTTCTATAGGGTCAATATCGAAATCGCGGTAGTTTTTATTTCGCCTATAAACTAATAACGCACTACCTTGATGATTATGTTTCGAGCCGACTTCTAGGGTTCCATACCCAAAGGGTAAAACGGCACCCTATTACTAAGGCTCCGCTGTCCGTCTGTCTGTCTGTCTGTCCGTCTGTCACCAAGCTGTATCTCTTGAACCGGGATAGTAAGAGAGTTGAAATTTTCACAGATGATGTATTTCTGTTGCCGTTATAACAACAAATACTAAAAACAGAATACAATAAATATTTTAGGGGGCTTCTATACAACAGACGTGATTTTTTTGCCGTTTTTATGGATAATGGTACGGAACCCTTCGTGCGCGAGTCCGACTCGCACTTGGCTGTTTTTTTAAATTATATTGATATTGTCCTTTTAGTAAGAGTAGTAAGACTCTGTTGTTTATATTAACAAACCCATTCGCCACTTTGAATATGGCATCTTTCTCTCTTCACATGAAGGTGGGGTCAGCCTTACGTACCTACGTATTATTCTTCAATAATATACCCTCAACGCGTTATTTCAGATAAACTCGAACTCGATAGTCACGAACTGTACAGATAACAAAACAAACTTGAATATCTCATGGTTAGGCTCAAGGTAGGTTGTCAAGTTGTCAGTTGTCAAGGGTACATTTTTCCATACATTCAACCGTGACGACTAGCGGCAAATAGCAGGTGTACAGCTTCGGAAACCGAACGTGGCGGTCATAAATTTTCCATCCTCTAAACCTAATCCAAATAGAAGTTAAAACCTTTTAAACCTAACTCGGGATCTTTGCAAAGCATTTGAGACTAAAAGTGATCGGTCAAGCGCATGCGCCGACCCGTGAAAGTCTAGCGATGGAGAACAGGATACGGCTGAGAGCGCAGGGCAAAGGGCGCAGGGCTGATGACTAGCACTTACATTTAGTTAGCTTAAATCTAGTGTAAATCATTATTTTTAATTATTATTTATAGGATAATTATACGTATGTTTATTATTTATTTTGTTAATTATTAAATGTATATAATAATTTTTAACTCTTTAAAACTCTTTACCGTCTCCCCTTTTCAACTTTTTAAACTGTACTCTACCTGAAATTTGTCTGAAAGAGATCGCTTCTAGCGATAAGTCCGCCTAAATTGTACCATTCTAAATGTATTTGTTTCTTTGTTATACTTTTTGTTTTGTGTGATGTGCAATAAAGAGTATCTATCTTTCACTTTGTTTGCTATTGATAAAGACTGATGTAATCTAGGGCGAGGGTGATCTGAGGAGGTTGTGGAAAACAAGTTAGGCGAGCCTCCGCTCTAACGGGACACTTAGTTGTTCATAAATAAAATGCTAGGACAATAAAATAGGGTTTTCGTTAGACAGTAGTTGCAAGCTCTAAAGTAATTGTGACTAGATCGGGGTGCAGATCTGTCTAGAAAGGACATTGTCAAAGCCAGAAGACAAGTAGTTATTCAATCCTAAGACTTGGTGAGCCTGATGGAGAAAAAGTTTAATGAACGCAAAACAAAATAGAGAAACGGTGAAATAATAAGCTCAATGGGTTATATTACAGTGCATTGCAGCATTGTGGCGAAGGCGCTTGGCCTCTACCAAGATAAAGATGACCGTTGATAAAAAAACAGCCAAGTGCAAGTCAAGCTTACGAAGAGGGTTCTGTACCATCGTGTTACCTTTCATTTAGTTCTAGTCTGGATCCTTAGGGTACGCCTGCTTCATTATTTATTATACTAGAGGTGTGACGCTATCATTAAGTTGACATACAAGTATGCATGACTATTTTTATGATTCTAAATAAACGGTAATTGCTTTATGCGTTTTTATGAATGAGTTTGCGAACATCGAAAAACGTGACGTAAATGTATAACTTCGCGTATATTTCGATTGCGACATTTTCAAAGCATATTTTTCACACTTTCAAGAGACATGATGACATGAGTATCTGACACCTAATGCTTGTAACCGTTTTATAACAAAAAAGGGTATAAAGTCAATAGCGTGTTCGTTTTATGGTTTTTTTCTTTTAAGAAACCCTAAAAGCAACAACATTTAAGACAGCTACCTAGCTGGCAGTCGCTGTGAAGATAAGTCAAGTGCGCGCGGCGAGCCGTGACCGCGCAGGTGCGAGGGCAGAGGGCGGCGCAGGCGCAGGGCGCCGACCGTGGAGCATTGTGCGCCCGCTCCCACGCGTGGAACGTTGCGGTGCACAAACATTGAGTAGATACTTCGTTGTTTATAGGGTTTGAGGAAACGAACAGGAATGAAGGTCCATCGATAACGAAAATAATGAAAGGCTGGTCTCAGATACCTTGTCGAAATGATTAGGTACTTATTTAGAAACTGTAACTTTCACCTTCTGTCATTTAACTCAGTCTAGGTATTACAACAGAATAATAATGTTTAAAATGATTTCAAGTGAGTCCAAACTCGATGTGGCTTAGTGTCACCACAGAAGTTGTTCTATATGTTGTCGTTTCAGAATACAGATTTCGATCGATTAATTAATTCCATTCATATCATTCAACAAGAATAATAATATGAAAAACCGGCCAAGTGCGAATCGGACTCGCGCACGAAGGGTTCCGTCCCATTATCTATATAAACGGCAAAAAAACACGTTTGATGTATGGGAGCCCCTCAAATATTTTTATTTTATTCTGTTTTTTAATATTTGTTGTTATAGCGGCAACAGAAATACATCATCTGTGAAAATTTCAGCTCCTAACTATCACGGTTCATGAGATACAGCCTGGTGACAGACGGAAAGACAGACGGACAGCGGATCCTTAGTAATAGAGTCCCGTTTTACCCTTTGGGTGCGGAACCCTAAAAACTAACATTTGACACATTGATTCAATTCTTGTACCCAAATTGCGGTAACTAAGTGAAAGGGTTAAAATCATCAGACAATACTGGACATTGAATAATCTTTTAAATTGTTGACCGCGACCCACCGTGCGGCGTGAATAATCTCTAATAACGGACCAGTGGGTACATAAATTAAGATCGGTAACCCTAATCCCACGTTCTTATGTGAAGAAATATGATGAAATAAACAATATCGATTATTATTTTTATAGCTAATAAAAAGATTTGACTAGAGCTCTGATTTACAGTATTTACGGTAACACGTAATTTACAGGTACAGTTTTGCGTAGTTCATTAATTACTGCTTTCAACAATTTTAATATAATCTTGCTAAAAGTAAAGTACAAAAGGAGTTAAGTTTTCTACTGTTTATTCTACCTACCAGGGCCCTAACCATGAACTGTTAAAACAATCACAAATCTGTCAAACATTATCATTTCTGTCAATTTTTGTATGAAATGACGTACCAAAATTGACAGATTTGACCATTTTGAGATTGTTTTAAGAGTTTATGGTTATAGCCCAGGGCCAGGGTGATCAAGGGTAGGTATTCTTCTCAAGGACAACACTAATAATGTTTTTTTTCTCTTAAAATCTCTCTCTAGAATAAAAAAATATAATCGTGCACTAGCTTCTGCCCGAGACTTCAATTTTAGTTGTCGTTACATAACTCACAATCTCGCCATAATTTATTATTGTTACTTAATATTTTAATCCTTGTTCAATTTGATAATTAATTCAAACCTTGTACAAATCTATGTTTGTATCTAACCGAATGGTGGGAGCCTGATGACCTGTAACACAGGTATTTACTTACCTAGCTCAGGCATCAGTCTCACAGATACTTCTAGTGCTCTTTACCTCTGACATGTCTGTACAATTTCAATTTGTGTGAGAAATAAAGAAATATTATTATTATTATTAGACTTTATTTCGTTCATCTTAAGAGTGATTTAGAAACAAAAACAAGTCTGAACTTTCAAAAGTAAGACAGTAAGATACTGTTCTCGATTCTCAATTCAGGTATAACTCGAATACATATCGTCTCGATTCAATTACACGGGTGAAGCAACGCAACTGCGCCCGCGCATCGGCGTTTTAATTGCACGTAACTATTAGATAATTCGCGTGAGACCGCGTGGGACCGCGCGGGCGGTGACTAGTCTAAGCCTATTACTAGAATACAATTTAAATCCTTAAGGACAAGATAGTTCTCGGTAAATATAATCAGTGACTACAGTGATGTCACACAGAAGAGAAACGACTGATTTTGTGGCTACGAACTACAAAGCCAGTCTGAACCCCGCTTAGGACAGGTATTTGTGTGAGGAGTTCGAGTATTTTGATTAACAGCATTTAAGATATGGATGTTTAAAAATATATCGGGTGTAAAAAAAGGCTTAACGAAGCCGAATACTACATATTCTACGTATTATAACGATCATTTTTTTCTTTTACACTATACCTACCTGGGAATTGACGGGTTACCGAGTTATTGACAGTCAAAGTTACAATTTTTTTTCAACGATTTTTACAAAATTGACTTCTGTTTGATAATACTTAACTTTTTTACAAAGAAACATGATCCGCTTACACACACAGGCATAATCTGTGGCTTGCGCGCTATACATTGCGGGTTAGAAATAAGTTATTTTTTTGATACCCAAAAATAAAAGTTATGTCCCAGCAATTTTTTTTTTGCATTATACTTGGTTTTATGTATAGAATTCGTAGTTTAAGGCTTAGTCAAGCCTTTTTTTACACCCTGTATTATAGTAAGCAGTAAAATTATCGATTTTACTGCTGTCCTTACTAAAATAAAAAAATAACATTCAAATAATCGCACTAATTATTAAATCTAACCCCTACTAAAACTTTAGTTTAATCTTACCTCAATTTCTCCGTTATTTTCAATACACTCATGCGTAGGAAGTAGCAGTACCAAAAAATTGTATGAATAAACTGGGCTTCTATAATAAATACTCTTGGTCCCATAGACTACTTTCGTTGGACAGCTTTTGAAAGTGCCTATATAAAATGTAATTATTTATTCTGTATAAAGGCCCTCCTCCGGGCACTTATACACGTCCCAAAATACTGGATGACTTTTCTTACCATCAAGAAAATAAACGAGTGAGATAGGTAAATGATATAGGTGATGATAACATGATAATTTCAAAAAAAAATATCTTTATCAACTATTTATCCTCATAACCATCTAATTCTAAGTTAATTTTCACTAACGGAACATTAAAAAAAGAATATTGGTAAAATAATAATAACAATATGAAACCGACCAAAACTCAAACGCATATTCACTGATGTATTCTATGTTTATGCATTTTTTTGACATTCAAAAATTTATAAAATCAGTTGTATTTTATAAACACACTCACATAATATCACATAGTTTTAGGTACAAAATACACTGTATTTTTTTCCTGACGTTAAAAAAAAGTCATCCAGTATATCAGCTGGTTGTGGTATATACAAATAAATTATGCTGGACAACATTGTCAGCTACTCATTTGATAATACTGTTTTTAGATCAATTCTGATGTAGGTATGTATTCGAGATATAATCAAATGGCGATAGACCTACTGTGTCTTACTTGTGTTGTTTGATGCACACTGACTAGTAAGAACCAAAAGAGGTGTACCTATCGCAAAAACTGAAGTGCGCTTTTTATCCGCTCTCGATCGCACGTGACACGCCGGTTAATTACTTGTGTAGTACTTGCGTTGTAATGCAGTTAAGATGGTGTGGTCACGTCCACCGTATGGATGACTGTAGACTCCCAAAGTCCGTTTTCTACTCTGAATTAGCTAGTGGAAAGCGCAAACGCGGGGGGCAGTATCTGCGGTACAAGGACGTTTTTAAACGTAACCTGGCCGCTTGCGGTAACTTTGAAGAGTGTCGTCTGAAGGAACTCGACGAAAAGCGCCAAACTCGCAAGAATCGTCCTAAACCCAGCTATACAACTACACCTATAACGCGGGTGTTCAAATCAAAGTTTGGCTTTGCCAGCCACATTCGTGCTCACGATAGAAGAGTCTGAGGTCGCCGTTGTCGGACACGACAAGGAGGACTATATATATATATATATATATATATAGTACTTGCGTACACGACAGATTCGTGATGTATTACATACGCTAAAAGAGATTAGTCGCCTTGACGTCTCTATCAATATCCAAAGTTCAAACCCACACTGTTAACAATTAAAAGGTGGCTACAGCTGGGCACAAACACTGTTTATAGTGGTTTTAAGTACATAAATAAATAAATAAATATTGGACAACATCACATACATTGCTCTGATCCTAAGGTAAGTAGCTAAAGCACTTGTGTTATAGAAATCAGAAGCAACGACGGTACCACAACACTTAGACCCGAGACAATATAGAAAAGTTCGTTTTCCACATTGACCCGACCGGGGATCGAATCCGGAACCTCAGAGATGGCGGCGCCATATACAGTCCGGCGTGCTCGCCTCTCGGCTACGGAGGTCGTCATACATGCGACATGCCACGCGTTCCTGACAAAAATAGTTTTGACAAACTGACGGATCTTAAAAGTTTTCCTTTTGTATTTTGAAAAACGGAACCCTAAAAATTCTCATGTGACAATTTGATTTGATTTAAATTGTACTGAATTTTCATCACACCCACCCTCACCACGGCGTCTAATTCAGCCAATGCAATGTTGTAATACTATTACAAAGGTGATAAATAAATATTACATGGTACCAGAATTATATTACAATTACTCTCAAGTCAGAGTTCACAAAATGCAGGATTTATCTCGAAATAGGAAATATTTACAGTTTTCGAGAAAGACTTTCTTTTAAACTAAATAATATAGACTCTATTAACTTGCACTGACCCTATCGTGGTAGATGGACAAGTGGTCCAACAGTGCAAAGAGTACAAATACCTGGGTAGTATGATTGACAGCACAGGCAGGTTGGAAGCGAATCTTCAGCATTGCATTTCCGCAGCCTGGCTCAAATGGCGTGAACTCACCAGCGTTACTTGCGACAATAAGATGCCTATTAAGCTGAAAGGCCTTATTTACAGGTCGGTTATAAGACCTATGGAAGCGAGTCATGGGCCGTAACAAAAAAGAATGTTGACACCGTTCAAGTGGCCGAGATGAAGATGCTGCGGTGGATGTGCGGAGTGACAAGGCTTGTCAAGATCCCTAACGAATACGTACGCGGCAGCCTGGGAGTACGTCACATCGCCGATAAGCTACAGGAAAACCGGCTGCGATGGTACGGGCACATTAAAAGGAGACCGCCTGAGTACATCGGCAATACAACGCTCAACCTCAAGTTACCCGGTAGTAGGCGAAGAGGACGGCCAAAGTTGCGATGGTTGAGTGTTATCAAAAAAGACATGGAGAGCTGCGGCTCTCAGCAGATTTGCTGATGAGGATGCTCAAGATAGAGTGAAGTGGAGAAGAAAGAGTGGAAAAGCGGACCCTGTCCGAGAAAGGAAGAAGAAGAAGAAGAAGAAGAATATAGACTCTACTCGTAAAGCAACTTTAACTCAAAACTTTAGGTAGGAAATAGGAAGCTTTAGGTACACATATATAGCTTTAAACTGAGGCATATATATACTCGCCCCCCTACGCTATTCAGATGTTTTCCATCTGTTTAAAAAAAACAAAGAAATGTCTTGGGATTATTATATTTTTAAAATAAAATAAACTTAATAATCTTTGCTTGAACATGGTATACAGAGTTGTTTGTAATCATATAAGCTACTCACATTTACACATAAAAGTTGAGAGGCAAAATATAAGTTATTAACCAAAATTTATTATATTTGATAAATCAATTGGTATTTTGTAAATGCTTGAAGAAATAATTAAAATAAGATTCTCGAAAATCATAAATAAATATTGTACGACATCACACACATTGCTCTATGCGTATGATCAGTCCTATCAACAACGATGGTATCAAAACACCCAGAACCGAGACAAGATAGAAAAGTTCGTTTTCCACATTGACCCGACCGGGGATCGAGCCCGGAACCTCCAATATGGCGACGCCATATAGTATGGCGTTGCCTCGCCTCTCGGCTACGGAGGTTGTTATCCAATATGTAGGTACAAGGAGGATCTCACTCATTGAGGTCATACTAACACCCTTTGCACTTTATTGGCAGGCATATGCATATCATCTTAGCAATTAAATGTTTATAATGATTCAATTAATTTTACTTTTTAGGGTTCAGTACCCAAAGGGTAAAAACGGGACCCTATTACTAAGGTTCCGCTGTCCGTCTGTCTGTCTGTCTGTCTGTCCGTCTGTCACCAGGCTATATCTCATGAACCGTAATAGTTAGATAGTTGAAATTTTCACAGATGATGTATTTTGTGTTGCCGCTATAACAACAAATACTAAAAAACAAAATTAAATAATTACTTAAGAGGGCTCCAATACAACGAAGTTGAATTTTTGGCGTTTTAATAGATAATGGTACGGAACTCTTCGTGCGGATCTGACTCGCACTTGGCCGGCTTTTTTAGTTTATACATCCGCTGTATTATGAGGCAAGGTTCCAGTTTCCACCGATTAGAGGGCGCTGCGGTGCAGCCTATCACGCCTTATGATGCCAACCGCGGGCCCTAATGATGGCTGTACCGTTTATGATAATGAGCTTTGGCTTTAATTGTTGGCTTTAGCTGTGAAATATAGCGGCAATTTAACGCGAGTCAAAATGTTGGGTCAAGTTAATTGAACAAATTTTTTCAAACGTTTTGTAATTTTCTGTCTGAAACGGGATATAGGTGGATTAAGCTTTTCAGCACTTTAGTTTCACGACTAAAATCCACATTCTGAAATTAAATATACAGCAGAGCATGATACTGAGTCTATTTTTTCTTGAATTAACAAACGACTACATTACTAAAAAAATATAGAATAGGTTGTTACGAGATTGCTACCATGTACCTTATTTTTTAGTTCCCGATATTTTAGCACTATTGGAAGCGCCATGATCACGGAGTGACTGAAAAGGGTACATGGTAGCAATGTCGTAACAAACTATTCTAATGTTAGTGATCATGAAAGTTTAAAACAATATATAATATGTTATTTTTTTTAATAATGAATCTTTTTCCCTAAGGTCACAATTTCTTGCTTATGTTACTCAACTTAAAATTAATAAAATTGAATCTTTATTTCACAGCAATCTACTCCTCATAATCATAATTTGCATAAGAATAAAAAACAACTGCACCTGGCCCGAAGTTCTGAAACGCGAGCGAAGCGCGCTCCCATGATAACGCGCACAAAAAGATTTGTTGCAAACAAATTACCGACATCAGAGTATCGCGTTACTGCCGATTAGAATACTTCGAGTATTATAACATTTTCGAGTGGACAAACATTCGTTTGTGGAGTCCCCCGAGTTCACTCCCCTCATACTTTTGTTTGGGAGTTAGATAAATGAGTCCCATTCAATGGGAAGACCGGTGGCTGGAACGTACGAGAATCTATTGTTACAGAACTGGTTTGGAAAAATGTAAGCAAATAATTCTTTCATTCTAATGGACTCGTCTTTGGTAATAATTCTATAGAGTTTCTGATGACGTTATTCACGTAAGCGGGATTGCGTAATGCTGGGGCTTCATCTGCGTCTTATGTCGTTAATTAGTGCTCTATTTGACGTAGTACGCAGGTGTGGCCGGTCTTTGTGTGCTAATTTGCTTCAATAACATTAGACGTTAGGCGATAGCTCGGACGGCGGTAACTTTTGACACATCAAAGGGATTAAGCGGGCGTCTAGTGCGTTGTTGTGGCTACACCTACTACACTAAACATGTTAAAACACGGTCACATTCAAAAACTCTTTGTGAAATATACGTTAAAGTGCATAGTTATTAAGTTAGAATGGAGTAGACAAAACGAAAAAAGTATTGAGTTCTTGGAAGCTTTTTATTTTATTTAAAGACACACTCACAGATCACACGCTAACTACGTCGCTAGACGCTAGAATCAAACATCGTATAAGTGTGGCCACGCACTTAGCGCGTAGCTTAATGCTTTAATTTATTTAACGCTAATCATGTCTTTATTTGAACGTTGGGCGTCACGCAGGTGAAGCCCCAGCATAATAAAACCCACAGGCTTGCGTTTTAATAAAACATTTTAAACGCTTGTACAACTTAGGCTTTTAGTATGGCTATGGCTAAACTTAGAGCATGTTTTAACTTGAGTAGTACTTGTTGCTTTTTCTATATAAATACTACTCTTGGGGAGGAAGAACTCTTTTTTTACACCCATCTTCCGAAGCAATGCACGTTAACTCAGAATTTAAATATTGATTGATTATACCTACCATGTTAAGGTACGTTCTTGTTTGTTACATTGAAAACACCAAGAGGATATTCGTAAAAATAAATAAAAAAACACATTTACAGTTCGACACATGCTTCCATTATCAACCTGACCTGTTTCCACTTGTATTAAGCGTTAGACGATGTGATTTTGTAACTGTTAAACAAATAAATATAAACAAAACAAAACTATGCAGCAACAGTATTTTTGGCATGTCTACTAAAATTTATAACTGCTTACCAAAGAAAATTAGGACAGATAATAATATATTGACATTTAAGAAAATGCTTTTCGAATATTTGACGGAAAGGGCTTTCTATTCGGTTCAAGAATTTTTTGACACAAAAAACAATTGACATTTTTATATTCTCTGACCAGACACACACACCTGGGCGGTAACCACGAACTCTTAAAACAATCTCAAATCTGTCAAACATTATCATTTCTGTCAAATTTTGTATGAAATGACGTACCAAAATTGACAGATATGGCAACTTTGAGATTGTTTTAGGAGTTCATGGTTATGGCCCTGACATTACCTAGTTGCCTTTTTTATTTTTATAAACTTCTTACTGAGATGACTATAAATTAATGAATTGTTATTGAATTATTGTAATTGTAATTGATGTAATTTGCATTGTAATTAACCAATTAGACTTTAAACCAATTAGGATTAAACATTTGTACGCCAAATGGCAGATCACAGAGCTCTGGGCCCTAACCATGAACTGTTAAAACAATCACAAATCTGTCAAACATTATCATTTCTGTCAAATTTTGTATGAAATGACGTACCAAAATTGACAGATTTGACAACTTTGAGATTGTTTTAAGAGTTCATGGTTATGGCCCTGTCTTTTGTAAGTTTTTTGACATCTGTAATTTACCTGTGAATCACAAATAAACAATTTTGAATTTGAATTTGAATTTGAACCGTCAATTCCACATCCCTTTTTTACATCACAACAGATGTCATCAAGTCTATCGATTTTGAGTAATCTATAGAGTTAATTAAATGAGTCGCTTCCGATGAACCCCGGATTACATCAGTTTGGGGATCAGGGGATGTGCTGCCGGGTCCTTTGTGGGATTACCCTCGGTAACGGTTGTCACCTGCGTAAGTGACATAACTGTAGCGTATCGCCGGGGTTATGGATGGGATGGGTCGGCGACGCAAGCCACGAGCGGAGCGGTTTGTTAAGATTTTCGTCTCCGGCCAATTTTTACTTATTTGTTTGTATACGCAACGCTGTTGGGAGTAAACCGAAAAGAATTTGTATAGAAAGACAAAAAAGCGTATTTTTTAAAGCTATTTTGTTTTACGACTTCCGTAGTCAAGAGGGGAGTCCGCCGGACTTGATGTCACTCATGTCTGAGGTCCCAAGTTCGATTCTCGGTCGGGTCAATGTAAAAAACGAAATTTTCGATATTATCCCAGGTGTGGGTGTAGTGGTACCGTCGTTGTTTTTGATTTCTTTAAAACAAACTCTTTAGCTACTTACTTTAGAATCAGAGCAATGTATGTGATGTTGTCCAATATTTATTTATTTTATTTATGACCATCATGTATAAATTAATATAAAATAAATAAATATTGGACAACATTACATACATTGGTCTGATCCTAAGGTAAGTAGCTAAAGCACTTCTGTTATAGAAATCAGAAACAACGACGGTACCACAACATCCAGACCCGAGCCAATATAGAAAAGTTCGTTTTTTACATTGACCCGACTGGGAATCGAACCCGGTACCTCAGAGATGGCGGTGCCATTTAAAGTCCGGCGTGCTCGCCTCTCGGCTACGGAGGTCGTCAAAGTGTGTGTGTACCATTATTATCGGATATCGGAAAACCCGATTTATTATTAATCGCTGACTCGTATGCCTCGCCCCACACGCTCCGTTATAACGGATGCTCCACAACAATAGTTTGTTACAGTACATTTATATCGCGACGTAAACGTCACTCACGCAGTGCGCCTGCGCAGAATCGCAGAGGCACTTTACGAGCGCGCTTTGTTGATGACGATGTCGAGCAACAATAACAATATCAAACATAACGGCGCCGGCTTTGTGACGCAATAAATCGAGACATTAAATTGATCGAGTATTCGACTGATTGATGGGTACGGCCAATCGATTGGTATATCGGTAATAATAATCGAAAGTTTATGACACTTTTATTTCTAAATGAAACTACTTTTACGGATTATTTCGCGATTTATTAACATTTTATTTAACCTGACGTTTCGAACACTTTACAGCGTTCGTGGTCACAGGTAGACTAAGGTGTTATTCGTCATTACAATATTTTGAAAAAATATAAACTACCGTCACTCAGTTAATATTAATTTGTGTTCCTATCTACGCAAAAAGAGCTAACTGTATCTAGAGGTCTTGCAGTGCGGGGCCTAGCATGGGATTTCGTTAAAACAGGATCCCATGCTGGTGGTATTTTCCAACCATCTTCTCTGTTGAAATTCGGGTGTCTTCTAATTTCAATTGCCTCCCGTAACATGCGAGGAACAAATCGTCGTTCTCTTGCAAGGACTTTAGGCTGGTCAAATCGTATGAAATGGTTGGGTGTATCTAAGGCATGTTCACACACTGCAGACTTAGTATTCCGTCTATGTTTGATGTCGGCTATATGTTCTTTATGAAATAATCCGTAAAAGTAGTTTCATTTAAATGTATCGTGTTCGCGTAAATAAAAGACAACAGTACTTTTATTTCTCTCGGAGTGATGGGAGCTAAGGAATTGTCGCTTTAAACTGAGTTAGTACATTTTATAGTATTTACACAGAGCGCGTAGGTATAATTTATATAGAATCATGTATGTAGTATGTCAAATTCAAATTCAAATTTAAATTCAAATCATTTATTGCAAGTCACATTACATTACATAATTCAGTTACATGGTAGGTACAGACTGGGATACATGTGACGCCCTGTAAGGGCATGGCAATTTGTGAGGGCTAGCTATGTGCTTAAATTAAACCAAATATTGCTTAATTTACTATTAAATATAAACATTAGTTTAAACAGAGTATTACTGTAAAACAAGCTTTGAAACTTAACATTTAATAACATTTAAATATCTTTATCATTAAAAAACTCTTGCATATTATAATAACACTTATTAATTAGGAGTGTTTTCAAGGTTGTAATAAACAGTAACGGAGTTACTCCGTGATCATGGCGCTTGCAACAGTGCCGAAATATCAGGAACTCAAAAATAAGGTACATGGTAGCTATCCCGTAACAAAACAAACTATTCTAATGTTAGTGACCATGATAATTTTAAACAGCTGTTGTTCATGGTTTTTTATATAGTTTGGTATTTTATTATGTCCTTGGAAGTATGTATATAATTGAGGTAGGTATACTGGATCAAAAATCGGTTAATCGAAATCGCGAACAAATTAGATACTCTATATCTACGTTTCTCTAAAATTTAGGAAATGATGTGTTTGTATGGTAACTATTTATTTTATCATATTTTTAATGTAAAGCATTGTTATGCCTCTTCTTATTTTATGTTTTCTTGAGCACCTTTTTGGAGCAGACACGTAATTAAAACGGTGGAATTACAATTCTTTCTTTTACAATTACCAAAACATGCTTTAATAGCGCATTAAACCCAGACGACAATAGTCATTATTAAAATGTTAGGTTCATCTTTAAATAATAATAGCATTTCTTACAGTGCTATGACAAGATAGTCCATAAATCAACGAAGTAAACTGAAAAGCTTGTGTGTATTCATTTTCTCAACTTGCGTCAAATTAATGTCTGATTTACCGTCCGATGTTTAATTGTGCGCACAAAAACGCAGCCAGTGAGACGGCGGATCAAATTTCACCATTGTTTACTATTGTTTAGTCAAAACAAACAGGCATAAAGCGGACGAAACACGCGAACGTAATCGGATCTTGCGAAACGAGCGCGTGCGCAGAACGAAACCATTGTCAGATCGATAGAGCGGGAGGCAATAGAATTTAGTGGATCGATCGAAGCACCGAAAAATAATTAACAAATAAGTGATTACAGGAAAAGATACGGTATCCCAAGGCAGTAAGGCGGCTTTTCTTTTAAAGAGATAACAAAATGGTGTTGTTTTAAATATTTTATTGAATATAATAAAAAGTAAAAATATCTTAAACTTAATTACTTTTAGACTTGCGAGTGCATGATTAATACACAAGAAAATCACACACAGTGTAACGTCCTAACGTCAGCTAATAATACTTGTGTACATAGAAGGATTGCAGTTCCGTTCTAGTGTGTATTAATGTAAATCTCAACCAAAGTTATGTTTAAGTCTGCAAGCACCTTTAGCAATGCTGCACCGAACCCGAACGCACCGATTGTTCTACAATTCTATGTGCAAACGCTAATTCTCTTTAATTCTATGTGAATACGATTCAAATTAGGTTGGCACTGAACTTCTGCTTCGTTGATTAAAGCATACTTCCGCCCTTAGTTAATTATAAACGGTGGGCTGTTCGTTCACAGCGAATCGAATTTCGCAGGTCAACCACCGGTCATGATCAATGCGAGTACCTACACTCAAATTATCAAGATTGTTTAAAAACAATATGCAGTCCTAGAGTTCTCGCAATAATAAATTACTGAACGACATAAAAAATGTGAAAGCTTATCTGTTTACAAGGCAAAATTAAGGGAATAGCACACTGTAACTTTAGCACTTAATAGACATATGACAGCATCTAAAGAATCTATGATATCTCATTGTAAGTACACTGTAATTTTTGCGAGAATAAAGTCTTTGAACCTATAATACCATAAAATTTTGTGTATGATTTTGTGCCGATCGCTGTGGAGACGGCTGGGCCCTGGGGTGAGGCAAGCGAACTTTTTAAGGAGTTGGGACGAAGGTTAAGAGATAGGGGCAACGAACCCCGCTCTGGGTCCTGGTTAGTTCAACAGGATTCCAAAGCTATTCAACGTGATAATGCTGCTAGCATAATGGGAACCTTTGGATCGATCGGGGCGCGGAGTGGGGATTCGTTGTGGTCGAGATGAGCCACGGAGCACCTGTTTTGTGTATTGTACTGAATTTTTATGATATTTTATATAGAATAGTAAATGTGATGACGCTTGTGGCTGAATTTATTTGTAATTCTTGCATGTGATTATCCTTAAAATTTGGAGCGCCTGAATTATCAACATAAGTCCACTTTCACAGCTTTATTCAGATTTCGAGTCATACTATACTTACGAATTTTAATCAAACTGGCAAATGTAGAATACCTGCAGCTAGGTTTAGGCTAGATTACATTACGAACATGAAGTCCTACTAGAGCTACTAAGAGTAGCTTATTATTATTATTATTTATGGGTTACACGACCCATAAATATAGATAGATAGATAGATATATAGATAGTCTTTATTACACACCACAAACAATACAAAAAAAAATATCGAATGGTACAATTTATAGATTTACCTATGAGTTGCGCAAGTGGGCCTAAACATTTTAGCAAAAGCAAATCCTATTATTCCTATAGGATTTTGAATAAACGCAAGCTCCACTATTCCATTCTATTAAGCTACCCTGCCGAGTTATTCGGATTATTAAAGGTCACCTGTAAATCTTTAGAACCCAGAAATAAACCAAATTAAACTCTATCACAAACTTTTACAACCCTTTTTCAATTGCAAGGGTGAATAAAAACAGAAGCATAAAAATAATTAAAGCGCCCCTTCTCTATAACAACAGCGGTTATTTCCTGCACCCTGGGGTAACGAGGGGTGGGACGGAAGTGCAAGGGGAGGGAACTTGAATGGAACTCGTAAGTTAATTAAAGGCAATGGTCCAAATACCGATGCTCGAGAGACCTTGTGGAGGGCGGTTGTGATAGCTTATTGTGTTTAAATCAATTGATATTATCAAATCGATATGGATACGTCGATTTATAATAGCTCAATTATTGATTTTTTGATCGATAATTTAACTTACTAATAATATGATCTGATTTTTTCTCATCTCATTCTAATTAGGTGACATTTAAGCCACGTATTCCACAAATGTCCCTCCCCCCTCTAATGAAAACAGGGCTTCATAAAGTGAAATATACGTAAAATTAATAGATAGGAACGATATAATTCTTGACCAAAAGGTCAAAAGGTGCAACCGTCGTGTTCCGGATAAAAATCCGGAACACGACGGATGCACAAAACCTACCGACACAAAGGTAGGTTTGCCAAACGGAAATTCGAACATTTCAAATTAGTCACTCACACCTAAGGTACTTTAACGCGGCGCCTGCAAACGCACAAAAAAAAGTACTTTTACCCCTCTCAAAATAAATGTGCATAAAATGTCTTTACAACAATACATACGTACGTACTTTTACATACTACATACATACTACTACGTACGTACTTTTACATTTTTTTTTACATTTACATGTTTACTGTGATAAGAAAATACACTAGAATAAAATAAAACTTGAAATAACCTACTATATACGAGTACCTACTTAAACTGTCGTTGTTTGATTCCAACTGTGCAAATGTTGGCGTCGCGTCTGACGCGTTAAAATCTTTTGTGCGGCGCCCGTTCTGGGAAACCACTACAGAAAAAGTGGGTGAAATATGAGTGAGTTTAACTAGTCGTTACCTACGAGCAAAGTGCTAATGGCGTGTCAATGGCGTAAATTGACGACCGTCTGGTGTAGTGGTTCGCGCTCCGGACTACAATGCCTGGCGGTTGCGGGTTCGAATCCCGCGAGGGGCTAATGTTAGTGTGATGAGCACGAGCATTTGCACCTAAGTCATGGATGTTTATAAACCTATTTAAGTATGTTTATCCGTTATCTAGTCGCCATAGTACAAGCTTTGCTTAGTTTGGGGCTAGCTAATTGGTGTGATTGTGGAAACAATTATTTATTTATAAATGGAATGTAATAATGTTTATGTACATTCTTTGAGGCGATGACCGTGTTATTTTGCGACATCTATAATTTAATTACAACTTATCAACTGACGCGATTTTACTTACTGCCGTATAATATGGGACTTTCTTTTAATTTATTTTTATAAGTTGACATAGCGCAATGTTTAAATAGTTTTTAATAAAAAGTCACTGCTACTTGTACAGTTATGATCATAATAAATTTATATTTCCGTGAATTTAGAAATATTACATTAAAATTATTTATAAACGGTATATTATTAAAATCCACAAATCTCTATTCATTTCGCAATTAACTTTCTCCCAAAACAAAATAATTAAATGTTGTCGGTTAATTAGCACGGGCACAATCGAAACGAAAGTTGTACGTTTGTTTGTAATTATGTGTTCAGTTTCAATATAATTATCGCAATCTACGAACAGTCTAACAAGAAACGGAGCTAGACAGACAATGGCGAGGTATTGAACGAAGCTATGACAAAAAGACGGAATGTACGACGGAATCGTTTTGATCTTTACTAAGCGACTTTAACAAACATTGTAGGTTTTTTGTTTTTAGCAATTCCATGCAAGGTTTCATTGAAGATAAATAACACTTGAAAAACAATCATCGACCTCAGGTGGGACTCGAACCCACGTCCCATCGCAAGCCGGGCGAGTGCTTTACCAACTAAGCTACCGAGGACGTCACGTGACAAGATGAAATTCCTCAAGTGTTTTTTCTCGCTGTCAAAGCCAGCGTATTCTGATCAATGTTGAAGCTATATGTATATATATTAGCTATATTGACGGTAGTATACTACTCAGCTATACATATAGCTACAACATTGATCAGAATACGCTGGCTTTGACAGCGAGAAAAAACACTTGAGGAATTTCATCTTGTCACGTGACGTCCTCGTTAGCTTAGTTGGTAAAGCACTCGCTCGGCATGCGATCGGACGTGGGTTCGAGTCCCACCTGAGGTAGATGATTTTCACTCACCTCAACTATGACGTGGTTTGGGCCATACTCCACCACGCAACAAACACTATTACATATTTTTTTATGGCAACCAAACCTCAAGTTGTGAGGTTTATTTCTGCCAGTGTCAAGTTTGGTTATGATATAGTGATTACAATAAATCACGAGTGTTTAGTGTTATATTGCTTTTCCAGGGCCCTAACCATGAACTGTTAAAACAATCACAAATCTGTCAAACATTATCATTTCTGTCAAATTTTGTATGAAATGACGTACCAAAATTGACAGATTTGACAACTTTGAGATTGTTTTAAAAGTTTATGGTTATGGCCCTGGATTCCGTGGAAGCTACTCTTCCCGTATAAGCAGGTTCCAAGACGCCATCGGGTGTAAAGCAAGTTGTCTACGAGACAAGCCACTTGACACTCGATGCGCGTTGAATACTTACAATAATATGAAAATATTATATATGATTATTATTATTTATTAATGGCTTCACAACATCTTTATCACTTCAAACCAAACATGTCGTAAACTACACCAAACTTGCACTCTTCAACTCTTTAAATGATAAATAAAAACCATTATAAATAATAATAAAAAATATTATTAATAAAATAGATCGACCATGCTTTTCGTTCGACCACTCTCCACAGATTCTTTAAAAATTATATTGAAAATCGATTTAAATGGCATATTATAAAATTTTGACATTTTGCGGTTTTTTGATGATTACTGGGCGGTAACCACGAACTCTTAAAACAATCTTAAATCTTTCAAACATTAACAAATCTGTCAAATGTTGTATGAAATGACGTACCAAAATTGACAGATTTGACAGCTTTGAGATTGTTTTAAGAGTTCATGGCTACCCCGCAGGTCATTCAAAAGATAAAACAAAAATCGGAGGCCGCTACGAACTACAAAATAACGAAAGTCAAATATATTAATAAGTCATAACTTAAAAAACGGTATAAATTGTAGGAACGTGCAAAAAATAGGGGAATGACTTTTTTGCTTTGTCCCAATAGGTTATGATGATTTAATAAACAATACTTATTGATACTTGTAGGTTTCCCATTTTTATAGTACGTAGTGGCTCCGATTTTCGATCGAATCTTTAAAATTTCCAGTAAAAACCGCAAAACTGTAAAAATTTTGTAATAGGCCTCTTAAGAAATTTGTCAGATTTGCATACCATGACGTGCTATTGTCTGTACTAATTACAAGCTAACACCATTAATCAATGTCGGTTCAAGTCATAAAAGATCCTAAGCAAAAACCCGGTACAGTATACGACCTTATTATCGAACCCGGTGTCGTACAAGCTTAACACGTTAACTGCCAATTACGCATTAGGAAGACGCGCGCAAAAAGCGGGACTGATCTTAAAAACAATACTCGCGTGCGTCGGCGCATGCTTTCACAGATGCGCGAGATGTAGTGATGCGCGATGGTGAAGTCTATGTCGACAAAATAAAATGGGTATCTGTCGGTGAATCCGTATGTACAGAGTGTACCTACTTCAGTTTTATAGTGCGACCAATTTAAGAATGAACACAATAGAGGCATCAATAAAACCAATTTATTTTTGCAAATATACCTGAATTAGACACTTTTACATGTCCCGATTATTAACCTACTTGTGCTTCGTGACATGAATATTAGCGTTATTTAGTATAAATTATATATATAGTAATATATAGGATCCTATAGGATTATATGTATTATCTGGTATTAGTTTGAAAATAATCTTGGTTTGGTTGTGAATGAAATATAATACAAGTTTAACACGGTAAGTGTTAGAATAATTAAATTGATTCGTCTTAATTGATTTTAAGATAAAATAATATTATATCCGTTACCAAAAAACATAGCGGTTATTCGGTTTAAAAAAAAATGGTCAGCTATCTTTTACAAAAATTGCACTACCATTACTTTATAACTATACGGATCAGTTATTACTATGAATGGAATTAAAAAATATAATCTGTTAATAAATTATAAGAGGTCTTTTTATAATTGATATCGATGAAATTTTACAGAGCACAGCTCTTTGAATACGGTTGCGCAGGCGCAGATTGGTTTTTAGCGCCTCGTGGGATGAGATCATGGGAGATGCGCTGTCGGCTTATTGCGCCTACACATGCTAAGTCATTCAAATAAGGTATATAAGTAGAGTCGTTCTACACGCCCGCATGGAATCGTAATTAGCTTTTAAAATCATTTAAAAACGTACAAAACAGCTTTTTGGTAATAAATTATTTATTCAATTAAACCTATTGTTAGATATTTTGTAAAATCCACTGAAAATTACAAATATTTTATTAGATTATAATCTACACACAAAAAACATGTATAAATATATGTTTTACCTCTTATTACTTGCCAATGTTCATTTCTACTCTTATTATTAATTTACATTGATTGTTTAAACGAATATTATGTACATTCCAATATGAGGTTAACGTTTCAGGGGTACCGTTAGTAACCATTCATACATTATACATCCCTCTTCAAGTTAGACCGACAGATAGCGTAACTTATTAATTAATTAAGTACTATTGGTACCTTTTAGGTACTGACTGAACGATAAAATGGTTGTGTACGTGTCAGTAAAAATAAAATGCATATTATCCTAGGAGTAATTCTCTAATATTACTTTACTATAAAAGTAAACGCGGATTTTTATATAAAAATAAAGTTATGTGAATATGCTGTCAGGCGTCGCCATCTCGAACAACTAATCTGCGGGGTAACCATGAACTCTTAAAACAATATCAAAGCTGTCAAATCTGTCAATTTTGGTACGGCATTACATACAAAATTTGACAGATTTGATAATGTTTGACAGATTTGAGATTGTTGTAAGAGTTCGTGGTTACCGCCCTGGTTTCTAAGAGTATGGAGCTCGATTTTCAGAACACTGTGCGCAGGCTTAATCACTAGCCTTAATCAATCGCTGTCCAGACGTGTTACTACTAATCACTAAGCACCTGCACTAGTCACTAATCAAAGTGAATACAGGCCTTACTCTGTAGCCAGTCCAGCAGAACAGACGCCTGTCAGTGAGTGCGAAGCCTCAGTGCGCACTTTCCCTCCGTTTGCATATCTTGGATCTATTCTATTACCCGCTGTAGGAAGCGCTTTCATTGATTCGTTACATTCACTAATGTTTCAAGACATATAGCTATAAGCAGTTTATTAAAGAAAATGGCGTTATGACTTGGTTTATATACGCTTATGTAATGCAGTCCTATATGGAAATGGGTGGTATTTGAAAACCGAATAATGTAATGTTATAGCATTTTATAGTAAACCAAAATAAAACATGAAACTGTATGTCTTATTTTTTTAAATTTTGTGTGTGTCTTTAATATTAGAAATAGAAAAATATTTATTTGACACACACATCATACATAGAATACAAAAGAATTAAGATTAGAAAAAAAATGTATCAAAAAGGCTCAGCATTTGTCGTAACAGCCAGGGACATATCACGACGCTGATGTTAGGGGTACAAAAGCACGGCACTATTAAAATTTATATTTAGTTTGCTTATAAATACAGTCGAAACTTGGAATAATCGCGTTGTGTTTTGTGAGCGCGCAGCTGTGTTCTATACAAACCACAATACACACTTTTGGTTATATTTATACACAAATACTCATTACTTTATTCAAATTCACATGCATGCACACGTTTCCAATTTTGAGCCAAAGCATGGGTTGTTTAAAATAAGTTCAACTTATTGGTATCTTTGTTTTTAATACTGTGTGTATTTTTAGGGTTCCGTACCCTAAGGGTAAAACGGGACCCTTTTACAAAGGCTCCGCTGTCCGTCTGTCTGTCCGTCCGTCTGTCTTTCCGTCTGTCACCAGGCTGTATCTCATGAAACGTGATAGCTAGAGACTTAAAATTTTCACAGATGATGTATTTCTGTTGCCGCTATAATAACAAATAAAAAACAGGATACAATAAATATTTAAGGGGGCTCCCATACAACAAACGTGATCTTTTTGCCGTTTTTATAGAAAATGGTACGGAACCCTTCGTGCGCGAGTCCGACTCGCACTTGGCCGGTTTTTTTGATAGCCGAATGTAGAGACACAACAATATGGTGTTTATACAAGACGCCTCTCTTTTACAGAAAAAACGATGTAGGCACAATGTTATCGCTGTGCATATAGTTTCAACAGTTAATCTCAAAGTAGCGCTACTAATAACGCATTTATCTGTACGCCAACAGATATCTAGTAAGCTAATGCACCCATGACTCACCGACTAGAGTTAACGATGCGATTACTTACGCTGCGTTTAAGATACTTATTTACTCTTTGGCTTAGACGATTTATTCGTACTCGTAACGAAGTAGGTATGTTTAATTTGAATGTATTGCATGATATGGAAGAGCGGGGCCTTCTGCCACAGGTATTATTTATTTATATTTTTTGCACAGACAGTAAATGTGTAGTACAAATAGCGGACTTAATGATAAAAGCATTCTCTTATCAGTCAACCATGGGGCCAGACAGAGATGGTATAGTATCTATACTTACTAGGAAGGACCAGCCACAGACTGTTTTAAGTAGTCTTATGTTGAAGAAATAAACTATTTAGTTCAGGAGAAAAATTATATAAGGAAGAGAAAAATACTGCGGGTCTAAAACGGCCGCATTGGATGTTTCATATTCCGTTCATAATATGTTTCATTTAGCAAATCTTAAAATTAAATGTTTTTTGATGAATCATAAAATGAGCCTGAACATTTCATATTTGCAGTTCATCTAATTTGACAGTTTTGTATGGAAATTCGTAATATGGTCCACTTATTATGAAAAGAGTAATTTATATTAAATGTCAAATTGGTGAACCACCATTTAATGTTATTTTTATTATTATTTTGTATTGATATTTGTAGAACACACGAAACTTGAGTATTTTTAAACATTTTGTTCCTTTGTGATGTTAAAAACATTCATTTTCACAAAAACCGTAAAGTAAGATTGGACGCGTCACTATATTTTTTAACGTCATCAAATATGATCCATTTAGTGAAATGAATTGCATATGAATCATTTATTAATGTGGCCGTTTTAGGGTTTGCAAATCATTTCCGCTACATTTCGCTAAATGAATCAGATTAAAAATGAAACATCCAATGCGGCCGTTTTAGACCCGCTGATATTTTGGTATACCATCCAAAGAAGAAGTGAATTTTTGAAAAAGCAACCCTGGTTTTTCATGGAAAACTGTAAACCAGTAAGTGATTTTCTTTTCGGGTTCGATATTGATATTAGAAGATTTGTTACTTTTATTTTGGTTATTAAATATGTTATGGTATGGTCTCGTTGAAATATGTATAGAAACAGAATACACATCACAATTTACATTTATTAAAATTTTAAGTAGTTTTTTTTTTTAATTCTGCATTAGCTTAATCTTAGTAAACACGAGAACATTTTGTAATCTTACACAATAAAATTTAGGTAAAACAAAACTAAGAAATATATTAAAATGTATAAGTTAATCGCATTATTTTTGCACATATTCAAATATGAAGAAAATACTATACACTAAAGAGTTAATGATTGAAATAATCTGATGCAGAAAAATAGCTCTTTGGTTTCCAACGCGATTCACAGGTATAGATTTTATGCTTATTTGCATCTCATTTACAATACCGCAACTAGTAATACCATTGTAATTGTAAACTGGTAATTGCAGTCTAGTAATTACTGGCAGGGCTAGGTGCAGTTGCCAGTACAAAGGTTAGGTGAAGCGCAATTACGTATAATTCTCGTAGGGTTTATGATAGCAGGCGTAAGGCAGTCATAAAACTAATTCTGTTGGAGATCAAGAGTACCGAATGTAATTAGTGTGATTGAAAAAACCGGCCAAGTGCGAGTCGGACTCGCACACAAAGGGTTTCATACCATTTTCTATAAAAACGCCAAAAATGACGTTTGTTGTATGGGACCCCCTTAAATATTTACTGTATTCTGTTTTTTAGTATTTGTTGTTATAGCGGCAACAAAAATACATCATCTGTGAAAATTTCAAGTCTCTAGCTATCGCGGTTCATGAGATAAAGCCTGGTGACAGTCGGCCAGACAGACGGACAGACAGACAGACGGACAGCGGAGCCTTAGTAATAGGGTCCCGTTTTACCCTTTGGGCACGGAAACCTAAAAACGAAAAGAAGAAAGAGTAAATTCATTTTAATTTTATTTTGAAAGACTGATTAATGGAGCTTCATTAGGAATGAATGTAAGTATATATTTTTGATAATTTTTATACGCTGAGCTGAGTTGAAGTTAGAAGTACTTAGATTGCATTCAATTCAAATGTTTAAAGCATGCTGCATTGGTATACAAGATAATTTACTTTGTACTTACAGTAGAATGTAATTTAAATTATTGTTAGTATTGCACAAAATGATGTCAATTAGAATTGTTTGTAAGTACCTATCTAATTAATGATAGAGTCTACCAATTAAATTATTTATTTGCTACTGGGCATAGTATTATATGTTACATACAAAATACCAAAATACTAATTAATGAAATATTTACCCTAATGTGTATGCAAAAAAAACTTGAATCAGAATTCAATTTTAGTTTTCTAAGTTACACTGATTAAATATTAAGTTTTGATTGACAGCCCTGAGACTAAGAAAATTGTCATTAAGTGCTTATCTGTCGCTTGATCTTCACGCCACACTCCCGCGCACGCAGCGTCGCTATAGATCTAACTAGTCATTTCATTCAAAATTTTTACGAAGTACCAAGTATTGTCTGTGTTTCAAAGTAAAGTACCGCGATAATGTGGGTAGATGCAGATTAACAAACTTCAGCAAAAGATGAATCATCAGTGCAGGCAGTGCAGGCAAGAACATAATAAAAGTAATTGAAAATGTTTGTTTTTAGCAATTTCATGCTAGGTTTAATTGAAGATAAATAACACTGAAACTGAGGTCCCACCTGATGTCGATGATATTTTTTTTTCAAGTGTTATTTATCTTCAATAATAAAATTAAATACAAAAAACATGTACAGCGAAGTAAACTTATTTGACTTTCATGTCTGTGATAAAAAAACTAATTTCTAACTTCAACTAGTGTAGAGTCTGAGCATTTTAACGTCTCAAAATCCATACGGTATTCATAGCAAACAAATTTCGTTTCTTTATATTTCATTAATTAATTATAGTAAAACTAACCACAACAACACGTATAAGAAAATCCTTTCGCTCTTAAACTCAAACACACATCACATTGTCACAATCACTATAAAATCTCACAAAAATCCCACTAAACTTTTATTAACTGTTTAACGTCTATCGCGATGCGTAGCGTCGAAGCACAGCGCGAGAAGCGGGTGAACGCTACGGGCCTTGCGGGCGGACTGCGCGCGACAACACAGCAAGAAGCAAGCAAGTGGTCGGCCGAAGCGCTGCTACGGGGTACGAGTGGCCAGTAAGCAGGCCCGCGGGCTTTGTTGTGCTTTAAAGTTTAGGGGAGAGGATGCTTGATTGAAAATATTGAAAATAAACCTTGCATGGAATTATGGAAAAGTTAACGCAAAGATAACTTTAAAAAACATTTCTAAAATCACCAATCTTACAAAACCAAAAATACCTACGACAGAAAACCTAACAAACTTTCTGACTTACAAACTAGGTGATACTCAACTGATGGCTGTCGGAGTGCAGAGGGATCTGGGAGTGAAGGTTACGGAAGATCTGAGGTGGGAAGAGCATATAACAATGATCACTAAAAGAGCCAAAAGCCTGATTTACCTCGTCAACAAAAGCTTTCAGTACCCTAACACCTGAGATGATGCTTCGCATATGCAAAACTTTTATCAGACCAATTCTAGAGTACGCCTACCAAGTCTGGAGTCCTTATTTTGTTAAAGACATCGATTTATTGGAGAAGGTACAGAACAGCTTTACTAAAATACCGCGAATGCTTAAGCGGCGACCGTATGAAGAACGTCTTAAAATGTTGAAACTCACAACATTAAAAGACCGAAGAGAACGTGGAGACCTAATTGAGACATATAAGGTCTTAAATCAGCACTACGACCTTCCGGAATTCTGCGACTTTTTTTAACGGAAACGGGACCATCTAAGAGGCCATCACCTTAAGCTCTCCTATACTGACATCTCAAAAAGTAATCCACATAAGCACTACCTAAGCAAGCAAGTAGTCAGAGCGTGGAATAAACTCCCAGAAGACGTAGTCTCAGCTAAAAGTATAAATCAGTTTAAAAATAGACTCGACAAACATCTGTCTAACTGCAAAAAAGATTAACCAGTGGGGACCAGCACGATACAGGCAACCACCAGTATTCTCAACTGCCTGCCTGATAAATAAATAATAATAATAATAATAAACTTTCAAGGAAGTAGGTAGTAATAGATTGTAGTGCACACGTGACACAGGTACTTAGGTATGTTAAACATAGGCACTACATGAATACTATCGTTCCCCTTACATTCTTGCTATTTGGACTGGTAGAAAATGCCACATTCGTGTTATCAACTTTTGTACACTACAATTTTGTGCACTTAAGTATAAACAAAACAAAATCGGTAATTAATTTTACGTCTTTAAATTATAGTTTCTTTGCAAAAAAAGACAGTTAAATAATACTTATAATCTAAAGGTTTTCTGGCAGGTAGAAATCTCGTCAAACATCTAGTTTGCTATGAAGTTGTTTCATACAGGTTAATTGTAAATGAAATAATAACTAGGTTTTATTGTTTTTATTTGTAAAAATAAATTACAGCATAAACATAAAAATATGATGAGTAAATTAACTTTATTTTCGACTAAAACCATGAAACAACTTTAGAGCGAACTACTTAGGTATAACTCTGACGACACTTCTAACTGCGATTTTTCACAAATCTTAACTTCAGGCAGAAAAGGCAAAAAGCTAAAATTTCCTCTAAACATCGATTTGATTGCCCATACCTACTTATTTTTACAATTTATAGAAGTTCGTCCCCTAAGCTATAGGTGACCCCGGGCGCCCGTTGTTTATTTTTTCGCGAGCTGCGCCTGCGCCGCGATCCAAGCACTTTGCAATTTTTTCTTCCCTTTCGCTCTCTTCAACAATGCCGCGCCCGTTTTATTCACGCCACCTTATCACGACTACGATCTGACAAAAAATTCGTAATGCCTCTTGCAAAAGCAAAATATCTTCTGAATGAAAAGATTTTTTACTGAATGTGACGGCGAATTTGTCCCGTGCCGTGACCAATTAATTACACATAAAAACCGGCCAAGTGCGTGTCGTGCCACGCGCCGTATAGGGTTCTGTAGTTGCCCATCGTTACCACAATATATTTCAGCAATTACTTCATTTAAGTCACTTTTAATGTTTTCCTCTAAGGATTTTTTGAATGACTAAGTTGAACGCCTATTACTCTTAAAATAACCGGTCTACCTTAACCGCTTCGATTTTCCTTGAAAGTTCATGAAAAGCACTATTATCGTGATTTTTTTCAGATTTTTCAAGCCAAGTTTAGCTTTTAGAGGAGGACGCCCTACTCGAGCAAAAATTGGCACTTTAAAGTTGAATATATCGCAAAAGGATCCCTAAATCGAAAAATTGTCTAAGCAACCCCTAAGTCATTTTAAAGGACCTATTCAACGATACCCCACACGATGGGATAAACGATGAAAAAAAAAACATCCCCACGTTAAATGTATGGCTGCTAAGAAGAAAAAAAAATCTTTTTCAAAATTTAATTTAACTGTTTTATCGGCGTGATTGATATACATATCTCCAGAAAATACCAACTCTCTAGGGTCAACAGTCTCCAAGCAAAATCTCGGACGGGCAGACATACAGACAGACGGACATGACGAAACTATAAGGGTTCCTTGTCAGGACTACGGAACCCAAAAAAGTGCCGCATTTTTATAAGTTTTATAATTATGAATTGGGCTTTAAAGAGTATTTTTTACCATTTGATCAGAAAAATATAGGAAATACGATAAAACCCAACATTTTTTCAGGTGTGCGTCAGAAATTGGAATTAATGCGATGCTTGCACTGTGGTAATGTTAGAGATGGTACAATTTTAAAGTTTGTGTGGGTTAGCTTCATTTTCCTGATGCAAACATTGTGGGTTACTATTAGGATCATTCACTACAACTTACCTTAGAAATAAAAAGCCATAAGCACGGTCCGTGAAATTAGACCGCGATCCACGAGTCATTGTTACCTTTGAATCATACTTACTTGCGGATGACGGAGTGCGTACTCACTGGCTAACTACCATGATAGTGAACCGCAATACGCAGTAATACTACGCAGTAATTCAGCTTAAAATAAAAGTCAAAGCGACGAGCCCTAACAGTGGTTAACCAGAGCACCAATTTTAATAATAAAATGAAATGAAATAAAATTCTTTATTCTGTACTAGCGACCCGCCCCGGCTTCGCACGGGTGCAATTATCAGTGTTTCTCTACTATATTATGCATGTATTATACATATAAACCTTCCTCTGGAATCACGCTATCTATTTAAAAAAAAAACGCATCGAAATCCGTGGCGTAGTTTTAAAGATTTAAGCATACATAGGGATATAGGGACAGAGAAAGCGACTTTGTTTTATACTATGTAGTGATATAGGCTCTCTCCGGGCACTTATACACGTCCCAACATATAACTAAGCCCAACCACCGCTTCGGGACAACATATCGACTTGTGTTTGAGATAACAATAGTTTGAGAAACCGATTTTGCCAATAATAGCACCGCTACACACAGTGTGCAGATAAAAAATATCCACAGCAGTGAGAGCAAAGTCAAGCCTAAGTTTCTAGCGAAATTATATAAAAGTAGCTATATATCAGTGCGTTCTGGCGTTCATGGAAATATTTCATACGCGAGCGTCTCGTAATGTGCCGCATTATCAGATGCTGTGGAGAAATTAAAGCTTTATTAGTTTCTTTTTTACGCATGGATAAACTACGACTATGTCTGGGTAGTGCATGCCTTCATTCATTACTACTTTTATACCACTGGTCATTTATCAGAGATATTTTGAGTACTTTTAATTATTGGATGTACCCAGAATAGTATGAATGTTTAGGTATAAGGTACATGAGCCTTTTAGTTTAATAATATATAAGTAGGTAAATGTTTTGTACCTACATCTAAAGTAATTCTCTTCTGCTCTACCTCCAAATACTCGTTAAAAATAAATAGTCGCTTTCTGTTTGTAAGCGTAGTTCTTTTTATTATTTTCTTGTACAGGTTTTAGGCTGCTGCGAGAAGAGTGTGTCGCCGACCTGGTGGCAGGTATGGAAACTCAAAACACTGGCTTTATTTTATCCAAAACTTTTTTTAGCATACTTTGATTATGCATACTCTGACTTATCTTTAAAATATTTAAGTAGTCTACTAACCTTGGTTCCTAAACAATCTGTACCTGTCTTCATAACCCTCTTTACTTTCGAACTGTTTATGAAAAAAGAGTACACGTTTGAGATGCTCGCACAAACTTAACAAACTAATATTTTTCATAACTGTATATTGGTGTAGCAAATCAAATAAACCGGCATTGGGTGTCATTCATTCCAACAGCAATTACAACCCTGTAGCATCGGCATTAGCATTAGAAAACGCTTTGTCAAAACAACGACAGCCGGACGCTCGTCCGACGGATCCAACGATATTACCAATATTACTATGTAAATGCGGTATGTTATGTATTAATTACGTCTTTACATAAGTACATAGGATGTTGAGTGATACTTGTATTTTGATTTATATGTTGTCTGTTTTTTACTTAACTGTACCAGTGTAAGATGTCTTACGTTAGGTACTTATGCGCGTCTCTATTCAAGACATGTTAAAAAAAATCCTTTGTTTTTTCAGTATCCGCCATGTTGAAAATGATTAAAACTATTAATTGCTGGTTAATATTAAATATTGTATGAGTACCAACTATTAAACCTGTTATACCTAAATAAAATAAAGGTTTACGTATAGCCTTTATTGCACCACAGAAAACCTTAAAGTACGTAGATTTACTGACGCATCAGTGACACTTGATGCACGCACCACGCATGAGTGAAGAAGACATACCTTAGGAGTCATAACGAATACTAGTGGTTAGGTTACTTACCTTCTACATAATAAAATCATTATCTTTTGCAGAGTAGTTAAGTATACTGTAGGTTATGAACCCACAGCTGCAGACAGGACCAAAAGCTACCCGACTTATATCATTATTAAAATAGGTTCAGGAATGTAGACGGAAAAAAGTATATGTTTATGTACCCATATCGTTCAGGAATTGTTACCCATGTGCTTAGTGAGTGGAACGGGTACAACCTCGATGCGCCGACGCACTGGGGTGTTCAATTCGGTTTCCAGCGCGCGCGCATTTTCATTACGTGCTCATTTTATAATTACACATTACTCTACCAGATAAACAAGTAGCGAATGCTTTACAAACCTACTTCTTGACATGTAGTAGTATTGTTTCACAACGCACTTAAGTAAAGGAAATTGTAAATAAATAAAATTATATAAAAAATAAACTACGTACAATTTTTTCCAGCTACATATTATTTAACGGCCATTTCGTACCCGCTTCTGTGAATTAATTCAAACTGGTTATTCAATCTATTTCAAAGATGTTTTTTACTAGTAGGTAGGTATTCGGCAATGAAATATGAAAGTCATTGTCTAACTACATTAATCTCCAATATCGAAAAACATTTCACTGTAAAAAAATCTTGGAAATTTCATATAAGACTATCATGGATCAGTCATTTTATAATAACTAACATCTACCTGTAACCTAACATAAAGCGAAATACAAGTACTTAATACTGTAAAAGGCTTGCTGTAATGTCTTATTTATAGAACAATCAAAACATAATTCGTCGGAAGAGCGCCATACCAAGTAAAAACTATAATAAACTCAGCCACTTTCCTTTTATTATGTAGAAATAAGTCGTTTTCCATTTCAAGATCTGCGCAAGCGCATAGATGGTAATGGCGGCGATCGCTGACTTTCGCGCCAAGCGAGCGATGTCCGCGGATAGGTTTTTAGTATCACCGCGTCTATTGAGAAATTAATCACTTGTAAATTGCATTCACTTCTGTCTCAGACAAGGTTTTTACTGGCTACCGTATCGTCTACGAGAAGTTATGGTAACTAGATGTGGTATTCATGAGATAAGTCTTGAAGTCTTACCTATTAACTAAGGAAAATAGGTAAGTCGGCAGTGGTGCACATATAAATAAATTGTTTCCACAATCACACCAATTATCTAGTCCCAAACTAAGCATAGCTTATGTTATGGCGACTGGAATAAATAAACATTCATGACTTCGGGATTCGAACCCGCAACCTCCAAGCTTTGTAGTCCGGAGCGCAAACACTACACCAGAGGGTCGTTACAAAAGAATAGATTGACCTGCCTCAACAGAACAAGGCAAGTCAGTCACAATCACAATGTCAAAATGCGCCTTCACGTTACGCAAATCACTAATCTGTATATAACCAGTTAGTTGCGTGCTATATAAAAAGTTGCTCTTCGCTTAATTGGGCCACTCGCGAACGTTTTCGTATCGATATGCAAGAGACTGAAAAGTACTTGCTAAGATTGATCAACTTTCTACATAACATTCAAAATGATTGTGATTCCCTCAGCTTTACTTCTTTTTTTAACTCATTGCCATGTAAACACCATGATTGTAAGAATACTTTGTAGACCTCCATAGTCGGGAGGCGAGCACGCCGGACTTGGCGTCGCCGTCTCTGAAGTCCCAGGTTCGATTTCCAGTCGGGCGGGTCAATGTAGAAAGCGAACGGTTCCATATTATCTCGTGTCTGGATGTTGTGGTCCGGTCGTTGTTTCGGATTTCTGTGAAACTTAACAACTTGTAATGTATAGCTGACCCGGCAAACTTCGTACCGCCTAACAGGTAATATATTTTTACGTCAGCTTTTCCAATGTTTTTATTATTTATTCTGCTACGGGCGAAGACAAATCATAAACCATGAAAATCTGTCCAGCCGTTCTCGGGTTATAAGAAACCCGACTTTGTTTTATTTTTAGGGGGTGCCATTCGAACGAAAAACTTCGGAGAGAGCCGATCGGGCCCGTACGTGAACACTCACACATAGAAAAATAGCTTTACAGAGTAGGCTGAACGACAGAGTAAACAATACCTGCTATTTTTTCTTAAAAAAAAAAATAATGTAAAGATGTAAATACTATTTAAGATCATACATAATATTTAGTTTATAAATACCTACCTAAACTTTTGTTCTAAATAATATTTACAAACTTCATTATTAATTAACGAAACATTGTTTTTATTGAAAAGCAAACCTAAGCTTTAAATTGCAGAAAAAGTATTTAGGTATAAAATATAAAACACAGGCCAGGTGATCTAAATAATAGAGTACACTATTTTTATTGTTCGAAATTAATTTTGAGTAATCATTGACAGGGAGAACCTTATTATTCCGAGGCATACTAACTAATGACCACAGCACACCTGTGTGCCGCGGTACAAAATTTGCGGAATACCATCAGCTATGAGTATGTAATTAGTTTTTAATGTACTTTTGAAGCCTTCTACTATGGCAGTTGACTCCATACCGCTAGATGATCCAGAGTAATTTTTATAGCACACATGCTCAGGTACTTCAAGATTGTAATTCTAAGCTCACGCGCATACCATACACTATTCATTTTTATCAGCAAATGTAGAGAGCTTTTTCTGTAGGCAATGATAATTGCAGCTCCTGATAAAGTTATTTATGTTTTTCTATATTACCTCTTACTCCAACAATGCATGATGGAGTAAGAGGCTACAACTGTTATCATCGGTACGCCACATGCATTCACGTCACCATTTTTAATAGCCACTCAAATTCTTCTCTGATCCCTTTTTTTGCTATTTCCTCTATGACTTTCTCTTTGGCCAGCTCCCAGAGTTCACATACTTTAGCATGACATTTAGCATTAAAGGTTTTCCGATATGCAGGGTATATCAAGAGGATTTTTGACATACTCGAGGGCACCTACTCCCATACCTATAGATAGACATAATGTTACTCGTGATTGTGTGTCAGTTCTTTGCTGCTTTGAGGATTTCTACAACTCTCCAATTTTAATTTTGCACACCATGTCAAAGTAGTAATGAAAACCATTTTTATTTTCTCCAGTAATATCTGAATCACTTAAATTGCAACCAAATTGAGAATTGGGGTGTGTAAGTGTGTTGGGACCCGAACCCACGATCATCGCATACCGGGCGAGTGCTTTTCCAATTAAGCTACCGAAACGTTTGCAGAGCAGACGTAATCTTTCAAGTGTTCAAAACGCTGGCTCTGACAGCGAGAAGCTGTCGGAGCCAGCGTTTTTAGAACCCGATGCAGGGAGGGGTGTTATAACTTTAACGTGTCTGTCTGTGTATCTGTCTGTGGTATCGAAGCTCTCAAACGGATGAACCGATTCTCGTTTAGTTTTTGTGTCATAGATAAGGATCGTTCTCAAAAAAGTGGCACCGCTTGTATTATTTTAACGATTTTTAAAAATGTGTCAAATATGGAATTTTGTAAATGTAAATCGAATTAATGTATACTTTGTGTTCATAATTAGTTGAAGGGAACGGAGTTTAGACACAAATATGGAAAATACAGCCTTTTAAAATTTTTGCCTCACAGGTTAAAGAGCTTTTGTACAGGTTAATGAGAAACGGTACTAAGTTAAAGAAAATTGTAAGTAGAAAAAGAACAGTTAACCATGCAAAATCAGCTTTTTATTACCAACCTGACATGCACAAACAGCGTAGGAACAAAAAAGACGCCGGGTGACGGTGGAATTACCTCAGTGATTCAATACAACACAGATACTGAAAGTCCATTGGAAACTCTTCAGCTCCGTCTTGCTCGAGGAGATAACGCCGGAGGCATGAAACAGATGTACGGTGGTGCTCTTCTTCAAGAAAGGGGATAACACCTTGCTGAAAAATAACAGACCAATCTCGCTTTTGAGCAATATCTACAAATTGTTTTCGAGGATCATCACGAATCGTCTCGCACATAGTTTTAGTAGTCCAAGTTATGCAGAAGACAGAAAAGTATAACTTGCCACAATGCTTAGCGTTTGTGGACTATGACAAGCCCTTCGCTTCGATCGAGACTTGGGCAGTACTACAGTCTCTCCAACTGCGCAATATTAACTATAGGTACATCGACGTGCTGAAGTGTTTATATAAAAACGCCACCATGTCGGTCCGAGTGGAGGAGCAGAGCACGAAAGCTATTCCTAGTGGTCCATATAGGTTGGTTCCAACCAGCCGATCTGGAATTCACTGTGAAAACCTCCACAGCTGAACATAGGACATGTTCAGCTGTGGAGGTTCAATCTCATTAACCTGCTTTTAGAACAGGGTAAAGAGTGGCAGGATAATCAGACATTAAAGGTAATGGTGTGATAACAACGAAATGGCTACGTTTATAGGTATAAAGATAAAGATAATTTATTTATAAATATACACCGTGAATTTTGAGATACCCGAGAAAATTAACTAACATACTCAGATATCGATATACATCGAATTCGGCGAATAAAAAAAATTTTTTTTATGAGAAATTTATTTAATAGGTCCCTAACATTCCTTAAAAAATATGCACTATAAAAGTCCTGCTAATTCAAATAGTAACCATTATCATTCCAACATTAAATGAACCAAAATCCACCTAATTTAGTCGCGTAATATTGGCGTACGGAAGGAATAACTATGAATGATTTTTTTTTTATTCATAGTTATTCCTTCCGTACGCCAACGCCGTACGCCGTTCCGTTTTTTTTATTTGCCAAATTCGATGTATATCGATATCTGAGTATGTTAGTTAATTTTCTCGGGTATCTCAAAATTCACGGTGTATATATAAATGTCCTGCCATTACATATTTTAAGATTATTATTCGCAAACATATTGGGCTACAAATAATAATGAAGAGGTCAGATTAAAGATCACATAATAATAATAATAATGCCCTTTATTCTGGTATTAGAGATAACATACACATTGTTGGTAACTTAGCTTATAAAATATCTCTAATCTCAGTATGCCTCTTAACATAGGCCTCCTCTAATAGTTTCCACTGAGGTCTATCCTGGGTTACTCGCCTCCACCTTGGGCCAGCAGTTATTTTGATGAGGATGACATCAAAATGACTGCTGGCTCAAAGATCACATACCCGTTACAAAATCAGATTGTCGTGCTTCGACGTAATTTGTACAAAAACAACACCAATTTCCACAAAAAATGTTTTTTCCCGGCGGATCACCGACTACTGTCTGTACATTTTACGCGAGGGGTGCAGGTCATGTATATTGTAGTGTCTGTGTGAGGCGCAAGAGTGTTAGCGGCAGGCTAAAGATTATATTTATTTTAAAGATAGAAATTTGGTACCGTGTTATTTCAATGATATTGAAAGTATATGGTAAGGTAATCAACACCTAGGCAGCCGATACAGCGTTTTTGGGATCTTGTGAATGGTAATTATAAGTGAATGTTAGATAATGACTGAGGCCTTGGGTTGGTTGTAACAAAAATTTAATAAAAATAAAATTTAACTATTGATTAAGATCAGAAAATCTTATAAAAAAATTTATATTCTTTTGGCACTTGAAAAATTTGTCAACTCTGCTAACGTCTCAGTAGCTTAGTTGGAAAAGCACTCACCCTGTATGCAATGGTCCAGGGTTCGGGTCCCATCTGATCGGGACCACCAAAATTTTATAATACCTACTTGAGAAAAATCTATTTTCCAAGTAGGTATTATAACATTTTAAATTAGCCCGAAATAAAAATATGCACCGTTTGCTTATAATAAATCTCACAGCTGACGAAAAAGTGAACGAAACATTGAATTTACAATTTTTATTATTATTTATACATTATTGATGACATCCATAATTATCATAGACTCTTTTATGTTTTAGCTAGATACCTATTGGTTTGCATGCTCTGCGTTTGCACTACTCTGTACGGGATAAGACTTGACATTTAAGTTGAAAGACAGCAAAAACACTAAAATATACTGCAAAGTATAGATTTGTAACACGGCTGCCTTTAGTTGGGGACATCGGGGAAGAATTCGGGGACGATCATCAGCTGGCAGGCTGGCTTGAAATAATATCTGTGCTTCATGTGCATGACCTCACCAAGGAATCTATTGAAAATACGCATCACACCATTCAATTAAGTGCGCCTAATAAATTAATAAGAGCAATGTTTTCTTTTAAAATAAATCAGGCGTTTGTGTTTTAAATTAAGAAATCTTAAAATATTCATATTTTTTATATTTATACTAAATTTTAAGAAGGGGGCGGTCTGCGGAATTGCAATACAAACATTTTCATGTGAGAATCATTGTTTAATGCGTAAAATTGATAAAGTAATCGAAAAAAAATGATTTTAGAAGTTATTACCTTTCACGTGTATTTTTTTTATTTTAAAGGTATTTTTTCAAAATTTCAACAAGGTGGCGACCTAGATCCAGGAACAGGCTAGCCTACAAAGGTGGTTTTAATGTATTTAATCAATTCAGCGTCTAGAAAAAGTGATATAAAAATACCTTAATTTTCACAATTTCGTGCAATACGCTCTTAACAAAAAGGCGAAATAATATTTAAGGGTATGTAATGTAATGTGAACTTTAAGTAGTAAAAGTTTTAGTTAAAAATAAACATTTTTTTTCCCATACTAAGTAAATAAATTGTTTTTTTACCGAAAGTGTTGACAACCCTGAATCTGCGGTCATTCGTTAGCGAACCCCCGCCCGCAACCCTCGCCCGCCGCACGATCAGCTGATGCTGATGTGATATTTAAGGTTATCACCGATAAGTTTTTGTTAAAACTTTAGCATCAATTTACTCATTTAAATTTTATTTCGCCTTTTTGTTACACCCTGTATATTAAGAAGATATATAAACAGTTGCTGGTTATTACCATGGCCATTTCATAGCACATATTTAAAGTATGTACCTAATAACAGCCTTTGTTTCAATTTCAGAATATAGCCTAGGTTCCATGCCATGTCTTTTCTTTAACGAAACACTTGGACGCGGGCCCAAGTCGAAACCAAAGGCAATCACTATAAAAAAAGTAACAGATTCCTTGAGGCGTATTTTTGAAGCGTTCGAATTCCAATTCGCATACGAAATCCTATGAATCGTAAGCAATTTCCTAGGGGTTCGTATGCGATCGTTGTGAATTCGTATGCGAATTGGAATTCGAATGCTTTAAAAATACGCCTGCTGATCCTTACTAAAATTATAACATTCCAAAATGTTGTTAGATCTAATCTTTACAGCGTCTGCGCACACTGCACATTATGGTTTCGCGGAACACAGAACCGTTGCGAGAACTGTTAAGGATGAATTTGTTATTAAAATAGTAGTATTTGCTTTTACACCTGCGCCGTTTCGTGCATTCAACGACCTCGCCTAATAAAGATGAGCTCTGTCAAGCATGCTGCCTCCGAATTACGTATAACGATAAATAAGCTTATATTCCATAAATAATTGTTAATTAAATGCAAAAGTGATGGACACAAGTATTTTACAGCTAAATCGATTTCGATTTTTATAATTTTTGTATAAGGTCCGATTTTATTAGTGTACATCCTGTTAACCTGTGACTATATAGGTGAAAAACAATTGTTAAAACCAACTTTCAAATGTCTATCATAAAAACTAAAAAAGTTAAAAATTAAAAATAACAACATCGACTTCATAATGCATAAACTCGTCCTATCTTCAACTTTTTCTCGCTCTGTAGGTACAAGGGGAAGGAATAAGACGGATAATCAGATGGTTAAACGTACCAAAGATAGGACGAGTTTATGCAATATGAAGTCAATGTTGTTGATTTAGATTTTTAACTCTTTTAGTATTTATGGTACCGACACATTTGAAAATTGGTTTTTACGATTGCTTTTCACTTATATAGTCACAGGTTAACAGGATGTACTATAAAAAAATTGGACCTTATATTATATTTCGGTATTTGTATACTACTTAAGTGAAGGACATCATATTTCTCTAGCAAAACCAATTTCAACAAAATGTTTTGATAAAAACATGTACGCCGGTATCGCTAGAAAAATTTAACAAAAATAATCAAATAAATTGGTCTACGCGTAGGAAAATTAAACAGCCCATAGCCTTAAAATATATTTATTACAGTCATTTCTTAAATTCGTGATATTTTGTCTTATCTTTCTTGGTTACATATTCGTAACTATTATAATATCTTTTTGACTCGTCCTGCTCCCTTGGGCCTCTACTAGAAGAGTGTTTGTCTCTTCTATTCCTCTCTAGAAAACTCCCTTCGTGATGTTTTCTCTCTTTTGTTCTTCTATCTTCATATTCTTTACAATTTCGGTGTTCTTTAGGTCTTTCTTTAATTTTTTCGCCAATATATCGCTCGACATATCTACTGCTGTCTCTACTCGAATGTCTTTCTCTTTCTTTCTTCACATCTTGGTAATATTCTTTGTCTTTATGATTTTTGTGCTTAAACCCAGAATCTGTTTCATTGTTATGTCTAATCTTCTTGGAACTTGAAGGTTTATCGTCATCATATCGACTTCTGGACTTTTCTCTTTTATTCTTATAATTATAATCATTGCACTTACTAGTAGATCTAAATGAGTCGTTTTTCGAAGGTCTGGTCAGTTTATTGTCTTCTAAGTTTACGTCATCTTTCCATTTGCTATTCGATGTACTAGTTTCACTGTTTTCTATCTTCACATCTGAATACACTTCCATCTGTAATGATTCAATTGAATTATTATTTTAACAGAAATATCGGAGCACCAGTGTAGTAGTAGGGAGACTATTGCGCCTAAAGGAGTGAGAAAGCCTTATCATTCAACATTTCACAGTAAATTAATAAATAAATATCAGCATCATATAAGTTGCTCCGATTCTAAGGTAAGTAACGAAAGCAATAGGCTAGTTGACACCACCAATCAATTGACATACTTTTTATGAGCTGTCAAAACATTATCTGTCTAATAATTTGTATGGCGATATCGGATTATGACGTCACTATCCGATAAACTCAACTGCCTTACTTTTTTACGATTTTATAGCAATCAAAAATCAGTTTGCCTCTTAAATGAAATTGTACTGAGTTATTAGGCCTAAAATAAAGTGTCTGTTTTAATAAATGATGCCTTATAATTATTTATGAATGAGGTCAACATCCCTATTATGTCATAGAAATCAGAAACAACAGCGGTACCACAATACCCAGACCCGAGACAATATAGAAAACACAGAACTTTAAAGCAAAGTTCGTTTTCTACATTGACCCGGCCGGGGATCGAACCCGGAACCCGGAACCTCAGAGATGGCGACGCCATTATAATCCGACGTGCTCACCTCTCGGCTACGGAGGTCGTCAACTACAATAAGGACTATTACTTAAAATTTCCTGTTAGAAAAAAATGATTGTATTTAGATTATTTTTTTCAAATTGTTAGTAACAAATACACAAAGACCTGTGTCTTGATGACGTCTCTCAGCACGTCGGAGTAGTTGCGTGTCTTGGCGGCGACGCGGTACTTGGTTCGGCGCCGCCTCATGTCCCGCAGCTCGGCCAGGATCTCCAAGCGAGACTTCTGCTTTTTGCTCGGGTCTTTTTGGCCTTGCTCACTAAAATTTGAAATAAAAACTTGAGTGTATTTCTCAAATCACCAATGAGGTAAGAAAATTTGATGCTATAGGCTATAGTCTGCCATATTAATGTCACACTCAATGCCTATCATATCAGGGTTCAGGTGACTAGCACTTGCAAAGTATAGTGGTGCATTTTCTTTGTGTACATGGTGCACCATGTATGTTGATAAAGTGTCTAGATCAATGATCAATCTGATAAGCTCAATAGGCTGACAAAGGTGACTGAGTTTGTTGCGCTGCTTCTTTTCATCGCCAGCCGATATGTAGTCCCGAAGTGGTGGTAGGGCTAAGTTATATTTCGGGAAGTGTATAAGTGCCCAGAAGAGGGCCTATAAATTTCATTTCATTAAATTTCAATCTTTTACCCTTGTTTAGTGACTTGAGGAACTAGTTAGTTTCTCTGCATTTAGTTGGTTTCCAGTAACATGTCATTCCTATAAGCATACATGTTTACTACTAATCCACTAATCTTACCTAGGCAATGCTAAATCAGAAAGGTCATGGCAAAATGGAGCTGCTTGTACCACAGCATCGTAGATAGCTCGCCGCTCATCTCCAGTGTAGGTGGCCAGCAGGCGGTCAAGAGTCTGCGGCTCTATGTCAACATTCTCTGTGCCTTGTGTTGAGGAAAATAACAGGTTATCAAAAGAAACATAAAACAATTAACCTGACTCATGTCAAGATCAGAAAAGCTGTTAGATTTAAATTATTGATTAGGTAATATTTTAAAAAGCTAGTATGTAAAATGTGTCTATTTGCAGTTTTATTCATTGACAGGATGTTGAATAAAAAACCAAACAGGTTCTAGACTGAAGATAAATAACACTTGGATAAATAAACATCCTCCTCCTCAGGTGGGATGATCGGTGGGATCAATGTTTTTTTTTTTCAAGTGTTATTTATCTTCAATAAAATTAAACCCTGCACGGAATTGCTAAAAACAAAAATTTTCAAGGTTCTAGATTGTTAAGAAGTATTTTGAAAATAATTGAGATAATTCATTGTAGGAAAACCTTTGCTAAAGTATGAACAAAAGAGAGATATTGTTAGAGATTTTGCATAATGTAAACAAGTCCAAAATACAGCTTTAAAAGAATAGAATGGAAAATACTTCAAATATTAGGTCAATCATCACTTGATTGTCCACAATTTGCACTGATTGGTTTAATAAGTGTATATTGTCTGTGAAGTAGTTTGTAAAGGATACAATATCAAAAGGTTACTGTGCTGCATCAAATAATATTATGAAAACTGGAAAATGAACAGTAATTAATATTCATTACACAAAATCATCCAGGCTTGCACTGAGATCTTATGTTACCTTTTTTGAATGATGGATCAGCATTTGCTGCTTGGGTAATAATTTCTTTAATATCATCTTTACCTGTAAAATGATTTACAATTTAATTCAGATTATTAAATACATTACCAATAAAAATAATAATGAAGTGCGTTACTTACTCAACCTAATTAATGTTTTAGCATTATTATCGAGTGGATCTGGAAGCATCTTATCTTCATTAGAGTAACTATTGTGGGCTAATCGACACTGCACTTCATGGCTGTCTATACTTTCTTGAGATACTCTATGATTGGCATTATATTTACAAATTACTTTTGGTACATCCTATAATAAAAACATATTTTAATTATTGTAATAGATACAAGAAATTGGAAAGCTTATTTTACCAACAAAACATAACCTCTAGCAAACGTTTTCTATCCCATTGTAAATGTTTCAATATCGTAGAAAATTCGGCGTCAATCTCGGCGATGTGTGTTCGCAACTGCAATAATTCTTCTTTTCTGGTTTCCATTATTCTGAATTAAATAAATCACAATACATTCTACAAACAAAACTATTGGATTCTTATATTTCTTGTCTTCTGTTGTTGTGACATATTTTTGACAGCCAAATGAATGACTGAATGAGTCAAAAGAAATGATCCTTCCTTAGAGCCAACTGCTAGACACTAATTATAATCCACAGAATATCCACAGAAAGTGAGCTTTCTTGCTTTGAGCTCACTCCAAAAATCATCTGTTACACGGTAAGACTTTTATTGTTATTTTGTACGGGCATTTCTAACAAAACTTTGACATTTGATTGACGTGTTTTTTTTTCTGTTGAATTGAAAAAGACGTGTGTGTGGTGGACTGGTTGTGCTTTGCAAAAATCTGAAATTCTTTGAATGTTTAAAACTTTAGACAATGGCAGATTCAGAGGTAATTCCGTTGATAATTTTAGGAGAAATAATGGTGTTATGACTGTCCAACCTACAATCTTCCTATGTTTATTTCAGGTACAGAAGAAATTAAAAGATATACCGTTTAGAATACAGACCGCAAGTCTGAAAGAAAGGCGTGCAGTTATTGAAGAAATCCAAGATGTTTTATCAACACCAGGTCAGTAAAATTGTTTACTAAACCATAAAGCGGCTGTACATTACTTTCACTACACATGTACGTCTGTAAAAGCTGAAATATAACCGCTAAGGTGGGGAGGGGGGTGTTGGTCCTGCTTTATTGATCCATTACCAGGAATGTTTTCCTAGATGCACTAGCGTAATGATAGCTGCACAAGGACATTAAATGCATACATAGGGGATGCTACATGTATACACAACAAATACATCACCCTTTCAGATATCTTTGTGTGTCATGAAAAAATTATTCTAACCTAAAAAGAGGTATAAAATTGAAAATATTTCACAATATTTTTGACAGACCTTTAAATTTTCGAAAAAAACTTTATTGGATACTACTTCAAACCTAAAATGTACACTCAGAGTTATGCAATATTGTCAAATTTTAAAATAGCTTTCTGTTTTTTTATAAACTTTGTTTAATGTTTACACTTTTGAGTCAATCACAGGAAAGGTTTTTATTAATCACTTTAAAAGCATTTATCTCAAAACAAAATTTTCATGATTACTATGACTAATTTGCAAAAAACTTTAATCTGTAGGTATCACAGAGCCAGCAGTACGGTTTGTTTGCCGTGTTGTGGTGTCCACACTGCACCGGTATCGGGACTCTACATCCCAGTCATATGTAAAAGACCTGCTGTCATACCTCGCTGCTAATCATCGCGAGTGGGCTTTAAGAAACCTACTACCATTGCTACTGGACATTTCTGAGCAGCTCCGGAATACTGCAACATCGTGAGTGTTATACCTATAGCTTGACTGTCATATCTGTGACTGATCTAATATAAGAGTGCCTAATCTAGTCTGTCTTTGTGAAATGAAAGAGACAGGTGAACAACATACAGTTATTTAGACAGTTTCTGATCTTATTGTAATTCAATTACTTCACCTTTCGAATTGGTCGACCTCTTACCCAAAAATAGAATCCACACATTCTTGTTTTTAATTTATGTTATTTCTACTTTAGTATTTTCCATCAAAAATATTTAAAATTTATTATAGTATCTTTTAAATGTAATATTCTTGTTTTTACAGTAAAAGTATATGCCAGAGTGGGCTCTATGCACTTCGATGGACGACAGTTCTCGTGGAGGGTGCGTTGAAGGTCACTGAGGAGGATGGGGTGGACTACAACTCTCTTGTCATGGCACAAGCCAACCTACTTGCTGTGGTCACTGCATATGGCGACAGTAGAAAGAATGACAAAGCCTACTCTGTGGTAATTCTATTATCAATTAATTTGCACTGTCTTGCCAAAGTAATTACTGTAATAGAAGTGATATTACATAGTTATTTTACATCCACTATAGTATGATCTATGACAAAAGTCTATCCATAGTTGGGTCAAAAAACTATTTAAATGAAATTATTAAGATTTTGATAGTTTTAGTCAAGGTGTGTGGTTATCAAGGTGGTAATTTATTATAAAATTTCAATGCAATAAAACTAATTTAGTAAATTAACCATATTTCTCTGTTAGTAATAAACAAGTGACAGAGAAAAAGTAACTTTTCATAACAGTTCCTTAGTTTACTTTAAATATTCTTTTTAACAGACTAACTGCTGCACTCAGAGAAGTCACTTTCTTTATTTTTACTTAAGAAAAAACATTTAATACTTAAGTCAATACAAATAAAGACCATTATTGAATTAAACAGAGTTAATCCACATTTTATTGTTTATTGATGTTTCTCTGAGTGTGGCAGTTACCTAGTAATTATAGTTTAAGGCAAGGAGGTTGCATGCTATTGTAACATAATCTAGAGTAACTTGACTTTTATAGTGAATACCCACAAATCAATCCTGGATTTGTCAATGGGCCATATAGGCCGCGGCCTAGGGGCGGCAGATTTCAGAGAACGCTCAGTATGGGGGGGTGGTAAAAATTTAAGAGCCTTCTGACAGCAAATTTGTAAATCCGCCACTGCTACAAATACACATAAGCCCTACGTCCACAGCTACACTGGTCGTGGAACACCATCGGCAAGGACAGAGTGGGCAAGTGGAGCGACGTGCTACTGGGCGCGCCGGCCGACGCGGGCCCGCACGTGTGCGTGGCGCTGTCGGCGCTGTGCCGGCACGCGGCCGACACTGGGGACAATACCGTCGCGACGCATAAGGTATGTAGATACTGCTGACGTGTGTTATAGAGGATATTGGATACGTTTAGAAAACTTCATGCTGCTGGTGGTAATGGTGCTAATTGATAATACTTATATTTAATTAGGGAAACAAAGTTTTTATTAGACACAAATAAAAATACAAATAATAGAATACATTTTAATAAGTAAAATAAAATTAATATAAAATAAAAACATTGGTCAGCATATCAGTGTGGTGTGTAGTGTAGCACTAATTTTCAGCTGGATTACAAAGATGAAAATAGTAGGATTTGTAAAAAGTTCGTCACTTTTGCTTGACAAATATATATATAATTATATTTTATGTTTCCCCTAATGTATTTAGAAATATATAATGCCTTTTACACTTGAATTATAACTTATCACTCTCTGGAAAATAAATGAAACTAATTTCGACAACCAAAAAAATTATAAGATCAAATATTTAAAAAGTAGGTATGATGGTAATCTGTCATTGTCTACAGCCAAAAATGCTGGAATGCTTCACGAAGAGCCTCATCAGTGTAAAAACACGTCCGAACTCGAACTACATCCGAGGATGCGGCGCGTTGCTCCAGCTGTTAGACCGCGCTGAAGTCCACGAGGGTCTGCTACCAGCGCTGCAGAAGGCCATGCTGCGGAGCCCTGAGACAGTTGTGCAGGCCGTGGGGGAAGTGCTGGCCAACTTACAGGTGCACCTGGACGGGCCAGCGGTGGATATTGGCAAAAGTTTGATCGGTGAGTACACAACTCCTGTTCCTTAGTTCTGGGACCGTGATACAGACCGTTATCAATATGCTTTTGAATTTGCAGATGCACCTGTACCAGTGCTAAAACTTTGTAGGCCGTCTGTATGTATAAGACCCAGCGGTTGCCTCTGGTTTCAAGTTGTTTAAAATTGACAGCGGTTTTGTTATGAGTTCTTAGTATATTGCTCGTTTTGTGTTGAGCCTAAATCCATTTTAGCTCGCTCAAACTCGATTGTATGCTAAGTAGGGTATTTTTAATTACTAAGAAGCGAATTAGACACTTAATGTAGAAGCGCTGTAAATATGAAACGCATGAATACATTTTTAATACGTCGCTGGTGATGGTTACTTATATTTCATTCCATAGAGCGTCATACATTTGACAGAATTTTTCCCTCTGCTTCTTCTCGGTAATAGCACAGAACTTAGCCCGAGGCAGTGGTAGGATAAAAAATATATTTTGACCTGTAAAAGTGAACTAGCACGTAGAACTGACGGCCGATGGGGCAGAAAGGTTCTGGAATGGAGGCCACGTACCGGCAAGCGCAGCGTGGGACTCACACCCACTAGGTTGACGGACGACCTGGTAAAGGTTGCAGGAAGCTGCTGGATGCAGGCCGCTTTCAATCATGGCTGGAAGTCATTGAGGGAGGCCTATGTTCAGCAGTGGACGTCGTGTGGCTGAAATGATGTGTAAAAGTGTTTTTAATTTTTGTCATTATGCGCCCTATGTGCGCCCAGGGCGCTTTATAATAGTCATTCTTAAGCTCATATATAACCGCTAAATCGATTTGACTTACATCGGTACACAACCACACACTCCTAGGAACAAACACCCCTTCTTATCCTGACGACCTCAGTAGCCGAGAGGCGAGCACGCCGGGCTATAAATGGCACCGCCATCTCTGAGGTTCCGGGTTCGATCCCGGTCGGGTTAATGTTGAAAACTAACTTTTCTATATTTTCTTGGGTCCGGGTGTTGTGGTACCGTCGTTGTTTCTGATTTCTATAACACGCGTGCTTTTGCTACTTACCATAGGATCAGAGCAATGTATGTGATGTTGTCCAATATTGAAATGAAATGAAATGAAATTCTTTATTCTGTATATAGGCCCTTTTCCGGGCACTTATACACGTCCCAACATATAACTTAGCCCTACCACCGCTTCGGGACAACATATCGGCTGGTGATGAGAAGAAACGGCGCCAGAAACTCAGTCACCTTTGTCAGCCTGATTTTATTACAGGAAATACAATTACAAGATAGTGTAAGTGCGAGCTAGGCAGGCTATTAAGTCCATGCACTCTTGTCGTTCAAGTAATCTTCAACTTTTATTTATTTATTTATATTATATATTATTCCAGTGAACTTACACTCCAAAGACGAGTGGGTGCGCGGCGAAGCGCTAGTCGCAGTGCGGCGGCTGGCGCGGCGCGTGCGCGCGCGGGCGCCGGCGGCCGCGCTACTCGCGCACGCCGTCGCCGAGTACCACGGCGCTAGCGGGAAACTCACTTCGAGCGAGGACAAGATCGCTGTCTTGAATGTGAGTTCAATATCATCATCATTTCAGCGACTGGACGTCCACTGCTGAATATGAGCCTCCCTCGGTGACTTCCAGATTGGCCGGCTGGAAGTAGCCAGCCTGAAAGGCCGGCCAGTTTGATTGTTCACTTCAGTCAGTTGAGCACTTAGAAATTAATAGTAAATTTTCAACCGGCTCATCTATAATTGATTTGGGCAGGCCTATGTTCAGTATGGACGTCTTATGGCCGAAAAGATAATGACTGGCTCTATTAGAGTCAAAAGGCACAAAATTCTGTCGTTGGTGATTTGTTAGCTCGCCGTGACTCATTTAAATCAAACCTGTTTTATTCCTTTTGGTCTAGGTTTTTCCGACGCTAGCCTAATCGTTCAGGAGAGGGATTAATGTATGTTTTGACACTATTGTCAAATTATTTCTAATTGAGAGAGGTCTTATTTAACGCCCTGGTAGCTGCTGATAAAATTATTGACAATAACTCTACTGTGTATTAATCCTTCAACTTCCAAGCGGTAACAGGTTCCCTATTTATTCAATTGTTATCTATTTTACACGTGGTCGAGGGGTTAACTTAATACTGAACAGCGACCAATCTTCACTAACCACACACATCTATGAATCCCAGGGTGTAGCCACACTGAGTGAACTGAACGTATCATCCGAAGACCGAACTCAGCTGTTCAACGAAGCGGTATTGCAGATCGCGCGCATTCTCGACAGCGAATCTCACGAGCGTACTCTGTGCGGCGCGCTCGACGCTCTGCGAGCGTGGCTGGCGCGTCTCAACGATACGCTGCCGGACAAGATACTCGACATATTCAAGGTGAGCTCGGTTTATTTATGACCAATAATCATCATCATCATCATTTCAGCCACAGGACGTCCACTGCTGAACATAGGCCTTCGTCAGTGACTTCCATATTGGCCGATTGGAAGCGACCTGCATCCACCGGCTTCCTGCAACCTTTACCAGGTCGTCTGTCCAATTTGTGAGTAGACGTCCCATGTTGCGCTTCCCGGTACGTGGCCTCCATTCCAGAACCTTTTGACCAATAATAAAACTAATTTATTTCTATAAAAAGGAATAAATTTAGCTCTTTTACATATCCCAATTTTTATGTACCACTACTTCAGGGCACAAAATAAGTAAGACTCGCTACGTTCTGTGCTTCAGGGCAATATGTGTGCTAGTCAGATCTGACATTGATCGGTATAGCCATCCACAACATAGTGCATTTTCACGGGATTACATAAGGATATGTTAATATGGATATTCTGTGCAAGTTCTCTAGAATTTAAGCAAATCTTATGTTACATTATTCATACATTATTGCAAAACTAGGTGCCCTATTTTGTAAAAAGAAAGATGCATCCAAAAGGCGACAGTAAAAACTAAAAAAGAAATCGCATCATTAGTCTATCTTTTAACACAAAAAACGTTGATGAGGTTCCATTCTTTGGTTTATTGAATTAATTATACCCTTGCAGGGTGCATGTGACGTTCTACTAAACAAATATTTACCACCTCTTAACCAAACATGTCATGCAAATAAATTTATTTAAAAAAAATGAATAATTCAGCTGGCGTATCCATACTAATCGAATGTACCTAAACGGTCAACTTGCACTGCCTATTTCGAGCACAGGTAACCTACATTGTTACATCATCGCTTACAGTTGAAGTGACTAGCCCTACTTCTGACCTGTTTTATCACTTCACCACTATTCAATTCTAACATGTACTTTGACAGAAGAACTTGTCAGCCAAGAGCACGAGCCAGTTGGTCCGCATCGCGTACATGTCGCTAGTGGGAGCCGGCGTGCGGCTGTGTGGCGCCACGCAGCAGCAACGTGAAGCGCTACTGCCGGTACTCACTGCTGCCGTGGAGAAGGCAGCTCAACAGCCGCTACAGGTAGATATAACAGATATTAGACAACATCACATACATTGCTCTGATCCTGAGGTAAGTAGCTAAAGCACGCGTGTTATAGGAATCAGAAACAACGACGGTACCACAACACACAGACCCGAGCCAATATCGAAAAGTTCGTTTTCTACATTGACCCGACCGGGGATCGAACCAGGAACCTCAGAGATGGCGGCGCCATTTAAAGTCCGGCGTGCTCGCCTCTCGGCTACGAAGGTCGTCTTATATAAATACAAATACAAATATTGGACAACATCACACACATTGCTCTGATCCTGAGGTAAGTTGCTAAAGCACGCGTGTTATAGTAATCAGAAACAACGACGGTACCACAACTCACAGACCCGAGCCAATATAGAAAAGTTCAGTCATTTATTTCTGCAAATTGGCTATCTATGGCACTTTTAAAAGTCCCATTTTTTTTTCCTACCATCGTTCGGAACTACATATCGGCTGGTGATGTGAAGAGTTCGTTTTCTACATTGATCGGACTGGCAATCGAACCCGGAAAAAAAATGGATAGATACTCTTTATTACACACCAAACAAAGAAACTACAGGTAAAACTAGAGGGTCGGAAGTTAAGCGCTGGGTAAAAGTTGCGCAGAACAACAGTACGATTACGTGATTGGATAATCGCGCGCCCCGCTTGCATTGCCGGCCGTGATTGGTTGTTAACTCCGCTCACACGCGTTTATGATACGATGATCGTCTCGTAAGATGCGCAAAGCGATCCCCACTCTTTGCCCAAGCGCTCATCATCGGTGCCGCGTACTGTACTGTATCTACAGTTGAAACAGGGCTTTGACAAGTTCAAATTCATTTATTTACATCATAATAATAGCAGTCGCTGCAAGTATGTGACGAGAGAACTTAGGGCTGTGTCTATGGACTGTGTGACTAAGGTCGATAGGGGTGAATAGTCGAGTGCTGAGTGTGAGTGAGTCGAGTGATGATGACCATGCGTGTCATGTCTAGTGGCTTAGCCATGAGTCTATCTAGCTATCAGTGTTTTCATATGTTTGACTGCAGCTTTTGGTCACTGTATAAACTTCCAGTGTCAGGCCCCTATACACTACTAAAGAGCTTCCATAAATTCCTGAAAATATTCAAACGCATTGTATGTATTTATAATTATAATATTGAAAAAAAACCACGAAATATCACTAGGGGGAGGGGTGTTGTAGTGAGCGTGTATTTATTTTTTATTTGAACGCGCGATTTCTAAACCGAAACTCGCCTTTGCTTGTGTGTAAAAAAATCGGCTAAGTGCGAGTTAGGCTAGCGCACGAAGGGTTCCGTACCATTATCTACAAAAACGGCAAAAAATCATGTCTGTTGTATAATCTGTGAAAATTTAAACTGTCTTACTATCACGGTTCATGAGATACAGCCTGGTGACAGACTGACGGACAGCGGAGTCTTATTAAAAGGGTCCCGTTTAACCCTTTGGGTACGGAACCCTATGAAAACACGTGATTTTGGTTAGAGGGGGAGGGATAATCTAAAAAACCTCACCACGTATCACCGTATCAGATACAGTGCAGTGTGGCGCTTAATAACTATTTCATTACTAGGTAGGTATGCAATTTTTTCAGTACTTTACTAACTAAAAAGACGAGCTGACGAAGCGTTGCCGCGACGAGCAGGAGCTAACGCCAGATGGTGTTAGTAGCTTCTTGTAGCAGTCAAACATAGCGCGTCACTCATTTAATAGATTTCGTGTAGGCTTAGTCTATTATGAATCGTAATCCAGCGTTATAAGCATGAAATTCGCTTGCAAATAGATTTAGCAAATAGCTGCAATCTGACGCAAGCCAAACACCGTATTGCAAATGACATTAAAAAAACAATTCTTTTGGCACCATTGCAGAGTCGGACTTCTGTAGTGTTTATTATTCTGTGGCTATAGTGACGTATATTGTGTTCTAGCACCCAGTGGTACTGGAAGGCGTATCAGCAATGCTGGCGTTGGTAGCGCTAGACTCTTCCCGCACGCTTCCCTCGCGTCACGCAGCTTCATGGGCTGCGCTCACGCATGCCACGCGACACGTGCTACTCCACGACAAAGTGTTAGCGGCCGCGACCGACGACGGTAAGTGATACAGCTTGTTACATTTAGTACGAATGTGTCTCGCGCATCTGTGTGTGTAACACTTTATGTGACGTTCATCTGTTTTTTTTTTATCAATCGGAAAACTTAGGGCTGTCTGTGGACTGTGTGACTGCAGATGTATATTCAAAGAGATTGCCCAGCGAATGTTGGGACTGGCTATAGACAAATATTTTATGTAGTTTCCATATAATAAGGTGTTTTTTTATTACTGAACTATCTCCTAAGTGGTGGTTCTACTGCACAAAAACAGCTACTTTTCTATAGAAACAAGATCAATATCTAAAATAAACACTCTTTATCCATACAAACTAATGACAGCTGGTCAGTTTAGTGAAGATTTGAAATGTTTTTTTTTCTTGGTGCGATCCACAAGTTATTCTCCGTGAAAAAAATGCTGTATTTGAGCAGAAGGATCATCTAGACGGAAGCTAACTAATAAATTGCACCTTATATTGTTTGGTGACAGCAGATTCAATAAATGATCTGATTCAAGATCAGGGGAAGCCTATGTTCAGCAGTGGATGTCCTATGAATTAAATAATCAAACTTCTGAATGTGCATCCATGCAATTACGAGTATAATGCCGTGTTTATGTTATACCGGCAAGGCATCTTTGAAAGTGCATCTTGTTCTATATATTAATGTCGCCATCCTACAAATAAACAGTTGATGTATTAAAACCATTATTAGTTATTACTTGTAGTGATTCTGTGATGAACTGTTTTATTTTAAATTTTATTATTATTATTTTTCCTAGAACTCATGAATGTGCTGTCCCAAACCAACGCACGATGTCAATGTGACCCGCTTACTGTCGTAGATTCAATCTATTTATTTATGTTTACAATTCCGGGTTGCACTATAACATTTACCCCTTTATAGTCCTAATACAGGTGGTGTTGCTATGCAGAACAGTGTTGGAAAACTACCCAATAGTCGCAGAAGAGAAGAATTCTCCTTTATATAGAGCATTTGTACTAGTCTTACTATCGCCGATCAAGGCAGTCCGCGATGCGGCTTTAGAACAAGCCAAAACGTTGCTAGCCAATCAAGATAGAGCCCTATTGGCAAGGTATTTAGTGTTAAAATTGAACGAAGTGCTGGAGGAAGGGAAGATATTCGCATCGAAAGAGAAGTCGCCGCCCGAGGAGAAGGGGCCGGACGTGACGGGGAAGATGATACTCGATTGTGTTCAAGCTCTGTGTTCATTTAAAGGTAAGACCTTCTTTATTATTATAACATGTTTATAAACCTATATATTTAATAGATGAAGACTTGCATTGATTTTAACTTGGGTAGGATACTTTTCTATATTTGTTTGTATTTGTATTTTTACGTTGTTACATAATTATCGACATGGCACCCGTTCGTCTTCTCTTTAGAGAGAGTGGGTAATTTAGCTCGGCACTAGTCCATGTTGGTTCTTCTAGACTTTAGGATTTTTGAGACTGAATCATAAATCTGTCTACTGATGGCCTGGATATCAGAGTCACAAATGTATGAACATGTTCACGTTAAATGGATACTGGCAATTTAGTTACTTTAGGCCACGTCCAGTATACGTCTGGTCGTGGCACTTCAGGAGGGTTTTAAAGCCTCAAAACTACACAAAAGAAAATCCATTATATGCCCATCACCTCACTCACCCACTCTGCCGTTCCGTGTGTAATTCCCCCTCACCTTCCAGAGTACCCCGAAGCTGATGCTCAAAGCCTGGCCATCGCCACTCTACCCTGCTGCCACCACCCGCTCACAGCGGCGGCTAACCGACGCGCGTGGCACGCGGCCTGCGCGCGTCTGCGGCTCGAGCCCGCCAAGCTGGTCGGGTTACACGCCGCCACGCTTACCGAGACGTATATCAACGGATATACGCCTAATGAGGTATGTTGGGCACTAACACGTGATGAATGAATGAATGATCTCACAATAAGAGACTTGCAAAACTTTGAGTTTGACTCGAAACTAGGAAAGCAGGGTTCTTTAGACCTAACTGGAATTGACCGTCTAGTGGATGATGATAAAACCAACATACCCCGTCATTAGACGGAGTATGTTGCACATATGCGATCACGATTTGAGTCTCCATGCTTGACTTAACATTCATCATCATATGCTCTTAGGAGTTCACTGCTGGTCATTGGCTTATGGGGGATAGAAAAAGAAAGGAATGGTTTGTCTCTCGCTGGGATTTTGATTAATTCTGTCCTATCCTGTAGTTAGGGATTTGATTAACTCTTTTAGGTATTCAAACTAGTCTCAGTTTTTATTATATCCTTATGACTGTTCCTCCGTTTGGCAGCCAGTTACTGTTAGCATTTATTTAAAGACATGAGTATTAGCCATTATTCTAAATAAGCAAAACCTTTGGTCATCTCAGTTAACTTAATATATTTGTAAAGTCAAGTTCCTTCTATCATTTAATTTTATTTTTATTTGCAGACAATGTCAAACGTAGTGACAACACTTGTAGCGACGAACACCGAAGCGGTCGCAGGCAGCGCAATACAAGTAGCACTAGACGCGCTACTGGATCCGGAACTACTGCGCGTCACGAGGGTGGAGTACTTCACCTACCTTACGCCCGAAGGGGAGCTATACGACAAGAGCTCTGTGCCTGGGTATGTGTGTGCTTGATAGTCTATGGTTAACATGACAGTAGCGACAAACAAAGATGAGAATGGCGGTAGTTCGATATAGGTCACTTTACGGCCAATTTTGGGTCGATATGTGCTATCGATGTCATGAAAATCTCTTATATATAAAGTTCTAATGTCACAGTGTTTGTAACAAAACTCCTTGCCTGAATCGGCTTGACTGATTCGTATGAAATTTTGTATGTATATTCAGTAGGTCTGAGAATAGGTCGTACAAGTATATTTCGTACCGCTAGGGGAATAGGGTGTGATTAATGAACGTATATTTTTATTGTTTTGAATATTCTAGGAACGAAGACAGCAAAGAGATGAACCTGAAACGCGAAAGCAAGGCATACAGCTACAAGGAGCAGCTGGAAGAGCTGCAACTGCGGCGTGAAATCGAGGACAAGAAGAAGAAGCAGGGCAAGACCAAGGAGGCGCCGCTGTCCGCCAAGCAGAAGGAGGCCATCAAGGCGCAGCTGACCAAGGAGAGCGCTATTCGCCAGCGGCTCAGCGCGGTAAGCTCTCTCCGACTTAATTTACTTGGGTTATAGCTTAATTATTTTATTTTAGAAGAAGGAAAACAAAGGCAAGGAGTTCCTGTTATCGAAAGGCTCAAAAATTTTAACAGAAGGACGTCAGAAGGGTTTTCTATCCACTGAGCCATAGACCATTTGTCTTATAGCATTAAGTTTGCATATTATGTTGTATCTGTAATCTGCCTTGAGACAAATAAATAATTATATTCTTTTCATCCTTTGTGTATTTTGGATGTTGATCAAAAACTAAAATCTTTGCAATACCTTCAATAACCATCCCACTTCTTCAAGAAAGGGGTAATAACCCCATGGAAGAATTAAAAACCAATCTCTCTATAGAGCAACGTGTACAAGCTGTTCTTTAGAGTCATTAGAATAGCACACAGCTTTGATGTCTTTCAGCAACCTTGAAAATAACCACACATTCCGCTAGATTATTCAGAAGAAAAGTATAATCAGCCACTTTGTCTAGCGTTTTTGGATTATGAAAAGCGTTTAATTCAGTCGGAACCAGAGCAGTAAAGTTCTTGCAGCGATTCCAGATCGACTACAGGTATATCGAAGTGTTGATGTATTTGAATAGCAAATACACTATGTCAGGGAACCTCAACCCGAACACCAAGCCACCATCGCAGCTTCGGATGAGACAGTGAAACGTAATGAACGACCAAGAATGGTCAGGGAAGCGATTGAAATTACAAAGTACAAAAATTTCAATCGCGAGGATGGGTTTAAATTGTCAAGTGTCTGGAAGCCAGTGATTCGTATGTGCAAAAACCGGAAAAAACAACAAACTACTGCTTCGCGGTCAGATACTGTTAGTGTTGTGTGTCGAGGTGCGAGAAAATAGTGAGTTTGTAGACAATGGTACCGACGCGTGGAATAAAAGACAGCGAAAGAAGGTAGACCGATATGTGTGCCCTTAACAACTTACCCGCAAGATCTTCAGTTACTCCGTGATCATGGCGCTTGCAACAGTGCCGAAATATCGGGAACTCAAAAATAAGGTACATGGTAGCCATCCCGTAACAAACTATTCTAATGTTAGTGACCATGAAAGTTTAAAACAATAATAGTGAAACGTAATGTCTCCAAAACTGTCTGGAAAGTATCTTAGAATGAACTTGGCATCGACTTCAATAGCGAATACCACACTTTCATACTCACCTTCGTTTCGTCGATAACTTAATACTTGCAAAGTCCTTTATAGAAACTTAACAGGAGGGTCTTAAAATGAGCATGGACAAGGCGAAGGTCATGTCAAACGTTATCGTCGCTTTTGTACCAATCTGTCTGTAATTCCAACTTTGACAAGGAGGTGGCTTGATGAATCCAACTCGGCTGGGCTGCGTCTGGAAAACCACGTGATATCTTTTGCTGAGTCTGAGCATTGTGTGTTTCTAGTGATGACTTACGGTACTGAGACGTGGTTCTTATTTGCTGGCTTCTAAAACAAGCTCAGTTACTCAGAGTGCTCCCTCCTGAGAGATATGCTTGACGTCTCATGGCGAGGTAGGATCCGAAATCATCAACAAAGCTAAAGTGGCAATGGATATTCCGCATCACTCGCTCGCAGTACTGACAATTGTTAGGTAATAAAGGTTTTCGAGTGGCGAACTGAAAAATGCAGACAATCTTTTCCCTGGTAGACTGACGATCTAGTCAAGATTGTAGGAAACTTAGGGGAAGTATATGTCTGTGTCTGTGGATTTCCAGAGGTTGATGATGGGTTTTTTAATTATTACGGCAATAAATGTTTGATTCTGTGTAATTGACGCGTAGACAAATCAGAAATAGTTCTGGCGCGCCCTAGAGGCCGGACGGAATGTGGAGCGCGGATGCCCCTTTTACCCCACATCACATCACATTGTTACAACTAGGGGCACGGAATTTGAGCTTTGGGTAAAAGGTGCGCAAAAGATTATAATTACGTGATTGGCTAGTCGTGCGCCGCTCTTGCAGCGCCGGTCGTGATTGGTTGTAAGATCCGCGCACACGCATCTCTGATACGACGATTGTCTCATAAGTTGCGCAAAGCGATTCCCACTCTTTGCTTAACATCGATGCCGCGTACTATATCCTGCCCAGACTTCCGAGCTACCTCACTATCTATATCTATACGATCCATACTAATATTATAAAGAGGAAAGATTTGTACCTATTTTTGTATGTTTGTATGTTTGTAATGAATAGGCTCAAAAAGTACTGGGCCGATTTAAAAAATTCTTTCACCAATAGAATGCTACATTCTTCCAATTTGAAATAGGCTACATTTCATTTTGAAAAAAAATAGGGATCCTTGGTAAAATTTGAACAATGTAACCGAAGGTGTAGAAATGAGTCTTAAAGTGTCTTTTGTCGAATGCGCTGCCAAAACTATTAGCGATAATTGTCTACCCCGTGCGAAGCCGGGACGGGCTGCTAGTTAGTAATAATTATAACGTACATGTTTTGTCTGTGTGTGTAGCTGAACGCGCGCGTAGTAGCAAGCGTGCAACTGCTAGAGGCTGTGCAGCGCGGCTCGTGCGCTGGCGTGTGCGTGCGCGCGCGGCGCATCGTGCCGGGCGTGCTGGGCGCGCTGCGGTCGCCGCTGGCCGCGCCGCGCCTGCTGCCCGCGCACCTCGCGCTGCGCCCCGCGCTGCTGCCGCGCCACGCCGTGCTGGGCGACACCGTGGCCAGGGTGACCGCGCGGTACGTACACTATACACCCTCGCGGCGCATCGTGCCGGGCGTGCTGGGCGCGCTGCGGTCGCCGCTGGCCGCGCCGCGCCTGCTGCCCGCGCACCTCGCGCTGCGCCCCGCGCTGCTGCCGCGCCACGCCGTGCTGGGCGACACCGTGGCCAGGGTGACCGCGCGGTACGTACACTATACACCCTCGCGGCGCATCGTGCCGGGCGTGCTGGGCGCGCTGCGGTCGCCGCTGGCCGCGCCGCGCCTGCTGCCCGCGCACCTCGCGCTGCGCCCCGCGCTGCTGCCGCGCCACGCCGTGCTGGGCGACACCGTGGCCAGGGTGACCGCGCGGTACGTACACTATACACCCTCGCGGCGCATCGTGCCGGGCGTGCTGGGCGCGCTGCGGTCGCCGCTGGCCGCGCCGCGCCTGCTGCCCGCGCACCTCGCGCTGCGCCCCGCGCTGCTGCCGCGCCACGCCGTGCTGGGCGACACCGTGGCCAGGGTGACCGCGCGGTACGTACACTATACACCCTCGCGGCGCATCGTGCCGGGCGTGCTGGGCGCGCTGCGGTCGCCGCTGGCCGCGCCGCGCCTGCTGCCCGCGCACCTCGCGCTGCGCCCCGCGCTGCTGCCGCGCCACGCCGTGCTGGGCGACACCGTGGCCAGGGTGACCGCGCGGTACGTACACTATACACCCTCGCGGCGCATCGTGCCGGGCGTGCTGGGCGCCACCGTGGCCAGGGTGACCGCGCGGTACGTACACTATACCCTCGCGGCCCATCGTGCCGGGCGTGCTGGGCGACACCGTGGCCAGGGTGACCGCGCGGTACGTACACTATACACCCTCGCGGCGCATCGTGCCGGGCGTGCTGGGCGACACCGTGGCCAGGGTGACCGCGCGGTACGTACACTATACACCCTCGCGGCGCATCGTGCCGGGCGTGCTGGGCGACACCGTGGCCAGGGTGACCGCGCGGTACGTACACTATACACCCTCGCGGCGCATCGTGCCGGGCGTGCTGGGCGACACCGTGGCCAGGGTGACCGCGCGGTACGTACATTATACACCCTCGCGGCGCATCGTGCCGGGCGTGCTGGGCGACACCGTGGCCAGGGTGACCGCGCGGTACGTACACTATACACTCTCGCGGCGCATCGTGCCGGGCGTGCTGGGCGACACCGTGGTCAGGGTGACCGCGCGGTACGTACACTATACACCCTCGCGGCGCATCGTGCCGGGCGTGCTGGGCGCGCTGCGGTCGCCGCTGGCCGCGCCGCGCCTGCTGCCCGCGCACCTCGCGCTGCGCCCCGCGCTGCTGCCGCGCCACGCCGTGCTGGGCGACACCGTGGCCAGGGTGACCGCGCGGTACGTACACTATACACCCTCGCGGCGCATCGTGCCGGGCGTGCTGGGCGCGCTGCGGTCGCCGCTGGCCGCGCCGCGCCTGCTGCCCGCGCACCTCGCGCTGCGCCCCGCGCTGCTGCCGCGCCACGCCGTGCTGGGCGACACCGTGGCCAGGGTGACCGCGCGGTACGTACACTATACACCCTCGCGGCGCATCGTGCCGGGCGTGCTGGGCGCGCTGCGGTCGCCGCTGGCCGCGCCGCGCCTGCTGCCCGCGCACCTCGCGCTGCGCCCCGCGCTGCTGCCGCGCCACGCCGTGCTGGGCGACACCGTGGCCAGGGTGACCGCGCGGTACGTACACTATACACCCTCGCGGCGCATCGTGCCGGGCGTGCTGGGCGACACCGTGGCCAGGGTGACCGCGCGGTACGTACACTATACACCCTCGCGGCGCATCGTGCCGGGCGTGCTGGGCGACACCGTGGCCAGGGTGACCGCGCGGTACGTACACTATACACCCTCGCGGCGCATCGTGCCGGGCGTGCTGGGCGACACCGTGGCCAGGGTGACCGCGCAGTACGTACACTATACACCCTCGCGGCGCATCGTGCCGGGCGTGCTGGGCGACACCGTGGTCAGGGTGACCGCGCGGTACGTACACTATACACCCTCGCGGCGCATCGTGCCGGGCGTGCTGGGCGACACCGTGGTCAGGGTGACCGCGCGGTACGTACACTATACACCCTCGCGGCGCATCGTGCCGGGCGTGCTGGGCGACACCGTGGCCAGGGTGACCGCGCGGTACGTACACTATACACCCTCGCGGCGCATCGTGCCGGGCGTGCTGGGCGCGCTGCGGTCGCCGCTGGCCGCGCCGCGCCTGCTGCCCGCGCACCTCGCGCTGCGCCCCGCGCTGCTGCCGCGCCACGCCGTGCTGGGCGACACCGTGGCCAGGGTGACCGCGCGGTACGTACACTATACACCCTCGCGGCGCATCGTGCCGGGCGTGCTGGGCGACACCGTGGCCAGGGTGACCGCGCGGTACGTACACTATACACCCTCGCGGCGCATCGTGCCGGGCGTGCTGGGCGACACCGTGGCCAGGGTGACCGCGCGGTACGTACACTATACACCCTCGCGGCGCATCGTGCCGGGCGTGCTGGGCGACACCGTGGCCAGGGTGACCGCGCAGTACGTACACTATACACCCTCGCGGCGCATCGTGCCGGGCGTGCTGGGCGACACCGTGGTCAGGGTGACCGCGCGGTACGTACACTATACACCCTCGCGGCGCATCGTGCCGGGCGTGCTGGGCGACACCGTGGTCAGGGTGACCGCGCGGTACGTACACTATACACCCTCGCGGCGCATCGTGCCGGGCGTGCTGGGCGACACCGTGGCCAGGGTGACCGCGCGGTACGTACACTACACCCTTGCGGTGCATCGTGCCGGGCGTGCTGGGCGCCACCGTGGCCAGGGTGACCGCGCGGTACGTACACTATACACCCTCGCGGCGCATCGTGCCTGGCGTGCTGGGCGACACCGTGGCCAGGGTGACCGCGCGGTACGTACACTATACACCCTCGCGGCGCATTGTGCCGGGCGTGCTGGGCGACACCGTGGCCAGGGTGACCGCGCGGTACGTACAGTATACACCCTCGCGGCGCATCGTGCCGGGCGTGCTGGGCGACACCGTTGCCAGGGTGACCGCGCGGTACGTACACTATACACCCTCGCGGCGCATCGTGCCGGGCGTGCTGGGCGACACCGTGGCCAGGGTGACCGCGCGGTACGTACACTATACACCCTCGCGGCGCATCGTGCCGGGCGTGCTGGACGACACCGTGGCCAGGGTAACCGCGCGGTACCTACACTATACACCCTCGCGGCGCATCGTGCCGGGCGTGCTGGGCGACACCGTGGCCAGGGTGACCGCGCGGTACGTACACTATACACCCTCGCGGCGCATCGTGCCGGGCGTGCTGGGCGACACCGTGGCCAGGGTGACCGCGCGGTACGTACATTATACACCCTTGCGGCGCATCGTGCCGGGCGTGCTGGGCGACACCGTGGCCAGGGTGACCGCGCGGTACGTACACTATACACTCTCGCGGCGCATCGTGCCGGGCGTGCTGGGCGACACCGTGGTCAGGGTGACCGCGCGGTACGTACACTATACACCCTCGCGGCGCATCGTGCCGGGCGTGCTGGGCGACACCGTGGCCAGGGTGACTGCGCGGTACGTACACTATACACCCTCGCGGCGCATCGTGCCGGGCGTGCTGGGCGACACCGTGGCCAGGGTGACCGCGCGGTACGTACACTACACCCTCGCGGCGCATCGTGCCGGGCGTGCTGGGCGACACCGTGGCCAGGGTTACCGCGCGGTACGTACACTACACCCTCGCGGGGCATCGTGCCGGGCGTGCTGGGCGACACCGTGGCCAGGGTGACCGCGCGGTACGTACACTACACCCTCGCGGCGCATCGTGCCGGGCGTGCTGGGCGACACCGTGGCCAGGGTGACCGCGCGGTACGTACACTACACCCTCGCGGCGCATCGTGCCGGGCGTGCTGGGCGACACCGTGGCCAGGGTGACCGCGCGGTACGTACACTACACCCTCGCGGCGCATCGTGCCGGGCGTGCTGGGCGACACCGTGGCCAGGGTGACCACGCGGTACGTACACTATACACCCTCGCGGCGCATCGTGCCGGGCGCCGCTGCGGTGCGTACACGGGTGTAAATCAAATCAAATCAAATCAAATATTTATTTGCAAGAATACAGTTTTACACTAAGGTCTTATTATATTTTAGTAAGTCATTAGTATTCTGCCTGCAAGCAGACGCGCAAATATTAAATTAATATTGTTAGTAATTTTGTCATTGATTTTTAATAATTAGTCATTAATAATGTCAACTTTTTCACTTTTTACAAAATTCAATAAATTCTTTTATATTATAGAAGCAGTTACACAAGAGCCAATCACATAATTTGTTTTTAAACATACTACCTTCAAGTATTTTTAAGTCATTAGGTAGTAAGTTATAAATATTAATGCACATGTTGAATACATTTTTCTTGTACATATATTTGCGGCTGGGGGGTTGATATAATAAGTTATTAAATTTAGTCCTTTTTTGCCTTGTGTAGACATCATTGTATTTTTTAAAATGGGTTGGATTACTTTTAACAAAAAGACACAAATCTCTCAAGTAGATGCAAGGCAGAGGAAGAATTTTACATGTTTTAAAGAGAGGCCTGCAAGAATCAAGAAATATGCCCTATTAATAGCCCTCACGCAACGCTTTTGCACCTTAAATACTCTTTCTATATCGACCGAGTTACCCCAAACAATTACCCCATAGCTGATAAGGGACGCAACATAGCCGTGATAAGCCATTAGTGCGGCTTCGATGGAGACCGTTTGCCTAATTCTTCTGAGTGCAAAAGCGCAGCGCTCGAGTTTCCCGCAAAGCTCATCCACGTGGGGCCTCCAATTAAGATGTTTGTCTATGTTTATACCCAAAAACTTCACCTGATCCACTACTTCGACCTTTTCATTATTATGCGTGACATTTAGTGGTATTGGGTTTGCATTGTAGGAATGAAATTGAATTATTTTAGTTTTGGCTACATTGATGTTCAAATTATTATGTTCCATCCAGTTAATGACATTTGACAGAGCCGTATTGATTGAGTTTGACATTTTATCTCGATCACCTTGCACTACTATCGTGGTATCATCGGCAAAGAGTATGCACTTATTGGATGTGGCAGACAGTGTAGACAGTGCTAGGCCTAGACATCTGACTTCGCGACCATAAGGGACCCACACTAGCGTGTTTCGAGCATCGTCGTCTTGCCGGCACCGGCGCAGAGGCACCGCGACGCCAACGCTAAGCGACTGCCGAACGCCGCCCGGATTTAAGCAGCGCTGGCGTCGCGTCCGCATCGTCCGCCGATTTCTCTCTTGCTCTGAGCTCGGCAAACTGTTCTGTTGTCGGTCACTACCGTTCAAGGGGTCAGAGATTTTTGGTCTACAGAATGTTTAGCATCAAGTCATCATCACATCCCATCACCAGCCTATATCAGTCCACTGCTGGACACAGGCCTCTCCAAAAAGAGGATTTTGCCATAATCGCCACGCTTGGCAAGCGGGTTGGCGATCCCAGTTTGGCCAATGGTGGAAAGGAGACGCTGCTGCCCGTCTTCTTATGGCGGTCCTCCTCTAGTCGCCTCTTACGACACCCATAGGATGAGAAGAGGTGGTGCAATTCTTTTAACGTGCCGGCTCCATACTTCACTTAGCATCAAACATTGCGCATCAACTGTTTCCTAAATATGACACGACTTTCTGCCAACAGAAATCATAAATCTAAACTAAAGCAAAGGACTAGACTCTATCATCATATTACACCTGTTCAGGTTGCACAATCCGCAATGCGACCTGGACCCGAGCTGGGAAGAGGAAGACCTAGACAAGGCCACTATGCGCGCCATCAACATGATCTACTCGGCCACCGCGGGCATCAAACCCGCGCTCGAGGACGACGCGCCGCCCAACAACTACTTCACCGCGCCCGGCTTCTGTTATGTGTTCACGCTGTTGAAGCAAGGTTAGTTTTTAAGTTGTACAATAAAAAAATAAGCTAACTGATCCATTTAGCGCCAAAATAGTGTAATTGAAAGGTTATATATGACATAGGAATACATTGAATTTGAACATTTTTATAGGTATTTTTAATTTGTGTAAAAAAATTTAAAATCAAGTCATTTCTCTTAAGCTTAAGGATCGTGTGCCTCTTCGCCTCGATGACAAGCCGTCTCGTCTCCAGTCATTACTGCCCCCGTCTGAATGCCTTGTGGAACGGCATTTCCAGGGTCTTTACCAGTAGGCTCTACCACGTTGTTGGTCTTTGGCCACGGTCTTTTACCCTGTCTTTTCCCTAGGATAACCTTCTTAAAGTTAAAGATATTTATTTTTAACTGAATTATAAGTCACCACAGATACCAAATTCCTCAAATCAGCACACTTCACTCTGTCGACAACTGCTAACTTCATTTCATACCCTTTAGCGACTCTAGTGCTGTTGAAGAGGATTTTTGAACTGTTATTCACTGCATAGATAGATAGATACCACAGATACTCTTGATTGCACACCAAACAAAGAAGTTAAAATTTTACATAAAGTCTGACACTTTTACAACTATTCTCCTATGTGAGATGGTTCTCCTTTACACCTTCACTCAACTGAGATGTTTCATGATCCGTAGTTGTTTTAAGATGCTTTTCATCAAGGATATCTCCTTGCGCAGGGCTGACGCGAGCGGCGACGCGCGCTGATGAGATGACAATGGTGAACGGGCTGGGTGTTATCGCGCACCATGCTGGCCTGCGTGACGACCTGGAGCCCCTGCTGAAGCCTGCGCTGTTCCCCATCGACCACATGTTCCGCCTGCTCATCGACCTGATCAGTGAGTATCTTGGGCTGGTGCAGGCTCTAGAGACCACGCCGGCCTGCGCGATGACCAGGAGCCACTGCTGAAGCATGCGCTGTTCCTCATCGCCCACATGTTCCGCCTGCTCATCGACCTGATCAGTGAGTATCTTGGGCTTTTGCAGTCGCGCTCTAGAGACGACCATGGCGAACTTTCTGGAAGGGATCGCGCACCACGCTGGCCTGCGCGACGACCAGAAGCCACTGCTGAAGCCTGCGGTGTTCCCCATCGTCCACATGTTCCGCCTGCTCATCGACCTCATCAGTGAGTATCTTAGGCTTGTCACACACACAAGCGCGCTCATGACTAGTAGTAGAGCATTGTGGATGCTACTGAAGATAATTTGATGATTAAAATGGTGAAAAACATTGTAGGGGTAACGGCGCGCTACGATACGACACGTTGAATATAGGTGTTTTCGGATTTATTAGTGAAAACGGTAATAATGTACTGTGATATTTTCGTGGACTGTGGTCCATGAGTCCATCTTGCTGCCGACATATCTTGAACTTTCCGCCCGGCATGTTAGCTCGGTGCTAGTAATTAAATGTAATATTTTAATTAAAGGAAACTTGTAATCATTTTCCTTCCATAACGCTGATTGCATCTTCCTTCCAACTTCTTATACCGTTATATGTTTTATTAAACAGGTAATAGCTCGGGACGTGTACAGGCCGCGTGTACCGTGGCGCTGCTGGAGACGGCCAGATGTGCGGCGCGCGGCGGCGTCACCACACACGACGTGTCGTGCCTGCTGGCCGGCCTACAGAACCCGCTAGAGGTGAGTGCCGTGTGTGTGTGTGTGTGTGTAGTGCCCTTCTGGAACAAAAATTAGCACTTTATAACCCGACCAGCCTAATCAAAGTTAATTAAATTACTTCCTTGATTGAAACCTTGGTTAAATTGTGGAATTTTTGGAAAACAATAAACAATAGCCACTACTTACACCGCCGGAGAATCGAAACTAGACCAAAAATTCCGAAAAAAGTTTCTAAATTAATAAAAATATAATGTTACAAATTGAGTTATATCTAAAAGTAAGTAGTTGACCCGATCGATGTTAGATACGAAGTCACGACGATGCCACTGACCTATGTCCGGTGGCGCGGTGACGAGGTCATGTTGAAAACGCAAGAGCACGGGGTCAGCGTTTTCTGGTCTTGCTATATTTAGAGCAGAATGCGTAAATCACTCTTAAGATAGTAACACTGTTTACATTTTAATGTGCTTTGTCATCGTGCTATCGTGACTTGCATTTTTATTCGTTTACATGACTTGCAATATTGTTTTGATTACGCAAATCAAATGAGAACGACATAATTATGATGACATGGTAGGTATTTCGAAGCTCTGCATGACTTGCTAAAATCAATTATTTGTCGGTTTCGGACACAAATACTATAACAAAATATTAAAACCAATTTGAGCTATGGACATAAAAAAATCTGTCTTACTACCAATTAGCGGTGTTTGCCTTGAACGCCAATTTCCGGTTCTGGTTAGTTAACAACAAAATAGTAACTCGTATCAAATTCACGAGACAACAAGATTGTCCGTTTTATTGAAACACGACAAGATAATTCCTTAGTCTTAGACCAGGACAGTCAGGGGATTGTCTGGAACATATCATTTAAATATAGTTTCCCTTATTAGTCTAGGCTTGCTAGGCAGGGCAAACGCGCCATAACCCTAAGGTTTTGCCCATTCTGGTGATGACACGACACTCTCTAAGAATAAGATTAAAAAAATCGTTAAATAACACAGAATTTTGTATGGAAGGTAATGTCTGTACTATATTAGGTGTGGTGTCCCCTATGTAGGGTAGGGTAAAAATGCTTATAACCTTCTTTATTACGAGTATATCTCTCCAACCAAAATTTGACAATTATTGTAGCTGGTTAGAAGCTTTATTTTTAAATGTAAAACGATAGAATAATGTTTATTGTGTTTTTGACCTCGGACGGGATTGACCCTCATTCATTCATGAATAGGCTAGTTGACACCACCAATCAATTGACATACTTTTTATGAGCTGTCAAAACGGATATCTTCCTTATAATTTGTATGCCGATATCGGATTATGACGTCACTATCCGATAAACTCAACTGCCTTACTTTTTTACGATTTTAAAGCAATCAAAAATCAGTTTGTCTCTTAAATGAAATTGTACTGAGTTATTAGGCCTAAAATAAAGTGTCTGTTTTAATAAATGATGCCTCAGAATTATTTTTGAATGGGGTCAACATCCCTATTATGATTCATCTTGATGACGTTTGTTTACTACTTGTCTACTACAAGTTTGCTATGATTTCGGAACTAACATTATTTCTTTTCTAATGCTTAACCTGTATTCAATTGTTATCTTATATTCCGAGCATACAGGTTAAATATTATAAACAAGCTATCCGCGTCCGTCTGCTTAGTTCTTATAAGAGATTTTGGTAGTGTTTTCACTATCCCACAAATTGCGTATTTACTTGTAATTATTTGTCGATATGTTTACGTTGTTTCATTAACGAAACAAAAAATCGTTTTAAAATCGAAACATAACCGAAAATATATACCTAGCTAGGCTATAATTCACTTGGCCGCGAACTTTAGGAAAACTAGGAGAGGACCAGCAGTGGACTTACTTAGGCTGATTATGATGAAAGCAAAACTACAAATCATTCAAGCGCGTTATCAGGTTATTAAAATATGACTTCGATTTGTTCGCCTACGGCCCGTATTCTTAATTGTGTATAGTATAAATGTAGCATTCAAATAAACTACATTTTACGTACAGACTACAGAGTGTTATTAAATGTGGATTTAAGCCCATTTAGGTACTACCTATCCTGATGGAAACCTTTACCTATACGAAACAGGAATCTATATAGAGTAACGAGAAATGCAGTAGAGGTAGCCAGAATCAAAATGCCAAGTATATGGTCTTAAAACCGCGTTCACACTTTTTAGGGTTCCGTACCCAAAGAGTAAACGGGGCTCTATTACTATCACTCCGCTGTCCGTCTGTCTGTCTGTCCGTCTGTCACCCACCAGTCTGTATCTCAAGAACCGTGATAGTTGGATAGTTGATATTTTCAAAGATAATGTATTTCTGACTTCTAAAATCGTCTGTCTGTCCGTCTGTCACCCACCAGTCTGTATCTCAAGAACCGTGATAGTTGGACAGTTGATATTTTAAAAGATAATGTATTTCTGACTTCTAAAATCCAGACTAAAATAAAGGGGGGCCCATCAAACTTGATTTCTGCTCGTTTTTGTGGATAATGTTGCGGAACCCTTCGTGCGCGAGTCCTACTCGCACTTGGCCGGTTTTTTTTTTAAGAATACGGCCCTAATAGTAGTATTCTCGGCAGGTTGTCCGTGACGCGGCGCTGCGCGCGCTGCTGTGCGTGGCGGAGTGCCTGCCGCACATGCTTGAAGACCCCGAGTTCGCGCTGCCGCTCACCAAGCGGCTGCTCATCGCTACCTTCGACGTGGCAGAGGACAACAAGTAAGTCAAGTTGCCGGGCTCTGATTGTGACCACACCGCGTCAAACATTCTGAGAGTTTAGGCTGGCTGTCACACACAGGTTGCGTGACCGGACCAATGCAGCACGATGCGTTATACTTGGCGTCACGTAAAAAGAGAGGTGGCCAAAATAGGAACTAACACTTTCAGTACTGCTATAAGTGTTCGGTGGAGACAAGTAGCGCCACCCTTCAGCGTTATTTTTATTTGACGAAAATTATATCTACCAGCTCTTTCGCTGGCCAGTGCCGTTGCATATCATGGCGTGTAATCAACTCAAGTGCTCTTTTGTTTTTACAATTACGTGTTAGATAATTTAACACTTTAAAAAAGGTTAGTGGAAAAGCAATAGCGGATAGCGAAGAGATGGGCTCGATTCTCACCTGTGACGTTCATGTTTTTCAAGTTCTGAATTTAGATTGTGTTGTACCTACTTTTTAAGTATATTTTTGATCACCGTTGATCAGGTTGTAGTAAATTATCACAACTGTCCGTTTTTCTGCTGCCTCATACAAATGCAACGCTAATGATAATAATAAACGTTAAACGGCCACTCCATTCCGTTGCGACCGCAACACTTTTTGGGGTGTCTCAAGCTTGAACAGGAGATGCCGCTCATATTCGTGCACCCTTGCTGTAGTAGCCAATAGGAAACGTTATTTACGAAAAACTTATTAGGCGTGCCATTTTTATGTACAGACATAAAATCGTTAATGCTATTGTATGTTGTCCAATAAAAAACCGGCCAAGTGCGAGTCGGACTCGCGCACGAAGGGTTCCGTACCATTATCTATCGGGTGTAAAAAAAGGCTTAACCAAGCCGAATACCACATATTCTACGTATTATTACGATCATTTTTTTCTTTTACACTATACCTGGGAAATGACGGGTTACCGAGTTATTGACAGTCAAAGTTACATTTTTACAAAATTGACTTCTGTTTGATAATACTAAACTTTTTTACAAAGAAACATGATAGAAATTTTCAGTGCTTCTTTCATAAAAGGTCTTTGAAGGGCACAGCCGGCAATGAATCGTGCGCAGTGCTCTCGCGCCACCCGCTCGCGCCGACCGCTTACACACACAGGCATAGTCTGTGGCGTGCGCGCTATACATTGCGGGTTAGAAATAAGTTTATTTTTTTGATACCCAAAAATAAACGTCATTTCCCAGCAATTATTTTAATTGCATTCTACTTAGTTTTATGTATAGAATTCGTGGTTTAAGGCTTCGTTAAGCCTTTTTTTACACCCTGTATAAAAAACGGCAAAAGAAAAACACGTTTGTTGTATGGGAGCCCCCAAATATTTATTGTATTCTGTTTTTTAGTATTTGTTGTTTTAGTGGCAACAGAAATACATCATCTGTAAAAATTTGAACTCTATAACTATCACAGTTCATGAGGCTGTACCTGGTGACAGACGGACAGACAGACAGACAGACGGACAGCGGAGCCTTAGTAATAGGGTGCCGTTTTACCTTTTGGGTACGGAACCCTAAAAAATGAAAATATGTAAATCTTCCTTCGAGGTCATGTGTTTTATCTACTTCATTTTTGGCAGTGCACATTCTTAATCTTATAAGTTGGTATCGGTGTCGTATCTGCGGTTTTAAGCTGCAAGTAATCGCTTCGATAACTATTTTTATTTATTAACACAATTTAATGCACCTGGAATACATTTTCCAACTCAACTTTCTTCCTGGCTTCCTTTTAAGAAGTTAATAATTGCTTTAATTTTACCCTTTCACTTGTTTGTAGCAGACTTAACCCCTAATGCACCTAGTATTTAAGGTGTAATTGAAATAACGCAAAACCTTTCAGGGCACCCCCCAATGTTCAAATAGCGGCTGTTTCATCCATTTTACTGTTCAAATACACAATATTGTCCTACGGAGCCCAACATTGAAATCGCAAACAAAAAATGTTACTTCCCCATACTAAAGGCTGCGACTAGCTGACATCCGAGTTTTTTTTTGGGTCCACGTTGGTCTTAAAAGTTGCTGTATTTAAGCACCAGATCAGCCCCTAAGAGTATTGCGTTTTTTCAATAACACCTTGTATAAGTAACCGTCCTAAACATTATTAACATATAGACTGTGTATTACTTTACTCGGTGGTCCCAACATTAGGGTTGCTACAACACACATATTCGGACCGGCTCCCTTTAACCAGTGGTGGGTAAATAGCTGCCATCATATTTTGAACTTTATGCCCTTGAGTTAGGACTGAAAACCAATTAAATTAAAAAAATATATACTGTCAATCGGCAAAGCCGGGTGGAAAAATTGAATATGTGTAGATGGATGTAATGTACTAGATGTTGCTCGGCTTTGTTGTTCGACATAAAATATTTGTAGCTACCCTTCAAAACGTGTTCTGAAACAGCGTACCGATTCCAGGAAACTAGCCGAAGAGTTATGGAACAAGCTGCCACTAGCTCAGCAGTGGAGCCGCGAGCCGGAACTAGTGGAGTTAGTCCTCGAGGACGTACAGCACCCAGCTGACCCGGTCCAGCGCGCCGCTGCACACACACTTGCGCATCTCGTGGAGAAGGACGATGACCCTGCCGCAGCCGACCGCGTGCTGCAACGGCTGCAGGACTTGTACACGCAGAAGCTACCGGTGAGTAACTTCACCAACTAGTGGAGTAAGTCCTCGAGGACGTACAGCACCCAGCTGACCCGGTATATTTTTGTTCTTCTGAGACGATTCGCTTTCCATCGAACCGAAATCGAACTTTTGTAAGTGTAAGTTATGTCTTTTTAACACGTTTTTATTATCTTCCCTTGGAACTGGTACTTATAAGAGGCCGCTAGTTGGATCGGTATTTGAATTTAAATGTCGACTTTTTAAAAATCAATTTGATGTGTGTATTTTCTTATTTATTCATAACAAATAAAAAAAAACACAAAAAAATTGGCAAGACACGAATGTGCCTTATTCTGTATGTTTAACACCTGTTAATACCGTGTTTTTATGCAAATAAAAATTATCTTATCTTAACAATCAATCTATCGGCCGATTACAAAGTTTGTAGTATGCGGGGGCTCTAAACGGAAAATAGTTAGCACAACGTCACAACTTGAACGACCGCTGCAAGCCCCTCCGAACTTCCAGCTAATCGGTATGCTGCTATTGTCTGAGGTATGATTATCTTCGCCAGCTGATCCCAGCAAAGCTACACCAGTTCGGTCACGTGGTGGAGGCGGCTCTAACCGAGCAATAGTAAGCACAATGCTTGAACGTCCCGCCAAACTTGCAGCTAAAGTATCTGTTGCTATTGTTTGACGTGTGGTTATCCTCGCCAGCTGATCCCAGCCAACTCGACCAGTTCGGTCACGTGGTGGAGGTGGCTGTGGACGAGGCGGCTCTAACTGCGCAATACTGCACAACGCTTGAACGTCCGCTGCACGCCTCTCCAAACTTGCGGAGTTGTTCTGTTGCTGTTGTAGCCGAGCTGAGCACGCCGGGTTTGGCGTCGCCATTCTCTTGGTCCCGGGTTCGATTCTCGGTCGGGTCAATGTAGGAAACGAACTTTTCTATATTGCCTCGGGTCTAAGTGTTGTAGTACCGTCGTTGTTTCTGATTTCTGTAACACAAGTACATTCGCTTATGGCTACTTACCATAGGGTCAGAGCAATGGATGTGATGTTGTCTAATATTTATTTATTTAAGGGTTTTACCAGACCGATAGATCGATGGTAAAATGGATTAGTCGACGTCAGTCATCATCAATGAATCAGCTGATCAATGTTGATCGATGTAACCGATCGACTGGTCTAGCATCACCCTTAGTCATCTAGTCCCAAACTTAGCAGCTTGTTTTTACTGTCTGACGTATCCATGTCGTTACCAGCTGATCCCCGCCAAGCTAGACCAGTTCGGTCACGTGGTGGAGGCGTCAGTAGACGAGTGGGGCGCGCGTCGCGGCGCTGGCGTGGCTCTGGGCGCGCTGGCCGCTCGTCTGCGCGCGCACGCCGTGCCTGAAGCCATCACCTTCTTCGTGCACACCGCGCTTGCGGACCGGCACGAAGCGGTGCGAGCGGAGATGCTGGATGCCGCGATGGCGATAGTCGAGCTGCACGGGAAGGTGAGTCGACGAACTGATTATCATGTCATCCATTTTAACACACTTTTATTAAGTTCCCTTGTTAATAGCGTTGTGTTTTTTGTTGATATTTACCTAGAGATTACAGGAAATTTGCCACGCAAGCTAACACGCATACGCGTTTTAACCGACTTCTAGGTATGAGATTGCCAATGCCAATACAATAATTAGATGCCATCATACTGATTATCTAGCTAAAAGGTGTAATATTGTATCCCTTTCCATTGCTAGAAATACCTCCAGGATCATTATATTTGTTTTGACGAATCCAATACATAACAAAGTGTGTACATCTTAAATATTTTTTAAATTTATTTTACAACAATTTCTTTTTGCTTAGCATCATTTTGTTTAAACTGCCGAAAAAGAACAGCTATGAATTAACGATATTTGAAAATTGAAAAAAATATGCAAGACAATTTGTTTTAAGCTTAAAACAAATCGTATTAGGTTAAATAAAAAAAATAAAAAAAATGGGAGTAATTTAGCTTTACAGTTTCAATCATTCCTTATCACTGAGTTCATCGATAAAGAACATCGGGACTGTAGGCCTACTACGATTTTTTTTTATTCGTTAGGACTTCAAACGTTTTCACACAAAAAGTCCGTAATTTTAGGATCGTTTTAATGGGTTATGTATTTCAGGATCATTTTTAAAGCTAGTATTTTTTACTGAATCTGGAATACAGTCGTATGTGTGAACTCGCTTGTATAACTACATAGGTCATCGCCGAATAAAAACGTATACGATAAAACGAAACTGTGAAACAGACCACAGTGTGAATTCGCACTAATGATCATATGAATGACTTGCCGTTTGAGGAACTTGCTAAACGGCCTGTCATCACAAGTAGCTAGTAATATAATGTCCTCATTTAAAGTCACTGGACTACGAAGAAACGGAACAGCTGATAAAATATAATATTTTATAAAACCCATATTGTACGAAACCACACTTCTTGGCTCATACCATACATTATAGTTCTTTACACACACACAGAGTAGGACACTACATAAAACGACGTGATCAGCTGCTCATATACAACAATGTCATTTTTTATTGTTTTATAGGAGTTACTTATAAGATTGTCCCTTAAATATTTCAATGTGATCGATTTTGTAATCCAGATATTACAGGCATTACAAACCTCAATATTGTAATTGAACGTACAGCTCATCTTAAACTGGATTATTGCGAAAATCAAGCTTCTAAAGGAGTCTGATATTGCTTACCACTTTCCCCTTTCTTTATAGTTGTCCTCTGCCTATAGGTTATCTGGAAGAGATCGCTTTTTAGCGATAAGACCGCCTAAATCATCTTTCTTTGTACATCTTTCTGTAAATATCAACAGTAACTTCTTTGTTTGGTGTGCAATAAAAAGTATCTATCTATTTTAATGATCCATTGGAATAAAATAAATTTATTTCAGACCGTGGTACATATTCATTTTAGTAAAAACTTTTCACTCGGCCTATGTAGTAGTATAAACAAAACACAAATTAATAGTGTGAGTGCTCTTAATATGCAATGTTAGTAGTTTCCACCGTTCAAAGCACTTATGCTTAAACATTTATTGTCCTAATCGCAAACTGAGCTACTGTCTTTCTGATAAGTTCAATCGAGATTGACTCCGAGGAGTTTTCAAATCAACAATCGGTAAAAACATCCTTTCTTGATAAAAGTCATTTACCGAAGACTTACCCATTGTGTGGATTTACCGAAGGCTTTAGTTAAACTAGTAATACAAAACAATACCGCGTTTTAAAATGTTCTGAGCACTATCTTACAGCACGGGATGCTTTAGTACTAAACATAAGGCACTTTCGTAAGATGTTAAAACATTTGGTCTATTATTTAATTCTTCTATCCCTTGAAACAGTATTTTTTTGGATTCATAACTGGATGGAAAGTACTAGATGTCCTTCCCCTGACAACTGGTATGCAAAATTATATGATGGTACGCGTGAAAGCGTAAAAATATTAATTGGGAATAGAAATCATTCATTTGCTATTGAAAAATGCCGTTATAAAATTTATTAGGAATTCGTATAAGGCTATTACGATTTCGTGTTACAATTGTCATAAAGAAAGCGACAACCTAGACAATTGACCTAAATTGCTTTAAACCAAGAATCGAACCCGGTAACCTAAAGGAAATCACAAACATCACTCGCCTATCGTCATTACAGTTATCATAAATTAAGTGCATGATTTTTTTAAATGTGAAGTGCAAATGTTTGAAAGCATTGTTATTGCATTTCTGCTAAACTCCAATATTAACTATTTTTTTCAGTTGTAAAAAAAACCTTACTACTTAAATACTGACTATTTACTTTTATTAGATAAGGATACTAGGTATATTTTTGGCAAATTAAAAACATTACATAAAGTGGCTGTTGCTATCTTTATAAAGTTTACCAAACTCTTATCGTTGCTACCGTGTACTTGTCTTCATAAGATAGTCTGGCTCGACGGCATAAAAAGCGTAAAACTTGTTTCCAAACACACATTAGTATTCGTGCTATCGACCGAGGCGCTGCCTCCACCCGCCATGGCCCTCTCGACCATACTGTTGTCTCTCGGTGTCGTGGCTGCGGTAGTTTATTATTTTTTGGTGCGAAACTTAGACTTTTGGAAAAAAATAGGAGTCGTCGGACCAAAACCTTTACTATTTTTTGGAAACTTTAAAGATACTACGCTCAGGCGGTCAACTGTCAATGAAATTAACGAGAAATTTTATAATCAGTTTCCCAAAGAGAAAATTGTTGGGCTATTTCGCTTCTGGAACCCAGTACTACTGGTACGCGACCTTGATATCTTGCAACATTTGTTTATTCGGGACTTCGACAATTTTGTCGATAGAGGATTCAACCTTCCCGAAGTCGGGGTCGGCAATAATCTCTTCGCCGTCGACGGAGACAAATGGCGGGTCCTACGATCGCGTCTGTCACCTATTTTTACCACTGGCAAGCTCAAGAACATGTTCCATCTGCTTGAGGAGCGAGGAGATAAGTTTATGGAATACTTAAATCCTGTTTTGAATAACGCACCAGACCAGGATGTGTACTCGCTGGTGCAGAAGTTCACTATGAGTTCCATCGCCGCCTGCGCTTTCGGAATCGATGTCGACATGAACGTGCACGACGAAACTCTCGCTAAAATCGATAAATTAATATTCTATAATCACTTTGCAAATGACATAGACTTTGCGTGGCCTGGAATTCTTAAAAAGATTAACACTGATGTTTTCCCAGCCGCCGTATCAAATTACTTTAACGATCTCGTTAAAAAAATTGTGACCGAACGCAAAGGAGCTCCTTCTAACAGAAAGGACTTTATGGATCTGCTTTTAGAATTAAGAATGAATGGTGAAATTCATGGTTCCAAAAAGCACGAAAGCGACAAGGATCGTTCTGTTACAATTACCGACCAGCTGATGTCGGCGCAGGCGTTCGTGTTCTACGCGGCCGGCTACGAGACGACGGCCACCACGCTCGGTTTCATGCTGCACGAGCTCGCGCGCCACCAGGATATCCAGGACAAGCTCGTGCAGCAGATCAATGAGGTGCTCGATTCTAATGGCGGAAAGATGGACTATGACTGCCTAAAAGAAATGACGTACCTAGATCAAGTTATAAGTGAGACGTTAAGGATGTACCCGATTGTCGACCCTCTGACCCGGCGGTCTGTGTCGAGCTACAAGATCCCCGGCACGGATGTGACCATAGGCAAAGGCATGATGGTGTTCACGTCGGCGCGCGGCATACACTACGACGAGCAGTACTACCCGGACCCGCACAAGTTTGACCCGGAGCGGTTCACCCCGGAGAACATCAAGGCCAGGCACCCCTGCGCCTACATGCCCTTCGGACTCGGCCCTCGCAACTGCATCGGTAAATATTGTTTTTGTTTAGTATAAACTATATGACGACTACTCAAATGTGGCATACTGATGTTTACACCATTTGCAAAGATAATCTCTTGACACTGTTCTGTTAAAACTTTACGTGATATTATTTCGAATTTGTTACGCATTTAGAGTATTTTATATTTTTTATTAGTACAGTTCTTTTATGAGGTGAATGTATTGATAAAGCTGATCATATATACCCCAGAAATATATTATAGAGAGAAATCATGAATTAAAAACTAATGCTGTCTCGTAATATTTGAAGTATGATTAAAGATTAAAGAATGGTTTGGTTTAAACACACTTTTATAAGCTTCACTTATAAATAAATATGAAATCCAATCTTGGAAGTCGATTTCGACCTATGTCTAAATTGCCGTATCGATTTGAAACTTAAGAAAAGTATTTGTTATCCAGATGAAAATACAATACTATGTTACCATTGAGCTTATCTGATGACAAAAGGCCAATAAAAAACTTCTTCTATTGCTAAAGTTATAGTGTCACCCTTATTACAATAGTTTTTTTAATTCAGAATATTAAAATCGGAAGAATAATAAGCTTCTATCGCCATACAAATTATAAGATAGATGTGCGTTTTGACAGCACATAAAAAGTTTACTACGACGTCACTGTTTACCGAACACGTTTGCCTTACTTTTAATTGAGTTTAAAGCAATCAAAAATCAGTTTTTCTAAACTGGTAATGTAGCTCGTGATAGAGCCCAAAATTACTAGTTAGTTTTAATAAATGATGCCTTAGAATTATTTAAAAAACATAAATGATACCTTAGAATCTGGTAAAGAATGACATCAAAGCTTGCTGTCGCCATACAAATTATAAGGTAGAGGTGCCTTTTGATAGCACATAAAAGTATGTCAATTGATTGGTGGTGTCAACTAGCCTATTGTGTCGGAGGGTGTGAGTGATGCTTGTAATTTGTTCCCGCAGGGATGCGTTTCGCGCACGTGCAGTCGCGCGTGTGCGCCGTGCGTCTGCTGACGCGCTACCGCGTGGAACCCGCGCCCAGCACGAAAAGCGACTTCCTCTACGACGTGTACCGGCCTATCCTCGGCTCGGCAAGGGGAATACCCCTCCGGCTCGTCCCTAGAGACTAAGCAGGCAGCCCATTCAAGAATGAATCAATCAATCAAGAAACGCTGAACTTAACATTGTATTTACTGTCGTGGTTTTTTCACGCGCAAGATTATGATAGAAAATGTTATTTACAAATAACAAAATAGTATACTTGTAACAAATAAACAATAAAACTTAATGAGCTTAAATACAACAAATTTCAGTCTTGTAACAATCGAAATTTCAGGACTGTTATTTGACCGACCAAATGTTAAAATTTTATAGGAGATTCGAGTGGATACCTTTTAGTTATCGATATCATGCACAACATATTTACTCAGAGAAGTAATTTATTTATTTCATTTATTATGTTCTTGGAATGTGGATATTGTTTCCTCAATAATTCTCTTGTTTTTATGTTTATTTAACACGTTGTGTTGTAAATAAATGTGATCGTACTATCTATTATATTAATACATAGTTTTATAAATTATGCGTCTCCGCAGGATCTTTGCTGCTTAAGATCAAAGTCACTGCAATTTGCCTTGCAAATTATAATATACATAAATTCGTCTTGTGTCTTTTATAAAGATGCTCATTTTTACTTGTTTGAGGTTATTTGACTTATTAACTAACTTCAAGAAGCAACTCCTTTGCCAGTGTCACACAAGTATTACGTTCCAAAGGGTTTGCTAAGAAGTTACGAGCTCACGACATAGTATATAGCCGATAACCTCGGCATAAGTTTCTGTATTATAGGTCTTGTATATAAATGTGTACATAATAATAAAATATGACAAAAAATACAGGTTTCCTTTTTATTTTCGATTTAAACTGTAAATAAAGTTTAACTGAAAATGCCGACTAAAATGTTATTGCGAGAGTGCATTCAAAATCCTTGACAGCAAGTTATAAGTAAGAAAGTAAGTCGGGACATAATTTTAAATTTCGCGGCGCTAGCCCACAATATGCTGTTTAAGGCATACTTGTAACTAATATTTTTGTCTACATTTGTTTTAAAAGTGCTGTTTTTTTTGCATGAAAATAAAATAAAAGTAAAATATTGTCCCGGGGCAGTGGAAGGAAAAAAAATTGGAATAGGATTTTGAAAAGGAAAAAGAGCTTATTTTAGAACAATTTACAGAAATAAATTGGTTTTTAAGAAATGTCTGTATGGTTCGATAATCGGTGTGCTAGGTGACCCTCTTGGCATGAAAAAAATATCCGATGCAGATTTTCGCAGGTGGTCTAAGCTGACTCTGTAAATGTAAAAAAGTTTATTTTATAAAATTGAATTATCCAACCACAATCAATATTGTAAGAGTCTGTCATTGCTCTACCACGTACTTTAAAAAGCAAAAAAATTAAAATTTATCAACGGCGCTATGTATAATTAAATGTCTACACTTAGTTTTTTCTTTTTTTATTATTTGAGATGGGCTTGCTCTTGACCCTAATCTTGCTCTAGAGCATAGATGGGATCTACGATGGAGCGAGCTTGCCCAGAGGATGCCTATTCACTAAAAAGCGCCGTGCGTATACTTCCCGATCTTACATAATATGTTATCAAAGTCTCTGTGTCAACGTAACGCGTAATTATAGCACTATATTATTAGATGATATGAAAATCGATAAAAAATATTATTTATCATACGACGACAGGCATGATAAACGTAAATAATCATGAAACCACAATTGCCAGTGCGAATTAAAAAATATTATGTGACTTTTTTTAGGGTACCGTAGCTGCATAGTCAACACGGAACCGTTATAGTTTCGCCATATACATGTACGTTCGTCTGTTCGTCTGTACGCGGCTTAGCTCAGAGACTCTGTACTAGAAAGCCGTTATGTTCCCATGGGTATATATTAATCACGATGACAAAGTGGTAGAATTAAATAATATTTATATAATTACATATTGCTTGTAAGTAATTCAATAAAAATCCATGCGTCTTAGCGCAAGTGTATAGCTAGGTATAACTATTTTGATAGTACTTCGTACATAATTTACACTTCTGGTATTATAATTACTAGTCATTTCTTACGTGAAAACTGTTTATCGGTCTTAAAAGGCCGGGCGGAGTGCTGTTTGAGGATGCTAAAATTATGTGTTTACTAACAACCTGATCGACGATGTATAATGAATAAGTTTTATCTTCTCTGACTTGTCGGAATTACAAGTTGTTTGCCTACAATCTGAGAAAACAACATTGTCATCATGAGACAGAAGGGTTTGCGGTCTCAAAGATAGCGGAGAGGGAAGCGAGTTTGTAATACGACGTAGGTAGGTAGACGATAGCTTCCTCCGCTCCCGCTCCCGTCACCGCTGTTGTTGGGAATGCAATCTTAGGACAACCTTTGTCCGGCCTCTATTGTTGAATAGGAAAACTAGTAAAACCACATTAAATCGTAATTGACCTTGACTAATTCGAATAGGTACGTGACAAAACAACGACGTAAATTATGTTTATGATAGAGTTACAAATATTTAATGCTATGTAGATAGTTGTATAGGCTTATATAATACTAGCAGCCCGTGCCGGCTTTGCACGGGGTAGACAATTATCGCTAATAGTTTCGGCAGCGCATTCGACGAAAGACATTTTAACACTCATTTTTCTACACCTTCGGTTACATTGTTCAAATTTTACCAAGGATCCCTAATTTTTTTCAAAATGAAATGTAGCCTTTGTCAAATTGGAAGAATGTTGCATTCTATTGGTGGAAGATTTTTTTAAATCGGCCCAGTACTTTTTGAGCCTATTCATTACAAACATACAAACATACAAAAATAGGTACAAATCTTTCCTCTTTATAATATTAGTATAGATGAGCGATGAAGGGTTATATACAATGCCTTAGTATGATTATTTTCAACAGAGCTACCTACCACAACCGTTTAGGGTTCTGTATTCAAAGGGTGCACGAACTGTTAAAACAATCACAAATCTGTCAAACATTATCATTTCTGTCAAATTTTGTATGAAATGACGTACCAAAATTGACAGATTTGACAACTTTGAGATTGTTTTCAGAGTTCATGGTTATGGCCCTGATTATGTTACCGCCAAATTGTAAGACCTAACTGTTTATCTGGTAAAGCGATAAATTATTTAGTAAGCCTAGTTATTGAGTGTTGAATATTAAATCGGCGACAGACAAAACACCAGTAAGTAACGATTTAACATCCTTGTGTTAAAATGTTAAAAAGTATTTCAACGATATAATTTAACGAGGTTATTTTCCAGTACACCTAGATTAGAAGCTATTCATAAAGTTTATTTCTTAAATTGATCAAGAATCAAACCCTACCTTTGAACTCGAAGCGCAACGTCGCGTGCGCCACCGGTACCTACACAGCACTCCGTTATACATATTATTATTATAATTTTCGGTTTAGGCGCATAATGTCGGAAACGCGAAATGACAGATTCTCAAAATGTCGGACGTTAGTAGATTGTCGCAAATGATCAGAAACGCAAAAAGACAGATTAGCAAAATGACAGATTCGTAAAACGACAGATTCTCAGAATGTCAGATTCGCAAAATGTCAGATTCTTAAAAATGACAAATTCTTTAAAAAAAAACACTACAGTAAATAAATAAATAAACATTATAGTGTAATAAATAAAATGTACGGTTTATGTATCTACATATTTTTTTTTATATTATATTTTTGATTTTCGCAGAACATCTACAGTTCATTTACAATTAGAAATTAAAAACTGCCAAATTACATGTCTTTTATTGTAATTAGTCGCACTGTCATATTTACTAGCGAATAGAGGCTCCTTATTGATTTAGTGTTTGCTGCAATTCTATTATTTTACGAATCTGTCATTTTGCGAATTTGTCATTCTGAGAATCTGTCATTTTGCGAATCTGACATTTCGCGTATCTGTCATTTTGCGAATCTGGCATTTTGCTAATCTGGCATTTTGCAAATCTGGCATTTTGCGCCACCTGACATTTTGCGTTTCTGATCTGACATTTTAAGAATCTGTCATTTTGCGTTTCTGACATTATGCGCCTAAACCTTATTTTCTATAGGCCGAAACCTCTCGCCTCTTGGGAGGTAATTATTATTATTATTATATATATTACGAATTGAAGACTGTTTTAATTATTGTTACCTACGAGACGTAGTAAGTCTGATGAGCGTTGAGAATTTCAGACCGTGTACGTCAACGGTGTATGCCTGGTAAGATAAAGAGCTATTGTATTGGCTACCACACTTGCAAAGAAGATGTCTTTATAGATAATCTGCTTGCTTTTTGTCTGCTTATTATATAGCTTATTTAAGCAATTTATACGTAATTATTTCCATGATGACTGAAACATTATTATAACTTTATTTCCTATTTATATACATATAAAACTACTTATGTAGTTACGAGGTCCTCACAAATTAATAGGAAAGAATATGTAACCTATACTTACACAAAAATTGCAGTATTGGGATTAAGACTGGTACCATTGCTATGACAAATTACCTATAATTGAAGATAAATAACACTTGAAAAAAATCATCGACCTCAGATGGGACTCGAACCTACGTCCCATCATTTTTATTGAAGATAAAGTGTTATTTATCTTAAACCTTGCATGGAATTGCTAAAAACAAAAATTTACAAATTACCTATAGTTTTATAGCATTTTAGACTTTCTTGTTGCATTTTTTCAAACTAACACTATAAACACATACCTATTTAAACCACTTTTACAATGCCTTAGTATGATTATTTTCAACAGAGCTACCTACCACAACCGTTTAGGGTTCTGTATTCAAAGGGTGCAATTGAGACGCTATTACTAAGGCATGTTAGTGTGTCCGTCCGTCCATCTGACACAAAGTCGTATCTTTTAAACTGTAATAGGTAGAAGCTTATGATAACAACACACATAAACATTTAAGATACGTGTTTTTGTTCAAATATGACTTGTCAAATATTTTATGGTGGTATAGAACCCTTTTTGTGCGAGTTCGACTTAGCTTGCACTTAGCCGGTTTTTATCAGAAAATTGAAGTCCTTGTTGCGGTAAATGCCATTGTTTGGAACCAAGGCGTCAATGTATGTTATTTTAACAGGAGACGCTGAGCAGCCAGCTCCCTGTGTTCGAGAACTTCCTGGACAAAGCGCCGAAGTCTGGCGGGTACGACGCGGTGCGGCAGAGCGTGGTGCTGCTGGTGGGCTCGCTGGCTCGCCACCTCGAGCCGCTGGACGCGCGTATCAAGCCTATCACGCTACGCCTCGTGGCTGCGCTGTCCACGCCTAGCCAGCAGGTACACACATACACGGCGCTACTACACAGACATACGTTTGTGTGATTGCTAAGACGAGGTAATCGTTTTAAAAGAAAATCCTACCCATTAAATGAAAAACTTTTAGTAAAGCACTAGTATTGAAATCAGAAGAAAAAAGTTCACCTCTCCATACAAAATAGTCAATACCTTGACAGTCATGTACGTAGTATACTCGTACGTCACATTTTGTTTGAATATCGACGTTGGCTGCTGCATGGTTAAAACTGTTTACCTCAATGGACAGAATATTCAGTTAAAGCGATTGCATTGTCTTATCAGTCACTCTGTAAACACTGGAATGCAGCAATCAGGTTATGTTTATGAGCACCGTATAAGAACATTCAACTTAAGCCCCCCCCCCCCCCCCCTCCCCTGAAAAATTCTAACAGAACCGCGTACGTTACCAAATAAAGAAACTACAACCTTAAATTTTAACACTGGTTTGTCACATGATAATGTCTAGCAACTTTGATGGTCTATTAATGGACAAAACTTCCCCATTTATCAACAGAGGTTGCGGTTTGGTCAGAGTATTAAATTTCATACAACCATGGCAAGTTAGAGTTTCCACTCCCCTGAAAAGCAGATATAGTCAAACATTACTCTCAAAAAAGGGTATTCTTTGTATTATCAAGATTGTTAATACCAGGTCCAAGAGGCAGTAAGCAACTGCCTACCGCACTTAGTGAGCTCGCCCGCGCTCGAGGATGAGATCCCCGCCATCATGAACAAGCTCATGAAGCAGCTGCTCACAGCTGAGAAGTACGGAGACAGGAAGGTGAGCGAAACGTATTCCAGTTGCTTGAACCTACACATTTTGATAAGTGGTTGTATAAAATAAAACAATAACAGTTAAACACACTTTCGGAACGCTACATGTCAATCTTACGCAGCATGCAGGGCTCTCTACAAAAGAAGCATTTCCCCTCATTCTGTGATTTTAAATATGTATGTTTTTAAGTCATCCTTAACTTTTCCGCCATATTCTACGTCTCAACGTCGCGCAACAAAAAAGTTTTTGTTTTAAGAATTCTTGGTTGTTTCGGCACAAATAATAATGTATTATACTTTAATTACTTTTAAACTTTCGTGTTGCATAATTTAAAACTCAATGAAACGGGAATTAACGCGATCATAATTTAGGTACAAAATGTTACCTCGTTTGCCTGACGTTTCGATCGGGTTACTTGAATCGGGCACTAATCACTGGATTGAATTTCATCAAACGCAAGTTCTTTCCACGGATCGGCACTTTTATTCAAGAGTTGTGCGTGAAGCTATTGAAATCAAAAAATATAAAAATTTCAATCGGGAAGACGGTTACAAATTATCCGCGACATGGAATCCAGTGATTAAAAATAAACAATCTCGTTTTGTTTCGCGATCGAGTTCTCACCTGAATACGGACGCGGCGGTTAGTGTGCAGAATAGGGACACAGTGAGTGTAGTGTGTGACGGTACTTGGCGTGAAAATAATATCATGAGGGTAGATGAAGAATCTGCCTCTCATACGGAGTGAAGACATCGCTGTTCCAGTCAGCCTGTGACCACGGTCGGTGTAACCCGATCGAAACATCAGGCAAAAGAGGTAACATTTTGTACCTAAATTATGATCGCGTTAATTCCCGTTTCATTGAGTATTATACTTTACTTAGCAATTGTGAAACAAGCTGAATGAATGACAATTACTCGTATTCTAGTCTCACAAAGTATCTTTGTGTACCAGGGGGCAGCCTACGGTATTGCCGGTATCATCAAGGGACTAGGTATCCTCTCTCTGAAGCAGCTTGACGTTATGGGCAAGCTGACTGAAGCGATACAGGAGAAGAAAAACTACAAGTATCGCGAAGGTACACACACAATTTTTTCCATCTCAGGAGCTTTTTAGATACTAAAATACCGAATAAATCACTCCAAAGACTTCTATGGTTTTCAATTATTGCTTAGTTCACTTGGAAAGTGGAGTGGTAGCGATCTAGGATGTGACTTACGAATAATGTAATTGTTGTGCAGGCGCTCTATTCGGTTTCGAGATGCTCTGCTACAAGCTGGGGCGGCTGTTCGAGCCGTACATCGTGCACGTGCTGCCGCACCTGCTGCTGTGCTTCGGAGACGGCTCGCAGTACGTGCGCGCCGCCGCCGACGACACCGCCAAGCTCATCATGAGCCGCCTCAGCGCGCACGGCGTCAAGCTCGTGCTGCCCTCGCTGCTGCAGGCGCTGCAGGACGACAACTGGCGCACCAAGGCCGGTGCGTATACTTGTACTGCTGCTGCCGCGCCCACACCGCCAAGCTCATCATGAGCCGCCTCAGCGCGCACGGCGTCAAGCTCGTGCTGCCCTCGCTGCTGCAGGCGCTGCAGGACGACAACTGGCGCACCAAGGCCGGTGCGTATACTTGTACTGCTGCTGCCGCGCCCACACCGCCAAGCTCATCATGAGCCGCCTCAGCGCGCACGGCGTCAAGCTCGTGCTGCCCTCGCTGCTGCAGGCGCTGCAGGACGACAACTGGCGCACCAAGGCCGGTGCGTATACTTGTACTGCTGCTGCCGCGCCCACACCGCCAAGCTCATCATGAGCCGCCTCAGCGCGCACGGCGTCAAGCTCGTGCTGCCCTCGCTGCTGCAGGCGCTGCAGGACGACAACTGGCGCACCAAGGCCGGTGCGTATACTTGTACTGCTGCTGCCGCGCCCACACCGCCAAGCTCATCATGAGCCGCCTCAGCGCGCACGGCGTCAAGCTCGTGCTGCCCTCGCTGCTGCAGGCGCTGCAGGACGACAACTGGCGCACCAAGGCCGGTGCGTATACTTGTACTGCTGCTGCCGCGCCCACACCGCCAAGCTCATCATGAGCCGCCTCAGCGCGCACGGCGTCAAGCTCGTGCTGCCCTCGCTGCTGCAGGCGCTGCAGGACGACAACTGGCGCACCAAGGCCGGTGCGTATACTTGTACTGCTGCTGCCGCGCCCACACCGCCAAGCTCATCATGAGCCGCCTCAGCGCGCACGGCGTCAAGCTCGTGCTGCCCTCGCTGCTGCAGGCGCTGCAGGACGACAACTGGCGCACCAAGGCCGGTGCGTATACTTGTACTGCTGCTGCCGCGCCCACACCGCCATGTCAGGAGCATGAATCGCAAGTAATTCTTCATCAGGTGAAATATGGTTGATGGGGTAGAGTGTCTGAAGGATCGGAAAAGAAGAATTCGAACTCATGAGGAGTGGTCAATCCCTAGCTGGGATGCCTCAAAGGAACAACGTTGCAGTAGTCACCCTGATTAAACTGGTGTCCTCATCCAGCAATTGGAAGATGCCACGTTTTCCTGTTCTTCGACAGGGTTGTCACTAAAGTGACTATTAAAATAGTCGCTGAACTTGTCTGCGGCCTGTGGCTGCGGCTGACTGCCAGAGCCTGAGTAAAGCGACTATGTGACTGCCGAGCGGGGCGCTGGTTGCGATGTGTGATGGCAGAACTTTGAACCGCATCAGTCTCTTAACTTTGTTGCTGCGTGTAATAAAAAGTGCTGATCAAATATAACATTAGTTGTATAACGCAGGTTCGATCGAGCTGCTGGGCGCGATGGCGTACTGCGCGCCGAAGCAGCTGTCGTCGTGCCTGCCGTCCATCGTGCCCAAGCTCATCGAGGTGCTGAGCGACTCGCACATGCGCGTGCAGGAGGCCGGTGCTGAGGCGCTCGGCGTCATCGGCTCCGTCATCCGTAATCCGGAGATACAAGGTACGTCCGTCCGTCTCTGTCTTCCCTAAGAGCCAAACCACACGGGAAGTGTGGCGTCGGGGCGACGCCGCAGCGGCGACTGAACGACTATTGGCTTGCCCTACGTACGACAATCTGTAATAGCAATTGATAACCCCTCCCCGCATCGTCTCGAATCCGGCGCGGTTCGGCGCCGAAACGCACCGCACGGCGACGTGTGGCTAAAATACATTTTTGTATGTAGATAACAGGAGCGGTGACGTGGTTTAGCTCTAACACGACACACTAAGGCTAGATTGCACCATGTTACATTAACTTTAAAAATCTGGCAAACTCCATACAGAAACACCGGTTATAGCTATGGTTAAAGTTAAGGTAATGCAACCCAATTTAAGGCCTCGCCCACACCAGCGTCTTTTGAGCGTCGACGTCGTGGCAGTGTCCAATCAGCGTTCAGTAAATGCTGCTGCGCAAGCGTTCCGTCAACTCTGATTGGACGCTGCCATGTATAACGTAGTGATTATTTGATCAGTGACATAAAACAAAATCAACTAAAGTCAATAAAGTCCAAATTGCTACTCGGACAAAATGCATAGCTGACTTGTTGTATCTAACCTAACACCCTGTATTATCAGTTAACTCAATCTATTTCGAGATTACCTGATTGTTGTAATCATTGAATGATGATTACATAATCAGCTTATTCCATCCCGTAGGTAAATGAAAAACATTCCAAATCCGTTCTTGCCTCGTCAATAAAAATAGCTAAGTCGCAAGCAAATTCCTAACGAATTATGTTACTAACCGCGAATATGTTTGTATTTTTGCTGCCGAATGTTGAAACACAACGATAATTGAGAAAATAAACTTTTGGTACATAATGTTAGGTATCAAGCTATCTTATCGCTGTGTAATATGTATGGTTTCAGCGGCTTATCCGCCGATTTCATGTGCCTAAAGTCCGTTTTCGCCGTTTTAGGGTATGTAATAAACCACCCGATATGGTTTTTATTTGCTCGAGGTCTAATAACGCTGAATATTAAATAAGCACGATGGGATTTTATAAAAAAAAAAAGTTTTCTTCTAAACAAATATACCGGTATGTTTATTTTCGGTTTCGGTATATTTGTTTAGATGTTGAGTGTTGGAGCAAAGAGTAAGGATCGCTTGACGCATCTTACGAGACGATCATCGTATCAGAAACGCGTGTGCGCGGAGCTAACAACCATCACAGTCCGTGGTGCAGGGACGTCGCGCGTCGAGCCAATTACTTAATCGTAATGGTTTTCTGCGCGTCTTTCGCCCGGCGCTCAACATCGATAGCTCTATGTAGGACCTGTCTCTCTTTACTAGAGCATCCCATCGTGAGGTGTTTCGTTGGTTTGGTTTTTGGATTATAAACATTTTTACGATAGGGGCCGTTCAAGTATTACGTAAGCAGATTTACTACAATTATTTACCCCCCCTACCCCCTTGTCAGCAAAAGTAATCAAAGCTCTTACCCCCCCCCCCCCCCCCCTCTCCATGGTAACGCAATCATTTTTACAATACAATCTTATTTTGTTAACAAAATACATAGGGTCTGGCCCTATGGTTGATTGGTAGAGCAGCTATTGCCATTAAGTCCGCCATTTCAAGTACATATTTTTTGTCCGTGCAATGAAGTTTAAATAAAAAATAAATAAACACGTCAAATCATCATTCGTACCGAAATGAAACAATGAATTGACATTTATTGGAAAAAAAATACAGAAGACAGTAGCGCGCAGTAATTCCCCTACTCGCTACTAAGCGAGTACCTAAACGTGTTCATTTATTTGTGGGAATCCCCGATAGTGCATTTCGTTTTATAGCATAGATAGACAATATGAGGGCTGCCATATTCCTCGTTTGGCAGTCAGGCAGTCACGTAAATAACTACTGCTGACGTAATCACCATCTAGACCCCCCCACCCCCCCATGTCATCAAAAATAAGCAAAGCAGACACCCCCCCGCCCCCCTATAGTGCTTACGTAATACTTGAACAGCCCCATAGAGAAAGAAGGAGATCTAAACAGCAATTCGACTCACCGCTAGGTATGACTCCTTTTAATTGCGTGTAATGTGTGTAAACAGAAAAATAATTTGAAACAATTATTTAATTTAGCAATCGTGCCGGTACTCCTGCAAGCGCTGCAAGACCCGTCGAACAAGACGTCGGCCTGCCTGCAGACGCTATTGGACACGAAGTTCGTGCACTTCATCGACGCGCCGTCGCTGGCGCTCATCATGCCGGTCGTGCAGCGCGCCTTCCTCGACCGCAGCACGGAGACGCGCAAGATGGCGGCGCAGATCATCGGCAACATGTACTCGCTGACGGACCAGAAGGACCTCATGCCGTACCTGCCCAACATCATGCCTGGTCTCAAGAGCTCGTTGCTGGACCCCGTGCCCGAGGTGAGTCATATATACTGTGTCCAAAGAGAAACGAGCTTATCTCGTCGCGCAGGCCATAACCGACATTTAGCCGCTCTCTTAAATTAATAGATTCATGTTTGAATGAATCTCATGATGCTACCCTAATCCGGCGCGAAAGTCCTTAGGCATGTTCCACCAGAGTTGTACAAACAAAGCGACCAAGCTCTGGCCTTATATTCTGGACGTATGTTGATTACTGAAACGCTGGTACCTGTTAATTTTGACTCCTAGCTAGTAGATACGGACCTTAATCGCTTGACATATTATGTAGGATGAGTTTTTGAGATGCGAGTAGATGGGCAAATCCGTTACTATGAAAGATTAAGAAAAACGGACTTAAAAGTTACAAGGTTGAATTTGGTCAAAATCAAAACTATATTAACTTTTCACTTGGTAGTCACTAAGTTTAGTTATGAATTAAACTCTGAGCTTTTACTTTATTTATGTAGGGTCACATGATTTAAAAACGACAGTTAAAAGTGAAACCAAATTCGTAAAAAAATTCCTTCGTTATTTTATTTTTCTACAAAATTTAACAACAACCTCTGAAAACAATGATTTGCAGTGTTTACAAATGACAAGCAATATAATAATTAGAAGTCACAATGAATTTGCTATAAACGGCGATAACAATTCTATCAACAATAAAAATATTATCTTTGGCATTAGCATTAGGTATAAGGTATTATACAGGGTGTAAAAAAAGGCTTAACGAAGCCTTAAACCACGAATTCTATACATAAAACCAAGTAGAATGCAAAAAAAAATATTGCTGGGAAATGACTTTTATTTTTGGGTATCAAAAAAAAATAACTTATTTCTAACCCGCAATGTACAGCGCGCACGACACTGACAAAAATGTTACTTTGATTGTCAATAACTCGGTAACCCGTCATTTCCCAGGTATAGTGTAAAAGAAAAAAAATAATTAGGTTTTTTTTTACACCCGATATATTTTACGTAGTATAATACTTTCTCTGTGGTATTATCAAAATCAATCATTCATAATGAAAAAAGTGTATTTATTTCTTAAAAATAAGCGTTTAATACTTAATAATTAAAGAAACTGTCATATTACAAAGTCATTACATAGAGTACTGCTGAAGAAGATATAGTTGCTTGTGTGGAAGAATCATCCTTAAAATAGAAGCTTATAAAGGAACGATGATTTTATAAATTGGATTATTTATAATTATAATTTGCATGACTTTGCTATTGAAATAGACATAATTTGGATGTTTTTTTATATACAGGGTGTAAAAAAAGGCTTAACGAAGCCTTAAACCACGAATTCTATACATAAAACCAAGTAGAATGCAAAAAAAATAATTGCTGGGAGTGACTTTTAATTTTTGGGTATCAAAAAAAATAACTTATTTCTAACACAGACTATGCCTGTGTGTGTAAGCGGATCATGTTTGTTTGTAAAAAAAGTTTAGTATTATCAAACAGAAGTCAATTTTGTAAAAAATCCTTGAAAAAAAATTGTAACTTTGACTGTAAATAACTCGGTAACCCGTCATTTCCCAGGTATAGTGTAAAAGAAAAAAATGATCGTAATAATACGTAGAATATGTAGTATTCGGCTTCGTTAAGCCTTTTTTACACCCGATATAACCTAAATCCTTGTCATCATGCTTACGCGTATAATTTAAAAAGGTGATTGATTAATTTAAAATAAGATTTATATTTTAAACATTATTCAGCACCGGTTACCACATAATCAAATTGGTTTGTAATAAATAAACATATTTCTTTTTCGGACTACAAAAATGTTCATTAATCTTAGTAAATAACAAACGTAGTAACTATGTTTGTACTGAATTGTTAAATTGACACGAATGTTCGACTAATGATTAGTACGCAGTGTGTTAAAAGACTGACGGAGAATGTGTGAAACAGGAAGATTATTTCATTTGGCAATCCTATTTGTACGGAAAATATATATATTGGACAACATCCCATACTACATTGCTCTGGTCCTAAGGCAAGTAGCTAACGCACTTGCACTTAATAAGAAGAAACGACGGTACCACAAAAAAAAGAGGTTTTTTGAGATTTTAACGAAGACATGAAATATTATCTAAATGCAATGCTGTGTCTGCATTTTTTCATAGTTAAGTCACAAAGCGTTAAATATTATAACGTGGACCTTATCATTATAAAACGTCGAAAACATATTATCATTGTAATGTTTTAGAATTATAATGTTTATTGATATTTCAGTTCTTCAAATGTGATTCAAAATCAGTTTTATCCTTAAAACATGGCTACATTTAAAATACTTTTCCCTTCTTTTATCTTTGTCCTGTACTTAGAAGAAATCACTATTAGCGATAAGAGCGCCTAAATTGTACGTCTTTCTGTAAAAATAATGTGTAATTTACTTTGTTCGTTGAGCAACAAAAAGTATCTACCTGCTTCATTTATTCTATAGGTAGTGAATGTAAGTATTCTCCCCCAGGTGCGCTCAGTATCAGCGCGCGCACTCGGCGCGATGGTGAAAGGCATGGGCGAGAGTAGCTTCGAGGAGTTGCTCCCGTGGCTGATGCACACGCTGACGTCGGAGACCAGCAGCGTGGACCGCTCGGGCGCCGCGCAGGGCCTGTCCGAGGTCGTGGCCGGCCTCGGCGTGCACAAGCTGCACAAGATTATGCCAGGTACTATCGAGGGCACACTTTTCAGAAATGTTCCTGTGAACGCCCCCACCCGCCCTGATTGGCTATGCATTTTACTACGTTTTACTATAACCAATTAGATACAAATAGTACCTTGCTTACTTGTGCGTAAACACCTATTGTTGCGCCGCTGCTTTGAACCCGAAACATGAATGAACGTAGGGCGTGGCTTGAAGTGAGTGGCAATGAGGTGCTTGCAAACGATTTTAGCTTTAAGACGGGTCAGGCGTCGAAGCCCGCGATAGTACGTGCGCTAACTGCAGACGCTGCGCCGGCTGAGAAGACTCGGGTTAGGGTCTCGGGATTATTGTTCGCAAATCATTACCGATGTCTATTATAATATAAATATTTGTCAACATCACATACATTGCTCTGATCCTAATGTTAGTAGCATAAGCACTTGTGTTATAGAAATCAGAAACAACGACGGTACCACAACATCCAGACCCGAGACAGTATAGAAAAGTTCGTTTCCTACATTGACCCGATCGGGGATCGAACCCGGAACCTCAGAGATGGCGCCGCCATATAGTCCGGCGTGCTCGCCTCTCGGCTACGAAGGTCGTCTATTGATCAATAATGAGTCGAGTGTAATGCGTGCCGTATTTTATACCTGACTGTAGGTTTTAGGTTTTTATGCATCATTTGCTGTAGGTTACACAGCTTTATGCACTCCACGGCACAACCATAAGACATGGTGAAAGAGTAGCTAAATTTTTACGCTTTTGAGGTTTCCGTACCCAAAGGGTATAACGGGACCCTATTACTAAAGCTCCGCTGTCCGTCTGTCACCAGGCTGTATCTCATGAACCGTGTTAGCTAGAGAGTGGAAATTTTCACAGATGGTGTATTTCTGTTGCCGCTATAACAACAAATACTAAAAAACAGAATACAACAAACGTGATTTTTTTGCCGTTTTATAGAAAATGGTACGGAACCCTTCGTGCGCGAGTCCGACTTGCACTTGGCCGGTTTTTAATAAACGTCTCTATTATTATGAAATTCTTAAATGCGAAATTGGGTAACAGGTCGAAAATAGGTCAATGTTTGTGAGGAACAAAACAGACTATTTTTTGATAGATAGGTGAAGAACATACGCCTTATTAAGAAATAGATCAAAATTTTCGAAGTGTTCAGTGTCCAAATCTCGATTATATGTTTGAACAAAAAATAGGATAACCTATAGTTTGAGGAAAGCTTGCCTTATAATAATTTAAAAAATATATATGTTAAAAAAAGATTTTTTATTCTTGTTCTTTCATTTTTATTAAAGTCAGTACCTGTATTTGGCAAGCTTTTGCCCTGAATCTTATAATATAACATGATGCATCAGCCAGCTATTGGGAACGTTATGTCCTGGGCTCGATGCGGAGAGGTATTCCCCTAGCTAGAAGAACCGAGCACGATGCGGTAGGGGTCGTAGGTGAAGGGCTGCTCCGCAAATAAGAAAAAAACATTTCGTGGTAAAAAAATGTTTTTATTTTTGTTCTTTCCTTTGTATTAAAGTCAGTACCTGTATTTGGCATGGCCTTGCCCTGAATCTTATAATACAGATGGTATAGGGCAGCATGTAGGTAAAATGAGAAGTCTAGATAATAGATAAAAATATTTCACTGAATAAATTTAGACATGTATAAAATTATCACATCGGGAACCATTCCGCAAAACGACCGAAACTCATGGGTACAACGTTAGCCGGGCCGTTATGTTTATTAATTGTTTGTAATTGTATGGTACGCCGAAAGACGAAAACGGCCCGTGGTAAAGCGGGCAAGCCACGTGCGCCATGACCAAAATTTAAGATAAATGTGGATAGTCTTATGAAAATACGGGTACGGTACGGTACGGTTTTTTATTGATTTATGATCAGAATCGTTTACTGGGCTATCTCCTTAATTTACCTACGCGCTGCCACTTACATCCTGTATAACATGGTGCATCAGTCGGCTATTGGACACTTTATGTCCTGGGCTCGATGCGGAGCGGTATCCCTCTAGAAGAACCGAGCACGATGCGATAGGGGTCGTAGGCGGAGGGCCGCTCCGCGAATAAGAAAAAAACATTTCATAGTATTTTTTTTTTTTAATTCTAATAATTTGATCTTTCCTTTGTATTAAAGTCAGTACATGTATTTGGCATGCTCCTGCCCTAAATCATAAAATATAACTTGATGCATCAGTCGGCTATTGGGCACGTTATGTCCTGGGCTCGATGCGGAGAGGTATCCCTCTAGAAGAACCGAGCACGATGCGGTAGGGGTCGTAGTTGAAGGGCCGCTCCGCGCCGGGCTCCAGCGACACGCGGTAGCGCGTCAGAAGCCGCACGGCGCACACGCGCGCTTGTACGTGCGCGAACCGCATCCCTAAGGGAACAAACCACCAGCTTCAAAATAACTCAAATATAACTAGTAGGCATGGACGATATCAGGAGGAGCAGGTGAAAAATCATTTGTCACACCTGCTACTTTTTGTCATATTGACTGTTACAAATCACAGTCTGTGAAATCATATGTCATGCGCAAATTTCTTTTCATTCGTTTATGACATGTAGCAGAGCGGGTCTAGCGAGCGCAGGCCTTGAGCGCGCGAGCGAGTAGGAATGATTTGCTACAGATGCGTGTTAGAAAAAGACAAACATGCTGTGCTATTTTTTATGCCATCATAGGTGACGAACGATAACGATACTGAGCATTTTAAGAGCTTTAAACTTATGACCGTAAAGTTTAGATTCGTTTGTCATAATTTTTGTTACGATTGGCAGGTTGAAACCTTCTAGATTGTTGAATTTTATGCTGAGCGCCTTAAGGTTTAGATTATCTTGTTATGATTTTATAGTAGGGAACGTCGAGCTCGTTTTGTTTACAATGAAATTTCGTTTTATGTGTGAATTATGATTTTATGATATTGTTTTTAAACTCACTAGTCGCCCGGTGATGAGTGTATAGGTGCATACGCCAATGTAAAAATAAGTTTACTTACACATTCAGGATTTAAAAAAAAATTCACACGAAAAATTTTACATTGTCAGTCCCAAGCCTGTACAAGTATGAGGGGAAGTTAGTTGTTTAAAAAAAATGCTTAAATAATACACACAAATAGCACATTACGTAGCGCACGAACTATATATGACATTTCATAAAAAAGTAGCAAAGTAGCAAGGAGCAACTATTCACAATAAGTCATATTTCATTTTAAGTAACAAATAGCAAAAGTGTTACATTATGACACTGCGACAAAAAATCATTGCCAATGATTTATCACAGGTGATATCATATGAAAAAAAGCGGGCAAGCCACGTGCGCCATGACCAAAATTTAAGATAAATGTGGATAGTCTTATGAAAATACGGGTACGGTACGGTACGGTTTTTTATTGATTTATGATCAGAATCGTTTACTGGGCTATCTCCTTAATTTACCTACGCGCTGCCACTTACATCCTGTATAACATGGTGCATCAGTCGGCTATTGGACACTTTATGTCCTGGGCTCGATGCGGAGCGGTATCCCTCTAGAAGAACCGAGCACGATGCGATAGGGGTCGTAGGCGGAGGGCCGCTCCGCGAATAAGAAAAAAACATTTCATAGTATTTTTTTTTTTTAATTCTAATAATTTGATCTTTCCTTTGTATTAAAGTCAGTACATGTATTTGGCATGCTCCTGCCCTAAATCATAAAATATAACTTGATGCATCAGTCGGCTATTGGGCACGTTATGTCCTGGGCTCGATGCGGAGAGGTATCCCTCTAGAAGAACCGAGCACGATGCGGTAGGGGTCGTAGTTGAAGGGCCGCTCCGCGCCGGGCTCCAGCGACACGCGGTAGCGCGTCAGAAGCCGCACGGCGCACACGCGCGCTTGTACGTGCGCGAACCGCATCCCTAAGGGAACAAACCACCAGCTTCAAAATAACTCAAATATAACTAGTAGGCATGGACGATATCAGGAGGAGCAGGTGAAAAATCATTTGTCACACCTGCTACTTTTTGTCATATTGACTGTTACAAATCACAGTCTGTGAAATCATATGTCATGCGCAAATTTCTTTTCATTCGTTTATGACATGTAGCAGAGCGGGTCTAGCGAGCGCAGGCCTTGAGCGCGCGAGCGAGTAGGAATGATTTGCTACAGATGCGTGTTAGAAAAAGACAAACATGCTGTGCTATTTTTTATGCCATCATAGGTGACGAACGATAACGATACTGAGCATTTTAAGAGCTTTAAACTTATGACCGTAAAGTTTAGATTCGTTTGTCATAATTTTTGTTACGATTGGCAGGTTGAAACCTTCTAGATTGTTGAATTTTATGCTGAGCGCCTTAAGGTTTAGATTATCTTGTTATGATTTTATAGTAGGGAACGTCGAGCTCGTTTTGTTTACAATGAAATTTCGTTTTATGTGTGAATTATGATTTTATGATATTGTTTTTAAACTCACTAGTCGCCCGGTGATGAGTGTATAGGTGCATACGCCAATGTAAAAATAAGTTTACTTACACATTCAGGATTTAAAAAAAAATTCACACGAAAAATTTTACATTGTCAGTCCCAAGCCTGTACAAGTATGAGGGGAAGTTAGTTGTTTAAAAAAAATGCTTAAATAATACACACAAATAGCACATTACGTAGCGCACGAACTATATATGACATTTCATAAAAAAGTAGCAAAGTAGCAAGGAGCAACTATTCACAATAAGTCATATTTCATTTTAAGTAACAAATAGCAAAAGTGTTACATTATGACACTGCGACAAAAAATCATTGCCAATGATTTATCACAGGTGATATCATATGACAAAAAATCATCATTTTGTCATATGACAATGATTGAAAAATAGCAATCATTGCCATGCCTAATAACTAGCGGCACGGAAGTTGAGCAGCCCCTCTAGCATGAGCAACGAAAAACGATATGATATGATACGATTTATCGACACCCAACTTTAAAAATATGATAACATAGCCACCATCTTGAACTTTTATAGACCGTGCCGGTGACATCACGGTCATGCTCGATTTTTCGATAAAAGTTCATATTATGACGAAAATTATGCAATAAATCGCTATATTATATCGTGTTTTGTTGCTCATGCTAGAGGGGCAGAAGACCATTACGATTACGTGATTGGTTAGTCGCGCGTCGCGCCTGCACGGTGGTGATTGATTGTGACGCACACGCGTCTGTGATACGATGATCGTCTCGTAAGAAGCGCAAAGCGATCCCCACTCTTTGCTTTGCCCCATGCGCTCAACATCGGTGCCGCGTACTGTAACGGGCATTGCATATGCGTCAAAAGTATTTATCAAAATGTCAAAAACTTGAAACATTTTTGACACTTTTTAGGGTTCCGTACCCAAAGGGTAAAACGGGATCCTATTACTGCGGCTCTGCTGTCCGTCTGTCTGTCCGTCCGTCTGTCTGTCTGTCTGTCCGTCTGTCGCCAGGCTGTATCTCATGAACCGTGATAGTAAGAGAGTTGAAATTTTCCCAGATGATGTATTTCTGTTGCCGCTATAATACCAAATACTAAAAAACAGAATACAATACATATTTAAGGGGGCTCCCAATTACAACAAACGTGATTTTTTTGCCGTTTTGATACATAACTGTACGGAACCCTTCGTGCGCGAGTCCGACTCGCACTTGGCCGGTTTTTTTATTGTATAATTGTGCTTATGCGTGGGAAATAAGTGTTTTTTTTTATTTCTATAATCACCGGAATTGCTGACCAATAACCAATCAAAATGTTCGTGTATTAATCTATTTGATTAGATAGAGCACCATGTCCCTATATTACAGCAACAATAACCTCTAAACCTACTTACAAATACATTGATTTATTTTTATCTTTACACCCAATAAAATTTGTCTTTAATTAGTTTTGTTGTTTAAAGTCGAGGTCAAGGCTTCAGCTGATAAAAAGTTAAACGAATGTACATAAACATAATTAACTATAGTGGTATATTATTACTAAAATTATAACAAAACTAGTGACTAACTAGAAGATTGTTTATGCAAATGGTTGTAGTCGAAATTAGCAATAGACATTGTTCATAAGAAACGAAGAATATTTACCGATGCAGTTGCGAGGGCCGAGTCCGAAGGGCATGTAGGCGCAGGGGTGCCTGGCCTTGATGTTCTCCGGGGTGAACCGCTCCGGGTCAAACTTGTGTGGGTCCGGGTAGTATTGCTCGTCGTAGTGTATGCCGCGCACTGACACCATCACCATTGTGTCTTTGTCTATGGTCACGTCCGTGCCGGGGATCTTGTAGCTCGACACAGATCGTCTTGTCAGAGGGTCGACAATCGGGTACATCCTCAACGTCTCACTTATTACTTGGTCTAGGTACGTCATTTGTCTTAGACAGTCATAGCTCAGTTCCCCGTCGTTTTGCTCGAGTACCTCGTTAATTTGCTGCACGAGCTTGTCTTGAACGTCCTGGTGGCGCGCAAGCTCGTGCAGTATGAACCCTAACGTGGTGGCCGTGGTCTCGTAGCCCGCCGCGTAGAACACGAACGCCTGCGCCGACATCAGCTGGTCGGTGATTGTAACAGAACGATCCTTGTCGCTTTCGTGCTTTTTGGAACCATGAATTTCACCAGCGTTTCTCAATTCTAAAAGCAAATCCATGAAGTCTTTTCTATTAGTGGGAACTCCTTTGCGTTCCGTCATAATTTTTTTTACGAGATTGTTAAAGTAATCTGTGACGGCAGCTGGGAAAATGTCGGTATTAATTTTTTTAAGGAAACCCGGGAACGCGAATTCTACATCATTTAAAAAGTTATTATAGAAAATCAATTTATCGATTTTAACGAGTGTAGGATCGATTTTAGTAACATCGATGTCGATACCGAAGGCGCAGGATGCGATGCTGCTCATGGTGAACTTCTGCACCAGCGGGTACACGTCCTGCACCGGTGACTTCTGCAGCAGCGGCTCTAGGTACTCCATAAACTTATCCCCTCGTTCTTCGATCAAGTAAAACATGTTCTTCAATTTACCGGTGGTGAAGATAGGCGAGAGGCGCGAACGCATGACTCGCCATTTGTCACCTTCCATGAAGAAGATGTTGCTGCCGACTCCTTGCTCGGTGATACTGAACCCGCGGTCGACGAAGTTATCGAAGTCTCGGATTAACACATGTTGCACCAGGTCGAGATCACGTATTAGCACCGCTGGGTTCCAGAAACGAAACAATCCAACTATCTTTTCTTTCGAGAACTGATTATAATATTTTTCATAAAGTTCCTGTTGAGTAGTACGTCTTAGCGTAGAATCTTTAACACTTCCGAAAAATAGTTTAGGTTTCGGGCCGACGACTCCTTTTTTTGCCCAGTGGTCTAATTTTCGCGCTAAATAATAATATATTGCCGCTGCAACGACGCTGAGAGACAACAGTATGGTCGAGAGGAACATCGTAGGGACACGCGGTGTTACGGACTCGAGAGATGGGTTGCCAGTGCGGCCACACCGCCAACAATATATATTGCAACACCAAACGCTCGTATTTAAATCATTTTGGCCGCGATAAGTTTTGTTGATAATAATAGAATTTACACGAATTTCAATAATGCATGTCGTGATTAAATGCATGCATGACAGATATAAAGCTTTACGCCGATAAATAAACTGAGCTTCCCAAATAACAGATAGGTAAATGAACTATCTGTATAAGTCCATTATCTTTATTCCACACAATATACAAGTAATTACAGTTGATTTTTATGTTATTTTTATTGAAGTTTATTTCATTATAATTATATGTATATTTTTATAAGGTGCCCAAGTTTTATTGTTTACAATAAGATGTACCATTCGTAGATCTTATCGCTAAAATCGATATCTAATAGACAACTTTCACATAGAGGCCCACTATGAAGAATGAGGAAGATGACTCAGACAGAATGCTTATAAGTAACAATATTTTGCACCTGATGAAAATACATATTAATCGAAATTGTTGTGTATGTACAAAAATTTCGATTTTCAGTGTATATTAATAATAAAATCTTATAGTATGTTATACTTAAATGTGAAAGTTTGTTTGTTACGTAATCACGCTTTAACGGCTTAACGGAATAAGCCGAAATTTACTTCCATACAAGGACTAGTTTGTTTTTACTTTGTCTAATGCTCGTATCCTAATTCTAGCACCGCGATCGCATCTACATCTTTCGATTCGTGCTCCAACAAAGCATATACTCACTCATACTTGTTCTGTTCCAGACATAATAGCGACCGCCGAGCGCACCGACATCGCTCCGCACGTGAAGGACGGCTACATCATGATGTTCATATACATGCCGGGCGCGTTCACTGACGAGTTCACGCCCTACATCGGCCAGATCATCAACCCTATCCTCAAGGCGCTCGCCGACGAGAACGAGTACGTGCGGGAGACCGCGCTCAAGGTAACACACACACTAACACACACATACATCGTCCTGTATCTCAGGATATACTCTGGAAATCCTTCTCGATCGAATCAGAAATGAGACGATCCGAAGGCGAACCAAAGTCACCGACGTAGCTCTCAGAATCGCAAACCTTAAGCGGCAGTGGGCGGGGCACATTGCTCGCAGGACTGATGGCCGTTGGAGCAGGAAGGTCCTTGAATGGCGGCCGCGGGCCGGAAGGCGTAGTGTTGGTAGGCCCCCCACAAGGTGGACCGACGATCTGGTGAAGGTCGCGGGAAGCCGCTGGATGCGGGTGGCACAGGACCGATCTTCGGGGATATCCTTGGGGGAGGCCTATGTCCAGCAGTGGACGTCTTTCGGCTGATGGATGGATGGACTCTGGAAATTACCAATTACATTATGAAATGATTTATTAGGTATATATAGGCCCTGCTCGGGGCTTAATTAATACTTACACAGGGTTATTTGTAAAACATCAATAACCTCGCAAGACTAGGTAGCTAACATCACAAACAACAACATTTGTTCTACGACTTTTGATAATTTTACACATTTGACTTTCATAAAAAAATAAATATCAATTTAATTTCACATCTGAATGTTCTTATCTCTGTACGCATCGGATCGTGCGCGTCGCTTTTTCTGATGTGCATGTAACATAGACTTACAAATGTCACGACAGTAAAATAAAAGCTTAGAAAATCATTTAAGTTATGATGAAACATGTTAAACAAATTTTGTCGTTTATGATGTTAGCTATCTGGTCGTGCGAGGTTGTTGATGTTTTTCAAATAAGCCTGTATATTGTGCCTCTTTTGTTGCACAAATCTCTCATTTCTTCTACTACTCAGCTTAAGCAAATAACTTGAGATGTACAATTGTTATAGGCGGGTCAACGCATCGTCACCCTATACGCAGAGTCCGCGATCACGCTGCTGCTGCCGGAGCTGGAGCGCGGGCTGTTTGATGATAACTGGCGTATCCGATACAGGTAACGCATTATTCAGACTAGTCTTAGTTAGACAACACTTAGTCAATAATCTGTAAGAACATGTTACAAATTATTCTGTTTAAATAAGTATCACGATCAAAAAATGTGTTCTATTTTATTTAGTAGTCATTCATTTTCTGTAACCACATTACCAGACACACGCATGCACTGTGATTTGATTGAAACACGCATATCTGGGTTACCCCCAGATATGCGTGTTACACCCCCATACCCCATACACCTTTTGACCATGAAGGCATTAACCTCTGAAGGTTATGTATTTAATGTATTAGTTTTTAAAAACTTGCCTGCTTAAATTCGTCCAGACATTTAAGTACAGTATGCCAGAATACTACTTACTGCTGGGTCAAATCTAAACTCCACTCCCAGGCGGGTTGGGCTATGCTTTGTCACGGGGGCCCAGTGCGGATTAGTAGAGGGCTGATGTGAGGGCGTAAACCTTACTATCAGATGTGATCAAGCGGTCCTACAGCATCTGCCTAGGCTTCACTACATCAGACGTTATCAAATGTCAACTTTTCGAAGCACGGAGATGCTTTTGATAAAGAACAATGCAAATCTTGCCTTTGTCTTTGGGCCCAAAAAATATTAAGTCAAGGTGCAGAGATGAGACATATTCTACGTGAAAGATCACACACGCGTCATCACCTTTTATTATGACGTCACTATAATCTGACCCAGGGGGAAAATGTTACCGTCCTTAATAATTTATTATTTTGTATTCTTTTAAACTTTCATGGTCACTAACATTAGAATAGTTTGTTACGGGATTGCTACCATGTACCTTATTTTTGAGTTCCCGATATTTCGGCACTGTTGCAAGCGCCATGATCACGGAGTAACTTGCAACAGTGCCGAAATATCGGGAACTCAAAAATAAGGTACATGGTAGCAATCCCGTAACAAACTATTTTTATTATTTTGGTTTAAAATAAACTACTCTTATTTTTGGGGTCAATTTTGTCGATGCCATACCAAAATTTAAAGATGTTTATTGGATCTCCATCGTAGTCTATGTCCCAAATCCGCACAAAATTGTTTTTGGGCCCATTTACTTGCATTATCCTTTCGTAATATGGTCCAAATGGTCTTCCATCCGCGCACAAAAGCGTGAGTTCACTTAGCCGCCACTGAGTTACAAGCACCCACTCGCTCCGCGAAGCCTGAAAAACCCAGGAAACTTCTGCGCTTCTGGGCGGAGCTAGGCTGGTTGCAACCGTAACCATCACATCCCCCACGTACAAAGGACCGACTTTGAGTCTAAGTGCGGAAAAGGGAGTCCACTCTCATACTCATTACAAGCACCCAACGAATTCCAGTTCGGTCCAACTCCTCGGGGACCTGCTGTACCGTATATCGGGTGTGTCGGGCAAGATGAGCACGGAGACGGCGTCGGAGGACGACAACTTCGGCACGGAACACTCTCACCGCGCCATCATGGGCGCGCTGGGTGCCGAGCGACGGAACCGCGTGCTGGCCGGCCTGTACATGGGCCGCAGCGACGTCGCGCTCATGGTGCGCCAGGCGGCGCTGCACGTCTGGAAGGTCAGACTGTTGCTATCATAAACATATAGTAATGTGAAGAGCACAGACTTTACCACTACCGGGACATAGTTTGGAAGGTACATCACGTGGGCACAGTGGATAGAGGGCTACATCAAAACTCAGTAATGATATAATACTTGAAAAACATCGACTGCCTCCGGTGGGATCCGAATTTTATCCATTTCTATCGGGTGTTGACGGTAGTATACTACTTAGATATAAATATAACCTCAACATTCGAGTCAGCTAACATTTCAGACAACAAGTCAGCTAACATTTCAGTAGCTTAGTTGGAAAAGCACTTGCCCGGTATGCAATAGTCGTGGGTCCGGGTCCCACCTGGGGCGGTCGAGTTTTTTTCAAGTATTATATCATCTTAAAATTCAGTGACTTAAATTTGGTGTTCATGCTATCTTTTTTACCTGACCTCTTAATTGGTGTCTGCCCATAGGTGGACGATCTGTAACCTCTGACCAGCCCACGACTGGTATCAAGTAATAACCAGGACCGAGTTCTAGTACCTTCCAAAGCGCGTATCCACAAGACCACACTGATTACCCAACGTTTACCGCAAAACTGTCATAATAATTTTACCAAGTACATACAAATCTGTATTATAATTAACACCTGCAAGTATTAGAACAGACGCAATATTTCTATGATGATGTGTGTGTCAAATATATATTTTTCTATTTCTATTTCATAATAGTTATGGTGGTAGTGATAATATATATTTATATTGAATTAAAAATAGCATGATATATTGGCAGGTGGTAGTGACAAACACGCCGAAGACCCTCCGCGAGATCCTGCCGACGCTGTTCGGGCTGCTGCTGGGCTGCCTCGCCTCCACCAGCTACGACAAGCGGCAGGTGGCCGCGCGCACGCTCGGAGACCTCGTGCGCAAGGTAACTATCATACTGTAAGGTTGGAGCGGTGATGGAAACAGTTATTCCGTCAAGTTCAGCAATAATATTACGATATTATTAGGTCGCTTTTATGAACTTTAATTATTTTAGAGAAACCAGGCCATATCATTTTCGTTCTTAAAAACGGGTTTTTTTTTTTTTTCTCACAAAAAATAAGAAATGTATTTTTAAGAGCATCCTGTCTGGTCTGAGACATCCCTACGTCATCGCCTCTTGTCTCTTATTTCGATCGTGCCCCACTCTTTCCTCATTTCATTCAGCAAGCAGCACAGGGTGGTTTATTTTACGTTGAAATCAAAGTAGTTTTTGGTTTTTTTCTCGAAAACTAGCGTATAATTTTTTTTTTTTTTTTTAACAAAAATGATTCCTTTCTGAGACCTTTTTCTATCCACTAATTAACATGCTGAACTTTACAAAATCACATACATTCATTCGATCTCATTAGTATTGTTAAAACTCACTCACTGGCTTTTGCGATATAGGCCTGCGAGCCTAGTGCAGAAGTATGTACTGTACATCATCATCATCATCACCAGCCTACATCAGTCCACTGCTGGACACAGGCCTCTCCAAAAGGAGGATTTTGCCATAATCGCCACGCTTGGCAGGCGGGTTGGCGATCGCAGTTTGGCCAATGGTGGAGATGAGACGCTGCTGCCCGTCTTCTTGTGGCGGTTCTCCTGTAGTCGCCTCTTACGACACCCATAGGAAGAGAAGGGGTGGTGCTATTCTTTTAACGTGCTGACACCACACGACACTGTCCCCCTAACTGTAATGTTTTATTCGAAAATATATTTACTTTCGGCCAGCGCTCAACATTCGTGCTAGATGAATTAGTTAGTTTGTAAGTATCGTATCGTTTCCGCAGCTGGGCGAGCGCGTGCTGCCGGAGATAGTGCCGATCCTGGAGCGCGGGCTGAAGTCGGACCGCGCGGACCAGCGCCAGGGCGTGTGCATCGGGCTGGGCGAGATCCTCGCCTCCACCTCGCGCGACGCCGTGCTCAGCTTCGCCGACGGCCTGGTGAGTCACATACATTCATACATTTAGGGATAAAGGAAAGACTGGTTTAATCGGACCTTCGATTTATTCAGGTTCAGTAGCCCCAATCACAAGTTCTTACTAAAACAATCACCCCCTAAACCTCCGTACCGACGACCTCCATAGCCGAGAGTCCAGCACGCCGGACTGTATATGGCGCCGCCATCTCTGAGGTTCCGGGTTCGATCCCCGGTCGGGTCAATGTGGAAAACGAACTTTTCTATATTGTCTCGGGTCTGGGTGTTGTGGTACCGTCGTTGTTTTTGATTTCTATAACACAAGTGCTTCAGCTACTTACCTTAGGATCAGAGCAATGTATGTGATGTTGTCCAATATTTCTTTATTTAAAAACAATACAAAACCGCTCGTCATCACATTCAAATAGGAAGACAACTTACGTTCCATTCCACACTTACGTCCGTCATCAAATTGAAAGCCGCTTTCGTTTTTCCCTGCGCTCACTTCGTCTTCCATCTCTTTCACACAATTTACGTTCCATTCCACATATCCCACGTACATGTTCCCCCCTCTTCCAACTTTTATTTTACAATTATAATCTAATACTTTACAATTTTACAGTTAAATCTAATATTCACATAATATACTAGCTATAACCCTCTTACGCGGGGATTGATTTGTGGCAAATGCACAAACAAATCAAAAATCGCTTTGTGCATATTAGCGCTACATCCTACAACACATTTTCGCCATCTTTTACTTTAGACCCAATATTAGTAAATGGTATCCATTGCCATTGTTGTAATGTCGAAAACTATCTCCTGAATGGGTTAGTTAATAATTAAATACAATGACAGTGGCGCCAACCGGTAAGTACAGAGACGATAGTCCTTCTGCCCAATGTAAACAAAAACGTTTCAAGGTTTTATCACAGTGTAATTAATGGATTTCGCGCGCTGAGGTCGAATGAACAAGTATACCTTCTACGAAGGGGCGTGCGGTGCATAAAGGCAAGGCATTTACAAGGTAGGCAGTGCCTACCTGGTAAATGAAATGAGGTAGGCAGTAGGTACTTACAAATGTGTGTCTTTGATGAAAACCACTAATTTTGATCAATAAAATACCCGAGTAAGTATATACTGCCTACCTCGAAATAAAACTAATGCCCGCCACTGCTTCTACGCATCATGTAGGAAGTGAAATTAGAGATCAAATATATCTCCCCAGGTGCCAACAGTCCGCACAGCGCTGTGCGACCCGCTGCCGGAAGTCCGTCTGGCGGCGGCGCGCGCGTTCGACAGCCTGCACGCCACCATCGGCAACAAGGCGCTGGACGACATCCTGCCGCACATGCTGCGCGCGCTGCACGACCCCGACGCGGCGCGGGCCGACGCCACGCTCGACGGCCTCAAGCAGGTCTGTGGAAACTCACTTGTTGTTGTAAACTTACAATCATTATCATTAACTTACTTTGTAAAGCGCCATCTATGCGTCTTACACAAAATTAAGCATCTATCACATTCGATCGTATCTGTTCAGCGCGGCCTGTAAAGTAGTTCTTGGTTCTACCAAATTACCACAGATGGCGCTACAACTCTTAGGAACTGCTTTGGTTCGTGTAACTGTGATAAAAACTGAACTGAGCTGTATTTGATCTCTCTTTGACTCCTGCGGTCCTACAATAAACACCTACCGAAAAATTCTCCTGGCGTCATTCTTCTCAACACTTGTTTAGTCTAAAAAGTGATTCACATCATTATAATATAAGAAATAAAAATAAACTTGCCGTACCGTGCTTCAGATTAAAAAAAGTTGGTAGTTAATTTATGAGGAATGGTATAAAATATGTCAATAAATGACCACAAACTCTTGTTGAACTACCAATTCATGAGTTCATCATCCATATTAAAAAAGTCCTTATGACAAAAGGATATTACAAATTAGAAGATTATTTAAACGACAAGAGTGTATGGACTAAAACTGCCTAGCTCGCACTTACTAATTGTCTTGTAAAATGTATTTCCTGTAAAATCAGGCTGACAAAGGTGACTGAGTTTGTTGCGCCGATTCTTCTCACACCAGCCTATATGTAGTCTCATCTTTTCTTCACGTTTTATGGCTATTTATGTTACTCAAATAGACAGATACAGATATTCTAAATATAAATAAACAAACACAAAATTTTAAACTGAACTGACATAACTTCAAACCGTTTTTTCTGGTCAATGTGACATTTTTCTTTTTTTGGCGGTGTTGCCTTGACTATACATAAATTATATCTAAATAAAAATGTTCCCCGTAACAATAACTACAGCAATTATCGCAAAACCTAATAAAAATAAACCAATAATTCGTGATTGTTTAGTTAAAATCAGATATTTTTGATTAAAATTTAAAAAAGACATGATTTTCTTCAACCCTGCTTGCCCACGACGTATAAAATTAGGCACTAACTCGACCACCGTTATCCCAGGTGATGGCGATCAAATCCCGCGCCGTCCTCCCATACTTAGTCCCCGTGCTGACGGGCTCCAACGCCGGCAATGCCCCGGGCTCCGTAGACACGCGCGCACTATCCGCGCTGGCGGCGGCAGCAGGCGGCGCGCTGGGCCGGCACCTGCCGCGCGTGCTGCCGGCGCTGCTGACGGCACTAGTGGCTGCCAGGGGCCGCCCCGACGAAGGGAAGGAGCTGGAGAACTGCCGCGACGCGCTGCTGCCGGTTACGGACGCGCCCGGCGTGCGCTGGTGAGGGAACGCCCACACTTATACTTATTATAAGAGTCACAATAGTACGATGATGCAACGCATCGCGTGATGTTATGACGTAACGCAAAAATATCATCACATATTGACACCATACTAGGAGTCGCTAATGTTCTCTTCAGTTCGTATTGAACGGTAGATTGTAGTCGTATCTGTGCATTCATGCATCAGAAATAACCACAATGTGTCGTACGACGTCGAAAGTTTTTACAATGCTTTGTCGAACCGCAGTGTTGTGGCCTGGCTCTAAGTGCCAGTTGAGTGAGGAATAGAATCGCTATTCTTCACTAGAAAGGTCGCTCTGGGGCTATATTATATCTTGTTATTAATCGTGAGTAGTGTCAACATCCCAATGAGCATCTTTAAAACAGAGAAATTGTCAAAATTTGTCTCTTGTCTTAACTTGCCTGATCTTTTTTCAATACCTATTTTAATCATCTACATACTTTAAAAGTTGAGTTGCTGTTTTTTTTTTTGTTTTTTAACAATTACATGTTAGGTTTATTAAATATATAATACCTACTTGAAGAATATACACCGTGAATTTTTAATTAAGTACCCGAGAAAATTAACTAACATACTCAGATATCGATATAGGTACATCGAATTTGGCGAATAAAAAAAAACGGAACGGCGTACGGCGTTGGCGTACGGAAGGAATAACTATGAATGAAAAAAAAAACATTCATAGTTATTCCTTCCGTACGACAATAGTAATTTGGTCCGTAAGGGACCAAATTAGGTGGATTTTGATGATTACTATTTGAATTAGCAGGACTTTTATGGTGCATATTTTTAAGGAATGTTAGGGACCTTTTAAATAAATTTCTTTTGTATTATTGTATCGATGTATATCGATATCCGAGTATGTTAGTTAATTTTCTCGGGTAATTAAAAATTCACGGTGTATAAAGTTCCTGTTAATTTAATCCTTCAGCTTGCTGGTCAATTTTTAATGGAAACATTATTATCACGTAAACAAATCCGTCCTGTTCGTGACCTAGTCCACCCCACCAATGTACCCGTATTACCGTTCAGCATAATCGACACGCTACTCGAAACTATCCGCACAAGCGAGGGCGGGCGCCGCCGCGCGGCCGCCGCGCTGCTGTGCGCGTACGTGTCGCACTCGCGCGCGGACCTCGCGCCGCACGTGGCGCAGCTGCTGCGCGGACTGCTCGTGCTGTTCGCCGAGAGCGACCGCGACGTACTGTTCATGGCGTGGGAGGCGTTGGCCGCCCTCACTAGGACGCTCGACGCTGAGCACATGATACAGCACGTGCCCGACGTGAGGACGGCGCTCAGGCTGGCGGCGGCTGATTTGAAGGGGGATTTGATGCCAGGATTCTGCTTGCCGAAGGTATGTTTTATTGTTTATAATCAATAGTTAGGTTTTTTTAGCTTCTCGCAAAAAGTATCAACACTATGTCCTTATAAATATAGAAGTATACCTCTTTTATAGTTTTGCTAACGTTGTAATAACATGGATACTCAGATACTTTATTGAAGCTATTCGTTATAAAATGAATACTCGTATTTTATGCATGTATGTCCTAGGAAGTTTTGACTGTGTTGACGAAAACCCCTTGACACTAAAATTATATTAATTATTTTCCGGATATGACAGTGTAGCGAAAGCTGAATTGAAGAGCCTGACCTTATTTTTGTTATTATAAAGTTAAATTGTCAGTTTCACTACTTTTTCTGCAATATCTTGTAAAACTTTAAAAACAATAGTAACTGAGTTAGTTGTGTTGCTTCCTCTCAATCTTAACACAAACCCTAGTTGTTTTAAATATAGAATAATATGGGGATAAAATGCCGCCCACATTATCCTTCCACAAATTGCATGAAATACAAAAGTTAATAAACTTAATAATGTGTCGTCCGTCTGACAGGGAATCCAACCGATCCTGCCGCTATTCCGAGAGTCGATCCTCAACGGGTTACCAGAAGACAAGGAGAACGCAGCGCTCATGCTGGGCGAGGTCATCAAGCTGACGTCCGCCAACGCCATCCAGCCCTGCGTGGTGCACATCACCGGGCCGCTCATCCGCATCCTGGGCGACCGCTTCAACTCCAGCGTCAAGGCGGCCGTGCTCGAGACGCTAGCTTCACTCCTGTCCAAGGTGTGTGCTCTAGCGCTGCCTGTAGTGTAGAGCCAACGCCATCCAGCCCTGCGTGGTGCACATCACCGGGCCGCTCATCCGCATCCTGGGCGAACTTTTCTCGGCTCCTCAACTCGGCTCCTATGCGACCATCTTCTTCTTCTTCTTTGCGTGTAGACTCAGGTTTTCATATATGTGAAGACCAAAACTTAGCCACCGATATACCACTATCGTGCCTTGCAAAGATCTCAAAATGCGAACATTTTTTCTATAAAAGTCGCAAAATCAACATGCAATACATATTTAAAAAGTACATATCCCTATTTTAATTAAAGATTCTTCATCTTTTGGGAGGAATAATAAAATAAGGTGAAGTCCGTTTAATTTTGTTGATCGAATGTACATGGCGATTTTTCTAATAATTTGACGACACTTGGGACTTTGAGATCGAAAAAATGTAAAGCTCACAAGTGATACGAATCCGCGTGTATGCGTAGGTGGGCACGATGCTGAAGCAGTTCCTGCCGCAGCTGCAGACGACGTTCCTGAAGGCGCTGCACGACGGGTCGCGCGGCGTGCGCAGCAAGGCGGGGCTGGCGCTGGCGCAGCTGGTGCGCATCCACACGCGCGCCGACCCGCTCTTCGTGGAGCTGCACAACGGCGTCAAGCAGGCTGACGAGCCGGCCGTGAGGGAGACCATGCTGCAGGTCAGTTTGTGCTAAACTGCTTTGTGGTGAAACAAACCTTTGTCGTGGATTTTTTATCGTTTCAGCTTATTGCGGCCTACTACTTAAGGGCAGGCTATCCCTTAAAAGTACGACGTATCTGTCACGGGGAGCACTAACACAGGCAGGTCCGACTTTTGTAAGCACGTCTGATTTGACTTGCGAATGGCACCCGTCTTCGTGTTTCTGACGTGTTTCAATGTATAAAAATAATGCTATTTTATCAAACTCGGCTACTACGACTACGCCTAGAAAAATATTGTGGCTACTGCTTAGTATAAAAAATATATCAAATATAGCAATACTTTAGCCATAGTAATGAAAAAACATTTCGGGAACTGGCAATTTTGGAGTGTTTTTCTATCGAGCCAAGTTAAGCGGATTCTGTTTCTGTGAGGGAATATGTCTCTGTTATATCCTTAACTATAACATATATCATTTTCAGAATCTTATTACTGATAAATACTGTTCAAAGTAGGTATAAAAAACTTGTCAGTGCCACATTTGATGGATAAGAAGCCTTTAAAGTAAATATCCTCCAAGACCACAAGTTTTCGTTTATTTTATCCAGTTTTTGGGTCATTATTCCATTGAACTGGGGGGTGTTCTACTCTACGTTTTTCGAGATGTGGTTTTAACTTGAAAACTCTTATTCAAACTTATCAGTTTTACCACATATGAGACCGGCACACCTGTCATATTTTTGGTCAACTATTAATATTGCAAAGTGTTGACGGTCCCTTGTCAAGTGCAAAAGTTTACCCGAATTTCCAACTCCTGTCCACTCCTTGATTATGTATAATATATTATCCGTCCATGCCATTTTCTTCCTACCTACGCCCTTGCTTCTCTCGACCTTTCCCATTATTATGACTCGTGGCTGGTGATATTTTTCGTGTCTTTCATTTCATTTTTTTTTCATTCATCATGTTGACATTCGCTTGGATGATCTCGTTTCGATTTAAATCCCTTGACGAGATCCCAAGCATCTACCATTCGATAGTTCGCTGAATGGCTCGTGGCTTCGTGAAATCGATGAGCCAGTTTAACTGTCTTGTTCTATGTTTCGACTCCACAGTTCAAACTTTTGAATAAGTAATGTAAACTACTCTATCTACGGTTATCGAAACCTATTAACAAACTAGGTCTCGTCTCTTAGGCGCTTCGGAGCATCATCAGCGGCGGCGGCGACAAGATGTCGGAGCCGCTGGCGCTGTCGATCCTCACGACGCTGAGCGGGCCGGCGCTACTGGCGCACCCGGACGACCCGCCGCGCAGCGCCGTGGGCGGCTGCCTGGGCGCCCTACTGCGCCGCCTGCCGCCCGCGCATCGCGACGCTGCGCTGCTGCATCACGTGCTGGCTGCGCCTGCGCATCCGCAGAACACGCACCATCATCACCACCAGCACCAGCAGCAGCAGGACGACTGGTTGTTGACGCACGGCCGGTCCGCTGCGCTCTTTGTGGCGCTGAAGGAGTCGCCTGATGAGGTACGTTACGCGTGTGTACACGTGCTGGCTGCGCCTGCGCATACGCAGCCCGCGCACCATCATCAGCACCAGCAGGACGACTGGCTGTTGACGCACGGCCGGTCCGCTGCGCTCTTTGTAGCGCTGAAGGAGTCGCCTGATCAGGTCAGTTTGCTCGTCATCACCTCCATCATCACCAACAGTACCAGCAGCAGGACGACTGGGTGTTGACGCATGGACGGTCTGTTGCGCTATTTGTAGCGCTGAAGGAGTCGCCTGATCAGGTCAGTTTGCTCGTCATCACCTCCATCATCACCATCAGTACCAGCAGCAGGACGACTGGGTGGACGCACGGACGGTCTGTTGTGCTCTTCGTAGCGCTAAAGGAATCGCCTGATTACGTAATCGCCAGCGCTACCAGCAGCAGGATGACCAGCGTACACTGAATACTATGTCTAGCAAAACATGCACGACTAGTATTCATGCTTACATATATTTTTCTATTCTACGTTATAAAGAGATTTTTAATGGTATTGAAATCCTGAGTAGCCAGAAATATAGTTGTCTTAACATGCTCATAACAATAAAATTTCTATTGTCTCCTGCTAGGAACCACGTACGTCTCTTTGAATCACCATTCTTTTGAAGATTAACCTCTGACACGCATTGAATGGTTATATTCAGCGTGACCGACATTTCTGTAGAATTATCACGCATGTTGTCGAGTAACATAACGGTGGTTTTGTCAGATCTACCGCGACCACTTCGAGGAGAAGATCGAGAAGACGTTGCTGGCGTACCTGGCGAGCGAGCGCACGCCCATCGCGTGCAACGGGCTGCGCGGCATCGGCTACCTGCTGTGCCACCTGCTGCAGGCCGGCCGGCCCGTGCCTCCCGCGATGCTGGCGCAGTTCGTGAGGGTGAGTCGTCATCATCATCATCACCATTTCAGCCACAGGACGTCCACTGCTGAACATAGTACTCCCCCAGGAGACATATTTTTTAAACATGCCAATTCCAATACGAATACAAAATGGCAAGATTCGCAAGCGAATGACTAAAATTCCTATTTTTGAAAATTCATTCCGTGAATTCTGCAACTAGTGGTCCGACCCACTCGTATTTCGATTCTACTAGTAGAAAGTTCGGAAGTATGACATTGACAATAAACATATGGTTCACAGATTAAAAACTTCTTTTTTCGTTCCGTTCTATGCGATTCATTGCCGGTTTTTAAAATCAATAAGTTTTTGCATTCCGGTTTTCAATATTTTCTGCATAAGAAAATAGAAAAAAAAATTTTACTTTTATAATAAAATTGTTGTTACTATTTTCGTAATAAATAATTCCGAGTGATTCAAAATTGCGTAAAATCGGGAGCGATAGAAATAGAGTTGACACACGAATCGTATTCGTGTTCGAATTCAAGATTCATTTCGAATGTTTAAAAAATACGTCTTCAGGGACTTCCAGATCGGCCGGTTGGAAGCGACCTGCATCTAGTGGCTTCCTGCAACCTTTACCAGGTCATCTGTCCAGTTTGTGGGTGCACATCCCACGCTGCGCTTGCCGGTACGTGGCCTCCATTCCAGAACCTTTCTGCCCCATCGGCCGTCAGTTCTACGTGCTATGTGCCCCGCCCACTGCCACTTGAGCTTGGTAATCCATCGGGCTATGTCAGCGACTTTTGTTGTTGTTCTCCAACAATACCGTAACAATTCTTACAACTAACCGCAAGGATCTTGAGCGCCGAGCGAAAGATGCGCTGAAAACCATTACGTTCACGTGATTGGCTTATCGTCTGACGCGCCTGTCCATCATGATTGGTTGTTTGCACTAGTCATATATGTTTATTGCATCATGGTAGCTTGGTACTTAGAAGGGTTCTTATCTCTCTTAAGCGATATCTACTTGAGTTCCATGTCAGGGATTGTAACGTATTAACAAGTGAAGACCGGTGTTTTCTGCCTGCTCTATGCTATCCTGGGCCCCAAGTCTGCTAATTTAAAAGTGGCATAATTGAATATCAATTGGATATCATTGTAATTTTTTGACGCATTTGGTATTCTGCTAACAACTTAATTCTTAAATTTAAGTCTTTAATTAGTAGCAGAATACCAAATGTGCAATTGTTTGATACATTTGGTATTCTGCAACTAATTTTAGTCTTAAATTTAGGTCAGTTAATTAGTAGCAGAATATTAAATGTGTCAAGCAATTACAATGAGATCCAATTGATATTCAATTGTTCCACTTTAAATTAGCAGACTTGGGGCCCTGTTTGTGTTTCTACTCAGCATACGCTGTCTTATGGATTGAATTAAAACAATCGTGATTTTACAACCCCGGCTAATTAGATAGTTAATTTAGATATCTGTTCTTTAAAATATTTGTTATTTGACGTCACATATTACACTCTTTATGTTTGCGTAAACGCTTCTATGTACCTACGGCTGAATACTGCCCACAGGAGACAAATTACTGTACTCTCTGCGGGTGAGAGAATTTGAAATATACGATGCAAAAACAGGCTTTTTCTCGCGTCTAATCCTCGTGTTTGCATGGAAACCGAGATTTTGCATTTGTAGTAACAGGAATAGGTGTTAAATGATGTCGTTATGCGCAGAGCATGAACCACCCGAGCAACGAGGTGAAGCAGCTGATGGCGACTGCGGGCGCGCTGGTGGGGCGCGAGGCGGCCGCCGTGTGGAGCCCCGCCGCCCCCGCTGACCCCGCCGACCCTGCCTCCCCAGCCGCCGCAACAGACGCGACGCACGACGAGGTAAAACACACCCTATCCTACCCTCCACCAATACTTATTGAGCAACCACCCCGACTAGTACTTATCGACTACAGATCGTTATAAATCAATCATTTGTTTTATTTTCAATGACTGCTTACCAGAGCAGTCATTAAAAATAAAACAAATGATTGATTGTCAATGGCTCGACCAATCGTTGTTTAGTTTGGGGGGAAGCTATAAAAAAAAATTGTAGAACCTGATTGCAGCGCCTCTTTTCGGGTGTAATTTTGAATCCAAAACATCCAGATACACCGTTTATAAATACATTAATCCTAGAACCCGGTTGCAGCTCCGTTTACTGGGCCCAATTAATACCAAGAGTTTTTTTTATTAGGAAGACCAAGATTTACAAATTTTCAATAATTATTCACAAATAAGATTTAAAAAACCACTTACAGGTCCACATAGATAGAAATTAAGTTGTAATTTTAAAAAAAAAAGTATGAAATTAAAAGTATCGCCTTGAGCAACACAAACACCAGCTATTAACACATTCGGAAACTTATGTCAACTTCGCCTACGTTAACATATTTAAAATTTCTATCAAGACACATAATTATTAATATCAATGTATTTATAATGTCATACTTATGTTGGTCTAGCGATTCTTCTTGTCAAGAAGTGACTATACAAATTCAACATTGGCAAATAAAATAGTATTTTGTTTTATTTGGGAAGACATTTATAAATAGTGCCGAGCACACTCCCTTGTGGGACAATAGACTTGTTATTTTTACGTTGGATTTTTAATAATGAGCTTGTTAACATTGACTTTTAAGGAGAAAAACAGTTGTTGGGATTTTTCTTATTCTAAACGATTTTCAATAAAAGCAATGTAGTGGCACATGATGTCCCAACTCAAAGGTCTTTGACATTTTCAAAAAATAGTTCTTTAGTTAAATAACCGTTATAGATTAAACCCACATGAATCTTATATAATTTTTGGTGGTGTGATAACTAAATAGTTGTTTCATCATGATCATTCCACCAACAAAAGGGCCAGTAAAAGTGCCTGTATAATTCGATCCATTTCTGTTGTTGATTTGGCGGTTAAAAAACCCGCATTCAAATGTAATATCTCTCTTACTAGATCCTCCACTTCTTATCAGGGTTACTCTGCGCAATTGTTATTACTAAATTTCAAATAAAACAGTCATTATTATTTGACATACTTTTTAGGGTTCCCTACCCAAAGGGTAAAACGGGACCCTATTACTAAGGCTCCGCTGTCCGTCTGTATGTCTGTCACCAGGCTGTATCTCATGAACCGTGATAGATAGACTTGAAATTTCGCAGATGATGTATTTCTGTTGCCGCTATAACAACAAATACTAAAAAACAGGATACAATAAATATTTAAGGGGGCTCCCATACAACAAACGTGATTTTTTTGCCGTTTTTATAGAAAATGGTACGAACCCTTCGTGCGCGAGTCCGACTCGCACATGCCCGGTTTTTATTTTTGCATGTCCTGCTACACTTTGCTAACAATCGAAGTTAGGAATCCTACAGTGCCTTTAATGGTAAAGCAGAAATAAATGATTTTGATCATTGATCACTTTCCTCTCGTGGGGTCCGAGCTACCCAGCTCACGTCATGTCTCCGTGTGCCCGTAGGTCGAGGAGGGCGGCAGCGGAGGTAGTGAGGTGCTGCGCGCGCTGCTGCCGGCGCTGGTCAACGGCACCAAGGAGAAGAACACCTACGTGCGCGCCAACAGCGAGCTGGCGCTCAAGGCCGTGCTGCGCCTGCCGCAGGACGAAGCCTTCCACCAGGTACACACACACCCACTACACATAGTAACCTACGTGCGCGCCAACAGCGAGCTGGCGCTCAAGGCCGTGCTGCGCCTGCCGCAGGACGAAGCCTTCCACCAGGTACACACACACCCACTACACATAGTAACCTACGTGCGCGCCAACAGCGAGCTGGCGCTCAAGGCCGTGCTGCGCCTGCCGCAGGACGAAGCCTTCCACCAGGTACACACACACCCACTACACATAGTAACCTACGTGCGCGCCAACAGCGAGCTGGCGCTCAAGGCCGTGCTGCGCCTGCCGCAGGACGAAGCCTTCCACCAGGTACACACACACCCACTACACATAGTAACCTACGTGCGCGCCAACAGCGAGCTGGCGCTCAAGGCCGTGCTGCGCCTGCCGCAGGACGAAGCCTTCCACCAGGTACACACACACCCACTACACATAGTAACCTACGTGCGCGCCAACAGCGAGCTGGCGCTCAAGGCCGTGCTGCGCCTGCCGCAGGACGAAGCCTTCCACCAGGTACACACACACCCACTACACATAGTAACCTACGTGCGCGCCAACAGCGAGCTGGCGCTCAAGGCCGTGCTGCGCCTGCCGCAGGACGAAGCCTTCCACCAGGTACACACACACCCACTACACATAGTAACCTACGTGCGCGCCAACAGCGAGCTGGCGCTCAAGGCCGTGCTGCGCCTGCCGCAGGACGAAGCCTTCCACCAGGTACACACACACCCACTACACATAGTAACCTACGTGCGCGCCAACAGCGAGCTGGCGCTCAAGGCCGTGCTGCGCCTGCCGCAGGACGAAGCCTTCCACCAGGTACACACACACCCACTACACATAGTAACCTACGTGCGCGCCAACAGCGAGCTGGCGCTCAAGGCCGTGCTGCGCCTGCCGCAGGACGAAGCCTTCCACCAGGTACACACACACCCACTACACATAGTAACCTACGTGCGCGCCAACAGCGAGCTGGCGCTCAAGGCCGTGCTGCGCCTGCCGCAGGACGAAGCCTTCCACCAGGTACACACACACCCACTACACATAGTAACCTACGTGCGCGCCAACAGCGAGCTGGCGCTCAAGGCCGTGCTGCGCCTGCCGCAGGACGAAGCCTTCCACCAGGTACACACACACCCACTACACATAGTAACCTACGTGCGCGCCAACAGCGAGCTGGCGCTCAAGGCCGTGCTGCGCCTGCCGCAGGACGAAGCCTTCCACCAGGTACACACACACCCACTACACATAGTAACCTACGTGCGCGCCAACAGCGAGCTGGCGCTCAAGGCCGTGCTGCGCCTGCCGCAGGACGAAGCCTTCCACCAGGTACACACACACCCACTACACATAGTAACCTACGTGCGCGCCAACAGCGAGCTGGCGCTCAAGGCCGTGCTGCGCCTGCCGCAGGACGAAGCCTTCCACCAGGTACACACACACCCACTACACATAGTAACCTACGTGCGCGCCAACAGCGAGCTGGCGCTCAAGGCCGTGCTGCGCCTGCCGCAGGACGAAGCCTTCCACCAGGTACACACACACCCACTACACATAGTAACCTACGTGCGCGCCAACAGCGAGCTGGCGCTCAAGGCCGTGCTGCGCCTGCCGCAGGACGAAGCCTTCCACCAGGTACACACACACCCACTACACATAGTAACCTACGTGCGCGCCAACAGCGAGCTGGCGCTCAAGGCCGTGCTGCGCCTGCCGCAGGACGAAGCCTTCCACCAGGTACACACACACCCACTACACATAGTAACCTACGTGCGCGCCAACAGCGAGCTGGCGCTCAAGGCCGTGCTGCGCCTGCCGCAGGACGAAGCCTTCCACCAGGTACACACACACCCACTACACATAGTAACCTACGTGCGCGCCAACAGCGAGCTGGCGCTCAAGGCCGTGCTGCGCCTGCCGCAGGACGAAGCCTTCCACCAGGTACACACACACCCACTACACATAGTAACCTACGTGCGCGCCAACAGCGAGCTGGCGCTCAAGGCCGTGCTGCGCCTGCCGCAGGACGAAGCCTTCCACCAGGTACACACACACCCACTACACATAGTAACCTACGTGCGCGCCAACAGCGAGCTGGCGCTCAAGGCCGTGCTGCGCCTGCCGCAGGACGAAGCCTTCCACCAGGTACACACACACCCACTACACATAGTAACCTACGTGCGCGCCAACAGCGAGCTGGCGCTCAAGGCCGTGCTGCGCCTGCCGCAGGACGAAGCCTTCCACCAGGTACACACACACCCACTACACATAGTAACCTACGTGCGCGCCAACAGCGAGCTGGCGCTCAAGGCCGTGCTGCGCCTGCCGCAGGACGAAGCCTTCCACCAGGTACACACACACCCACTACACATAGTAACCTACGTGCGCGCCAACAGCGAGCTGGCGCTCAAGGCCGTGCTGCGCCTGCCGCAGGACGAAGCCTTCCACCAGGTACACACACACCCACTACACATAGTAACCTACGTGCGCGCCAACAGCGAGCTGGCGCTCAAGGCCGTGCTGCGCCTGCCGCAGGACGAAGCCTTCCACCAGGTACACACACACCCACTACACATAGTAACCTACGTGCGCGCCAACAGCGAGCTGGCGCTCAAGGCCGTGCTGCGCCTGCCGCAGGACGAAGCCTTCCACCAGGTACACACACACCCACTACACATAGTAACCTACGTGCGCGCCAACAGCGAGCTGGCGCTCAAGGCCGTGCTGCGCCTGCCGCAGGACGAAGCCTTCCACCAGGTACACACACACCCACTGTCCTGGACGATGTTAATGCTTTTCTAGTGAATAAAACGTTTCTTTTGCAGTTCTAGATATTTTATTATTACACTTTTTATTGAGAACAAAACATTGAATTGATCTTATGACAATCATGACACCCACAATGACATAAAACTTTTTTTATCAAATAATAAATGGTCAGACTCTATGAACAACATTTAAAGAGGTTTAACGCCCTGAACATCTTCCCGCCTGAAGAACAGAATGGTTCTTTGAAAGAGCTAATTGGGCAGTGGACACAACTTAGTTACAGATCGTTGGAAAATACCCGAAGTGGTTTGTATATCATATGTCCTAGTTAATTTGTCTGAACCTGGATATCCTCGAATAATTCTTCCCATAGTCCATTCTCCAGGAGGCAGACGGGGATCTTTGATAAGAACCAATTCTCCAACATTAAAGTCCCTAGTCTGTTGATTCCACTTTGAACGTTGTTGTAAGCTAGAAATGTATTCTGATTGCCATCTCTTCCAAAAATCTTGCAAAAGACGTTGAGTTAACTGCCAGCGAGTAAGGCGGTTAATGTTTTGATTGGTTAGATCTGCATCAGGAACTGTCACAAGTGGACCACCAACGAGAAAATGTCCTGGTGTCAAAGGTTCCAAATCATTAGGATGATCACCCAAAGGCGAGATAGGGCGTGAATTTAAACAGGCTTCAATTTGTGAAAGCAGAGTCGTGAGCTCTTCAAAGGTAAGCAATGCATCGCCAATGATTCTTTTGAGGTGAAATTTTGTCGATTTAACCCCTGCTTCCCACAAACCTCCGAAATTTGGGGATCCCGGTGGAATATAGCGCCACTTGGTGCCTCTGTCATCTAAAGATTTCACCAACTCATCTGGAATTTGAGATTTTCCTTTTTTCCACATGTGCAGTAATTCCTTTTCAGCTCCTACAAATGTTGTGCCATGATCGCTCCAGATTTCTACACAATGACCACGTCTTGATACGAATCTCCTGAAGGCAGCAATAAAAGCGTGTGTGGTCATGTCACTCACTAATTCAATATGTACTGCTTTTGTAGACATGCAAACGAACAAACAAATGTAGGATTTGAATGATTTTGTACCGCGCCCTTTACTCATTCTACAACTTATTGGTCCAGCATAATCGACTCCGCTGATTAAAAACGGCCGTGTAGGTTTGACTCTCATTGCTGGAAGATTCCCCATAAGTTGTGTAGCAGATTTGGCTGATAATTTTGCACAAATCATGCATTTCCGAACAAACCTTTTAATAGTGTTTGTCGATCTTATTAGCCAATATCTCGACCTCAGGTAGTAAGACATCATCTGAGGTCCTCCGTGCAATGTTATTAAGTGAGCTTCAGCGAGGATGAGAGGTAAAAGTACATTTTTAGTGCCAATGATAATAGGATGTTTTTGAATCATCCGTGATTCAGTGTGTTTTAGCCTACCGCCAACTTTGAGCACTCCTTGATCATCCAAAAATGGTGTAAGTGACAGTAGGTGACTCGTTCTCTTCACTGAACCCTTGTTCATTAAACTTACTATCTCTTCAGGGAACTCAATCGCTTGAGACATCTTTATGCAACAAGTAAGTGACTCTCTTCTTTCCGTATAGGTAACATATTCAGGTAAGTGTTTTCTTTTATCTTTGTTCTTTTTCAGGTGCAGTAACCATCTTCGACAATATGCTACAACTCTTAAAAGCTTGTTTAGCGATGAGTAACGTCTTAATAAGGTAAGTTTGAAATTATCTTCTTCTTCACTAATAACATGACAACATTGCATTGATTTTCTTTTCTCTTCATCTGTTTCAGGTATGTCTGGTTTGATGGTATTTTTCTCGAAGTGACTCAGAAATAAAGGACCTTTCCACCACATCTCAATCTCAAGTAATCGCGAAGGTGCAACTCCACGTGAAGCAAAATCCGCAGGATTTTCTTTCGTATTTACATAAAACCAATGATCGCTTTCGTATGAACTAATGATTTCAACCACTCTATTTTTTATGAAAGGCTTCCATCTTAAAGGATCTCCATTTATCCAAGATAAAACAATCATTGAATCTGACCAGGCGTAGATGTGTTGTTTCTCAACTCTCATGGCAGCTGCTACTTGATTTAATAATTTACACAGTAAAGAAGCAGTGCACAATTCTAACCGTGGCAGAGATATTTGTTTCAAAGGAGCAACTTTTGTTTTTGAAGTAATAAGTGAAATTTTTACTTCTCCATTTGACTTTACTACTCTGGCATACACTACAGCGGCGTATGCTGACATCGAAGCGTCTGAAAAACCATGCAGCTCAAGAACTATTTGATCTTCTGAAGTGTGTATCCATCCTTATCTCAGACAGTGCAGGCAACTCACTTCTGTACTTCATCCATTCACATGCTAAATTAGCTGGTACTGGCTCATCCCAATTGACACCATTTATCCACAACCGTTGCATGAATATTTTTGCCGTTACTATGGCAGGTGAAAACCATCCTAATGGGTCAAATAATGTAGCTATTTCTCGCAGTACACTTCGTTTGGTCACAGTATCATCACATAGTTCATGAAATTTGTTCTTGACTGTGAGTTTATCTTCTCCTACTTTCCATTGTACTCCCAAGGCCTTGATACATTCTGATTTATCAATATTTACAGATGTCGTTAATGCTCTTTGCTCAGGTTCTAATGCTTCCATGAAAATTTCACTATTAGAAGCAAATTTCTGAAGTTCAAAACCCGCTGATTTCAACATCTCTGTAAGTTGCTTCTGCGCATAGATTGCATCAGTCTCCGTTTCTTTTCCAGTCAATAAGTCATCAACATAGAAATCTTGTCGTACAATATCAGCTATCAAACTTCCATAGTTGTATTCTTCATCTTTTGCTATTTGTTTCATAGTTTTGATCGCTAGATAAGGTGCACTGACAGTTCCAAAGGTGACCGTTAATAACCTGTATTCTCTGACTTGTTCTTGTGGTGATGATCTCCAAAGAATTCTATGATAGTCTGTATCTTCCGTGTGTAATCTAACTTGTCGATACATCTTGACAATATCTCCCGTAAATGCCACTTTGTGTTTTCTCCAACGCATGATAATTTCTCTCAGCTCTTCTTGCAGCGGTGGACCGACAAGAAGCTGATCATTTAGTGACACACCGTTGAATCCTTTGGCTGACGCATCGAAGACAACTCGAACCTTGGTTGTTTGTCTGTTTAGTTTCACAATAGCGTGATGAGGTAAATATATTGCTCTCGCTTTTTGTTCTGGAGTCTCATGTTCCACTAACTCCATATGATTTAATGTCAGATATTCTTGTAACACACTATCATACTCCTTATAGAGTTGAGAATCATTAATTAAGCGCTTCTCCAAGCTGATTAATCTCCGTGACGCTATTTCTCTAGAACCAGTAGGTAAAGTTATTGGTTCTGTCTTGAATGGTAATCGGACAGTGTATCTGCCATCTTCACCTCTAGTAACTGTATCTTCATAAATTTTCTCGGCTCTCGATTGTTCTGGACTGAGTGTGTGTTCTTCGTTATCTATATTCTCAATCTCCCAAAACTTTCGTAGCATGTTGTTCAATTCAACATTGAGATGAAAAGTAACTATGTTTGATGGACTCGTTTTGCCTTCATATCCGACCTCTGCATTGCCAGTAAGGATCCATCCCAGGTGAGTATTTTGCGCAATAGGTAATCCCGGGGGGCCTTTGATGACTCCGTCTATCAAGATTTCGCTGTATACATTGGCTCCCAGTAACAAATCAATTTGTCCAGGTGAATAAAATGTCGGATCTGCAAATGATAAACCTTGAAGGTGAGTAAAATTTTCAGTGTTGATACTTTTTAATGGCGTGATACTCGTGATCTTCTTAACAACATAAGCTGAAAGTGATAATTTGATGGCTGCATTTAGTCTTGATTCTATCTGTAACTCAGCGACGTGTTTGATTAGTGTTGTCATCTGTCCAACTCCTGACACATGACCTCTGATGGAACAACGTTGAAGCTGAAGTCTCTGAGCAGCTGACTCAGTGATGAATGATTCTTGCGAACACGGATCTATTAATGCGCGCAGCAAGTGAATTTGTTTACCAGTTTTGACATGAACTAAAGCAGTCGCCATTAATGTCATTTGACCTCTAGTTGCCAAATGTGATGAGATTATGGGTTCAATGTTCTCTGATTTCGTCGGGTTTGATGTCTCGGCCTTCGATGAAAGCCCCGATGGTGAACTCAAGTGTAATAGTGAATGATGTCTCTTACCGCAGCGACGGCATGATGTGGACTGTTTACAAAGTTTGACAGAATGTCCAGGGGCAAGGCAATTAAAACATAGAAGCTGACCTTTTACAAACTCATAGCGTTTGTTGATATCTAACTTAGAAAAATCTTTGCATGTAAACAATCGATGACCTAAACTACAAAATGGACATTTTATTTCAGACGAAATATAAAAAACTTTGGACTTCACACGCACGTTGGTGATGGCGGGTTTTGCAGCGTTGTTTTGAATCATGTCCAACACCTTGAAGCGCTTGCTCAGGAATTTCTCCAACATAACTATTGTGGGCAACTCGGACACCTCCAACTGACTTAAGTCTTCTTCCCAATGCCTCAGCGATTCATTATCAAACTTTTGAGTAATCAGAAAGATGATAAGAGGATCCCACGACTCGGTTGACACATCTAGATTTTTCAAACTGCTAAGACATTCCATTGTTACATCCAGTAGCGACTGTAGTTGCTTTGCTGATTCGACTTGCAGCTTTTTCTGAGCAACCAAACGATGTAAAATATTATGGACAATAAGTCGCTTGTTGTCAAATCTTTTCTTCAGTGTGTCCCAAGCTTTACAATAGTTAGCATTTGTTATTTGAACATTTTTCAGCAGTTGTTCGGCTTCACCAGTAATATTCGTCTTTAAATAATGTAGCTTTTGAACGTTTGTGAGAGATGTGTTATTGTGAATTAGAGATATGAACAAATCATGAAAAGAAGTCCAATTGTTATAATCTCCATTGAAGACAGGAATGTTGATGGCTGGTAATTTAAAATCAGATGCATGATAAGAAGCGTGACCTTGTTCCAAATGATGTGACTTTGTTGGTTTCTCAGAGAATTCTGGAACAGGTTTGGTTAATTTCAATAATTCGTCTTCTAAATCTGCCATAAGGTTTACATAAATATCCTCGCATTGGTCAAATAATTCCTCTGCAAAATAATCGATGGATGTTCTTTCTATATTTTGTGTAGCCTTTAGTATTTGTAGGTGATTCTCTCGAAAACATGACCAGTTGCTCTCTAAGCCATCGAGTCTTGTTTTGATGTAACCTTGCGTCAGTCGTATTTTAGGACATTTCTTCGTATTAATTTGCGTTTTACAAATGATCATAAAAATGTCGCGTTGTTGTAAGATTATTTCATGGTACTCACTCATTTTGTCTTGAGTCGCAAGTTTACGTGGTCAATTTTCAAAATTTCAAAAATGTCACAAATTTTAAGTCTATAGTTTTAGTGTTCGTACTTTACATGCAAATTTTGTCGCTTCCAATATTTTTTGATTTTCACGATCCGGCTCGAACCACTTGTCCTGGACGATGTGATGCTTTTCTAGTGAATAAAACGTTACTTTTGCAGTTCTTGATATTGTATTATTACACTTTTTATTGAGAACAAAACATTGAATTGATCTAATGACAATCATGACACCCACAATGACATAAAACTTTTTTTATCAAATAATAAATGGTCAGACTCTATGAACAACATTTAAAGAGTGTAACGCCCTGAACACCCACTACACATAGTAACCTACGTGCGCGCCAACAGCGAGCTGGCGCTCAAGGCCGTGCTGCGCCTGCCGCAGGACGAAGCCTTCCACCAGGTACACACACACCCACTACACATAGTAACCTACGTGCGCGCCAACAGCGAGCTGGCGCTCAAGGCCGTGCTGCGCCTGCCGCAGGACGAAGCCTTCCACCAGGTACACACACACCCACTACACATAGTAACCTACGTGCGCGCCAACAGCGAGCTGGCGCTCAAGGCCGTGCTGCGCCTGCCGCAGGACGAAGCCTTCCACCAGGTACACACACACCCACTACACATAGTAACCTACGTGCGCGCCAACAGCGAGCTGGCGCTCAAGGCCGTGCTGCGCCTGCCGCAGGACGAAGCCTTCCACCAGGTACACACACACCCACTACACATAGTAACCTACGTGCGCGCCAACAGCGAGCTGGCGCTCAAGGCCGTGCTGCGCCTGCCGCAGGACGAAGCCTTCCACCAGGTACACACACACCCACTACACATAGTAACCTACGTGCGCGCCAACAGCGAGCTGGCGCTCAAGGCCGTGCTGCGCCTGCCGCAGGACGAAGCCTTCCACCAGGTACACACACACCCACTACACATAGTAACCTACGTGCGCGCCAACAGCGAGCTGGCGCTCAAGGCCGTGCTGCGCCTGCCGCAGGACGAAGCCTTCCACCAGGTACACACACACCCACTACACATAGTAACCTACGTGCGCGCCAACAGCGAGCTGGCGCTCAAGGCCGTGCTGCGCCTGCCGCAGGACGAAGCCTTCCACCAGGTACACACACACCCACTACACATAGTAACCTACGTGCGCGCCAACAGCGAGCTGGCGCTCGAGGCCGTGCTGCGCCTGCCGCAGGACGAAGCCTTCCACCAGGTACACACACACCCACTACACATAGTAACCTACGTGCGCGCCAACAGCGAGCTGGCGCTCAAGGCCGTGCTGCGCCTGCCGCAGGACGAAGCCTTCCACCAGGTACACACACACCCACTACACATAGTAACCTACGTGCGCGCCAACAGCGAGCTGGCGCTCAAGGCCGTGCTGCGCCTGCCGCAGGACGAAGCCTTCCACCAGGTACACACACACCCACTACACATAGTAACCTACGTGCGCGCCAACAGCGAGCTGGCGCTCAAGGCCGTGCTGCGCCTGCCGCAGGACGAAGCCTTCCACCAGGTACACACACACCCACTACACATAGTAACCTACGTGCGCGCCAACAGCGAGCTGGCGCTCAAGGCCGTGCTGCGCCTGCCGCAGGACGAAGCCTTCCACCAGGTACACACACACCCACTACACATAGTAACCTACGTGCGCGCCAACAGCGAGCTGGCGCTCAAGGCCGTGCTGCGCCTGCCGCAGGACGAAGCCTTCCACCAGGTACACACACACCCACTACACATAGTAACCTACGTGCGCGCCAACAGCGAGCTGGCGCTCAAGGCCGTGCTGCGCCTGCCGCAGGACGAAGCCTTCCACCAGGTACACACACACCCACTACACATAGTAACCTACGTGCGCGCCAACAGCGAGCTGGCGCTCAAGGCCGTGCTGCGCCTGCCGCAGGACGAAGCCTTCCACCAGGTACACACACACCCACTACACATAGTAACCTACGTGCGCGCCAACAGCGAGCTGGCGCTCAAGGCCGTGCTGCGCCTGCCGCAGGACGAAGCCTTCCACCAGGTACACACACACCCACTACACATAGTAACCTACGTGCGCGCCAACAGCGAGCTGGCGCTCAAGGCCGTGCTGCGCCTGCCGCAGGACGAAGCCTTCCACCAGGTACACACACACCCACTACACATAGTACACGCAATTAATCTTTAATAATTTATTCCATGCCCTTTTAAATGTTTGCAATTCCGTAGAGTTCCACGCTTTCACCAGCATATAGCAAAATTCTATCAAATTAGTTTCTTTAAGAAATCGAAGGCGGGTATAGATTTCTCGTAACATGTCTCGTACCGTCAAATTCAGAGCCGTGAAAATGAGTCCTGATAATCGGATGTTCGGATAATCAATATTCGGATAATCGGGATTCTACTGTAATTAAGTTTAGAAAACGTAGTTTTATTCTTAACATTAAGCATCTTGATTCATTTGCCTTTTGGCAAAGGCCTCCTCCAGTTTTTCCCATTTTGCTCTATCACCTGCTATTCTTGTCCATAATTTCCCTGCAACTGTCTTTATGTCATCTTCACAAAAAATACAACTATTTACTAATTTGTTTAAAACTTATACAAACCTAAGCCCTATCGATATTCATTCCGCATCACACATCCTTAGGGATGTATTTTCGAGAAGTCATCGATACTCCTTAAAGTCGTGAAGAGATTTAATCGTCACATGTTCTTTTTTTGTAATGTAAATCTCTACGTTGTAACCAGATTATTTACAAAAATGATCTAGAATTTTTCAACAGCCCAGTAGATAACCACTGTGGCGTATGTTACGGGACTGATATCTGTCACTCAACAACGTTTATCTGGACTGAATTATCAGTGTAACTAAAGTTGTTGTGGGCGTTCACAATTGTCTAGTTGAAATACATTACAAATCTTGATAACATGGTCTTTGGTGAACACTATAACCCTATTAGAAGATCATAGATACCATATCTTATCAAGCCCCAACGTTTTTGCTATCACACTTATTAAAAGTATCAATGTTGTAAGATATTTAATCCGTTTTAAATCACGACTTACTCGCCGCATCTGTGTATCAGTCGAATCCGCAATGACTATCAGTGCAGGCTAATAAGCATGCTTATCAACGAAACCATAGGGGTTTGGATATTATTTTAACAAGCAGAAAAACTGAATAACGACGAATGCTCTTGTATATGATTTGTAGCTGTTGATACTTATTCCTAGTTCCTCGTTTAACACGTTTCCAGTAATGAGTACAATAGAGAGTCCACTAATAGGACAATATAAGTGATGATTTCTTAATCTTATATTGATGTGTTTTTCTGAGTGCTACGCCGCCAATTAAGCAAGTAAACCAACTAATTTATGGCTTACTTTAATAAGTGCGGTAAGGAGGGTATGACTTCGATTTACTTATTATTGCTATAATTTGTTAAGAAGCCTTAGTGAACCCTGAACATGAGCATGCAATACACTTAACAAACTTATAAAGAAACGCCAAAATCCGCCAAAGTTTTACTGAAACTATGTATATTATACTAAATTAACTATATTCTGTGTGTAAATGTGACCGCTGTCACTACTCGTCCCACGTCCTAGTCGGGGTTGCCGCTGAAAACCAGCGTCGTTACGGCTTCGGCTGTAACGACAAATGCTGAGCGGGGACCTTTTTGACACTCTCTTTGTTCAATGTAATCCTGTTTGTAACTATGCCTATGTGTGTCAAATAAACGTTTTCTATTCTATTCTATTCTAAATCATTTTCTATTATATTCTATTGAAACCATAATCTGTGGCGTAATCGTCTCATGTTATTACACAGATCTCCGCCCAATTAGTCAGTGAATAAAGTTGATTGTATATTTCTCAGAAATGCATGCGTCTGCTGGACGAGGGCGCGCGCGAGGCGCTGGCGGACGTGGTGGCGCGCGTGCTGCGGCGCGCGCTCAGCGACCACGCGCGCGACGAAACGCTCGACTGCACGCTGCTCGTCTGAGTGTGCCGCGAACACACATGTTACTGATATTATAATTATATTTAATTCTCTTTACCAATACTCACTGTTTTATTTACTTGCCCCAATAAATACCACCTATTGCTACAACTATTGAGGTATAATGTACTAGCGTACTAGAGAACACATCTCGGACTAAATGTTTCAGCCATGCATTGTAGTCCAGTGGACTACAAAGCTTCAGTCAGTGTCAATAATTGAAGTTGTCAAAACTGCTTCTTTATTGTTCACCGTTTAAACTTTGTAGTCCACTGGACTACAATGCTTGGCTGAAACATTTAGATCGAGATGTGTTCTCTAGTATGCTAGTATATTATACCTCATTGGCTACAACACAACTTATTTTACATCTCGGATTGGAGATTTTAACATCCTAAATAACAGTAGAAACCTAAACCAAATCTAATTTAGATAAAATTTTACACATATTAATAACTTCAGATAAATTTTAAGTGTTTCAAATTTTGTAATGTTGTGTACGGACAGACAACTGTGGTACAAAGTAAACCATTTCACTAAAAAGGTAAAAGGTTTCACTAGTTAAATAATCATCACTGATTGATCAAGTTCAGAGTTCCATTACTTATTTGAGACATTTAAAAGTAGCCCTAGCCTCAGATGTGCTAGGAGCAACTTCTGGGAAAAAAACATTGTCTGGTACCTTGATTACAACAACTTATACTATGGGACTATTTAAGGGGAAGGAAGTGTTTTTTAAAAATATGATATTATTATTTTGAGCAATAGAAACACCCAAACAGAAATCAACAAATAAAATAGGACCGTATAATTTTATAATAGGTCCACAAGAAGCACCCTTTTACCCTTAACATTCTAATTGTCCCACTCAGTTAATTTTAATGTTTACCTAAAAAAAACCTGTAACACTTAAGTCGATAAGAATAAAGAACATTATTGAATGAACAAAACTTTTATAAAGTACAGTGCAGTACTGCAGTATTAATTCACACTTTATTCTCAAAGTATGGCAGTCAGACACAAGGATTTAACCCATACTATATAAATGAGACCAGGGAAACAGCTAAAGTACAAAAAAATATAGTATTACTTTTGTGTCCTTTATTCTGATAAAAAGATGATAAAACTTCACTGTTACATTACATAACTACACAATATTTCATTACTGTACATTCATAACTACTAAATGGATTCCAAACATTACAAAAACACTATTGTTTCATAAATCTACAAAATGCAATGTATGTACATACTTATCATACAAAGGAAGGCATGTGGTAAACAATAAATACTGTTACGTATGTTTGGTATGTACTGAATACTTAACTCAAGCTTGGAATGTGGACGAAATACCTGCCGTAATCAAACACTATGTACACTACCATGAATGTATCATCCATATAGGCACCACTGGTTTAAAGGTCTGACTTTTTGGCTTTTTTTACGAAACCTTTATCTTGAACGAGATCGTTGCACTCCTGGCGGCCGAGCTGCGACAGCGGCAGCCGCTCCAGCTCCCGGTCACCCTCGCCCAACAGCACCAGTTCGGGAGGCGCGCCCGTGATAAACTTCACCTCTAGCCGCTCGTAAAAGGGAGCATCCTCCATTATGAATTTCTTTACCTCGGGAAGCCTATTCAGCGAACATCCACGACAACTCTGGAAACAATTATTACAATTTAGATTGCGCCGATTTCAAGTGCACCATTATGCTGTAACAACAATATATACCTCGATTCTAGCTGATACTATATCGGATATTTCATAGGCAGTTAGCGTAGTCGTTAATACACAGAAGATAACTGCTGCAATTAACTTCATTTTTATCAAAAATAAAAACTTCTTAATTCTGAGTTATACGACACGACCAGTCGCGTTCGAGTCAAAAAAAGCATATATTAATCTGTGAAAAAAAGTAATACAGTGAAGTGAGTGAGTGAACTGGGTAAGTGTCATAGTTTGATTGATTCTTCTACCTTATCTACGACAACCTAAGACCAAGGAATTTATATGTGTCGCAATCATATTGTATAACTCGTTAATGAACAAACGGCGTCGTTCGTTTGCAAACGCTCGTTGTTTTGTAAAATGCCTCGTCACTTTGTAATAATTCGTTTAACCAACACAACGATTCGAACGCCGTTTACAAAATGTTGCGGCAAATTTTATTTACTAGTTCTATTCTCTACCACTCGTGACGCCAGTAGCGCCATTAGTGTCAAATTAAAAAAATGGCGTCGCCTAGTGAAAATGCTTCTTAGAATAAAGGTAAAAACAAGTCCATAAGGCAAAAAATATGTTACTTTACCGTCATTTATTATAGATAATTAAATATATTTTACGAATCTCAAACAGGAGTAATACAAAAACCTTGAAAAATGTAAAGTTTTTGAGGTTATACTTACGTCACGTAAAAAACTAAATAAAAACCAGTATATTTTTACCAACGGGCACCTGCGAAATATTGCGTCTAAAACATAAAGTTTTTAAATGTATAACATTCTCACACCTATCTTGTTATGTCTAGGTAGATAAATTGCTATTAATTAATCCCAATGATTCATACTAATCAAACAAAAATTGATGTCTGTTTAACTGTACCTACCTCATTATGTATAGATTAATTAAGATATACGTTATATTTTATTTGTCCTTTAATCATGGTTACCCTTACATGAGAACCTTGACGAAACGTTTTCGATTAGATAGAAGCATCATCAATTTGCCTAGTGACATGACATCTAAGCATTTTACAAAACAGCGAGCGTTTGTGGACTAACGGACGACGCCGTTTGTATAATGACGAATTATACAATATGACTGCGACATATAGACAGAGATACCTAGATACCTTTATGAGTCCGTGCGTGACTGAAGTGAATGACAATGAATGGATAGCAACTACTGCCCACTGACCTGAAATAAATATCTGGACTGGCAGCTGTCAAACCTGTATACAGGTGGTGCCAGAACGGTACAAGTCAATAAATCATTCCGTCGGTCAAGCAAACATATTAGAATCCCAGTTTTTTTTTAATCCGTACCTCTCCCGGCTCGGGCCTCGGACTATATTATGTAGCAGGAAACGTCTCCGGAAGTCTGGGAAAGCCTGCCCCTCTAGCACGATCAACAAAACACGATATGATACGATATGATATAGCGATTTATCGCCTATTTACTTAAAAAATATCATAACATAGCCGCCATCTTGAACTTTTATTGAAACAGTAAGGATGTCCGTGCCGGCGACGTCACGGTTACGCTCGCTTTTTTGATAAAAGTTCATGTTTTGACAAAAAATATGCGATAAATCGCTATATCATATCGTATCATATCGTGTTTTGTTCTACATGCTAGAGGGGCTGGATTCAATCCGTTGCTTGCAATAAGGCTCGGACTTACCCACTTACCGCTTACCGCTCCTGGTAAGCCCAGATTCAATCCATCATCGCTCAAGCAATAAGGCCGTTTTATGAACGGGTTCTTTTCAGCCAGTCTATTTCAGGCATGGATTTTAGGTCAGTGGTCAAAATATGTCATTTTTCTGACAATTCGTTCGTTAGTCATCATTCATTCACTGCCTGTGATCTGTCATGGTCCTGACCCGTCTTGATCATCACAGATTAATATATGTCTAAAGATTGATCATTGTTGTTGTGTTTGTTTCTCAATTTTTAACCTTTATTTATTCAGTTCTTTATAAAAGTTGGAAAAGATATCAATTAAATTTATTAGCACGATTGTGTGTTATGGTTGGAATGGAAGATGTTCATAGAGGAGCTATTCAAAGCAATTATGTGTCACTCGTGGAGCAGACGGATTTGGATCTCATGGTGTCTGCTCTTTACGAGAAGGGCGTCTTTACTGAGCAAATGATTGAGAGGTATAAGGTGAGCTGTATTTAGGAAAGAACAGGTTGGCTAGGGAAGGCAACCCTGGGAAAAAATGTTGCAAAAGTAATTAGTAAACTCGGAATTTATCCTTTAAAAGTAAATACTTTCTGGGACCTTAGGGCTATCCTATGTCCGTGGTATGTACTCCTTGACTCCTGGGGCGAATTTTGTTACCATGTAAACTAAAAGTTACACATGATTACATTCCAATATTGGAAAAAATCTATGTATTTTAATGAAAAATTTTATCTTTTAGTAATTGTTCTGTTCCCTGTCCTTGTGACATACCTTGTGTTACCCAACAAACAAGTCGACCTAGACGCCCAGTAAAGCAATAAGCACCAACCAAGTTAAATGTGGCAAATGTAAATTGAGTGATTGCTTATCTTCAATGATTGTGTGCCAGGATACACAGAAAGATGTGAGGCAGCGCAAACGCCAGCTTTACTTGGACGTAATGACGCGCGGGCCTCATGCCTTCCAGAACCTGGTGGACGCCCTCACGGAGGCCGGCTACTGGAACCTTGCCCGTGACCTGGACCCCAACAGCCATCTTCACTCCTCTCAAGAAGGAAGAAACCCAAGTAAGTATTTATTTATAACAGAAAAACCAGGGTCTACTTAATATTAAAATATAACAGAATTTCATGAACAAATCAGATTGATGATTCAGCATTTTTATGAATATGATGATTGATAAAATGATAACAGATTGATTCAGTAACACTACTGTCTGTAGGTAAATCTGTTAGGTAAGGTAAACTAGATTTACCATTGTTTGAAAAAATTACAATGCTTTATTAAGTTCAGCATAGTAGTTAACTACAATAATACCTTTTAGTGCCTGTCACACTGCACTTTGTCATGTCTATATTTTGGGTATCGACTTTGTTACATCTTAGTATGTGTTTACTCAATGTTTTTTTTAATTATATTTTTTTTTAAAAACACACTTAAACCAGAGTGTAGCTACAAATCCTTGTTATTTATTTATCAATATACCATACCAACCGTATATGGTTCTTCTTCTTCTTCGTGACACTCTTGTCAGAACGGTCGTGGTCATCATGTGTCAAGCTTAGAGGCTGATGTTATGTGCTTCATGATTTCTCTCCACTTATAGCAACATTTGGTTTTTTTGGAACACTCATACAATGGATCGCCAACTGCGGATTTGATTTGGTCGGTCCATCGCATGGTATATGTTTAACCATAAGAAAATATCTACTCTATAATTAGATAATTACACATAGCTAGCTGATAAGTAAAACAAGTGTACCTAATACCATAGAGAAAGAATCTAATACCATGTAATTTGGCTTCCCAAAACGGTAGGTTCCTATATCTCTAGTTTTTACGGATGTTATTTATAAATTTATTTATTCATAGGACCATCACGAATTCCAGAAGTTAAACCTTTCATCAGCCTTAGTGGTGGAAAGAAAAAGCCTAAAGCTGGAATTGATCCAGAAAAAAGTAAGTCATAGAAAAAAATAACACAGACCGAATTAGAATAGTATCTAGACTACAATGGTTGTCTAAAAGAGATTGCTTTCAGTATTAAGACTACATTACTGTACATAATTTTGTCTTGTTTGTAAAATTGCTTTTATTATTTTGTGCAATGTCAATCTTCTATTAACATGTAATTATTTACACATGTCTGTTTCTTGTAATGGATTGACAAATGTTTCGAAATCATGTAAGTACAAAATCACATAAATAGACAATTATAAAATTGAAAAATTGTGATAAATTATATTTTTTCATCTTTTAGGTGATGAAGGAAAGGTCAGACCAAAGCCACCAGGAAACGATTATTTAGCAGATGCTTCTGAAATTCCACGTTTTGATGTCAAGAAAAGCACAAGATATTACGATGATGATGATGAAGTCTCAGGTATGAGTATTTTGCTTATTCTAGATAAACTACCAACCACTTGTCACTCATCTTCACTTTTTTATTTTACTGGTTTTTTGTTAACTATTTACACTTTTCGCCTCTGGTAAAGAATGCTGGACGCTTTAACAAACTATTCATCTTTATCTTACAATTATTGTATAATAATGTTGAGGCTAACTATTTAAAGCAGCCATTGGCCAACATGATTTGATTACATGTTCATTTTACACTTTTGGCTGTAGCACATTGCAGACAATAGAATTTAAATTACAATACATGCTTAATCAAATCAGTGTTTGGCTGGCTGGCTTTGGCAATCAAGGAGCCACTTGCCATACAGGGCTACATTGCAAGGTAGTGCCAAATTTAAAAAAATAAGGTCTAGAGAAAAATAAAAGGCAACAATTTTATTTTAAATAAGTTTCTTCTTTGTATTTTTGGGATAAAATTGATTTGAACTTGATTAGATCAATTAAGTTACTGATTCTAAGTCGCACCTGCAATGTAACCCTATATAAAGGCATGGTTAAGTACCCAGAGGGGGGGACCGGGATAATTGGTGCTGCAAGTGTTTGAATCCCAACGGTCGGTACTGGTTACTCGGCAGGCATCAAGGCGTACCGCACGCGCGACCGCAAGCGCGGCGTGCTGATGATCTTCAACTACGCGGAGTTCGCGAACGGCGTCGAGGAGCCTCGCAGCGGCGCCGATGTCGACTGCGTCAAGCTCAAGTACCTCTTCGACGAGATGGGCTTCAAGGTGCTCTCCTACCCCAACTATTTAAAAAAGGTGAGCCTTTTTTATTTCTTATTCATAAGTGTTACTATAATCTGCAGGAGTTTTTCGGGGAGAAGCCTTAAAGTATACCTACATAATAATACATAATTTTCATTGTGTGTTTGATGCTTATTTAAAATGCTTGTTTATTAAGTTGCTATGCCCTGTCAGGGTTACATGTTATGGAAGTTAACAAAATGTAAAACATTTCTTCAACCACATTGTGCAATAAACTATTTGAATTTTTTGTAACAAGTGGTACGAATCTTGAGTGCTAAGCAAAAGAAGCGCAAAAGACCAATACGATAACGCGATTGGCTAGTCGCGCAACGAGCCTACATCGACGGCAAAGCGATACCCACTCATTACCCGAGTTCTCAAGATTCATGTCGGGGATTGTATTTGATTTTAAAATTTCTGGGAAACCTATTTTTATTTATTTGGACAACCAACAAGATCATACACCTTAAAAGCTAAAAGTTACAAGATGAGGGGTACAAGAGATGGTGCGGCCTTAATTACAGGTTGCCACGGAAAGCGCAAACAAAAGTTGGGTTTGGGAGCATAAGGCACCCCTTATCTTAAAGAAAAAAGTTAAGTTGTTACCTATATAGGTATACATAAACATTTGTTACTTAAATATCTACTGAGAAATTATACATTGTTAGGTATAAGTACGCGTAATTTCTTTTTAAATGTGGGTAGACTAAGATTGAATAACCTACTAAATGAACCTACTACAATATCGATGGCTAAATTATTCGTAGTTTTCAAAAAGTAAGGTGATACTAGGGCGAGCGGTGCATATAGGCAATTAGGCAGTGCCTACCTGATAATTGAAATGAGGTAGGCAGTATGTACTTACAAATGTGTGTTATGGATGAAAAGCACTGATTTTCATCAACAAAACACTTTATTAAGAATCGACTGCCTACCTCGATATAAAACTGATGCCCGCCACTAGGTGATACCTACGCAGGAAGAAGTTGGATAAGCGTACTCTTATTTTAACAAATTTTAAGTCATGACCAGTTTCAGAAATAATGCCTTGCGTTTTCCAGTCAATGGTCAATTGGATTTGAAACAATTTTTATAGCTGCTAGAAAAATTATTCATTGCAGATTATTATAGCCGAACCTCGTAAATATCGATGCCGTACCATTGTTCTAGGAAACGGTAAACGTGCTGGAGTCGCTGAAGACGAACGAGGTGGTGGTGGAGGCGGGCTGCGTGTTCGTGGTCGTGTCGTCGCACGGCTACGGGCGCGTCAACAGCTTCGACAACGACTTCCGATGTTCCGACGGCACGCTCATGTCTACCAAAGACTTCCTGCAGTACTTCAACAATATCAACCTGCCCGCGCTCGAGGGTGTGCCTAAGGTCTTCATCTTCCAGATCTGCAGGTTAGTTTGAGGAGAGTAGTGGACTCGAGTTTTTAATCGAGAAGTTACATATCACGCCACGTTCTTTTAGCGATATCGTCAGGGAAGTGGCGCGTGCTATGTTCACTATGGACCCGACTTAAATAATTTTTTATACAACGAAAACTTTTCTGTCTACGTAATATTCAGTTGATGCTGAATGTAATGTTCTTTTGTAGCTTAGCCACAGTGCATTGTTGAATCTGTACTTACTTAATCACTTCTGCGGCTGGTTATCGTTATAATAAATGAGCATCTAAATGTTGGTACTATTTTCAGATACATATTAAAAAGGAACGATGAATTCAACACCTGGAATTTTAAACTGTGTGCACTATTACTGTTTTATTCAGAGTGCATGTGCTATTCCGGGACTAAGGCTTACCCGCGGTTCTATACCCACCCACTGTACGTTAGTACAGTTGGTTAACCTTAGTTCCGGACTAGCAAATGCACTCTGAATAAGACATTTAGCGTACAAGATCTTAATATGAGCGCTAGCGTCATCACTACGCTCGACGCGGCCGGTCGAGACTGCGCACTCACGCCTTTTCTGTCCTCAGGGGCTCGGAGGTGGAGTGGAAGGTGATGGAGATGCCGCGCGTGGGCACCGCCAGCGACGGGGCCACGCCCTTCAGCGCCCCCCCTGCGCCCCCCGCCCGCGCCCCGCCCACGCCCCGCGACCAGCGCGCGCGCGTCTACTCCGACATACTCATCGCGCACTCCACCGTGCCAGGTACTAGTGCCGCGCCACGCCCTTCAGCGCCCCCCCTGCGCCCCCCGCCCGCGCCCCGCCCACGCCCCGCGACCAGCGCGCGCGCGTCTACTCCGACATACTCATCGCGCACTCCACCGTGCCAGGTAATAGTGCCGCGCCACGCCCTTCAGCGCCCCCCCTGCGCCCCCCGCCCGCGCCCCGCCCACGCCCCGCGACCAGCGCGCGCGCGTCTACTCCGACATACTCATCGCGCACTCCACCGTGCCAGGTACTAGTGCCGCGCCACGCCCTTCAGCGCCCCCCCTGCGCCCCCCGCCCGCGCCCCGCCCACGCCCCGCGACCAGCGCGCGCGCGTCTACTCCGACATACTCATCGCGCACTCCACCGTGCCAGGTAATAGTGCCGCGCCACGCCCTTCAGCGCCCCCCCTGCGCCCCCCGCCCGCGCCCCGCCCACGCCCCGCGACCAGCGCGCGCGCGTCTACTCCGACATACTCATCGCGCACTCCACCGTGCCAGGTACTAGTGCCGCGCCACGCCCTTCAGCGCCCCCCCTGCGCCCCCCGCCCGCGCCCCGCCCACGCCCCGCGACCAGCGCGCGCGCGTCTACTCCGACATACTCATCGCGCACTCCACCGTGCCAGGTAATAGTGCCGCGCCACGCCCTTCAGCGCCCCCCCTGCGCCCCCCGCCCGCGCCCCGCCCACGCCCCGCGACCAGCGCGCGCGTGTCTACTCCGACATACTCATCGCGCACTCCACCGTGCCAGGTACTAGTGCCGCGCCACGCCCTTCAGCGCCCCCCCTGCGCCCCCCGCCCACGCCCCGCGACCAGCGCGCGCGCGTCTACTCCGACATACTCATCGCGCACTCCACCGTGCCAGGTACTAGTGCCGCGCCACGCCCTTCTGCGCCCCCCGCCCGCGCCCCGCCCACGCCCCGCGACCAGCGCGCGCGCGTCTACTCCGACATACTCATCGCGCACTCCACCGTGCCAGGTACTAGTGCCGCGCCACGCCCTTCAGCGCCCCCCCTGCGCCCCCCGCCCGCGCCCCGCCCACGCCCCGCGACCAGCGCGCGCGCGTCTACTCCGACATACTCATCGCGCACTCCACCGTGCCAGGTACTAGTGCCGCGCCACGCCCTTCAGCGCCCCCCCTGCGCCCCCCGCCCGCGCCCCGCCCACGCCCCGCGACCAGCGCGCGCGCGTCTACTCCGACATACTCATCGCGCACTCCACCGTGCCAGGTACTAGTGCCGCGCGACGCCCTTCAGCGCCCCCCCTGCGCCCCCCGCCCGCGCCCCGCCCACGCCCCTCGACCAGCGCGCGCGCGTCTACTCCGACATACTCATCGCGCACTCCACCGTGCCAGGTACTAGTGCCGCGCGACGCCCTTCAGCGCCCCCCCTGCGCCCCCCGCCCGCGCCCCGCCCACGCCCCGCGACCAGCGCGCGCGCGTCTACTCCGACATACTCATCGCGCACTCCACCGTGCCAGGTACTAGTGCCGCGCCACGCCCTTCAGCGCCCCCCCTGCGCCCCCCGCCCGCGCCCCGCCCACGCCCCGCGACCAGCGCGCGCGCGTCTACTCCGACATACTCATCGCGCACTCCACCGTGCCAGGTACTAGTGCCGCGCACTCTTCTCGTATAGTACATTTTCAAAATTAGCACCTCGTAGACTTCCATTACGGTATCCAATCTGGACAAATAACAGCCTCAAAACCGACTTCAGTCAGTAGCAGTACTACCTCTCCATTCGATTGAGTAGCCGATTTGTTGTCGATTGCTTGTTCTCCTCAATCGTCGGTCCCTCACGACCCCGTCTTTATCGTCGCTGCGATTATGCGCCCGTTTGAATCTCACTTGAAACGGCACTTCCAGAGTCTTTACCCCGAGAACCTACCACCATGTTTGTCTTCGGCCACGTAGTTCTATTGTCAGTAGCGAAATATTCAAATCCAACGGTGCGTCCCGCAACTCTCAGACCATCGGAATTATCAGAATAATGTTGAAATCGAAAATGAGTTTATTGCTATCAAACAAATATCTACCTATTCAGCCTATTGCAGTCCACTGCCGGACGTAAGACTCTCCCAAAGAGCGTCAAAGAGCAAACAAACAATTAATAAAATGTAAATTCTGTTCGGTCGCCAGGCAACGTGTCGTACCGCGACAACAAGGACGGCTCGTGGTACATCCAGGTGCTGTGCGAGGTGTTCGCGCGTCACGCGCACGAGCGCGACGTCGTGGAGCTGTTCACCCTGGTGGACCAGCAGCTCGAGGAGCGCTTCCGCATCCAGACCTCCTGCATCGAGCGCTGGGGCTTCAACCGCCGCCTCTACCTGCATCCCGGCATGCGGCCCGCGTAGCCCCTCCTGCATCGAGCGCTGGGGCTTCAACCGCCGCCTCTACCTGCATCCCGGCATGCGGCCCGCGTAGCCCCTCCTGCATCGAGCGCTGGGGCTTCAACCGCCGCCTCTACCTGCATCCCGGCATGCGGCCCGCGTAGCCCCTCCTGCATCGAGCGCTGGGGCTTCAACCGCCGCCTCTACCTGCATCCCGGCATGCGGCCCGCGTAGCCCCTCCTGCATCGAGCGCTGGGGCTTCAACCGCCGCCTCTACCTGCATCCCGGCATGCGGCCCGCGTAGCCCCTCCTGCATCGAGCGCTGGGGCTTCAACCGCCGCCTCTACCTGCATCCCGGCATGCGGCCCGCGTAGCCCCTCCTGCATCGAGCGCTGGGGCTTCAACCGCCGCCTCTACCTGCATCCCGGCATGCGGCCCGCGTAGCCCCTCCTGCATCGAGCGCTGGGGCTTCAACCGCCGCCTCTACCTGCATCCCGGCATGCGGCCCGCGTAGCCCCTCCTGCATCGAGCGCTGGGGCTTCAACCGCCGCCTCTACCTGCATCCCGGCATGCGGCCCGCGTAGCCCCTCCTGCATCGAGCGCTGGGGCTTCAACCGCCGCCTCTACCTGCATCCCGGCATGCGGCCCGCGTAGCCCTTCCTTTTCTACCTTCTATAGCCGCTGTCACGTGTCAGCGCCATCTCGCGGGAGCTAAAGTCATATCGGCTCTCGTTTGCAAGCGAAAACTGTGACATAATGACTCTTTTGGACAATTTTTTACACGTATGAGTGTATAATTTATACTTTTTGGTAAAAATATTATGTTTGTATTTAACCGCTCATCGCATCACATCGATCTGAATAGTGTCACATGAAGAGTGTATCAGCGAGCGACTGGTGTAAGAGGACACTATTATCCATGAATTTGACCCCCATGTATGTTCAGCGGAAATGAATAGTTATTTAAACGTCAGCCTAAAAAGTTTGAGGGCAAATACTTTGTTATTTATCTGTAACTAAATTACGACTTTATTAAAAAAAATGCAATATAATTAAGTATGAACATGTAATCACTTTGCTTACAATTATAGCTCAGTTCGCAGTCATAGACACCCCAGTCGCAGCACCTCTATCCACACTCCGTGGACAAACAATAAAAAAAAACCGCCCGCCCTCAAATTGCATGCGATTGCACTGAAATTATTTTAAGCATATATCTTAACAACTTCTTTACGAATCAACCAGTTAAACAGCTCTCGAATCTCAAAAACTATTAATTTTCGCTAAACATACATGGATTCTACCATTGGTACAATTTTGATTATTTTAAGGTACTATATTTTGTAAAGGCTGAGATACTCGAGCAAAGCTTTTCTTACATTGAAAGTAGATATTAGAATAAGTAGACCATGTCATGTTTACGGGTTAGATTGACGGATATAGCTACTTATTCAGTAAAGTGTAATTGTATATATCTTAAAAATGTAGAACATTGGATCTTTAAAATAATGAATTGGTTATAAATACCTAATCGGCCTTATATTATATTTGCACTTATTATTACTTTAAGTGTAGTTTTATAATAGGATGATATTTATTTATGATTGTAAGAAAAAGGTGATGATAATTTTACTGTGATAGTAAGTAGTTATGGTAACGACGAACATGTGCGTAAATAATTTAACACTGCCTGTGTAAACTAACACTGGTTTACCAATAAACGTATATAACATCAGCAGGGCTAGCATGCGCAACACGATAAAATTTTGTCGTGTCATTTTATCGACTTTTGACGTAAATATGTCGTTTTGTCTTCGACGATAACAAAGAAAAAAACAAAATATCATTGCAATGCCGTGTTATAACGTAAAAGTAAGTGGCTACGAATAACGGGAGACCCTGAAAATATTAAGAAAAAGGATTCGAGACGTCTGTGATCCGTTAGGTTAGGGAAAACGACAAAATTATCATCGAAGACAATTTGTCTTGTCTATCGATAAAATAACCGATGCGCGCATGGTAGCCCTGCTGGACTAAGTTATTATTCTCTGTTTTCATCTGTCGAAGGTGGTCAACCTATGAAATAGAGAAAACACAATGTAAGTGTTCCAATCTAAGAGCACATTTATCAGTAAGGAACTTAGTATTTCGATAGTAAAAATTAATCTGTATGAATTTGTCACTGTAATTATGTTGTAAGTTATTTAGTTTTTATGAATATCAAATCGAAATCTCAACTCGATGTTGTTAAGGCAGTGTTCACATTAGGTGAACAGTGAGCGACTTACAATTTGCCACCTTCATTTTTTCTAATGGAGTGTAATGTATGCAGTTTGCGGTGCGCCGTTCAGCTTCCCGACTTATTCAGTGAGCAAACGATGCGCTCCATTGGCGTAGTATTCGGATCATGGACTAATTAAAATAGATAGTCCATGATTCGAACATATGATATGCATAAACCGTTTACCTTCCTTCCCAAGAGTGCGCAAGAGCTTCCCGGCTCGACACTGTGTTACCGTTCTGGGGGCCTAGTGTATCTTTCGTTCGGTCGTATAAACCCAACAAATTAAAATGGCCAGTCTTATGTGTCAATCCTTTAATAAAATATGACCAACTCAATCTAGACGTGTAAAAAACCCGACCGTTTTCAATTGTTCAAAAATTGACAAACCTTATACGGGGGAATGGTTTTTAATTTGATCGGATAATACGACCGATCGAACGATGCGCTTTCGCCAGCCGCTCACTGTTCGTTTGGTGGGGCCTTAATTTAAATCATAGTTTCCAATCTCTTAACTGTATGTAGGATGAGTGAGATAAGTATATTGGGCAACGGCAGACCAGTATTTAGAGGTATGTCCTCAGACTCCCCTGTTTGCGGTTCGTGGCCATTATTTTACCAACCATCCAGTAGGAACATTCCTCCAATCTAATATCTGTCATTCTTAGTGAACTGCCAAATGCATTATTTAATCATACATTCACAATTATATTTTTGTATAAATTCTAAGAATTTTCAAATAATGTTTAAATTTGACTAGTTCAATAATTATTTTTATATTGTCAACTAAACTATTGTCAAATACATTTTAAACTACATAACTATTTTCTTTATTTGTCGCATATTTGTTTCCATTGAAAGAAACTTTCCTCTAAATACTATAATAATTGTGGTTGTACTTCTAGAATCCCCCTCCACATCAGTGATGAGTTTGAATCCAGCACCTCAGCCCCTCTAGCATGAGCAACAAAACACGATATGATATGATATAGCGATTTATCGATACCCAACTATCAAAATATGATAACATAGCCGCTATCTTTATTGATTGATCGAAACAGTGAGCATTTCCGTGCCGGCGACGTCACGGTCATGCTCGCTTTTTCGATAAAAGTGTATATTTTGACAAAAAATATGCGATATATCGCTATATCATATCATATCGTGTTTTGTTACTCATGCTAAAGGGGCAGGATTTTTCGGAATCATTTCAGATTTGAAAGAAATAATCGACATACCTATTTAATTTATTTTATCTACATGAGGTTGAAATCAACAAGAATTTAGAAAAATCTATATCAAAATAATATATGAAGTAGGTATGTTAAAATAAGATAAATAAAAAATCCTGAGATTTTACACTTTTTTATGGGACGATTGATTCTTCAAATATTTGTAACTTGATGGATCAAACTGAGAAGCAAGTGTTGCGAAAAACGACGGACTAACGATAATATAATCGAGCTGATCAGAATCTAGATGTCTTGTGATTAGTCGGAACTTGTTAAACTTTTACTTACGTATTATTTTTATAATCTTTTTGTTCATGTTTACTGTTTAAAAATATGGATTTGTTTGAAGTAAAAAATACATTTTACAGTTATTTCGTTTATTCAGTTACAATGTAAGTAAGACACCATATATAAAAATACATAACAACTCTATAAGTAGTACAAGTCACTCAGAAATGATATCTTAGAGTAGGTACACTGTGGAAATGTGGATGGAAATATTTGCGATAGAAATAAATAATAAATATTGGACAACATCACATACATTGCTCTGATCCTAAGGTAAGTAGCTAAAGCACTTGTGCTATAGAAATCAGAAACAACAACGGTACCACAACACCCAGACCCGAGACAATACAGAAAAGTTCGTTTTCTACATTGACCCGACCGGAGATCGAACCCGGAACCTCAGAGATGGCGGCGCTATTTAAAGTCCGGCGTGCTCGCCTCTCGGCTACGGAGGTCGTCTCGTCGAGAGAAACCTTAGTCGTTATCAATAGAGCAATCAAATAGAGCAAGCAAAAAATCAACATTGAGCAACATAAAAGATATAATTGCGGTTAATCAGTTAGTAGTTATTTGTTAATAATTTATTGTAAGGACGTTGTTCGGAAAGCGACCGCAGACCGCAGTGCTGGTAACTTGTGTCAAGGTGTCAATTTATACGTATGTTTGTTCGTGGTCTTCGTTGCGGTAGACTTCGGAATCACGCATCAATTAATGCTCTATAAAATAATAATATAAAAGCTAGTTTTGTTATGTGACGGAATCCATTTCGTTATAGGTACTTATATTCACTTAAGATCTCACTAGAACAAAATGCCGGTATCGTTAAAACTGGGACTGACTTCGGAGCAAAACGTTATTAATAAAAATCGGACGGTAAAATTGTATTCGGCGAAAAGGAGCTTAAATAGTTAATTATTAATCATTTTTGTCGCGGGTCGGTTTCGTCATCGAACACTCGAGAAATAATGAAGAGTATCTTTTGGGTTTTAGAAGATTCGCAACGAGCGGAATAAATATTAAAAGTCCAAGAAGTGCGCCGGCCCCGCCCCCCGGGTCCCGCACTATCGGTCCGACACGGCAACCGCGATGGCGCCCAGCTTGCTGAGGTTCAGCCACTGGCGCACGCAGGCCGGCTGCAGGGTGCCGCAGCGCGCCCCCGCCCCGCCCCCCGCGCGCCCCAGCCAGCGCCGCACCGGCAGCAGCGAGCTGCGGTACAGCCACTCCAGCGCCGCCGCGCCCGCCCACCCCGGCTCCGGCGCGCGCGCGGCCGGGCCCGCGCTCGCCGGCCGGCGCGCCCGGTCCGCCCAGCCCGCGCAGCACGCCGGCCGGGACTGTTCCACGATACGCGCCGCGAGAAGCTCGAGCGTCGCGTTGTCGCCGAGCGGCAGGTCGGGGATTCGGTCGGCCGTTATAATGTTCGCGTCGAAGGTCGCGACGGGGCGCGGGGTCCGGGCGGGCGCGGCGTCGGGGGCGGTGCGGGCGACGAGCGCGGCGGCGGCGAGCACGGCGGCGAGCGCGAGCGCGGCGGCGAGCAGCGCGGCGAGGGCCCGCGCGAGCGCGCGCGCGCACTCGGCGGCGTCGCAGGCGGCGGCGAGGTCGCCGTACGTGAAGTAGCCGCGCAGCCGCGCCTGCCGCAGCGCCACCTGCCGCTCGAGCCACTGTAGTCCCGCTTCGAACGATTTTTCGCTGACAAAAATGTTCCAGTCCTGAAAATTAAAAATTGTCGTTCCTAACCCAAGACGAGCAGATTCAGTAGGTGATATTATATTTTTAGAGACGTATGCAATTTTGCACCGTTTAATACTGACTATTGCGCAGAGGAAGTCCACCTCGAGCTTCTTCAGCTGCTCCAGGTCCACTCCGCCGGAGGCCGCCCACTCTGAACATATCACCTCGTCGTCTTCACCGTCGTCTTGCAAGAATTTGTTTCCTACCATCTAAAATAAATGAAAATGATTTTGTATAATGGTAATACTAGTAGTGTCAATATGCTACCCTTAGCATAAATATTTTCTCGAGTTTGGGTTACATCTCACGAATAAATGTGAAAGTTTTTGAGGATATTTGGTGAATGTCTGATACTCAATCACGCGTTAACGGCTAAACCGATTTAGATTAAATTTTGCACACAGAATCTCGTGTTGAAAGTATCCTATAGATACTTTCTATACTGATTAAATGTTGGATTTATTTCGATATATGTCGCTTTTTATAAATGGGTGAAACTTTGACATAACTTCTAATTATTTTAGAGAAAACGGGCTCTATCATTTATTTAAACGTTTTGCGTAATATATCACACCAAACATCCTGTAATTCACGCAAACGAAGTTTCAGGGCGCATCTAGTCTTTCATATTAGATTATGTCGAATGAATATAAATACAAGACAACATATAGGTTAAATATATCTAAGATTGAGAAACAGCCTACTTTTATTCTATAGAAATGCACCTTTCTATAAGCAAGTGGTAAAAATTCCCACGCTAAAATTTCACATTGAAGTGCATACCAATGATACAAGGAAGAGGTCCGCGGGCGGCGTGGCGGCGAGGTAGTGCGGGCGCGCGGCGCGCAGGCGCTCCAGGTACAGCAGCGCCAGCACCAGCGCCACCGGCGACACGCACGCGCCGCGCGCCAGCCGCGCCGCCGCGTCCGCGTGCAGCCGCCGCAGCGAGCGACCGCGCTGCGGCAGCGACCACGCCTCGCACGACACCTCTGCACGCAAATGCACTAATGTTCACGTCCACACTCTTAGTAAATGGATATATTTCATTTCGTTTGCTTGTGCGTTGTTTATGAAAGTTTATGTATTTATTTTTAAAAGTTAATTATTAGATATACTTATTGCTATTTATGTAGTTTACTGAGCACGCAGTAAATACGAACTGGGCCACCTGAGGCTCCAGCTGAAAATCAGCGCTGCAATTTTCTGCAGCACATGCTGAGCTGGTGCCCATTAGACACCACATCGATGCGGATCACAGTATGCAATCTTTTGTGTTTTTTCTTGTAGTTTAATGTTTTTATTTGTCTGCCTTTTCTTTTTTATGTTTTTTTGTATTTTGTATGTATTCTACTTTTGTATTGTTGTGTGTGTCTAATAAAATATTTCTCTCTCTCTCTCAAACAAATGCTTACACTGAAGTACGGTTCGGGAATGGAGGCCACGTACCGGCAAGCGCAGCGTGGGACTTCCACCTACAAGGTGGAACTTCCAAACTTGTCGGTGGAAACAACAGACTGGTGAAGGTTGCAGGTCGCTTCCAACCGGCCAATCTGGAAGTCACTGGGAGAGGTCTATGTTCAGCAGCGGACATCCTGTGGCTGAAATGATGATGATGATGAAAGGTACCATTTGGATCCTTGCAGCCGTAATCCGGGAGCTGCTGCTTGGCCGCCGCGGCGTAGCTCTAATGATCCCGTTCCGGCTACACACTCAATCTTACACATTTTTTTTAAACATAAGCATGTTTATTTAGACGGCAAACATACAAAATTCCTCCCTTGTCCACAACATTGTACACTAGATTGGCAGGCAGATGACCAAATATCTAGCCCACGTGTGGGCGACATTCAGTTTTAGCGCCAATTTTTGCACAAACCGTTTGCACACAAATCTTTAGATGATGTAGAACAAAGGTGAAAAGAAAAAAAAAAACATATTATTATGTTTTAAATACATTATGAAAATAGTGGCCAATGTCCAGGTGTCCAAAACATATAGTAATAATATGTATTCATGTATATTATTATTTGAACACTTAACACAATTAGCATCAAGAAAGTATTTAAAATTAGCATGTATTCATGCATTGTCACAGCTTCCTCATAAAAAGAGGTTAATATAAAATAAAACACACCAGTCACTGGCAGGCTTAAGCAGGGCAGAGTCGGCAGTTGCCCGTAGTACAGGGTCTTAGTGATGCGCTTCAGGAACTCTTGGTGGTCGCCCATGCTCTGCATAAAAAATCGTGTAAAAATTTAAATTATGCTCATCTGCGTTTTCTGTTACTAGTGGGGCGAAATCATACAAGTAAAGGTAGGTAGATAAATATATTACTTGTAAGTAAATAAAAGGTTCCTAGTGTTTAGAAAGATTAAAAGTATAAATCCAATTTAAATTAAACTAGGCAGGCTTAAAATTATAATTAATAAATATATAGGTATGTAATTCCAAAATAAAATATTGTCGAAACTTTTGACCTTTCTAACCAGCCACATAAAACTATTTTTTACTGCTCCAAATATTGAGAAAAATTATAATTTTGAATAAAAAAAATTGATTAACTAGGTAAGGTATGCATGGACCATGGTATGTAAAAAGTAAAAACTATATGAATTCTCCAGTCATTAGTTTGAAGGCTTAGGATTTTTTCAAGCCTGAATCACCTTTATAATTAAAATACATTCAGTACTAGTAAAAAGTAATAGGAAGGAAATCGTAAAGCAAAAAAACCTTTTAATAACCTCTCTTTATGGTGGGTAGTGGTGAAGAGCAAAGAAAGAAAAACAAGCTTGGCATACTAAGGAACTGTCTTTTTATGGATATTATTTACCTCTTGGATCATAACAAAGATACCAATACCACAAGCAATTTAACTAAGCAAGCATGGTTGTCATTGTGAAGCTTCGACGTGCTACAATGATCACGAATCGGCCACGATGAGTGACCTCCTTACAATACCTTGATCTTGGCCCGGGAGCCTTCTTTTCTTCTTTTAGATACATTTGACATTATAAATGCGTGCGGTGTTATTATTTCCTACGAGTTAAAACAAAACGACAACGCTGTAAATAATACAAATACTCGACGAAAATTATTGTTGACCGAATTATTTTCCGAATTTGATGTTTTAATGTCAAATAAAATAAGTCAAAGTCAAATTGACTTGTTTATTTTTACGATTTAGCTCCTGACCAAAGATCATTGAGGTATTACTATATGCCAAAGATATTGTATTTTATCACATGTCAGTTTGACATTTCTAGATATTTTTGGTGGTAAAAATAAATTCAAATTCATAGAGTGGTCCATAGTTATGCAAAAGAAAAATTACACGTCATACATAAATAAAACAACTACAAAAATGTTTAAAATGCGTTTTCATAAGTATTTTAGTGGCGATAAAATTATAAACGTAAGTTCTTTGGGGGAAACGTAAGGCAGGCTTACGTCCAGCAGTTTATTTGACCAGTGAAATAAATCTTTAAAAAAATACAACAAATGTCAACTCAGTCCACTCTGACTAATCTGTGGCTCAGTCAGACAAACGTTTCATTCCCATAATTAATGCATGGATAATTGGATTTAAGTAGCGTGTCGTCTCCGTTATTACTTTTTGTAGCCTTTTGTCAATAGTTTAGAGCATTGTTTAGTTGTATTTAATTAACGATTGTTGAAATAACTGGAAAATACAGAAATAAAAAAAAACGTGCAAGAGCGTGCAAAAAACAATTTTATTTCAGGCTGTATATATTTGTGTCACTGCTTTTTTGCTGGATGAAAACTACTAGTTCTGTCAGTTCTGTCACAAATGTACTGTCAAACTCTGTAGTGTCAAAAACGGTACAGAACGGAAATTTGCTATTAGCGAGTCGTAATTTTATTTTCTTTCTGCACATACAGTTTATTTAATTGATAAAATAAGATAGAAGGAATTTATTATTACTTAAAAACTTGTCAACTTATCGTGTTTTATGTGGCAATAGTAGAATGGTTCTAATATAATTTCTGCCGTTTGTGTGGGCTACTGTCAGTGATATTGATTTCTTTATTTCTCAATAGTTTGTAAAACATGTAGAGCTATAGCTATGATTTAAGAATAATACTAAACGAGTTAAATTGAAGATAAGCGATCATGGTATTTGGAAGGAGTTTACAATAATGTACTCGCAATATGAAAACTAAAAGTTTTCTTCTATTTTCGACCTCTGTTTTTGCAATTAGTATATTTCTGATAGTGTTTCACTCGCAACCGCCGCAGTCCATCCAAAGTATTGTGACTCAAACTCACCAGCATATAAAGGACTTTCAGGTATCTTGATATCCTTAACCCATTTTATCTTTCTATTTTACAAAAGCTCTTAAAGGTGTTTACAATGAAATAATTTAACATAGAGGTATTATTACTGCACCAGTTTTATATTGATCATTACAGCTACTTAATTACTGATTAGCTGGCTTAGAGAATCCCACTAACTTGTAATTTCATGGTAGGTTTGGGTGCTATAATGTGTAATTGTACGAAAGTAGCTACCATATTATTTAAGATCACAAAATAACCAACAAACAATGATAGAAATCAATAAAAACCAATTTATTTTTGCAAATAGGCTTAAACTAAGCACTTTTACACGTCCCACGATAATCAGTTTCACTATAATTATCAGATGAGCTTGTAGTTTCTGTGATTGTTTATTTGTCTGCCTTGAACTTCTTTGTATCTTAATACAGTAGTATATACTAATTTACAAGTTTTATCTCTTTACCTATAAGCATAACCATTCACAAGTAAGACACTTCAAGCTTATCATAATTTGATTCAATAAATCTTAATGCTGCATGTCCTATCTTACTTCCAACTACTACTTTAAATTGTAATTTGGTGATTTTTATCAATTACGATAATAAATAAATATTAATCCTGGGTCTATGGCTAAGCAGTACCCAAATGAACTAACTTATCCTTTGAAAACAGTTTCCTGATACATGTACCATAGTATTTTTGTGACAAATAGTACTGCCACAGTTTGATTGCTTGCCTGGCAAACCAACCATTAGTGTCAAAATGATCCTACTATCAGTTGTCCTATTCCTACTAACTTGTTCAAAGTATAAAGCATATTTGGCAATATGTGTAATAGTGTGTGAGTATACAAGTAAGACAAGAGAGCAGGTGTCGGTATCGCCACAGGATAACCTGCGCGATGTGGAGGGCAACCACCTGGTGGAGGAGGAGCGCTACCTGCGCGCGGTGGGGCTCGGCCGCGAGTGGGCGCCGCGCAACAGCAGCGCCGCGCCCGCGCTCGTCACCTACGCCAGCGGCGATGCGCACGCACTCGCCGTCAGCTTCGTGCGCCACGCTGCTAGCCTGCCCTACCCGGTGCTGATCTACAACTTGGGACTGAAGCCTTACTCTCTTGCTGTGGTTGGTATCTTCATTATTACTTGGTCGTTGTTTTTTACTGTTGGTAATTTGTGCGCCACTTGTGAACCAGTTGAATCATCCAGTAAAAAGCGTCAACAAAATTGCAAACTTGCATGTAGTTCGATTCAAATTAATTAGTCATAACTATAGCTTCATGAGTCACGCTAAAGGTCTCTCCTGCATGCCCTTAAAAAAACCTGTCTTTCTTAAGTTCGAAGATGAACTTCAGTCTAATCTTTCCTGGAAATTTTAATTCCAATCCCTGAACACATCGCGTTTAGGTCTCATGTCATATTTGGCTTCCCTTTAGCTAGGGTGAATATATCTTCCTGTTTTCATAAAACCAACAATATACGCACCAACTGGTGAAAGAATGTAGCCCACATTGGGTGTCTCATCGTCTCGGCTCGTGGCGTCAGGTGGGTGTTATATAATATAATTTTGTGTGAGTAAAGCCATACAGTCTGCTAACTATTAAATATTCAAATTCTTTATTTGCTTTTAAGTAGGGTCAGTGGCGGGCATTGGTTTTATTTCGAGGTAGGCAGTAGGTACTTACTAATGTGTTATATTGATGAAAATCATTGGTTTTCATAAATAACACACATTTCTTAGTTACACACACATCAGGCAGTAGCTTACTCATATGTTTTATAGCTGAAAATCAACCACTGATTTTCAGCTATAAAAAACACATTTGTAAGTACCTACTGCCTACCTGATTTCATTTATGAGGTAGGCACTGCCTAATTGCCTATATACACCGCACGCCCCTGAGTAGGGTGTTTACAAAAAATTGTGGATGGTTAATTAACAGTAAGGTTCTTATGCCTATTTAGCTATGCAGATTCATAACATGCAAATAAATACTGTATTTAAAATTTGCTATTATTACAATTAAAAGTGGATCATTATTATTAGTATTAAATTCATTATCATTCATTTCAGTCAATAATAGATTTATATACTTAATTAGATTAAGTACGGACAACAGCACGTCGACCTACCACAAAATGTCAAATTTTCTCATTTGAAAATGAACTCTATGTGTCAGGCTTAAAGTTAAAAATCTATTGGAGAATTTTTGACTTTTGAGGTAGGTCGACGTGCTTTTGACTGTACATGAATCATCATTATTACATTCGTCATGATTAAATTAATTTGTTTTATGTCAAAAAATCGCTTGAGTAGAATCTGTGTCCCATTAGCCATGCTCTAAGTGTGTTTTTGAACCTATTAAATGGGATTTGCTTAAGTTCTTTAGGTAAAAATATATTCAATACGTTTTGGAACTAATCTCATTAAAGTGTCGCCCCTTTTGTCACACCTCGCTAACCTTGGTAAATTAATCTCTTTGACCCAGCTGCAGCTGGTATAATTAAGAACGGTTTTTTTAAATACCAAAATACGAACATTGTCTGTTGGATAACCCTGGCGGTCATCGCTGTCTTGCGACTCACTGGTTTTGGTACCTCGCACGCACTGCAGTGCATGCAGTAGTGCTGGATCAATTAAAGAGCTGTCTGTCAGTTTCGATAGGGTCACGTACTTAGTAGCTATGCTATGCCTGCACAATCACGAGTACTTATTTGGTTTGTTCGATTATAGTATGGCGCGTGATGGAACGTATTATTAGCTCCGTATGTCAATGTGTCCGTAAAGCTTCCGCGCCATTAGCTGACAGGAAACTTATTATAATGTGTAAAAAATAATTCTGTATGAGATTTCTTATTAAGTCTTCAGGGAATCTCAAAAAGTCACAAAAAGCGAATATATTAAGACGGACAATCGCAGCTCCTACGTTTATTCGTGGAATGCCATTCGCATCTGAATCAAGCAGTGTGAAGTGATTACGAAATTTGTAGATAATGCCAGCCACATGTGTTGTAGCGTCTATAAATAAACGTTCATGAGTGAATTTTTTCCTCCATAACACAAATGCAGAATGCATGAATAATCTGAAAAGATGAATGGAAACAAGAGAGAGAAAGATACAGATACTTAGTTAGTGTACTTATCATTTTTTCCTTTGCAGGATCGAACCCACGACCGTTCGGGTACGGATCTACGACCGCTATTCTGATTCGCCTGCCCTGGATAAAGACGATCGCTGTAATAGATTAATAAGTTAATAGATCGATACCTGCGTTTTAAACGCAAAAGAAACTTATACCTAGCTGCTGCCTTGGAGATGACAGCAAGTTGTAGTAGTACCTACTTGCCACTCGTAATAAAGATATCATCTGCCACTGACTAAACTATTTCCCGTTTGCCCACAGGTATCCAACTATTGCAACTCGTCCAAGTGTGCAATCGTGGACTTCGATCTGAGCGCGTTCCCGTCGCACGTCAGCGACGAGAGCATCCACGCCTTCCGCCCACTCATCATACAAGTGAGGACATAACTCATTACCACTTTTACCAGCTAACATCAGATAAATTCACGAGGAACCCTATCAATAAATATAAAAAAGTAAAGTATGCCTATATACGTCCCACTGCAGGGCACAGGCCTCAACTCAACTATGAGGTGGTTTGGGCCATACTTGACCAGCCACCACGCGGGGCCATGCGGATTGGGGGAGGGGTGTTGTAAGGCCAGTGACTAAACCTTACTGTCAGATGTTATCAAGCCGCCTTAAGGCCTCTGACTAGGCTTCACGACTAATATCAAGCTATATTAGCCGGGACCAACTTTTAACGTGCCTGCCGTAGCATGGAGATGCTCTTGATAAATGTCACTAAATATGGTCGGAGTGGTCACCCATCCACTCACAACCGCGGCGTCGGTTGCTTAACTTTAGTAATCGGTACCAAAGCGCTGCCGCCACTGAGCTATGAGCACCTCGATAAAATAATATCAATGAAATATGTTAAATTTAAACTATTATCTGCACTGGGCTAAGGCTGCGGAACCGTGAACGCAACGGACTCGCTCTAAAATTCGACATAGCCGTACAAACGAACATAGCCTCTATCTTGTTAGTAAGAAGGTTCATATTATTTATCGTTGATGAGCGAGTGCAGCGACGAAGTGAGCGCGGTTTTGTTTACAGAATCGACAGGCTGCTCAGAGTCGGCTAGCCGATAGTCAGCTTTCATTATGCGACCCAATTATAACAAATAGTAATAAATATTAGACAACATCACATACATTGCTCTGATCCTAACTAAGGTAAGTAGCTAAAGCACTTGTGTGCTAGAAACAGAAATTAGAATCAACGACAGTACCACAACACCCAGACCCGAGACAATATAGAAAAGTTCGTTTTCCACTTTGACCCGACCGGGGATCGAACCCGGAACCTCTGAGATGGCGGCGCCATATACAGTCCGGCGTGCTCGCCTCTCGGCTACGGAGGTCTTCAAAATTATGTATACATATATCTATTGGGTCCACATTCTAATAAAAGTTCTAAAATGATTTTTAAGTTCATAAAAAGTTCCCGACACCGATAGCAAATACATATATCAATTGCGGATTACTACATCCTAGCAAATAATTTATTTATGTAACCTTATTTGAATACAAAAAGTAGCTACTGGCCGCTGTCAGGATAAACTTCGTATGATACTTGCATTGCGCTGCGTGTGCGCATACAAGCATGGTATTGTGTTTTAAGTACGTGTCATTTAATTACGAGCTCGTTGTAATTGAGGTCAATAAGGCCCGTTGTGTCTTCGTTTTAGCTTCGCACTTAATCAAGGTTTGCCCTTCAGGCTACGCGTACCTTTTGACACATTAACATCTAGACAACTAATTCAATTTTCTTGTTATCCCTCTACTATCCCTATACGATAAATATCTGATTTGGTGAATATATCGCGTAAAAAACACACAAAAAAACCGGCCAAGTGCGAGTCGGACTCGCGCACGAAGGGTTCCGTAACATTACCTATAAAAACGGCGAAAAAAATCAGGTTTGTTGTATGGGAGCCCCCTTAAATATTTATTTTATTTAGTTTTTTAAGTAATTGTTGTTATAGCGGCAACAGAAATACATCATCTGTGATAATTACAACTGTCTAACTATCACGGTTCAAGAGATACAGCCTGGTGACATACGGACAGACGGACAGGCAGACAGACAGACGGACAGCGGAGCCTTAGTAATAGGGTCCCGTTTTACCCTTTGGGTACGGAACCCTAAAAATATATAGTTGAATTCTGAACCACCTCATATTTGAAGTCGATTGAAACTAACTTTATTATCGGTTTAACCTTAAGTAACTCGACTCCAACGGGAGTGTACATCGATCGAGGACGGTCCTTCGGTAGATAACGGGCGATTTGATAATGAGTGTTTGTATACTGATAAGATTCACTTGAATATACCTTCATAGCTCTACTAGCATTATTTATAGCTAGCTGTTGGTCGCGACTTTGCTCGCGTGATTTTTAGTTTATTCAATGTATCTCACAGGATCTTCTTCTTTGCGTGTCGACTCACTCAGGCTATTATATATGTGAGGACCAAAACTCAGCCACCGATATAGCGCTATCGGTGGCCTTGTAAAGATCCTCGCGTGTGCACCTTGTGTGTGTGTGTGTGTAGGGACACGCAGGGCATGACAGGAGATGTGCCATTGTTTGCAGGGAAATGCCTCATTGACATGCACTCTCCAAGCCACTTGTGCATGTTCTCCTTGCTTCGTCCTACTTGGGTCCGTAGTCTATTTAGGGAATTCCAGGTTGCCCAAGGTAGATCATGTCCAGGATCATTTAACAGAGATAAAAAGTATCCTTTATGTTAATCCAGATCATATTCTATATGTATGCAAAATTTCATCCAAATCCGTTCAGTAGTTTTTGCGTGACAGAGTAACAAACATCCATCCATACTTACAAACTTTCGCATTCATAATATTAGTAGGATTACGAAAGAGCACACAGTCAAACTATACAGTGCTAGAAATCTCACTTCCGCATACAAATCGTAACAGCTGATGAGTTCTTTTTGCATGGAGAAGGGTTTTTTGATCATTTAGATGTTGGTTCCGTGTCATGTTTAGTATACGATTTTTGCGGGTCCAAATGCAAAGGACATTCATTGTGTTTATACATGTAGTAGTAGCTGTACACTTGTTCGTGTGGTTGCTCTTAAATACATACATAGCTTGATATGAATAATAATTTATTTATTATCACAAGGATAAATTTTAATATTTCACAATGCATTGCCAAACGACTTTTGGTCTCATTGCTTATGTTTTCCTATTTCAATTGGTTAGGTTTACCTGATTGTAGGAGATTATAACTGTTTAAAGTCTCGTATTCACTAGGAGACAGAACCGTGCTAGATTGGGGCCCAACTCTAGCGCCAGCGGGTCTAAAACGGCCGCATTGGATGTTTCATATTCCATTCATAATATGTTTCATTTAGCAAAACTTAAAATGAAATGTTATTTGATGAATCATAAAATGAGTCTCGAACATTTCATATTTGCAGTTTCTCTAATTTGACAGTTTTGTATGGAAATTCGTAATATGGTCTACTTATTATGAAAAGAGTAATTCATATTAATATTAAATGTCAAATTGGTGAACCACCATTTTAATGTTATTTTTATTAATATTTTGTATTGATATCTGTAGAACACACAAAACTTAAGTATTTTGAAACATTTTGTTTAAAAACATTCATTTTCACAAAAACCGTAAAGTAAGATTGGACGCGTCACTATATTCTTTTAACGTCATCAAATATGATCCATTTCATGAAATGAATTGCATATGATTTGTTTATTAATGTGGCCGTTTTAGGGTTTGCAAATCATTTCCGCTACATTACACTAAATGAATCAGATTAAAAATGAAAGATGTTTGCAAACTTCACCATCATCATCATATCATATATTTATTGTTTTAATTTGGTATATAAGTAAGGTCTTAAAATAAATATTAACATGTCCTCAAAATGAACCCTGTCAGGGCATTACAATTTCAATTATTCAAATTCACTTATCAGTTACAAATATTATTTAATTACAATAAGAATTACATTACATTAACAAATTAATAAAGACTAGGTATGAAAGACAAAAAATCTTAAACAAAAATTTATACAATGCCTAAAAACTCATTAAGGTTGAAGAAACTTTTTTGCGTCAAGTACTCTTTCTGGTACCTACTCGTCAAGTACTTTTTGGTATAAGAGTCCTCGCTCGCTAAAGGTCTTGTGACACATGTCGCTAAAGATCTCGGACGACATCACGTTCACGCAAAGAGGATTTAAATACCTACTACGTAATACGTTCACTCACGGACGGTTGCCAGTTCGTCCAAAAGGGCGAGAGAAAAGATATCTGGAGAAGCGGTCACCCCTTAACGTCACGTTCACACAACATATCGAGCGACAGGTGTGGCATACGATACTTAATATTACATGCGTATTAGTAGAAACACTCAATTTAAAAAGTGGGAAACAATAAATCTACGCCAACCTCACATAACTTAAACGGCAGACAGACCGCGGCGGCTTAGATTATTCTGTCCCAAGGCTGAGTGAAAATGCACTACTTATATCCACATTTAAAAACTTTGACAAATCTGTACTATTTTAATATTTAAATTTATTTTCGCTTAGGAATAACTCATAATAATGCTTAAAAAAAACAAAAACTTCAAACATTAAGGCTGCAGTATTTCCTCCATTAATTTCATATCTGTCTGTACCTATATACACCAATTTAGCTTTTAATTCCCGAAGCACATACCTAATGTAGTGATTAGCAAAACGTGCTGAAAGTATCGTAGTGTTTTAACACTCCTTGGTATGGAGTTGAACGCGGCCTCTCGCGAGTGGTAATCGCGCCGCGGCCGCAGCTCAGCGTCTCCAGGAGACGTATTTTTGAAGCATTCGAAATGAATCTTGAATTCAAACACGAATACGATTCGTGTGCGAATTCTATTTCTATCACTCCCGAGTTTACGCATTTTTGAATCACTCGAATTCTGTGTTGCTATTATGGTAAAATTCTTTAACTATTTTCGTTTCACGCAGAAAATATTTAAAACCGGAATGCAAAAACTTATTGATTTTAAAAACCGGCAATGAATCGCATGGAACGGATCGAAAAAAAAAGTTTTTAATTTGTAAACCATATGTTTACTTGGCAAAGTCATACTTCTAAACTTTCTACTAGTAGGATCGAAATACGAGTGGGTCGGACCACTCGTTGCAGAATTCACAGAATGAATTTTCAAAAATAGCGATTTTAGTCATTAGCATGCGAATCTTGCCATTTCGTATTCGAATTGGAATTCGCATGATTCAAAAATACGTCTCCAGATTAGCGGCGATACGGGCCTTTGTTCTCCGCGCATGGTCACACGTTGCCTCAACAAAACCCAGTCAGAAGTCTATGTCAAGGTCTCCTGTATTACAATGCCGATAACGAACACCTAACTTTGATTTCTTGTTTAGCACGATAACATTTTATTTGTTATACTTACCGATAATGCTTTTTCCTTAATAATATCAATTATCTCCCTGTTATCGGGCGGTGTTGCACTAAAAAAAAAATATCCTGTATTATTAGGTAAATCGGTGTGGTACTATAAAAATTAAGAAGGATAATTAAATTAGAAAAAAGTGTATTTAGGTTGACAGAAGTCCCGTGACAGTTCAGTCTAGCGAGACCATAGAAGTCTATGAGCGAGACATGTCTTGCTATGTCAACGTTTTCGACGTCCCCGAACATCTTATCTCACGATCTTTTGGACGAATACGAACGAATGAACGAAAACGAAGTATAAGCAAAAGTACATCCATCGCACAAAATGTGTTGCAGATCATTTCTCACCCAGTGATACGCTTAAGTCGTTGCAATGTTTTTATTACGGGTTATTCCCAGTTGTCCCCACCGGCATCATCCCCAGTGGGGGCAAAATCTCAGTTATTTTTTTAAAAAAAAAGGTCCCAGTTGCCACCGGTGCCTCCCTAGAGATGGCAATTGGAAATTTATTTTTTAAACGTCCCACTTGAGTCCCACGCTGTAAAGTATAACCAGATAAGTTTTTCATACGTTGCTATAATTGAAGTGAAAAATGTAGCATTTGTTTAAATATTGAAAGTGGTTATGTTTGTAGCAAAGGGTCCTATATCTTTTCTGTCGAGCGTCGACGTCGTGGCAGATATTGACGCAACGCTTGCGTAGCAGCATTTACTGTCGATCATTGGACCCTGCCACGACGTCGATACTCGAAAGACGCTAGTCTGGGGGGACTACGTGAAATAATATTATAGTGCAGCAATAAAACCAATAAAACCAATTTATTTTTGCAAATAGGCTTAAACTAAGCACTTTTACACGTCCCATTGTTATTTTTTTCCCTACCACTGCTTCGGGACAAGTTTGGGCTAGCGCCGAGAAGAAGCAGCGCAAGAAACTCGGTCACTATTTTCAGCCTCTTTTAAAAAGTTTTAAATATACATAACAAAATATTAAATTACAAGATAAATGCACCTGTGCGAGCAAGGCAGTATTTATATCCAAACATTTTTATCATTTAAATAATCTATAACAGTATAATACCCTTTTTTCATGAGAATCTTTTTTACATGAGCTTTAAATTTAAACATGGGCAGTTCAGCAATAGATGCTGGTAATTTATTAAAAAAGCGGATACATTTCCCCATGAACGAATTACCCACTTTATGCAGTCTGTTATCTGGAACGGCAAGCTTATCCTTATTCCGGGTGTTAAAATTATGAATGTCACTTTTCTTAGGGAACTGATCCATATGTTTGCGAACGTAAATGATATTTTCGTAAATAAATTGCGAAGCTACTGTCAGTATATTAATTTCTTTAAACAGTTGTTTTAACGAGTCACGAGGTCCAAGGTTATAAATTGCTCGTATAGCTCTCTTTTGTAATATAAATATAGACTCGATATCTGCTGCTGAGCCCCATAATAGAATTCCATATGACATAATGCTGTGAAAATAGCTAAAATATACCAATCTTGCCGTTCCAACATCAGTCAATTGTCTTATTTTCCTCACGGCGTAAGCAGCAGAGCTAAGTCTTCCTGATAGAGTCTCAATATGAGCACCCCATTGCAAACGGAAATCCAAAGTTATTCCCAAAAAGGTAGTGGAACTAGACGTATCAAGTCGTTCACCTTTTATAATTAAATGTGTTGGGACCAGTTTTACGTTTGGCATTGTGAATTTAATACACTTTGTTTTATTTGCATTGAGCAAAAGATTATTAGTAGTGAACCAATGCAATACTTGAGAGAGAGCATTATTTACATCGTCAAACGAATCTTTACCTCTTTTGATTTTAAAAATCAATGAAGTATCATCTGCAAACAACACTGTCTCACAGAGGTCTTTCGTAAAATATGGAAGGTCATTTATATAAATTAAAAAAAGCAGGGGTCCTAATATCGATCCCTGCGGCACGCCCATAGTTAGAGGGGAGCCAGAAGACTCAGTACCATTAATACAAACTTTTTGTGTTCTACCTGTGAGATAAGAGTTTACCAAATCTAGGGCGTCATTTGAAACACCATAATGTCTAAGTTTTTTTAGCAAAGTTTGATGGTCCACACAGTCAAACGCCTTGGAAAGATCACAAAAAACTCCCAAAGCATCCCGCCTACTCTCCCACGCATCAAACACGTGTTTTAAAAGTGCAACTCCAGCATCAGTAGTGCTTCTACCCTTTGTAAAGCCATATTGTTTGTTATGTAAAAGTTTATTCAGGACAAAGTGAGATAAAAGTTGATTAAAAATTACTTTTTCAAATACTTTACTGAGTACTGGTAAGATTGAAATCGGTCGAAAATTGGAGGGGTCATTTTTCTCGCCAGACTTAAATAAAGGAATAATTTTACTAAATTTCATCAATGTAGGAAACTGTTTGTCATCAATACATTTGTTAAAAAATATTGCAAGATAAGGGGCTATTGTGTATAGAATTGTATTGATAATATTGACTGAGATTCCCCATAAGTCCTCAGTTTTTTTCATGTTTAATTCCCTAAAAGTTTTTATTACTACATCGGGGTTAATATATCTAAAATGAAATGGAGTAGTACACTCATCAACACCCGCCCTGAGAAGGGATTCAGCTAGTTCGGCAGAGGAAGCCAGTTCCCTAGTTGTAGAGGGAGCTATGTTTGAAAAGAATCCCTCAAAAGCATTGGCAACCTCTGCATTTGAATTAATTAGTTTATCCCCAATTTTAAGAGAGTAAGCGCGATCATTTGGTTTATGCCTACCGGTTTCTTTATTTATAATGTTCCATGTAGCCTTTGCTTTATTATCAGAACTCCGCACGCTCTGAGCCGCACGGGGGCCGTGGTGTTTCGGTTTTGCTGCCCGCGGCTTTGCCGAATATGTGTGTAGCAACTCTTTATAAAGTTGTGTGTTGTGTGCAGCACGCGCTGAGCCGCACGGGCGGCGTGGTGTTCAGCGAGAGCGGGCTGGTGTGGGCGGGCGGCGCGGCGGCGCTGGCGGCGCTGTGGGCGCGCGCGCGGCCCGCCGGCGGCCTGCTGGCCTGGCCGCGCCGCGCCGCCGTGACGTCACTCACGCACCCGCGCATGTTCCACTACCTGCGCGCGCGCCAGGATGACTTCCTCTTCGTGCAGATGGTGGACGCGTCGCGCCTCATCCTGGCCGATACCCCAGCCGTGGCGGAGATCATGCGTCCTTGGATACAGTGCGCTCTCACGCTCGATTGCATCATGCCTATCGGTGAGTTTATATCGTTTGAAGAGCTTCGTACCGATCGCTTGCTATCGATTTTAAAGTTTAGTTTTTGCGGTCATCTATTTCAATCAAATTGACAATATTTCTTAAGCAATTCTATCGTAAATATGTGGATGCCCTGATTCTACACTCGAACAGAAACTTTAATGAGACTATACCTGAAAACATTGATCAATCCGCATCAAATGATTTTGTATGAAATTTGTAGAGGGGAGTAATCCCCAAAAATAGAAACAGCCTTTTTTGTGGTAAATAAATAGCCTTTTTGTTGGATTTTGTAACCATGTTGATTCTCACAGACTAACGTAGGGTTCACTACAAGATATCTCGGTGTAAATCTATAATAAACGACGTCACAAACCGCAGGTGCTCAGTCGGGCGGGTGCCGGTTCGATAAGAAGCCGCAGTACCGGTACTCGGGCTGCCACGGACAGGACGCGTCTGCGCTGAGCATCATCCTGGGGCTGCAGTACGGGTTCGAGGAGGGCGCGTACGCCGTGCGTGCGCACGCGCAGTGGCGCCGCGTGTCGCCGGCCGCCGCGCGCGCCGCGCTCGCCAACCGCACTGAACCCGCGCCATCCCCCTCCGTGGCCACGCCCACATAGCCGCCCCGCCCCTCCGCCCCCCACCAGCCGCACCCCCCGCCAAACTTGCCACTACACTTGTAACGTTGGACGCGATCGCTGCGCGTGTCCACGTGCTGTGTTTATGTTCGGTAGGTAGGTTTTTGTAAATGGTATAAAAACCTTGTCCGCTCTAATGTCTGATTTTTTTGCTCAAGTTTTATAACTTTTTTTTAGCTAGATGGTCAAAATAAAAATTTAAATGTAAGTATCTAGGATTTATTAATTATTTATCAGTTGCAATTTTGTGTATAGGAGTCAGTGGTCGGTTTCGATAATAATAATAATAACTGCTCGTTCGGATCGGACAAGATTTTTCTACCACGCTATAAGCGTCCCGTAGTAAGCCTACCGCAACATGTCTAGACTTGTAGTCTAGCCTCGAGCGCCGTAAACTCAGCTCTGCTGTCGTCAAGCATTTCTCAAGCAAATGCAAACTAGGCAGCTGTCGTTTTGTTGATCGATTTTCTCGTCATATGTTAAAAATTAGACAAAAGCGTTTAAGTCGTAAAACCCTGTGATGGCGGGTATCTTAGTAAGCAATAAAAATTAGGCTTCTGAAATAAGTCCAAAAAGTCCGTCTGATATATTTTATTGTCAGTCTGTACGGTGGCTCACAAGTGGACATTGTCACGTACAGGCCACTCGCAAACGTCGCCACCTGAAGCATTAAGTATCGGATCGCGCTACACCGTGTGCAGAAATGTGCAATCTGAACTGCAATCCGTTGGTGGCGTTTTTTAGCTGTAGCGAGCGGCCAGTGTGCGGCGACCCTTACGTTCCACGGCTGTTACTGAAAGTCCAGTGATAGGATGTTTCTAAACTTTCGAGCTGTCAGCTAATTGAGCGGACGTTAGTACCAATAAAAGTTTACTGCAATATATTTATTTATGTTATCGACCGATATGATAAGATGACGTGTTACGTCGTTATTAGATTGCGGCGGGCATAGGCTGATATGTAAAACTACAGGGTGAAATCGAAATTAGTCTACAAATGTTAAACGTGCAAGTCCTATGCATGATAATTATAAACAAATCATGCTAAGACGTATTTTTGACAGTTTGTCAATTTTTTTTTCAGTTGACTATTTCTCAAGCTTAGGTAGTTGGTGTATAGTTTGAATACAGCCATTCTTAACATTTTGTCGACTGATTACGTTTTCATCCTGTACACCGTACAAAGTACAAAAAGAGCGCAAAATGTTTTTTGTTTCATGTTGCCAGCTCGTTCACTGTTCACTAAAGCAAGCGTTAAGTTGTTGAATTTGCAACAGCTGGTCTTGTAAATACTTTAACTCTTTGAATTGTTAGAGATGATTCTTTGCTGCTCAAATATATTAACTTTACAACTGTTTGATAAAGAAATGTGATTTCGTTTTATCTTTTGCGACAGATCAGTTTTATCAATTTAATTATTAGAAACAACGCAGTTTGCACAATCAGTAATGTGAGAACTGGTGCTGGTAATACGGGAAGTAAGTATTTATTTTATTTTGTTTTATTTTTGGTCCCGAGAAGTTATTATATTTGAACAGTAAAAAAACTCTTACTGGGTAAGCATTGTAAGCAAAGCATTTATTAAAACTTCGCTTTTCTTTACGAAAAGCTAAGTTTGAAGCGCATTGAACGTGTGAAGATTGACGTTCGGTGCCTGCGTATTATTAAACTATCACTTTCTTTCATTTTTTTATTAATGAATAGTATCACAATAGAAATATGATACAGTAGGCCACTTTAGTATGTACTTACACGTTCGCGGTTGCATCTAACGATACGAAGTTGGTTGTTATTTTACAAAGAATTATTTGTTTGTAGGTCTGCGCCAAACAAACGTTTATAAATGCTACACAGCCACGCCGCGTCTCACTAGGACCCACTCATACGTGCGTGCGTCTCGATACACTCAACTACATGTGATTTTAGCACTTTAGCAGCAATTGCTAATAGAAATAGTTTATCTAGTTTAAACAGAAACAAAACACCAGAATACTATATTTTATTCACTGAATATAATAAACTTCAAACATTAAATTCACTCACTCCAAAAAGGAGTATGTGATTAAAAGCGTGACTTATAATTTCTATCGTATTAAGGCGTTTGCCTTATGCTGGGACTTCATCTGCGTTTAATGCCATTATTGTACGTGTATAAGTACGATATTTATCTGAAATAGCGTACTTTTTAATGGCATTAAACGCAGGTGAAGCCCCAGCGTTACAGTCGCCCTAGCTTCGTTAGGTTCGTTGTTATAGTCCGTGATAGCCGGTACGATAGTGTACAGTGTCTGTATTTGCGTGTTTGTTGTGGAGTGAGCCTATTGTGTGTATGTCTATTGGAATATTATGTTCTTTAACCGCTGCGTTCACACCAAATGTATTGTCAACCTTCTACTGTAGGCACTAGTGTGAAGTAAACCTAAGTCAGACTGCATTTTTCGTTCGTTTCATGCCAATAATACGGTGTAGCATCCAATGCGCCTCTTGTGTGAATAATGGTCACTTTGTGTACGTTCACACTTTACACTGCTTTGTGTACGCGGCTCTGGTCGCTAGGATCTGATACCTTGCTACGTAGCCGTAGCAACCAGGGGGCCTAGCGCGAAAGTGTATCGTTCGGTCGGTCGTATTAACCGATAAAATTAAAACATCCATTCCCCCGTATCAAAAATTTGACAATTTATGAACAATTGAAAACAGTCGGGTTTTTTACACGGCTAGATTGAGATGGTCATGTTTTATCAAAGGATTGAGACGTGGGACTGGCCATTTTAATTTGTTAGGTTTATACGACCGAACGACAGATACACTTTCGCGCTAGGCTCACGTAAAAATCAGACTCCGAGAGCCGGCGACTAGCGTATCGTTGGTTTGGCGTGAACTTTAAGAAGGTATGGATGGACAGTTAACAGCATATATTCGCTCAGTCGGCGGCTGTGGATAAGTTTGGTGTGAACGCAGCCTAAGCTCCGATCCCGCCACTGGAAGGTATTAACACTCGCCCGAATAGTAGGAATAATGTCAATTCAAGGGCGTAGCGTGCGGTGCGGTGCGTGGCTAACTAAACTGTAAATACTAGAATTATTGTCAATTTTGTAATAAATATTTTTGTTACGAATCTTTTCCTAGCGGAGTTTCGCAATCCTGTATTATATTGTTTGTTTTTCGGCAGGCCGTTAAACAGTGATACTCGATGGTATTTTTTTTACTTAAGACAACCACGAACTACGTACCGATGTATGTTACCGATTTAGAACAAACGCGCGTCAAAGCGGGGCGACGTCGCAGTTCGCAACGCAATAATCGGCGACGTCATTGGACGTCGCGTCGCTGTGACGTGTGGCGGCTCATATAGGTAACTGAGTCATCATGTGATTTACGAATAAATCGAACACTGTTGAAACAAATTACTTCAGTGTATTTAATTAGTTTATATTACCATAAGAATGCACAATGCGATGTGCATCGCGAGAGCTTGCGTTTTATACATTAATCATACTGTTGCTGGCTTGCGTGAATATAGTTTTGTTTGTGCAGAGCCACGACTGCGAGGTTGTGAATTTGATATCAAAGGGAGAACAACATTTGTGTAATAAGTTCGTGAAGTACAATGTGATATACTTAAGACTTAGCGTTAGTTTATGTGTTTCGTGCGACCTATCCGTTTTTTTTTCAACCGGCCCACGTGTATGGTCACTTGAGCGGTGTGTGTTGTAGTGTCGGATTATCTACTTAGTTATATTGATTTAATTGGTACTCTAAAGATAATAATCGAACGCCAATCGACAGTGAAATATAGACAAGACCTACTTACAATGGGAGGACGAGTAATGACGTCGTCCTCTCCTCGTATAATACCTACATCAAGTTGTATCCGACATGAGCACGTTTCAAATAGATGTAACCGGTCGCACGCCGCAGCATACACAATTACAAATATAAAAAGTAAAGATCTCATTGTTACTTAACACAAGTACGTATAATTAATTATTGTAATAACCCAGTTTGTAAATATTTCATTTTTGTATTTCTTATATAGTATCAGTCGAGATCCGCGTCCGGTCTTGATGAATTTCCCGATTTGTATTTATTCGTATGAAGTACTCGTATTATCGTAAGTGCGTGCGTATACTCGGCCAGTTGCTGCAGACTGTCGCCGGCTGCGCTGCTTGTCTCGACGCTGACGTACAGCCCCACACGGGTCGTCTAACTGACTAAAACTAAAATGTGGTACTATTGACGATATGACACTGAAGAATTCTTATTAGAAGTGCGCCAGTGGCCCCTCCACCCATTTGGTCAAGATAGCCAAGTCCAGCCTAAGGTACAATGACTGAAGTGTGAATCAGTGGTTTTCACCAAGGCTTGGAAACCGGTTAATTTTTTGAACCGGTTTAATGAAATTACAGGTGGAACTTTTTGAAAAAGGTTCTGTTCCTTTGAACCGGTTTTTAAACCGGTTTGGAAAAATATGGGTATTTTTCATTAACCGGTTCAACATTTCGCTCATGCGCTTAAAAAAACGCGATCGTCGCGATTGTCGCAAGCGGCTAGGAACAAACCGGTTTATTAAGGTTCAAAGTATCGCTCCTATTTGGTTCCGCTCCGGAACGGAACTTTACGATAAAACCGGTTTAACCGTTATGATAACGGTTTATTTTGAACCGGTTTCAAGCCTTGGTTTTCACATAGCATGCATGCATTGGCATAAGGCGCAATAAACACTTTATCAATAACGGGGTATCAATATTCAACTTCAGTCTGGTGGCTTAGAATCAGTTTTGCAACGTCTAGCAATATATTCTTTGACCAACGTTTGATGCCTTTTCGTCGGACAAACTACCTTAGAGCTGGGCTGTTACAGCACTGCTGCATAGTCAATAGTCTTGGATTAACCCGGAAGCAGTCTGCAAGCGACAGCCAGTCAGCCATTCGTTCACGCTTTTGCTTCGTTGTCGAACTTGAATCCGCTCGCAGAGTGTAATAAACAATGCCACGTTTTTCTAGAAAATTATTCAAATAGCCGCGTAAACTAATTATCGTTGAGCTTATCCGGTATCGATCTAGTTATTCAAATTGATATTGATTAAAAGATTGGTCAAGGTGTATGTATGGCTAATCAACCGATGGAGATCTCTCAGGGAGTTGCTACATCGAGACGTATATGTCGTGGCCCGATCTTAGAATTAATCACTTCATGATTTGGCCAACCATTTCATAAAATGTTCGTTTTTCATGATGCGGCACAGTGCCCGCTGGCCACATCATGATGTTGAAAGGCCAGATCAATGAATCAGTCAGCGTTTGATGATATGACCGAATACTTTATGAAATGGCCAAACGTTGGTGGCCATATCGTAAAACAGTTATATTACCCACCGGTAGAGGCGCTGATGTCGCTTTATTATTGTGGTACAACATGGCGGCGGACAATTATTATTCTGTTCTTGTGAATTGTGAAAGTGAATAATAACTTTAGATAGAAGACTGAATTGCAGTGAATTATCGGTAAGACTTCAAGCTAGGTGATACTTATGGAAGTCACTCGAAAAAAGGCGCAATGTCAAAAAATCGTGGAGTTCGACACGTAATTTGGGAGGTTAGTTAGGTTATTTAAATCTTTTTATTTATTAGTTTCCCTTCATAATTACAAATTTTTATATAGTTTTACTTATCTATGGCCCGAAATTAATACAAAACAAATTCCAGTAACTTGTAAACGTATTTTAATGATATGGCCAAACGTTGATTGACATATCATCAAACGCTGATGCTTAAAAGATATGGCCAGTATTGTTTGGCCGTTTTATGAAATGCAACCATTTTATGAAATGGCCGGCCACATCATGAAGTGTTTAATTTTAAGATCGGGCTACGACATATACGCAATGTGATAAACAGGGCCACCGTAACATAGATACCGGTATTGTTACAGAATAAGCATTGGTATTTGAATATTAGATAAGTTAAGCGGCCGCTTTTATCATTTGGCTAAAACTTTTGTATAATCTATCACGCCGCGGTAGATAGTCATAAAATTATGTAATTTATCTAGTCTCACCGCATAATATTATGGATTATGGGGCACCACTATCCTATCTTACTTGTAGTATGATGTTATGAACCTTAAAAATTAAGCTGAACTTTGACATTTTGTAAAACTGTACCTATAGTGAAATATACTGCAAAATAAGACAATATACTCTTGTTCTGTGCAACTAATTAAGACATAATTTAAAATTATTTTACTATTATTAATAACGATGTTTTGTAAACTGATCTGCAATAAATACCTATCAGTCTTGATAGTTGTAAACAAATTTTTATAATAGTGGCATAGCAATATCGATGTAGGTAAAGCGTGGAATAAATAGTTTCATTTTTATTTTTTTAATTTAATAAATGGTTCATATTCTGGTTCTCTAATGGCGTGCGTGCGCGCGCGCAGTGCGCATGTCGTGTTGACACAATGTGATTAAATTAAAGTGGTACTATTTATGATGAAATGCATGTTTTATTTTGTTATATTAAACTCCCAATAACCAAAAGAGCAGTTATTCGTTTAACTACTTTGCCTTGCTGTGGAATTTAATGTACCTCCCAAACGGATCCACCGATTTCAATGTAAATTTATTTGAAAGCTGGAATGGTTTTTATAATATATTAAATTTTATAAACACCTGTCTCAAGATAAGCAATATTTTTTGTTAGTTTAGTATTGGAAATTACATTTCTTTTTGGCATATAAAATTATACGGACAAATATCTAATAATAAATCCATTTAAGACTTGTACCAAAAAGGAGGCTGCCATTACTTATGAAATTGGTATTGGTATCAATTAAGTATACAGCGCTACCTTGAAAGGTAGTGCCCAAATATTAAAAATACGGCCCGAAGAATAGACTGAAAATCTACTTGTAAATAATTTTTAAGTTTGTCTAAAAAATGTTGTTCCCTAATAAAAAAAAAAAGTTGTATTTAAGAGGAATCCCTCCCTTTTGGATCGACTAGGGTTTTAGATACACCCTATATAAATTAATGTAGGGCAGACTTACCGAATTCATACAACCTGACAGCTATAAGAAATGATTTTTAATACCGTGTTAGTAGATAGTTCAGGGTTAAATTCACTAATGCATGCGCAACTGGGTCCTAAACCATTATCTGGTAAACTGGTACTTATGGTAAGCAATTCTACCGGTATATTTTTCAATTTTTTGTAACAGATCTTTACAAAAAAACCACATCATTGCATCGGTTCTAAAATATAATCATTCTACAGTCATAAAAATAATATAAAACACAAAAATTACATAAAATCAACAATCGTAAATAGGAGTGCCATTAAAATCATACATTCTCTCTTTGTTTTACGGCTAGTATTTCAATTTTTGCGCAGGTAACTTCATAACTACGTAACACTAGAAAACGGTACATTACAACGTCTAAAAAAACATTAAAACTTATTAAGCAGATACTGCTGCTCAAGTACAATAACTTTTTGTATGATAATAAAAAAACTATACAAGTCTTTTTTACTGGTCAAGGTTTTAATAAAGCTGTTTTTTTATATATTGTTGACTCGAAAGTTATTTGTGTACAACAGTGTCAGCCCATTAAGTTTTATTTTCCACATGTAATTTATTTTAGTGATTTAAAAAATATGTTTTTAACATACCATTTCGTGCGCAAATAACAAATGCAAAACAACCGTCGGTTGTAATAAGTAATTTATCTATATTATAAAATATACAGACAGGTATCCTTATTAACTGATAATTGTTGTTAAAAAACAAACTTAGGAACGTTGATCTTAAGATTCCGCAGCAAACGTAATTTGTACTAAAATGTACAGTCAACAGCACGTCGACCTACCCTAAAAGTCAAAAATTCTCCAATAGATTTTCAACTTTAAGCCTGACATATAGAGTTCATTTTCAAATGAGAAAATTTGACATTTTGTGGTAGGTCGACGTGCTGTTGTCCGTACCTTTTCACTGACATTGACTAGAGTCACCTGTTCTGCTTTTATTATTATTAAATGCTATTAAATAATACAACATTTAATACGAAATATCGAAAGTCAAACCATGTAATACAATTATAAACCTTTTAATTAGTAAAAATGTTAATGATCACGTGATGTACGATAAAAATTACAAAATAACATATCAAAACAACTCAACAATGAAATACTATCTATTATGGGAATTATTTAATTGATATCAGTACTACGAGTATAAAGAAAGTGTTAGCATCAAAAATATTTTATTTTAATAACCTACTCAAATTTAAGGCTCCGTTATTAAATCTACTACATATCCATAATAAGAAATGATAAAAGGACTGGAAAGAAAACTTATTTGTATGGCTACATTAACATACTGTTGACCTTGCATGAGCTTGCCCTAATCATGCTTTAAGCCCGGCACACTATAATCAATTACAACCACCAACATTGCAGAAGATTTACACTTTATTTTTTAATAACGGAGCCTTAACATTTGTACTATATTATCTACAATATTATTTTGGTGCGATGATGCTACAAGAGAGCTGCCATTGGCAAGATAACTTTTAAACATATCACTTTTTTATGACTTTTTAATGTATGCTAGCACAAATGAATTAATTTTACTGGAATTATTTTACCTACCCAATTAGTCGTGTGTTTTTACTTTAACAGTTGGATATGATTTAAAATCATGACTATCCTAAAAAAATTTTTTTTTCTAAAATGGCCTGTAGTTGTGCTGGACGAACACATCGAAACCCCGATCTGGACTGATAACAGTCTAAAAACCGACTGCAGTCTGAAGACAGCGTGGCAATGATCCTGGGACACCTTTAAGGACCCACAAAAAGCCCTAATTGTGGATCCGACATCAAAGCCCGCTGGTTTTAGTTCCACACGACAAGTATGGGTAAGGCTAAACAGGTTCAGGGCGAGATACGGGCGTTCCAATCACCACCTTCATATGTGGAGGCTGAAGGAGCCACCGGCCCGCGATTGAGGTGCCGCGGATCAAACCTTGGCTCACAATCGCCAACGATTGCCAGCTTCAATTTTTCCCCTGTGGCTTGCGGGAACTTAATCTTTTCACCCCAGCCGCTGAGGAATGGTTGCGCCAACTGACAATCGACATTTAATTGTAGCATTCTACCAGCTAAACGCCATACGATAAGAAGGACATCGAAACCATGACAGTTGGTAAGATGCCGCTTAAATTGATATAATTATCTAACAAACGAAACAGTATTTCATTAATTAAGAGTTGAAGCAGTTATGCTTTTTAAAACGACAATAGTACAGGCCACGCGTAACTTGATACTTTCTGCTAAGAGTTAATTCAACCACAATATTTATCACAAATTATTACATTTTCAATATCATTATTCTAAAAACAAGTGACGAATAAAATTCTTCACTTACATTAATAAGAGTTTTCGTAGTTAAGGCTTAGTTAGATTCAGTATAATTCGTTACACTTAACTCATAGACAATAATAAGTACTACACGCACATTGTGCATAACAATAGCTGATAGGTGAGAAGTAGACACCAGTGACTTCAAAATCATCTAATTTAAATCTTATTTACAATTATTTATTTATTTAACATAGGTACGAATTTAAATAGTGATAAAAACTTTGCTAAATCTGAAAGAATGTATGGGGGAACGGAACGAAAGACATTCACTTTGATTCAGGTTTATCTGACTTACTAGACTCCGTTTTTTTCTCGTCATCCTTGAAAAGAAGCGGCGTCATGCCCAGGAAGCAGCCTATTGTGATGCCTATCACTCTGCCCTGTAAAATAAAATAGATAATTGTTTTTTTTTATTAGTTTATGCACTAGCCATGTCCCCACCTAAGTGATGTGGTATGTGACTTGCCCCTCGTCAGTAAGTCCAGTCCAAGAGCCACATCCATTTGCATAGTGTGACCATGCGGAGCACAAAGCTGTATACTTGTGGCATGGTCTTCTTATGTCACGCCACTTTCGTAGTTAACTAAATAAGTGTTTCTAATTGTAACTTTGGAGATATAATACACCCTGTATAATACATATAATGTGTCACTGACCATGTTGCTGAAGCGCCTGGTGACAGGCATGTCTAGCTGCACGGGCGACAGCGCGGGCGCGCCGAGCCCGATGAAGGCGGCGGCGCGCTCCACGTAGTACGAGGAGCCGATGCCGATCACGTCGCTGAACGTGTTGCCGAGCGCCGCCGCCGCCATGGTCGACAGCGTGATGTACGCGCCCATGCTGCTCTCGATCCTGTCTCCCTGTGCCGGCCAACAACATTATTTACGACTTATGTGGAAGTTGACACTTTAAGGCGCTTTGCAGACACGGGGCCGGCCGGGCCGGTCCGAAGCAACTAAGACCGCATCTGCCCGTCGATACCCGTGGCTGCCCTTACCGCGAAATCAAAGCACGCGTGCGTTTAAAGTATATGATTCCCTTTGCGCTATCCTTCATGGTGGATATGGATGGTCGCATGGTATCTATCCGATCCGCAGTCTGCAAAAAGCCTTAAGGAATTTTGACTAGTCTTATTGGCCAGATCATGGTCAAGCATACACCAACAACTAGAAATGAGGCCAATCACTAAGACTAAAAGTAAAAGAAGATTAAACCAGTGTAACCAGTCTTAATTCCATGGATTAACATACCTTCATTGTTTATATTATTGTTTTACATTTTCCATTGAGTCTAGCCTTGCTCATTGAGTCATCAAAACTTAAGATTATGATGAGTCATATAATGGTCAATTTTAGACTGTGTATGAATCATAGTGTATTTTTAGCGTATTTCTACACAATTATGTTAAAAATTCTTATTCAATATAATTAATAAGAACAATATATTCGTACTTACGGCAATAATCATTATGAAGTTATCCAAAAAGCCAAAGCCTATGAATGGTATAGAGTTTGACAAAGACACTGGAAAAAAAAAAGGATTTCCATCAATTATTGTAATTAACCTTGTACCTACACAATTTCACTCTTAAAAGCCTAATCTGAAAACTTACAGTGAAGTAGTTCCTTAGTGCTGGGTTTTGGTACAGTAGAAGCTGAAAAACATAAGTGGTAAAGCTTGAAGTACATTCAAATAAATTAAGTGTTACTACACAAACTCAAAAATAAATAGAGTCATTGTACTCCACTGTCATTAAATAGCATGTGCCAGTGATAACACTGCAAATTGAGTAACTAATACAAGATTACATCAGTTGTAATTACCAGTCTTGGCTAATTATGATTATGGTAAAAGTGTATCCTTTATCGGATGAAACAAAGTTTTCTTTATAGCTACGACTTTTAAAGTGTTTTATCATCATTCATTTTGTACTTACCATACTTTTTCTTCAACCAGTCTTCAGGCACAGGGCAGTACGATCCGGTCGGGTCGACATCACCTAAGGTGGGACCTTTGTTCGGCCTTCCGAGCTTACTTCTCCATCGTAGTCCAGCAAGTTTATCTATAAAATAATATTTAATCAGTATAAACGCGAAAATTAGAGGAAACTATAAATAAGACTACCTGCCTTCAAAATCTTCTTTGATTCTGTTTGATTCATACTCTTGTAATGCAGCAAATAACACTTTCCTTTCCTCATCTTTTAAATGCAGTACAAGTTCAGTGGCATGCACTTTAGTCAGGGGCCCTGTTAGTTGTGTTGGTTCCTCAAAGTCCTTAGAAGTAGGTCCTATGCCTAATTTACGAATATTCATTGTTATTGGAACAAATAATTGAGACTTTGAATACACTACTGTAGCACTGTGTCGCACTTGTAAATTCGATGGGTTTTTGTGGCAACATGAACGGTAACTTATCAACGGTCGAGGACATAATCGTTTGATTACTCGTGCAGCCGGCATATTGCAACTAATTCTATTAAATATTACGAGATAGATAAAAATAAAATATATTCCGGACGTTCAACTCATTGATGTCATTGATGTAAGAATACGTTCTGATTTACGAAATCATCTGTCAACTTGTAACTGTCAGCAGTTAGGCTTACAAAAATCTAGAATCATTTGCGTAGAATGAAAGGAAATAGTACTGCCAGCCTTAAACTACCTTTTCAATAAGTCGGTTTTATATCATTTAACTCTCGACTGTGGGTATACTGGCTCCCGGTATGAATTAAATATGGCGGATCTGTGGGCATACCAGGACACGGTCCACCCCGTAATGGAAAATCCCACCCAAACCCCGCTTATTAAACGTAAGTACGTTGGACTCGTAATTCATAGTAAGTACCTACCTAAAGTAAGTTTTTCAACTAAAGACAGTCAACGTAAACATGTACGAGTAGTAGTAGCAAGTAGGGACAGTTGGGGTACAATGGAACGAAAAAGTTATTTCGATTTTTTAAAAAAAACTTTATTTTTATTTTTATAACATTTACTTTAAACATACAAGAACGGTTCCTAAACTATCGATTGACAATAAAAAGGAGATCAAAAATTGACCTTAAACATATTTTATTTTTATTTTTGCACAACGCCTCACTTGTTCCGATGTGCCCCAGATCTGGGGTACTATGGAACTGCGTCTGGGGTACATTGGCACAAGACTAAAAAATCAAATTATACATTGAATATATTAACCAAGCTTATACTTGCTTAATATATTTTCAGGAAAAGCATACATATTACTTTGGCGCTTTCCACTGGGACTTGGCAACACTAGCTCTATTTCCAGAATTAACACCTTCGCCATATCTGGTTCCAGTGGAAAATAGAAGCTGTTGTCAATTTTTGTACTCCGACGCAAATAAGTAATATCATATTCATGTTTTCGTCTACATCTGTCAACATTTGACCAACAAAATATAATATTTGCTTTTTCTGGCTAAATTTGAAACACTGTTCCATAGAACCCCGTCCCACTGTGCCCCATAGGGTCTCGAAAATTTCAAACTAGAAGTTAAAATTTTTAGGTTATCTTTTCCATTAAACACTTTACTTCGTTTAATAGCTAAAATGATAAAGATTTATTTAAAAAAAAAACCTTTTACCTGCTACCACTATCTTTTCTGCAAAATCGAAAACTCTCCGGTACGAATTTCTAACTTTATACCACTCAAAACAACTTTTATCGTCTCAAAAATCTGTTGTCGCACACCGGCCATATTGCAATGCGCCATCAGGTGACACATGGGGCGCCGTAATTGAACGAAGTGAAAACGCGGAAATTCGTTTTAAAATTTGAATATTATTGACGGTGTTTCATTGTACCCCTTGTCCCATTGAGCCCCCACTGTCCCTACACACAACAACTCGTTGACCTACCACAAAACGTCATTTCTCAATTTAAAATGATCTCTATATTTATGTCGGTCTTAAAGTTGAAAATCTGTTGGAGAACTTTTAACTTTTTTGTAGGTCGACTTGCCGTTGACTGTATATCATAATAACTGATAAACAAAGAATCATGCACTGACACTACACCTTCCTCACTGTGAGAGGGAACCAAACGTCGAACTTTCCGTCAAACTAAACTTCTTCCCTCCAAGCGGTTATTGATTACTTCGATATTCATTGCTTGGAATGGAGATCCCTAAAATGCCAATTTTTAATAAGACGAGGAGCTAGACTGCCCCTAATATCTTTGTCGAATATTGTGCTTGTTTGTGAACCAGGGTCGTGGTGACTATCTTTTCTTTCTTTGTAATTTAATTCTGTTTGTTTCCGATTCTTTGCCAAATCATTACACTACTAACTGTCTTATAGTAAAGATAGATAGAGGAATTTAATTTAGCGAAATTCTAAAAGTTGCAAGGAAAGTTGTGGAGTAAAGTTGAGCAAGGTGAACAAAAATTATTTATAGTTGATATTTTACCCCTATAATGGTTTATTTTAAGTTGGCATCTCTATATATCATAAACTAAAGAGTGTTTTTTTTTCAGTCGAGCAAGTGTGATTCATTTCCTCTGAGTACTGAACTCTATATATTACTCTATGGTCTTTTCACTGAGAACTGTCACTGTCATTGACTATGACTTCCAATCCAATCATGATCAAATCTCATTCAATACTTTACGGTGCCAATTTTCTTTTCACTATTTTTCTTTAGGAATCTAAGCAAAACAGAAACAATTTGATTTGAATGAGTAAGTAAATTGCGGAATTGATTATTGTTTTTGTAAAATAATTATACTTACAGTGATTACTACATGTTCTTAGGTTTGTTATTGTTTTTGCAGCAAAGGTTATTTACCTTTATGCTGTAATAATTTGGGATTTGTTTCAGATGTGTTAAAGAGCTGAAAGTAGAGTGTAGCTAAAGGGCATCATGCACAATGTTGGAGGGTCTGGTGGCTTGGGTTTTGAACAACTATCTCGGGAAGTATGTAGAGAACTTGAATACGGATCAGCTGAGTGTGGCTCTGTTGTCTGGTGAGTATCCAATTAGACTATGTATGACTTCCCGTGCGTACATTCTGAACTAGCCTTCGCGTCCTAACTGTGTATGGTTGAATTTAATTTAAAGTTGAATTTTCTTTATTTAAAAAAAATAAGCTTGAATTAAATTAAACAGATTTCTTGGTTGTTTGCTAAATATAGTTGTTAATACTAGCTTCTTGATGTAAGCAGCATTAGCTGAATGAGTCAAGAATAAAGAAAAAATGTATGTGTATCAGCAACATCACTTATAAGTCTATTATTCTTTAAATCTTTTACTGTGAAATTTAAAAATAAATATTTTTTTGTAGGCAAGGTAGAGCTAGAAAATTTACCACTAAAGAAAGATGCTCTGCGTCACCTGGGCCTGCCGGTGGAGGTGAAGTCAGGCTTCATTGGCAAGGTGCAGCTGCAGGTGCCGGTCCGGCAGATACGCTCTGCACCATGGATCATTGTCATAGAGAAACTATATGTGGTTGCTGCACCAGTCAATTTGGATGAGGTATTTAAATTCAAAATATTTATTTTAGTCTTGGCCCATATAGTGTTAGTAACAATTAAATTTAAGGCTTGTTAGAATGTTGATGATCAGTAAAAAGTAAAGTTGTATGTAACTTCTGGCTAGTGTATAAAGCAGACAATATTCATATTAGCAACATTACATGACTACACAGGTTTATTAATTGATCAAATTAGCATCATCTACATATTGCATCATATGATCATATAAAATTTTTGTCTTAGAATAAGTTTGTTACTCAACCACAAATTGAAACAGCAGCAAACAGCTGAATTAATTTTTATGTTTGGCACAGTACATATAATTAAGGCTAATAATAGATAAATTTATACTTAGTTTTAATAAGATATTTATTTACAGAATAATAAAAAAAAACTTGCTCCTATACATTTTTAACCTTTAGATTAGATTCAGACTGATGATGTAATGAATGAAAGAAGATTTGTGACATTGAAATTAAAGATAAGAATGTCTAATGCTCCACAATTGATAAATGTGTGGTTTTCATTAATAATCTTTGGACTTACATTGTTTATGATTCATATCTTTAGTTTTTACAACCTTATCTCTTTATCTTTATTTTGTGGTTACTTGGAAATTTAATTTTTATTACTTTTAATTTAGGTGACAAGTAGTATAGGTAAACAGAATGTCAATAAATTTACTGAAAGAAAAGTAATCTGGAAAGATGTTTATACTTAGAGTATTATAGATGTCTTACAAATATTTCAATTATTATTAAAAATATTTAGTCTGCCTAAAAATAAATTAAATTGAAACCGATGTTTAGCATCAGACTTCCAAAGGCTGATGATGTAGAAAAGAGTATATTAATATTATTATTACATTTCATTTCAATTTCATTTCATTACACCTACATAAAAAAAATATTATTATTATTATAATTATACAGTTTTAAATGTATAGAGGCGGCTACTTTTTATGAATTGCAGATTCATAAAGAGTTACCTTAAATGGCATACACAATTTGATCATTTTATGTTGAAGGAATAGGTAGGTTTAGTTTTGATAAAAAGGGAGCAAGCTATTAGGCCCAGTTCGCACAAGCACTTTTTAAACAGGCATTACAAACACGTTTGAATGTCATAAGTATCCGCCTGTGTCATTTTAACGTCAATGTATTTGTTCACACGAGAGCATTTTTAACGCGTGGCGCTTGTTTATCGAGCGCGGTTGGAATGTCGCTGTTACTCCCGTCTGTCTGTTCTGACGGGCGATAAAAAAGCGCCGGTTACACGCAGTTCGTGGGACGTTATTAGTGTTAGATGTTGATGTCTGAACAATTTGTCTTCAGTGGGACAGTGAGGTAGAAGCGCACATAGCCCACGACCGCAAGGTGGCGCTGCTGGACGCGCTCGAGGCGCAGTGGCGCGCCGAGCACGAGGCCAGCGACGCCGGCTACTACGCCACCTCATACTCCTCATGGCTCAGCTACGGCACCGGCTTGCTGGCCAACATCGTCGAAAACCTGCAGGTGCGTATGTGCGTCTGTTGTAAACCACAAGATGACGTAAAGCATCTTTCCTGGATGGAATGAATATTGCTTGGGATAGCCAATTGGAGTTGCTTTTCCTGAAAGATTTTACGAGAAATGCGTGCGACGTATATTTTATTTTCTCGTTATTGCAGTTAAAACTTAACGATGTACACATCCGTTACGAAGATGCCATAACATGCGCGCCCCGTGCGTTCGCATGCGGCCTCACCGTCGAGGCGCTAACCGCTGAGTCGTGCGACGCCAACTGGAAGCGCGGGTTCACCCTGCTGGCCGACACCGACGGGTGCTCGTTCAAGCTGCTCGAGTTGCAAACGCTCGCCGTGTACTGGGACCCGGTGCAGGTGCCCGGGGGCATGCTCGCGGAATGTGCCATTTCTGACCTTACGGTGAGTGGTGACATTTTGGGGTTGCATCTCACTGCGGATGTATCATAATTTTTTAAATTTGATCTGGATGTTGTATTGTAGGATCGCATGTCGGCAACGTGGCGCGGCTCGCACCGCTACTTGGTGCAGCCGGCGTCGGCGCGTGCGCGCGTGCGGCGCGAGCGTACGGAGCAACCGCTGCGCTCGCGCGCGCGCCCGCGCCTCGCCTGCCACCTCACGCTCGACTGCGTCACGCTCGACCTCACCGACGTAACTATTCTCGTACACTCCTCCTGTGCTCGACGCACTATATAACCTGCGCGTGCGGCGCGAGCGTACGGAGCAACCGCTGCGCTCGCGCGCGCGCCCGCGCCTCGCCTGCCACCTCACGCTCGACTGCGTCACGCTCGACCTCACCGACGTAACTATTCTCGTACACTCCTCCTGTGCTCGACGCACTATATAACCTGCGCGTGCGGCGCGAGCGTACGGAGCAACCGCTGCGCTCGCGCGCGCGCCCGCGCCTCGCCTGCCACCTCACGCTCGACTGCGTCACGCTCGACCTCACCGACGTAACTATTCTCGTACACTCCTCCTGTGCTCGACGCACTATATAACCTGCGCGTGCGGCGCGAGCGTACGGAGCAACCGCTGCGCTCGCGCGCGCGCCCGCGCCTCGCCTGCCACCTCACGCTCGACTGCGTCACGCTCGACCTCACCGACGTAACTATTCTCGTACACTCCTCCTGTGCTCGACGCACTATATAACCTGCGCGTGCGGCGCGAGCGTACGGAGCAACCGCTGCGCTCGCGCGCGCGCCCGCGCCTCGCCTGCCACCTCACGCTCGACTGCGTCACGCTCGACCTCACCGACGTAACTATTCTCGTACACTCATCCTGTGCTCGACGCACTATATAACCTGCGCGTGCGGCGCGAGCGTACGGAGCAACCGCTGCGCTCGTGCGCGCGCCCGCGCCTCGCCTGCCACCTCACGCTCGACTGCGTCACGCTCGACCTCACCGACGTAACTATTCTCGTACACTCCTCTTGTGCTCGATGCACTATACACCGTGATTTTTTACTGCTTGTCTTTCCGTAGCGTAAAAATTTGCTCTCAATATTACAACCATTCGTAAACTTAACACTTTTGTCCTGAAAGCCAAATAATGGCTGATTTACAAATTGTGAGAAATGAGACTCGAAATCGACGAGAAACAGTAGTAACCCCGGGCGCCGTCGCGACGGACGAGGTTTGAACGGCCGCGGCGCGCGGTCAGCGGTACATCTAACAGTCTGGTGAATTACTATTGTTGTTCACGCTTTCCAGTTGGTGTCTTTTTTATTTTTGAGTATTCAAACTACTATATTTTATTTTCAAAATCAACTCAGTGAAACGAAAGTACAACTGATACCTAATGGTTATGCTGCGGAAAGACAGCCAGTAATCATTCACAGTGAACAACCAGGTCGAGTAAAACGCAACATTCCCGGGCGCAGGTGCAGTACGACGGCGCGGTGGGGTGCGCGCTGGGGCTGGAGCGCATCGCGCGCGTGCGCGAGTTCCGTGCGCTGCGCCCGCGCGCGCCCGTGCACACGCACGCGCGCCTGTGGTGGCTCTACGCGCTCTCCTGCCACATACCCGACCACGCCTGTGAGTGCTTCTATACCAGTGTTTCTTAAACTTATTGCAGCCATGGACCCCTTTTAGATTTTCCGAAATTCCACGACCCCCCCCCCCCCATAAGAAAACTGTATCGAAAAAAAAACCAAAACTTAAAAATCACTTTTATTTGAATTAAACTACTTTTACGGATTATTTCGCGATTTATTAACATTTTATTTAACCTGACGTTTCGAACACTTAACAGCGTTCGTGGTCACAGGTAGACTAAATAATCCGTAAAAGTAGTTTCATTTAAATGTATCGTGTTCGCGTAAATAAAAGACAACAGTATCACTTTTATTGGTAATATACTTATTCACACTTTATTATTATTATAACTATCAAATTATAGCTAATGAATGAGAAGGATGCTGTTGTTTTGTCTCAATGAGCACTTTAAATTGTGGAATTGAATTGGAAACAGAAACCAGCGAGTGTTGAATGAAACAAACGATGAATTAGTTTACTCCAAAACTTTTTACTTAATTTTGTGGACTAATTGAGCTGCTGCGGACCCCTAGCACACGTTTTACGGACCCCCCAGGGGGTCCGTGGACCCCACTTTAAGAAACCCTGTTCTATACAGATACATACACATACTCGTGACATACCCGGGGTAGCTAATGCTGCAGTCGTACGAGCAGAAGCTATTGCAAAGCATGCTAACAAATTCTCAAAGGAGGAAGGAGTAACGACTCGTAATCAATTCGTTAAATGGCACAATCATTTTTATTACTTTTATTTGGCCAAGTCTTCTTTGCCTTTGTTGCGTAATCTTTAACTGGACCAGAAAATGATTAAAAAACCGCCCAAGTGCGAGTCGGACTCGCGCACAAAGGGTTTCGTACCATTATCTGTAAAAACGGCAAAAAAATCACGTTTGTTGTATGGGAGCACCCTTAAATATTTATTGTATTCTGTTTTTTAGTATTTTTTGGTATAGCGGCAACAGAAATACATTATCTGTGAAAATTTTCGGTTCATGAGATACAGCCTGGTGACAGACGGACAGACAGACAGACAGACGGACAGAGGAGCCTTAGTAATAGGGTCCCGTTTTACCCTTTGGGTACGGAACCCGATAAAGCCCTTTGGGTACGGAACCCTATAAAGCTAAAACAATCAATTTTCATAACTAGGGACAGAACCGAAACCGACCTGGGAATCCTGCCTGGAGCAGGCGCGCAAGACGAAGCAGTACGTGGACATCTGCCTGTCCATCCTGAGCAACCCGGCGGCCGCGCTGCCGCCCGAGCGCAAGCAGATCAAAGACGACTTCGAGTGGAACACGCCGCTTCACATCCTCAAGCCGCTCAGAGAGGTATGGTCTGGACTGAAATGAAATTGAAATGAAATGAAACTCTTTTAAATTCAATATTTTTATGTGCTGTCAAAACTCACCTCTTCCTTATAACTTGTATAGCGATAGTAAGCTTTGACGTCATTGCTTACCGGACTCGACTGCCTAACTTTTTATTCGTTAGGAAGCAAACAAAAATCAGATTCTTCGAATAAATGATAAAGTACTGGGCTATCGGGCCTAAAATTAGGTGTCAGATTTAATAAATGACGTCTTGGAATTATTTATGATTGGTGTCCACCCACAACCCTATTTATAGGCCCTCTTCTGGGCACTTATACACGTCCCAAAATATAACTTAGCCCTACCACCGCTTCGGGACTTCATATCGACTGGTGATGAAAAGAAACTGCGCAACAAACTCATCCACCTTTGTCAGCCCTATTTTATTACAGGAAATACAATAACAAGAAATGTAAGTGAGAGCTAGGCAGGTTATTAAGTCCATGACTGCACCGAATGATCGTCTCAACAACGAAACCCTTGTTCTTCTTGCATTTGGTCCCGTTGGTATTCTGAGTACGCTCGACCATTACTCGAGATGTGCCATGATGTCTAGTTATAATATGTGGAACCATTGCTATTTATCTGTGCAGGTTCCTTACGATATTTTCCCTTAACGCTAAGCAAGTGATACACATACATACATAGATTCTGAAATATATAGAGTAACCTTCGTGCTTGGATGCGAACTCATGAACTACGGATGTGATTCAAGATTTTCGAAGAATAAAAGGATCGTGATGACCATGTAGTTTCTTTGAAATCATTCAATGGCACATTATAACAAAATAACACGATGTTAAACCTGGTTAAATGTGTTTCAATTTGTAATAGAAAATCGTAATAGAATAAAATCGTAATCGTAAAATCGTAATAGAAAGTCCTGTTAGGGATTTCTATTACAAATACTAGATAGCCCCAACAGGGCTTTCTATTACAAATACATGTACTCTAGCCCTAATTGAGAACTTGCCTCCATGAAACATGTACAAGATATTAAAATGAATCATTATTGCAAAACCCTAGGTGGCGATGCGCAAAGTGCCAAAGTTGACGCCCGCGTCGACACCCGACAAGCCGGGCGGGTCGGGGCGGAGTATGCTGGTGCACTGGTTCCCGCAGTGGTGGGGCTGGTACGGCGCCCCCGCAGACGCCCCCGCCCCCGCACCCGCACAGCAGGCCCCGCAGGCCCCTGCGCCGGACCTCGAGGAGGAAATCCTCGATGTGCTAGCGGACTCCATAGAGAACAATACGCTGCTGAAGAGAGACACGGTGTTCGGACAGTTTGAGTTCGAACTCAATAAAGGCAGCCTTAATCTGAGGACGGAAACCGAGGGAGATGACAGGTGAGTTGAATTGCATTGATACAAGAGCTTTGTTTAACTTACTACCTTTTTTGTGATTATCTGCGATCGGATTGGATCTGGATTTGTTATATGTCGACATGTCCTGTCGAAGAGGCTCCCCAGCCGGAGACTTTTCATTCCTCACCATCTGTCGCGAACATCATACAGACTCATAAGCCTGTTACCTGTTCTTTCCAAGATGTTTGAAAGAATACTGTTGATTAGATTATTACCCATACTCAATGAAAAGCAAGTCGTACCTTAACATCAATTGGGGTCTAGAAAACCACTCTACCATAGAACAACTGCATAGGGTGTGTGAAAAAAATCGATTATCCTTTGAAAACAAGGAAACTGCTCTGGCGTGTTTCTAGACATCCAGGCCGCATTCGATACTATCTGGCACAAAGGCCTTCAGTACAAAATAAAGGCACTCCATCTACCCTATACTGATGATATGACACTTGGAAGATCAGATTATTTAGGTGAGAGAAGGCGGAGACCTATCCACAATCCATGATAGAAGGGCGGACGTACCACAGGGATCCGTCCTGGGACCTATCTTGCACATCATCGACACAGCTGATCTCTTAGAAGTCCAAGGGGTTACAACGGCTACATTTGCCGATGAAAATGCACTATTTGCAAGCAGCAGGGATCCAACTGTCGCCTCTGCTATTTTGCAAAACAAATTTGATAAGGTAACTGAGTGACTCCAGAAATGGCAAATAAATGCCAGTGCCACAAAATCCGTGTCCATATAATATTAACGCTCAGGATATAAAGCTGCGTATCGGTAAAAATGTGCGACATACACCTGGAAAGGCGACTGACCTGGAAGAAACACTTCAAATCAAAACAGAATGAGCTAAGTAAATGGTTCAGGAACATTTACTGGCTGATGGCATGTAACTCCAAACAGTTCATTGATAATATGCTCCTAATTTGCTACTTACTATAGTATGTGTAGAATATTCGGCCGTTCCTATCCAGTGTGGACGTACATAAGCCCACTCACCACTTAGTTCAAACAAAAGGCGAATTGCACGCTATGCATCGGGCAAAATCAGTAGAAATATTGTCCGTAAATATAAAGCTGTGTGCGGATAGTGCGTACATTGGTACGTCGGTTATGCGTGTTCTGGAACGCCATGTCCGTACTTGCAGCTACGCGTACACTTTTGGGGAACGCTTGCCGAGCAAGCTCGCTGGCAGGCGAGTTGCCGTCTGTCGGCTTTTGGTTGCGCGTCAAAGGGGACGCGCACGCCTGGGCACGTTATATTGGACGGCAAAATGGATAGACGGCAATATGGATCCATTGACCTACCGTCCAGGTTCGCGGCGTTTCGTACAGGAGCTGTACGCGTATCCAATGTACGCGGAGGCACCGTATCCTGACTACGCGTAACACTGGAACGCGCTATTCGTGCGCAGCATAAGAGTCTGAAATTACGTTGACGGCGGCGGAAAATACGTTCGCTGAGACCGCTGTTTAAGTACTTTCAAATTGCGTAGGCCCTGGTGCCAGGGTGACTCATATTTGAACGTATTATTTTTCCCCAGCAGCAGCGAGAGCACGGGCGTGGAGCTGCAATTCAGCGCGGTGCGCGTGCGCGTGGAGTCGCGGCCGCGCGCCGCCGCGCACGCGCTGCACCTGGCGCTGGGCGCGCTGTGCCTGCGCGAGCGCGTCACGCCCGGCACGCTGTACCCGGTGCTCATCGCGCCGCAGGTCAGTGAGGAGACTAGTTGTTGTCGTTAGTGTCGCGCTGCACCTGGCGCTGGGCGCGCTGTGCCTGCGCGAGCGCGTCACGCCCGGCACGCTGTACCCGGTGCTCATCGCGCCGCAGGTCAGTGAGGAGACTAGTTGTTGTCGTTAGTGTCGCGCTGCACCTGGCGCTGGGCGCGCTGTGCCTGCGCGAGCGCGTCACGCCCGGCACGCTGTACCCGGTGCTCATCGCGCCGCAGGTCAGTGAGGAGACTAGTTGTTGTCGTTAGTGTCGCGCTGCACCTGGCGCTGGGCGCGCTGTGCCTGCGCGAGCGCGTCACGCCCGGCACGCTGTACCCGGTGCTCATCGCGCCGCAGGTCAGTGAGGAGACTAGTTGTTGTCGTTAGTCAAAAAGCCTCTCGAAAATCTAAAATCTCAATTCGCTTATCATAAAGTTAGTATGCTCCACGTATATTTTTTTAAACCCTCCTGTTTTTGTGTCACCTCACTCGATATTATACAAGTAACATACGTAACCATAAAGTAACCATAAACTATAAACAAATTGTTTAATTATTCCTTTATTTTTTATTTTCTCTGTGTTTATATAGTTACCTTGTATGGTCTGTATTCATTCTACATTTCTTTATGCGAATAACTGTTAATGGCTACGTTTATATGATAACTCTGTACTCATAGATTGTATCAATGCTGATGGTGTTCGGAATAAAATAAAATAAATAAATAAAGTATTTATTGTCGTCAGGGCGTGATCCGCGAAGGCTTGAGCGCGTCGAGCGCGGGCGCGGCGTGGGCGCGCGCGCCGCCCGCCGCGCCCGCGCACGCGCACGAGCCGCTCTTCCAGCTCAGCTACGAGAAGAAACCGATTGGCGTCAACGCCGATTACAAGTCAGTCCTTACATATATCCTAAATGGGAATAGTTGATTTTTACATCGATAAATTACTAAGACTTTAATTCGTATTTTTGACGTGATAACGCTTTATAAATCGATGATCGCCGGCTGCACGCACGGAAAAGTGTCACGTTCCGGGTACGAGCGAGAGCGTGAAACAAGCCTTAGAGAGGCACGATCGACTCCATCGGCCGATGCGTCCAGCCAATTTTTTTTAAAAAGATTTTATCATTAACTTTTTTAATACTGTTTTTGTAATATAAATGTAATTGAGAAATAACTTTTTTAAGATCTGAACATAGTGGGGAAAAAGCGTGATTTGAGAACCATTAAAGTTGATGAACTGTAACTGATCTACTTCGTTTAAGCTTGTTGTGCATTAAATGGAAATAAATTGAATGAATAAATGTCCGAAATATTCCGGTAATGGATGCCATTTCTAGAAAGAATCGTATCGGATAGCGAAATACGAGGCTCGATGTATTTACACTCTGCAATGCACTTGCAAACGTCCGCTGCCAAAAACGAGTTCCGATATGTAAGTTAAGGAGTGTCCAAACAGCGCGGATTTTGCAGGCCACAAATTTGCCGCGCGACTAGTTTAGATATATCCAGAAATGTTTGCGTGTCACCTCAAGCTGCCGTGTGTGTTGTAGCTCTGCTTATTATTCGTAAATTGCGTAGAAGAAGGAACATAAGAAAGTGTATTAAAAATTGGTTGGCTGTAAAGTCGGTTTACGGACGTTAATTTTACGCGATAACGTCATAAGAAAACATTGATGGAGTGGAAGGCAGATAGATTTGTCACAAGCCGAACGCTTAGGCCGATCGTGCTGTCTATCGCTTATTCCGCGCTCTCGCTTGCACGCGGAACGTGTAATTTTTTCGTGCGTGCAGCAGGTCATTGTTTTATAAGACGTACACTTAAAATACGTCCACACGCAATCTCTGACGAAATTGACGAACGAACTGTACCTGCAACCGTTCGCGCGGCAGTTAACTAGCGGCGTCCGCGCGTGATTGAAGTCCAATCATAGCGCTCGGCGCGCTCGTTCGCCACGCTTTATTTGAACACACCTTTATGTTTGTGTTGGAACAGGCTGTGGGTGAAGTCCGCGTCGCTGGAGGTGGTGTACTGCGCGGCGGCGGCGCGCTGGGCGCAGCGCTTCGTGGGCGCGCCGTGGGGGGCGCGGCCCTACGCGCACGTGCGCAGCCACACGCGCGCCACGCTCACGCGCCACTGGGCCACCATGATGCGCGCGCACCCGGTCAGTACTCTAGTTTGTAGCTGACGAGACGCTGATGCGAAGTAGCTTGCCACTTCACCGTCGACGTTCCCGGCAGAAAGACTATGTCCGTCAAATGCAAGTAAGATAAAAATACAACAAAACCGGCCAAGTGCGAGTCGGACTCGCGCACCAAGGGTTTATTTTTTATTTATTTAGAACTTTATTGCACAACTTATAGATAGTGTACAAAAGGTGGACTTAATGCTAGAAGCATTCTCTGCCAGTCAACCATTGGGTCATGCAGAAAGTTTTCAAAGGGCGCGGTGCAAGTAAATACAGCCAAAAAGTGTAATAGCCAAAAAAAAATACAAAATAATTTAGAAACTTCTACTAAATTAACGTACTTGAATAAATAAAATAGAATATTTAAACATCAAATAAATATAATATATACAAATATACCTAAAACATAAATACTATACATAAATACCTACATATAAGTGCAATTAATCTATTGTATGAATTGGCGAACTTTATTCTTGAAAATAAGTTTAGAGTCCGATTTTTTTATGTCGAGTGGTAGTGAGTTCCAAAGTCGTGTTGCCCTCAGACAGAAAGATTTTGAAACGAAAGTAGAACGATGGGCAGGTGTGCCCAGTCGAAGATTATCAGAGGATCGGAGAGAGCGGTCATGCGATTGGCAGAGATACGAAAACATGTTCTTAAGATATGCAGGTGAAGAGGGATTATTAAGAACACCGTATACAATGCCGAGAATTCGAACTTTTCTACGCTGACGGATGGGAAGCCATTTAAGTTGGGCCCTATAGCCGGAAACATGGTCGTATTTGCGGAGGCCGAAAATGAAACGAATGCAGCTATTGAGAAGACGTTCAAGCTTTTCAGTAAGAGCCTCGGTAAGGTTTGAATAACAGGAGTCAGCGTAGTCGATGATAGGGATGACGAGAGCTTGTACAAGCATAACCTTCGTCTTGAAAGGAAGAAAGAATTTGAAGCGGTAAAGACTCCTCAAGCAAGTGATTACCTTCCGGCTAACTTCAGCAACGTGAACAGTCCAGCTAAGTGTTGGATCGATCAAAAGGCCCAAGTTCTTTACACTGGAACAGTATGGAATTGAGTTGCTCTCGTACACGACAGGTTCGAGGTCATTATAACAAATTTTTGCCATCAGTCTAGAACTACCTACAATAATAGCTTGACATTTTGAAGGATGAACGGAGACACCGAAATTGCGAGACCAAGTGGATATGATGTTCAAGCTATCGTTTATAAGGGTTCCGTACCATTATCTATAAAACCGACAAAAAACAACTTTGTTGTATGGGAGCCCCCTTAAATATTTATTGTATTCTGTTTTTTAGTATTTGTTGTTATAGCGGCAACAGAAATACATCGTCTGTCAAAATTTCAATTCTCTAACTATCACGGGTCATGAGATACAGCCTGGTGACAGACGGACAGACAGACAGACCCTTTGGGTACGGAACCCTAATAAAAACACCCAAAAGAAACAACGCTTGTGTAATCTAATGTCACGCTCAGGTTTAGACAATCTAGATTACCGCAACCCTGAACAATATTGCACCATATACAGAGCAGCCAGACTTGCGGGGGGTACTCGCTAGTCTGTCGCAAGTGCAACCACCGAGATTTTCTATTTTTACTGTTCTTTCCTCTAGCAATAAACACGTAATTCACTATTCACTATCAGCAACTCGGTATTCGCTATTAATCTCTAAAGAAATATAAATAAATTTCTTCAAAAATCTAGGCCTTCCTCCACCTTCGCCCATAGGATCTTGTGATCACATCGTCTGTTCACCGCCAGGGCGAGCGTCGTTCGTGGCAGGTGGAGTTGGACATCTCTGCGCCGCAGATCCTGTTCGTGGAGGGGCTGTGCTCGCGCGAGGCCTGCGTGCTGGTGGTGGACTTCGGTCGTCTGCGCCTCGCCAACCACGCCGAGCCCGTCGCGGCGCCCGAGCCGCCGCCCCAGGACGGTAATTACTTTATATTCACGCGCTACTTTATACCAGGTGTAATACATTAAGGTGCAGTGGATCTTTAAGGAGTGATTCTAATCCCCAGGTATATCATCATCATCATTTCAGCCACAGGACGTCCACTGCTGAACATAGGCCGCTCCGAGTGACTTCGAGATCGGTCTGTTGGAACCGACCTGCATCCATCGGTTACCTGTAACCGTAACCAGGTCGTGTGTCCACCTTGAGGGTGGAAGTCCCATGCTGTATAATATATAAACACCTAATCCGCCGATCAATTGACATCACCAGTGCCGTAGAATAGTTGTTGCGTTTCAGCAGTAGGATCAGCCCTGACGTTTCTCTGCACTTTTTTGTTACACCCTGTAGACATTCCTGAAAACTAAAGGACGGTGTCGACTTCAATCTAGGTGGTAGTCTCAGGGTTCAGTTTATTTTTCTGTCACTACAGACGGACACTGCATTTGGACTGTTAGCCGATAGCAGAATTACAGCTTGGATTCGTTGCATAAATGCATCGAAACTTCAAACCAACTGCGCAGTCAGCTTGCAGTTCTAACGACTGCACTTAGGTTTAGAATAGTTTGTTACGGGATTGCTACCATGTACCTTATTTTTGAGTTCCCGATATTTCGGCACTGTTGCAAGCGCCATGATCACGGAGTAACTCCGATCAGTTACCGAAATATCGGGAATAATACAGTGCCGAAATATCGGGAACTCAAAAATAAGGTACATGGTAGCAATCCCGTAACAAACTATTCTAATGTTAGTGACCATAAAGGTTAAAACAATATATTGCACTTAGGTTGTTGCCTAGCTCAGCGGTTGAGGTGTTCGTTTACTGCTGAATTGCTTGCAGTTAGTTGGCTTGTAGTTCAAATGCAGTCCCTCTGTAAAGGCCCTTTACTATTTTTTGCGAATGGGTGATGTAACACAACTGCGGCCAGCGGGTCTAAAACGGCCGCATTGGATGTTTCATATTTCGTTCATAATACGTTTCATTTAGCAAATCCTAAAATGAAATGTTATTTGATGAATCATAAAATGAGCCTCGAAGATTTCATATTTGCATTTCATCTAATTTGACAGTTTTGTATGGAAATTCGTAATATGGTCCACTTATTATGAAAAGAGTAATTCATATTAAATGTCAAATTGGTGAACCACCATTTTAATGGTATTTTTATTATTATTTTGTATTGATATTTGTAGAACACACAAAACTTGAGTATTTTGAAACATTTTGTTCTTTGTGTTGATAAAAACATTCATTTTCACAAAAACCGTAAAGTAAGATTGGACGCGTCACTATATTTTTTTAACGTCATCAAATATGATCCATTTGATGAAATGAATTGCATATGATTCATTTATTAATGTGGCCGTTTTAGGGTTTGCAAATCATTTCCGCTACATTTCACTAAATGAATCAGATTAAAAATGAAACATCCAATGCGGCCGTTTTAGACCCACTGATCACGAGTTTCGCTTACCAGTTCACCATTTAGTTTAACGCCATCCTGATTTTAGTAGTAAGTGGTAACTCACAACCACGACTCTGGCAGTTCACCTGATATTTGAGTACTTCCCGTTGTCAGGCGATGTGTCCCCCACGGAGCTGTTCATGACGCCGTGCTCGACGCCGCCGGGCAGCCTGCTGTCGCCCGGCTCGCCGCCCGCCGCGCCGCCGCACGCGCCGCTCGACGCTGCGAATCTGCACACCAGCCTCTACGATAGGCGAGTAGCCACCAAATGCAATGACTGTCAGATAGAGTAGCAAGGGCTTCGATGATAGCACAAAAAAACCTGTAGCTAATAGAAATGACACACGATAGGGAACTTATTATGCGCGGCTACATGTGGGTCGATTGGGCTTTACAGATGAAATATAGAGCCCGCATTGCGACCGCCAATCATTAAGATGCGACAGGAGGAGTTGTGTCACAATAGGACACGACAAACGACGAAATGGGTTCTTACATTTATAAACTGCCTGCTACGTGACTTGCAGTGAATCTGACCACTGATTGAGTACAGCCTTTGATTGCATTTGTGAGCCCAGACTTCTGTCACTCTGGCCGCATTCCGAATTGAGCTAAAAGCACTGATAGCACAAAACCGACTGAATATAATGGTTAGAAATATTCCACAAAATAGGAATTTTTAACCTACCCTGCATTTACAGGGATTCGTGCTAAAAGTGATTTTAGCGCAATTCGGAACAAGGGGTCTGTTTACTTGATGAATGTGTCCAATTCGGAACAAGGGGTCTGTTTACAATATTGATGAACGTGTGTAGGTACAAAATCGAGCTAAGCGACCTGCAGATCTTGGTGGGGCGCGCGCGCGACAACTGGAAGTACGCGCACACGAAACCGACTTCCACACTCCACCTGCTCGACCGGTTTAGCATCTCGCTGCAGGTATACCACCGTTAATCATAATCATAATCATAATCATAATCATAATCATAATACTTTATTTGCATCAAACATGGTATTAACAGTTCTTCGTTACATTTATGAGTCACATGTTAGGCTACGCGGATTAGCATGCAAATGTCATTTGTGAATACAATTTAGAAAATATTTTATACATGTCACAATCAATATTAAAAATATGCTTGGTTACAAATGTCCGAGATTGCGAATGGGTTAATAAAAATACATTATGTCAATTTCATAAAATATAAAGCTACTTTTTCCAGTCAAAAAAATCCTTAACACTATAGAAATTGTGGACATTGAGCCACCGGAACAGATGCTTTCTGAATAATGCCGCATTTTGCTTTTTGATCTCATTAGGTAGATGGTTATAAATCTTTATGCACATAACCAGACAACTCTTGCCATATTTAGCAGACTTTGGGGCGTCCGCAAGTACAAGCCTGTGCGGGTCTCTGTGTGTCCTTGAGTTCCTGTCACTCGCCATCTTAAACAGATTCTTGTGTTTGTATACAAAATTACAGATTTCGTATATATATAGAGATGGCAGAGGCAGTAGCGCAAGGTTTTTAAAATGGGGCTCACATGAATGGTCAGGCTTAATTCCAACCATAGCCCTAACGCATTTCTTTTGTGCAATAAATGCTTTTTTCCAATCTGTACTATTACCCCATGTCACGATGCCATAACGCAGTAAAGATTCAATGTAGGCATGGTACGATAGAATAGCAGTCTTCCTATCAGTTATGTGTTTAATGTGATAAATTGCGTAAACAAATTTATTGATTTTTTTACAGAGGTTATCTATGTGCTTTTTCCAGTTTAGGTCATGATCTAAAATTGTCCCTAAAAATGTTATTTAAAGCTAAGCTAAGCCTAACACTTGTTCATCTCCCAGTATCATAATTTTATGCTTATTAGCTAAATGGTTTTCAGTCGAATTCTTGGTCGTAGTCGGCGTCGGGGTGTTGTCTGACTTTGTTGGATTTGAAGATTTATCTTTGCTCAATTCTTCTTGTAATTCAGCAATTCTCCTCTCCAGTGAAGTGATTTCATTGTAAGCAGTTTCTAGGTCAGCGTGGAGTTTAGCATTAAAATGTTCTAGCGTTAATAGTTCTTCATGGAGGTTTGAACGTCTTGCATGTGTAGCGGTATTGTCAGAGTAGAAACTATAGTCTAAAGACTCATTAGTATTTTCCGTCGCCAACGTGCTTTTGCTAATATTTCGTTTACCTTTCTTTTTATGACTAGGTTGGTGGTTTGTTGGTTTCTTACAGATATTATTCAAAATATTGTTTCTTTTAGTCAGCTCTTGTACCTGTCTGTTTAATCTATTATTTTCCAGTAAGGCATCTTCCAATTCATTTTGTGTACTTTGTAGCTCAATTTGCAGCAGCTCAATTTTATCTCTGAGTACTCTTGTTAATTCAAAATCACCAAAATTTTCCATACTTCGAGAAATATTCTGGGATATATTAGCTGGATTATCTAGTGAGTTATTAAGATTTATTGATTCACAGGACACAGATCGGACTAGCTTAATAAATGGCTTGCGTATGGTAATGTATTGTTCAGGGGAGAAAGTATATTTTAAGTTTGTCATTATTGGATCGTCCGTTATGATGCTGGGTGTTTGTGATAGGACGTCATTGTAGGGGACAGCCGGAAAAACAACATCCTGCTGACACAAAGATTCAATTGTGGTTCCGCCTGTACTTTCTTGCAGTGTAATATCTGTGGAGCCTACATGGGTCTGATCTGGTTCAAGGCAGACTGTCAATATGTGTAAGTCGTCAATTTGGGAGCCGGATGATTCATCTATTCTGGGAATCGGTATTGGATAGTCCGTTATGATGTTGGGTGTTTCTGATATGACGTCGTTGGAGGGGACAGCCGGCAATACAACATTCTGCTGGCACGAAGAGTCGATTGTGGTGCCGCCTATACATTCTTGCTGTGTAATATCATCAGACCCTAAATGGGTCTGATCTGGTTCATGGCAGACCGTCAGTATGTGTGAGTCGTCAATTTGGGAGACCGGTGATTCATCTATCCTGGCAATTGGTAGGTCGTCCATTTGAGAGATAATGCTCTTTGATGGTGTGGACTGAATCAGCGCGGCCATCGTGCTGTTAGGTGTAGGACTTATATAACCGCTTAGCGAGAGAAGATTATCCCTCTGGTATAAGTTGGGTGAGGCTGTTCCTCTTGGTTTCGTGTGTCCTTTTGTCTTTTTTTCGCAAATTTTACAGCGCCAGTTTTTCTTTGTGGCAGCATCTTTTAGACGATGTAACCTTTCTGAGTATCCAATGCAGTCGTACTCATAACTATTTTTGCATAATGAGCATAAGACTGTATTTTTAAAGTCCACTTTTTGTTTACATTTACGGCATGTGACAAGCAGCGCCTTCTTGCGGGGATCGAAAGTACTAGTACTATATTTAGAATGTGGTTTAGACATTTTGTTTAGTTCGTAGATGATCAATGATAACAGCTAGTTCAGTATTGATTCAGTAGATGCCGGCACGAGTAGTGTGTATACTGAGAGCTGATTGGTAAATTTTACATATTGTCCTCAGCGGTAAGTAGCAAAACTAATTTGCTGTCAAAACAAGGCCGGTGGGCGAACTTAACATATAGAAATTAGCGACATCTGGTATCGGGGGGAGGTATCGTACATTTGAGATAGTTTGCAAATGGTCAGAGTCCTTGCTATTCCAGTAGGTGGCGCTGATAATCAGTGAAGTTTATATGGGAAGTGATGACATCTAGTGGTGAGTAGTCCCCAGGTTATGCGATTGTAAGGTGATTCATCAGCTGATCTTAGTTTACTTGAAATATTTGAATTCACAACGACCGTATGATTAACTTTTCACTAATTAAACGTTTATATCGTAACTCACTTGGTTAAGATATTGTCAATTATATCCTAGTTAGACAAAATACTGTGTTCCCTCGTCACTTTTATTTATAATAAGTGTTATTGTGAATGGAGTTCAGGGTGTTATTTTCGTAATTATTTCACTCAAAGTCTTATGGGGCACTTCGATAACACTTGTACACAACAGTCACGTCACAATACACAAGGTTAGTACTTGTAAGTTTGCTAAATTGAACATTTTGTATTTTTAAGCAATAAAATTCACGGAGCCAATGTTTACTTCTGGCAGCGCCATCTGTCGATCGTAAAAAAAGTTAAGTCTTTGTTATGATCACAATTCTTGTTTTTTTTTTGTTCGACTAAGGCTTCATTTCTTACTTGTAATCACTGACCTAAAATCAATATCTGGACTGGCTGTCACGTATAAAGACAGCTAATTTCGTGTGCCCATTTGAAGCATGCAAATTTTGATGTAACTGCGTTTCTTACAGGCATTGCTAATTTAGTTCCCTGTACCTGCGTATCTGCCTATACAGTGTACTACAGCGCCAAAATGGGTGCATTCAAATAGGCCTAAATTTAATTTGACAGCAGTCAGTCCAGATAATATTATAGGTCAGTGCTTGAAATCAAATCGTGAGAGTTTTGCAAATGCGGGGCGCGTTTGCTGATTGATGTGAACATGACTCGGTTTTGTTGCCACTTTGGCTTAGCAAGCTTTTATGAATGTCAGGCGGAGCGGCGTGTGGTGGCCACGAATGACCCGCAGTACCCCACGGCCACGCTGTGCGGCTCGCTGCCGGCGCTGCAGGTGCACCTAAGCGAGCACAAGCTGGCCGCCGTGCGCGCCGTGCTCAACGCGCCGCTAGCCGGGTATGTGTACACACTCACTCACAGTGCACGCACACACACGCACACAGTGCACGCTCGCTACACACGACCCGCAGTACCCCACGGCCACGCTGTGCGGCTCGCTGCCGGCGCTGCAGGTGCACCTCAGCGAGCACAAGCTGGCCGCCGTGCGCGCCGTGCTCAACGCGCCGCTAGCCGGGTATGTGTACACACTCACTCACAGTGCACGCACACACACGCACACAGTGCACGCTCGCTACACACGACCCGCAGTACCCCACGGCCACGCTGTGCGGCTCGCTGCCGGCGCTGCAGGTGCACCTCAGCGAGCACAAGCTGGCCGCCGTGCGCGCCGTGCTCAACGCGCCGCTAGCCGGGTATGTGTACACACTCACTCACAGTGCACGCACACACACGCACACAGTGCACGCTCGCTACACACGACCCGCAGTACCCCACACACACACGCTGTGCGGCTCGCTGCCGGCGCTGCAGGTGCACCTCAGCGAGCACAAGCTGGCCGCCGTGCGCGCCGTGCTCAACGCGCCGCTAGCCGGGTATGTGTACACACTCACTCACAGTGCACGCACACACACGCACACAGTGCACGCTCGCTACACACGACCCGCAGTACCCCACACACACGCTGTGCGGCTCGCTGCCGGCGCTGCAGGTGCACCTCAGCGAGCACAAGCTGGCCGCCGTGCGCGCCGTGCTCAACGCGCCGCTAGCCGGGTATGTGTACACACTCACTCACAGTGCACGCACACACACGCACACAGTGCACGCTCGCTACACACGACCCGCAGTACCCCACACACACGCTGTGCGGCTCGCTGCCGGCGCTGCAGGTGCACCTCAGCGAGCACAAGCTGGCCGCCGTGCGCGCCGTGCTCAACGCGCCGCTAGCCGGGTATGTGTACACACTCACTCACAGTGCACGCACACACACGCACACAGTGCACGCTCGCTACACACGACCCGCAGTACCCCACGGCCACGCTGTGCGGCTCGCTGCCGGCGCTGCAGGTGCACCTCAGCGAGCACAAGCTGGCCGCCGTGCGCGCCGTGCTCAACGCGCCGCTAGCCGGGTATGTGTACACACTCACTCACAGTGCACGCACACACACGCACACAGTGCACGCTCGCTACACACGACCCGCAGTACCCCACGGCCACGCTGTGCGGCTCGCTGCCGGCGCTGCAGGTGCACCTCAGCGAGCACAAGCTGGCCGCCGTGCGCGCCGTGCTCAACGCGCCGCTAGCCGGGTATGTGTACACACTCACTCACAGTGCACGCACACACACGCACACAGTGCACGCTCGCTACACACGACCCGCAGTACCCCACACACACGCTGTGCGGCTCGCTGCCGGCGCTGCAGGTGCACCTCAGCGAGCACAAGCTGGCCGCCGTGCGCGCCGTGCTCAACGCGCCGCTAGCCGGGTATGTGTACACACTCACTCACAGTGCACGCACACACACGCACACAGTGCACGCTCGCTACACACGACCCGCAGTACCCCACACACACGCTGTGCGGCTCGCTGCCGGCGCTGCAGGTGCACCTCAGCGAGCACAAGCTGGCCGCCGTGCGCGCCGTGCTCAACGCGCCGCTAGCCGGGTATGTGTACACACTCACTCACAGTGCACGCACACACACGCACACAGTGCACGCTCGCTACACACGACCCGCAGTACCCCACGGCCACGCTGTGCGGCTCGCTGCCGGCGCTGCAGGTGCACCTCAGCGAGCACAAGCTGGCCGCCGTGCGCGCCGTGCTCAACGCGCCGCTAGCCGGGTATGTGTACACACTCACTCACAGTGCACGCACACACACGCACACAGTGCACGCTCGCTACACACGACCCGCAGTACCCCACACACACGCTGTGCGGCTCGCTGCCGGCGCTGCAGGTGCACCTCAGCGAGCACAAGCTGGCCGCCGTGCGCGCCGTGCTCAACGCGCCGCTAGCCGGGTATGTGTACACACTCACTCACAGTGCACGCACACACACGCACACAGTGCACGCTCGCTACACACGACCCGCAGTACCCCACACACACGCTGTGCGGCTCGCTGCCGGCGCTGCAGGTGCACCTCAGCGAGCACAAGCTGGCCGCCGTGCGCGCCGTGCTCAACGCGCCGCTAGCCGGGTATGTGTACACACTCACTCACAGTGCACGCACACACACGCACACAGTGCACGCTCGCTACACACGACCCGCAGTACCCCACACACACGCTGTGCGGCTCGCTGCCGGCGCTGCAGGTGCACCTCAGCGAGCACAAGCTGGCCGCCGTGCGCGCCGTGCTCAACGCGCCGCTAGCCGGGTATGTGTACACACTCACTCACAGTGCACGCACACACACGCACACAGTGCACGCTCGCTACACACGACCCGCAGTACCCCACACACACGCTGTGCGGCTCGCTGCCGCACAGTGCACGCACACAGTGCTCTCTACACTTGTAGTAAGTTGGTTGCATATTGTCCCACAATAAAATGAGGACAACTACAGACGCGGCTACGTGGCAGGGTGCTATATTATGTCACCCGACGTGACGATTTCACAGAAATTTCCATCGGTTGTTCTAATGCCTAGATGAATGTGTTTCTAGAGTGCGCGAATCCAGCTCGACCGTGCGGACAGGCACGACAGAAGAAGAGGAGGACAGCGAAGTGTCGGAAGCGGACCAGTCCTCTATGTCCGCGCACCAAAACGCCACACTATTTCTGCTGCAGTTTGCGATCGAGCAGATGTCGCTAGAGGTACGTATGTGAAAGAGATAGCGCAATCGGGTGATTGGACAAAACAAATATTTATATTCAGCCGTTGGCAATGATGCTGGAATTTTCACTACTACAACCCGTTTATATAACTGTGTTAGCTATTGCCTAGTGTATTTAAAAAATCCTTGCCATCGATTGTGCGATTTGGATATGTAGAATCTGCTGTTATAACTGTTTATATTGTTGTGTTGCTTATTGCCCAGTGTATTATCACCTTTCTGAAATTTATTGTAGCCATAGAATCAATCCATCCAATCACAATGCATCATCACAGTATTAATTTTATTTTTAACCTTATTATAACAGAATAATGAAGTGTAGGTATACGCTGTTCAGTTCATTGCACCTTACTGTACGGATTTTACACGATTACAAGATTAGTTCGGCAGGTAAACATTGTGAGGTGCATTTTGATAATACTGGATTTAAATCTATAGTTCAAACGGATTTTTGGCTAATTATCTAAGTATTAGAGAATTGTATGTAATGTGGTTTAATATTGAAAAAGAAACTAATTTCCCTGGTTGTAGAGTATTCAAGGAAATCGCCTTAAATGTAGTTATCAGACTTGCCTAATTCGGAATCATGATAAAGCGTACTCCGTACGCTAGTAAGGGTGCGTTCAATTAAGACGCTTTGAAACGGACTTGTAACGTGCGTTTGCCTCACCGCTCACGGAAAATTTTATGACAACTGCGTTGGTAAAAAAATGACCAACATCAACAGTTAAGTGTGCGGTCCTGGAAACGCACGAATTACGTCTGTGAACGGGCGGGAAGCAAGTGCTTGTAAGGCACCGCCCCCGACGTCCAGAATATAAGGTTAGACGGGAACTAACTCCCTAGTGAGCGTAGAGTCCCGTTACCCCAAGACACTAAGTCCCTAGAGCCCTAGCCCCACCTATCAATAAATACGTAAATATAACAAGGATGTAGAAAGGAGGCTGCTCCCAGGTTGCCCAGGGTAGCAGCGTTAGGACGGTAGGTAGGTGATGTGGTGGACCCGCTGCCAGTCTGGCAGACTCACCAGACTGATCATGATGACGGCTAAGGGAGTCTTGGCCGCAGCGGAAAGAAATGAGAACCAACACGGACGGTTGATTATAATTAGAAATAGTATGTTTATATATAAAAGTTACTTCGTATAAACATGCATAGCTTGATCGTAGTGTGCCGACGGTGCATGTGCAGGGTCCATGGGTCGCGCTGGTTTCTAGGTCGCTGACGGCGCACGCGCAGCAGACAAATGTACGAACGTAGCTCGTACAGTCTGGCTTAAATCGTCTTATTTGAAAGATTCTGCTAATGATAAATGTGGTATATCACGTATGGCAGGTGCAATCCCGCGGACGCAGTATCGCGGAAGTACAGGTGTGTGGCGTGCGCTGCTCGCTGGCCGCGCGGCCGGCTGACGTGTCGCTGGCGCTGTCCGTGCACTCGCTGCTGCTGGTGGACGCGCTGCAGACCTACGGGCCCGACTTCGAGCTGCTGGTCGCCAGCCACAAGCATCTTGGGTGAGCGAGTCTATTCAGGATAACAACGGATAGCCAACACTTTTATTGCTCAAGATTTATCATGAAATATTTGACGTGAATTTAGAGCGGATTGAAATCGGTTTCTATTGAATCAGAAATTCTTAAAAGTTATAACGGCTAAATACTTGGCATAGTGTGTATGTCGTCCAGTCGAGATATGTCCCTGTAGCTTAATTTGTAAAGCGCCTGCGCGCTAAGCAGGAGAGCTAAGCAGGAGATCAGGGTTCAAATCCCGGCATGGACGAAAGCTCTCTTTTTTCAATTTAAAATATGTATTCCACAATATAAGCAAAGTAATTTGCTAAAAGAAATACATAAAACGTAAGTTAGTGTGTATGTAGTTGGAACTTTATGGCGCCAGAGAGCTTTTTGGTCTTACCCCTGGAAACATTAACCTTTGATATACTAAAGCATTTGACAGCACTAGCGCGCTCAGTTTTTTTATCTGACGGACCTATCTCTGATGACCTTTGAAGAAGTTATTTTTACCTACACCGGGCAGTATTGTCACAGTTCATCACATTAGTTGTGAATTCTGCTAATATTATAAATGCGATAGTTTGTAAGTATGGATGGATGTTTGTTACTCTTTCACGCAAAAACTACTAAACGGATTTGGATGGAATTTTGTATACATATAAAATATGATCTGGATTAACATATAGGATACTTTTTATCTTCGATAAATGAAATGAAATGAAATCTATTTTTTTGCGCAAAACATGGTGTGACACAGGTGTTAACATTTTTATGATCTTATGAGATACATTGAATAAACTAATCACGCGAGCGAAGTCGCGGGCAACAGCTAGTAAGTAATATGGTTTATCCCCCAGCATGGACACGGCGTCGGGCAGCATCCTGGGCTCGGAGCCGACGTCGCCGACGTCGCCCACCTCGCCCGCGTCGCCCGACGCGCGCGGGCCGCCCCGCCCGCACCCGCACCCGCATGCGCTGAGGCACGCGCTAGACTCGCTGCATCGCGCCACAAGTACTGAACCTAACCGTGAGTTGCTGCATCATCATCACCATTTCAGCCATAGGAAGTCCACTGTTGAACATAGGCTACCTCCAGTGACATCCAGATTGGCCGGTTGGAAGCGGCCTGCATGCAGCGGCTTCCTGCAACTTTTACCAGGTCGTCTGTCCACCCTGTGGGTGGATGTTCCAAGCTACGCTTGCCAGTACGTGGCCTCCATTCCAAAACCTTTCTGCTGGATACTGAAACGATATTCGAAGAAATACATTACTTCAATTTTACGAACCTAGCCTGCGCTGCGCGCTATGTATGGGACCGACGAGAGTCTAATCAAATGTTATAATACCGGCAATTTCAATGCGTATGCTGCCAATCGCATATCCCTACCCCATGCACGTGCAAAATATTGAAATTTATGGGAGACACGATTACGATAACAGAGTTCAAGGGGCTACCCTCTTTTAGTTTTCCCGAAATATTTACGAAGAGATTGAGGGATGTGACGAAAAAATTATAGTAATGTGATACTTGAATGTTGACTTTTAACGTCGTTTCTGTATTTGGAGGTCAGCTAACTAACTAAATTACAAAACAATACTTCAACTTGGTTGCAGCATTTCCCGACATTGAACGCACTACAAGCCCTGGGCCTAACTGGTCGGCCGGTAGCACCTGGAGCATCGGATCCATGTTCGGCACAGCCTCAGGGCTCGGCCAGACCTCTGCGTGGGGCTCCACGGCGCCCGCGTGGGGCTCAGCCACTCCCCTGTGGGGCTCCGTGGGGCCGGCGTGGGGCTCCACAGGGGCCGGGTGGGGCACTGCGGGGCCCGGGTGGGCTGCCCCGGGGATCGTGGACTCGGAGGCGCTGATCGCAGTGGAGTTGTGCTTCATAAAGGGCGAGGGCGATTCTGAAGATCTCCACATTGCGAATATACTTTTTAACAATTTAGATATTATTGGTAAGTAAGAGTCGATTCTGACTAATAGTCATAATAGTCGTTTATTCCGCGGTTGCGACTTGTGAGTACGTCAAAAATGAGATTTATTTGGCATATGTATTGACATGAAAATTACAAACTAAGGGGTCTTAACAGAGCTTGAAGCTTTGATTACTATCATACCAAAGAGCGAAGATAAGTAGCTGCTAAAATTTACTTTTGCTCTCGTTGTACTTAGAACGGTATCCCATGTCAAGTAGTTGATACTCAGAATTGATTACAAGACGTAAACATAACATGATATTATAAGCTTTGAAAACCGTTCGAATAACCACTAAATGCGTGTGTGCACAGCGAACCAAGAAACGATAGTAGAGCTGATCGGGTTCGCGCAGCGCGTGCTGGGCCCGACGGCGGCCAAGAAGCCGTCCGACGCCGGCCTATCGCCGTACGCGCCTAGCGACGTCGTCGACGGTGCGACTTCTCCTGCTGACCAGCAGGATGCAGAGGAAGAGGTCAAGGTATGTCTTCAAACTGGGACAGGTGGCTTAGTCTGCATCTATCTCTCTTTCACTCCATCGGCCGATGCGTCCGAGTAGCATCAATGTTTTCATATGACGTTATCACGTAAAGTTAACGTCCGTGAACCGACTTTACAGACAACCAATTTTTTAATAGGCTGACGAGATGAGGTTGAATGAACATATTAAGTATTGGAAATAATTAATTATTTTCCGCTCAGCGACCAGAAGTGGGTCTTACAAAATCGATCCTCACCACTTATCTATCTTATGCCTTGGTCCAATTATTCTCTCCAAATTCTTTAAAGGAAATAATAATACAGACTGATTTCACTGAACAATCTGCAACACTTTTCCCTTTCTTTATAGTTGTTCTCTACCTCAAGGTTGAGATATATGGAATAAGACCGTCTAAATCTTACTTCCATCTATCTACACATAGACTGTTTACGATTAATCAATGAATCTGATGACGTCATTTCCCATTAAACCCTCAAAATACCACAGCGTTCGTACTACATGATTAAGTGATCAGCGGGTCTAAAACGGCCGCATTGGATGTTTCATTTTTCGTTCATAATATGTTTCATTTAGCAAATCTTAAAATGACAAGTTATTTGATGAATCATAAAATGAGCCTCGAACATTTCATATTTGCAGTTTATCTAATTTGTCAGTTTTGTATGGAAATTCGTAATATAGTCCACTTATTATGTAATGAGTAATTCATATTAAATGTCAAATTGGTGAACCCTCATTTTAATGCTATTTTTATTTTGTATTGATATTTGTAGAACACACAAAACTTGAGTATTTTTGTTCCTTTGTGTTGTTAAAAACAGTCATTCTCACAAAAACCGTAAAGTAAGATTGGACGTGTCACTATATTTTTTTAACGTCATCAAATATGATCCATTTGATGAAATGAATTGCATATGATTCATTTATTAATGTAGCCGTTTTAGGGTGTGCATAGCATTTCCGCTACATTTCACTAAATGAATCAGATTATAACTTATTATAATTTTTATAACTTAGGTACCGGCTACCGGCTCGATGAACACCTGGCACAACTGGAAGAGGAACTCGGACGGATAAGGTGGCATATTCTTGGGCTATGTGAAGTCCGAAGAGAGGGGGAGGACACCGTAACCCTTGAATCGGGCCACCTTATGTACTACCGAGAGGGAGACTAGCTATCCCAGGGTGGCGTAGGGTTCCTGGTACACAAAACCCTCTGTGACAATGTTGTAGAAGTGTCGAGTGTATCGAGCAGGGTTGCGTATCTCGTTATCAAGCTAACCGAGAGGTATAGCCTCAAGGTTGTGCAAGTATACGCACCGACCTCGACACACTCTGACGATGAAGTGGAGGATATGTTCGGAGACATATCCAAGGCCTTACACTTCACCACCAAGGCCCACTACAACGTTGTTATGGGGGACTTCAACGCCAAAGTGGGAGTACAAAATCGCAGCGAATCGGTAGTAGGATCCTTTGGTTTTGGCAGTAGGAATTATAGGGGGCAAATGCTTGTCAACTTTCTCGAGAGAGAGGGGCTTTTCTTGATGAATTCTTTCTTCAAGAAACAGCCCCAAAGAAAGTGGACATGGCAAAGCCCCGATAATAAGACAAAAAATGAGATCGACTTCATCTTGACGGATAAGAAGCATATATTCAGAGACGTCTCAGTGATTAACAGGTTTAATACTGGCAGTGATCACCGACTTGTCCGAGGCTCTCTGAATATCAACTTTAAGCTCGAACGTGTCCGCTTGATGAAGTCCAGGCTCCGTCCTAACCTGCTCCAAACCATCGTGGGATCCGAAACGTTCCAGACCAAACTGGAAAACCGATTTGCTGCCATGGAAACCACAAATGCTGTTGATACAAACCAGGCCCTCGAAAAAGTGGTCGGAATTCTCAGGGAGGAAGGTACGAGATTTTGCGCAACTCAGCGTAAAGGCAAGAAGTCGAAGTTTTCGAATGGGACTCTTAGGCTTATGAAGGAACGACGTGAAGACCCACCTGTCACTTCGTCCGAACAAAGGGCTCTCAACAAGAAGATTGGCAAACTAGTACGCTACGACCTCCGATGCTCCAATACACGCTCAATTGAACGAGCGATAGAGCAAAATCGGGGATAGAAAGTGTTTGTCCAGTCTCTCGGGAGAAGCCACTTGACGAAGTTGACGACGGCCAGTGGCGTAGTCGTTGCTTCAAGGCCGGAGATTCTTTCGGAAATTGAAAACTTCTACAGCCAGCTATACGCCTCGCATGCATCTCAACCTGATCCGGAAAATGAGGATTCCAGAGCTACATTGACCCGCCACTTTACCGAAGACTTGCCAGAAGTCAGCCTAGGCGAAATTGAGATGGCTCTTAAACAGCTCAAAAACGGAAAAGCCCCTGGTGAGGGCGGTGTTACATCTGAGCTCCTGAAAGCAGGCGGTAAACCTGTGTTGAAGGAACTCCAACACATCTTTAACACTGTTCTCTTTGATGGGAGAACTCCGGAGGCGTGGAGTAGAAGTGTTGTCGTGTTGTTCTTCAAAAAAGGAGACAAGACCCTATTGAAGAACTACCGACCCATTTCGCTCCTAAGCCACGTCTATAAGCTGTTTTCTAGAGTCATCACAAACCGCCTTGCGCGAAGACTCGACGAATTTCAACCACCAGAGCAGGCCGGGTTTCGAGGAGGATACGGCACCATAGACCACATCTTCACAATGCGGCAGATTATACAGAAGTCCGAAGAGTACAATCGACCCCTGTGCTTAGCATTTGTGGACTATGAGAAGGCGTTTGACTCTGTCGAGACCTGGGCTGTTCTAGAATCCCTGCAGCGATGCCAAGTCGACTGGCGATATATCCAAGTGTTGAGGTGTCTCTACAATGCAGCCACAATGGCCGTCCAAGTACAGAACCAGCAAACTAAACATATCCCCTTACATCGAGGTGTGAGACAAGGGGATGTTATATCCCCCAAATTGTTCACAAATGCCTTGGAGGATGTGTTTAAAATGCATTCATCGTGGCCGAAACGTTGCAGGATCTACAATCCATGCTGAACGGCCTTGCTGATTCTTCTCAACGCATCGGTCTGCGGATGAACCTGGACAAAACCAAGGTTATGTTCAACGACCACATCATTCCGGAACCCATTTCAGTGCAAGGCAGTGATCTCGAGGTTGTTAAGGAATATGTCTACCTCGGGCAAATTTAGCAGTTGGGCAGAAACAATTTCGAGAGAGAGGCCAGTAGAAGAATACAGCTAGGCTGGGCAGCATATGGGAAATTACGTCGAGTATTTACGTCGCCCATTCCACAAAGTCTTAAGACGAAAGCTTTCAATCAGTGCGTCCTACCCGTCATGACATACGGAGCCGAAACGTGGACACTCACGATAGGGCTGGTCCACAGATTTAAAGTCGCTCAGCGAGCTATGGAAAGGGCTATGCTCGGAGTTTCTCTGAGGGATCGGATCCGAAATGAGGTAATCCGACAGAAAACTAAAGTCATCGACATAGCCCATCGAATAAGCAAGCTGAAGTGGCAGTAAGCCGGCCATATTTGTCGCAGAACCGATAACCGCTGGGGTAAACGAGTTCTTGAGTGGAGACCGCGTGTGGGCAAGCGTAGTGTGGGACGCCCTCAGACTAGATGGAGTGACGATCTTCGCAAGGTTGCTGGCAGGAGCTGGATGAGAGTAGCCGTGGATCGTGCAGGGTGGCGTGCAATTGGAGAGGCCTATGTCCAGCAGTGGACTAGTGTGGGCTGATGATGAGGTACCATAAAAGAGGCTATGGCAGAATAACAGAGTTTGCGGGTTTCCTGCATCCACTGAGTCATAGACCATTTTGTCTTATAGCATTAAGTTTGCATATTATGTTTTACTTATCTGTAATCTGCTTTAAGACAAATAAATACATTCTATTAAAAATGAAACATCCAATGCGGGCGTTTTAGACCAGCTGGTATTCGGTTTAGCTGTGGTTTTATAGTGTGTGATGTTAGTGCCATGCCATATGACTTCTTTAATGACTTTTATTTGTTAGCAGAAGTCCGTGCGTACTGAGATTACGTTCGATTTCCACCGCCTGGGCGTGTTGCTCTTGCGTGCCGCCGTGCACGATGGGACGCTAGTAGCGCGGAAAATCGCTACAGCCACCATCGCCGAGGCCAAGATACAGGCTACACTCGGTTAGTATACGTGGATGATTTAATGGTTAGCAGAAGTCGACACGGAAATCACGTTTGGGGTTCACCGACTGGGGGTGCTTAAATCTCAGTATAATTTGTAATTCTTCTGTAACTTACAAAATCAGATCTATATCAGTGTAAACTTCAATATTTAACTCACTTTATTAGCTTTTTGCTTTTAATAAAATCTTGGAAGTAGTTTTTAACCTACTTCTAACTGACGTATCGATTTGAATCTTTGTATTGGACATTTGAATGACAATACATTAATTTGATACCATTTATGATGGAGCAAGGAGGTGGATAGTGGAACTCTTTAACAACTTGTAATAGAACCTTCGTGTTTGATCTCATTTTATTTGTTTAATACATATAAAAAATTTAAAGTTTGTGACGTGATAACGTCGAATAAAGCTGGCTGCGCGAACGAAAACAGTGTTACGTTCCGCGTGCAAGCAAGAGCGCGGAACAAGCGATAGAGGGTCACGATCGGCCTAAGCTTTCGACTTGTGACGTATCTATCTCTCTTCCACTTCATCTGCCGATATGTTTGAGTAACATCAATGTTTTCTTATGACGTTATCACGTAAATTATCATCCGTAAACCGACTTTACAGACAACAATTTTTTTTAAACTATGAAATCAATTATTAAAGATTACATTTGATAAAATACACCTTTACTTGATACCAAACAATTACTTTGCTTGCTCTAGACGCTAGCAGTATCGAAGTAGGCGGCTCCCTCGGCGGAGTGCAGGTAGTATCCCTTTGCGAGGGAGCAGGCGTGCATTCTCGCGTGGTGTCGGCAGGCCGACTACCGCCGCCGGCGCACGCGCAGCCCTACGCGCAGCCGCCGCACGACGACGAGAAGGCGCTCTTCTTCACCATCTCGAGGAAGGTGCTGCCGGCCTGCGATGATGATGCGCCTGGTAACTACCATTTTATTTGATAATTTAAGTGTTCTGTGGTGACATTTACAATATCTCTTCTACTTTTCTGAGAAACATGAAAAACATAGATTGTACCAATGCTGTTGGTGTTCCCAATAAAATAAAATAAATAAAATACATTTTCTCCGGTATGAAGATTCGGTCAATAATATATATTCGGTATGAAGATGAAACAATCGTATTCATTTTAGGAAAAATAAGTTCTTACCTTTGTCTAAAACGTTATTAGGCATGATGCTCTTACTACGATCTAGATGATAAGAGTTTATGCTGGTAAAGTTTTATCGGCTGAAAGTTGAATTGGTTTTCTTATTATCAAAACATAGAGGTGTAGTCAGTCTCAATATTAAAGGAAGCAAATGTCTTTATCAATGCAAATTACTTTTATCATGGTGCTAACATCGAAGTTCTGAATAAAAAGCAGATGCATACAAATTAACGCTATATTCACCTTGACGATAATATAAATCAATTCATTTTAAATTTGAATATTGATATAAACTTCATCTACACCCCGTATGTGATAACGATTGGTATTCGGTTGAAGTTTTTCAACTAACGGTGGATTTAAAGTCTGTGTCTCTAAGGGCACGTCCAGATCTGGCGAATGCGCCGCAAATTCGTGCGCAGCACGCGTTCCGTTATTGCAATCGTTTGGTGCGCCTCTTTAGCGCAACTCATGCAAGGCTTGTACAGTGAGCGCGCGTGCAATTCCAGTTCACATTCCAGGAAGTAGGTGCAGCTCAAAGGTCGCGCGCGCGCGGCACACGAACATAAAATGCATGCGGCTGCGCATTCGCCAGATCTGGAGTCACGTAGGCACTAAGCCTCCAGCAGTTTTAGTTCCTCTCAGCCACGAATGAGTTAACAGTAAATGTGTGTGTGTGTGTGTGTGTGTGTGTAGTGGTGGAGGCGGTGGTGCGTGTGCGTGTTGCGCGCGTGTGGTACACGCAGTCGGGCGCGCTGCTGCGCGAGCTGCGCTCGTGCCTCACGGAGTTCAAGCGCTACCTCGCCGACCTGGCGCGCTCCATCCGCGCCGCCGCCGCAGACATGGCGCTGGGCCTCGTGCACCCCAGGTACCTTCAATTCAAACCACTACATGTTGCCGTGTAACAATAAAATTTCCATTATTTCTCGTTTCCCTGTGAACCTCAAATAATCTTTATTCGACCGTGTAATAATAATAAAAAATCTGTTGTCTCGTTTTCATGACCTAACAAATTAAACATGGTAATAAAGGTGTTACAGGAAAATACCATGAATGACTTTTTTGCTCAGTACGTTATTGTTTATTACGCAAATAATAAAAAAAAACTAAATGTGGCAAGTTGCCTTAAAATTATAAATTTATATCGTAAATTCATAACATCCTTTCATCTCGAATTGTCGCCTTAAGACTATAGGATGACCTCAACCATTGTACCATTTGATACAGTGTCTGTGGACAAACTATAGTTCTTAATTTGGTCTCAGCATATAGATGAAAAAAAAACTATAAAATCATATCATTAAACTCATTAGGTTACTCACTCCCGACCGATAATTTTTAGTTGTTTAAGATCTGTTTTTGTTTTAGTATTTATGAGTGTATATTAGTCATGTTGTGTAAACTATCCATAGGTTACCGTCCAGCTTTTTTTTTTTTTTCCATGTTATATGTGATCATGCCCTGACTGTATCCTGTTTGTGTGCCTATTATAAATAAATAAAGACCCTTCTCGCATCACAAAATAAACTCCGATTCGTTATTTCTAATTAAAATATTAAAGTCATTAGTTGTGATGATGATGAGGTATACACCCGCAGGGGATATTCTTTTTTTACTGGTCGGAAGTAGTACAGCCAGTGCTTGCCACATACATAGATTATCGTAACATATTTCGGGTTTGCCGGCCAGTTTCCAACAAGTTATTAAATGATTCGTAGAGGCGAGTCTCTGTACGCGAACCCGAAGCTGTCGCAGTCGATGGAGGGCGTGTCGCCGCGGCGCCGCACCGTCAGCCTCGGCTGCTCGCTCGACGAGCCGCCCGAGATACGCCCCGAACGGATCGTGCTCAGGTATGTGTGCTCGGGCTGTTAAGATTAGCGATTATCGCAACAACAATAGGCTGCAACCTTTGATTAAAGTAAAAAGGGAAGATACGGTACAAGCGTCTCGCAAGTGGGCCGCTCAAATTAGGTTCATGCACACAATTTCGCTCCAGTCACAATCGGACTGACCTACGGCTACGCAACGCACACGCGCAGAGCACGGTAACATTTGTGAATTTTTTGCTAGAAAAGCTGAAATATGCCTTCTTGTGCTTTTAAAAATTGTACAAACAGTTCAAGATTAAAAAACAAAGCCCAAGGCATATCTTTTCATTCGTAAGTTTAATAAAACATATATTTTCTTATAAAATCACTATTAATTTTGTTTTTAATTCGCCATGTTGTCAAAAAAGGATAGGGACATACGCCACGCTACTTCAACTGACACTTCCCGACTCGCTCGCTGACTCTCTCTTGCTTGCACTAAACTTAAACTCCTCGCTCTGTCTCGTTCATCGGTTTGACACTCTCTGTATTAACGTGATGTTACTTACTTTTCAATGTGTGCGTGTGATTATCTATGTAGTGCAGCAGGGCATAGTTTTGGCTCTAGCAATATAAGCGCGTACCGTATCTTCCCTTTTTGTTTTAATCTAAGGCTGCAACTATAAAATAAAATAAAGTATCGAATTGGGATTTTCTTGTGATGGCAGCTGTATGTGAGAATAGAAAGCAGAAATTTTTTGTAGTTTCATAAAAATAGGAAGATTTTTGGTTTATAATCCCAGTAGTTTTGCGAATTAAAGTTGAGAAGTTATAAAAAATATTTCCAAGTTGCATGAGGTATTTTATGTTGTGAGAAATTTGAGTTCTGCCGATTTTTAAGCTAAGAAGAAGCAGGGTGAATTTTTTATACTCTTGCCCCCTACACGTATGTAACTAGGACATTTTTGATTGGTATTTTCATTCAAAGCAGATAGTTTTTAATGTGAAATTGTAGCACACAAACTCACATTTGTAAAATAAGGACAAGGTGATCATTTTCTTAACAGATGGAACACTATTTGTGTTGCAATTGCTAAGGAGACTTTTCAAATTATTTATTACAGTGTGAGCGTAGAATTGGAATCCCCTGTGGTGGTATTACCCAGAGCAGCGAACAGCACGCAAGTGCTTGTAGCGCACCTGGGCCGCATGAGCCTCGCGAACAAGCCCGGCCCGCCGAACCGCACGACGTACCGCGTGCGAGTCCGGGATATATCGCTCGCTACGGTGAGTCAAATAGGGACTCATTCGGAAGTAGAATTCTGTATCACTTCTTCAATAATATTTTCAGCAATGCATCGACAAGCTTTTAGCTATGATATCATACCTATTTACAAACGACTTAACCCATTTTCTTGCCTTGTAACTCTCAATCTCCAGTCGAGTCTTAAATAAAGGTTAAATCTCATTTTCTTACTAGCACATGACCATGATTTAAAATGATTTGTTTGTCCAGTATTGTTTTAGGTAAATTATGTGTCATTCAAGTATTATTCTACTAAATTTGTCCTAATTTACATAGCTGGACGTTGCCGAGAGATTGAAGAGTCTAAGTTTGACGTCAGAGAACATGTCCGAAATATACGACGTGTCGACTGGACAGCCGGTTCTACACAACACGGCGCTGCAGGTGGCCGTCAGCTACTGCGAGGGCGACGATGTTTCGCCTCAGGTAAATTTATTCATCATCATTATTTCAGCCACAGGACGCCCACTGTTGAAAACAGTCCACCCTCAGTGACTTTCCGATTGGCCGGTTAGAATATTCATTATTTTAAGATAATTATCGATTTCATATGATATGAATTGATAGCATTAAAGCAGCTGGACCTAAAGTTTTGTCGGGCGCCAATATGACCGGGTGGTAGGCAGTTTACCGCTGTTTCATAATATAATATTTTCATTCACAACGAAGATCATTCATTCTGTCATTGCCTTTCTGGAACGATATGAATATTCGCATGAATATTTGTTGTATTTGTTTTGTATATCGAGCTGCTGGGCTCGCTGTACTGACATGCCGAATATTCGACTTGTAACGTGCTCACATCGAGCGAATATTCAATGTCAGTGTCAGTTTAGAAATATTTATGATTGGGTTACACTATCGACTAACTTCATCTGTTTTTCGAAGTCTACTACTGGACATAGGCTTACGTAACAGGAGCTACTCTAAGCAGTTTACATTCAGTGGCATTATTAAATCTGACACCTTATTTTTGGCCCGATAACCCGTTACATTATAATTTATTCGAAGAATCTGATTTTTGTTTACTTCAAAACCAATAAAAAGTAAGGCAGTTGAGTTCGGTAAAGCATGATGTCAAAGCTAGCTATCGCCATACAAATTATAGGGCAGAGGTGCGTTTTGAGAGCACACAAAAAGTAATCATAATATCTTTATTGTGAAGCACAGGTGTACAATAATGGGTTCACAATACTAATAGTGATTTGTTTTTGTGCTAGCCGTGTCCTTTTGGCGTACAATCGTAAACACAAATTATAAAAATAAGAAGTCTGAATCACATTTAATTTAATATTGAATACATGCAAGTCAACTTAAATATTGATATTTAGTTCATCCGTCATAAAATTAATTTATTGAATTATAAAAGCGTTAGTAAATTTGTCAAAGTACGAGTATGTGAATAGATAGATACTCTTTATTGCACACCAAACAAAAAAGTTACAGTTGATATATACAGAAAGATGTACAATTCAGGCGGTCTTATCGCTAAAAAGCGATCTCTTCCAGACAACCTTCAGGCAGAAGACAAATATAATAAAAAGGGGAAAGTGGTGCAGAGTTTTATTGAATAGATTGGTGGTGTGAACTGCTCGTAGTGACTAGGCTATTGTACCCCGCAGTGCGAGGTGAGCGGCAGCGTGGTGGGCGGGCTGCACGTGACGGCTCGACGCGAACAGTACGAGCAGGTGCTGGACACGGCGCGCTGGCTCTCGCAAGCACACCAGGGCCCGCATCATCCTCATCAGCCGCATCATCCGCATCTCCTCGCTGATAGGAACATCACCTATGCTCAGGTATGCCTTTTTTTTTAGCGCTTTAGGTTTTTTTATTGAATTCGATATTTAATTTGATCTTTTTATTTTGGAAAGTTAATTAGGAATGATGACCTCCACCTTTTAATGGTTTCCTTAGTGCTGAGAATTGATGTGGTATCCTATTGCAGACAATTTGATGCCATCTGCTTTGGAGTTGCAAAGTGTAGAGCATCATGGATGTTAATGTCCATGGATGTTAATATCCAATGCATCGCGTTTCTTCCTCTCGGTTTGACTTTTCTAGTGACTCCAGGGTTGTCATCGTCCTTTCTAGCAATGTGGCGTATACGTATCATAATCTGTTGTTACTGTCAGGCGGTAGCGGGCGCGGGCGCTCTGTTGGAGCCGGCGGTGCCGACGCTGCAACTAGACCCGGCGCTGCGCGCGGCCGCGCTCGCCGCCCCGCCTGCGCCCGCGCACCACACGCCTACCGACAGCGCGCACGCCTCGCCCACGCCGCCGCACGCGCGCGAGCGTCGCCGACGCACCAACCTCGGAGGTCAGTACCGTCCCGTAGTGCTGCAGTGGCCGCGCTCGCCGCCCCGCCTGCGCCCGCGCACCACACGCCTACCGACAGCGCGCACGCCTCGCCCACGCCGCCGCACGCGCGCGAGCGTCGCCGACGCACCAACCTCGGAGGTCAGTACCGTCCCGTAGTGCTGCAGTGGCCGCGCTCGCCGCCCCGCCTGCGCCCGCGCACCACACGCCTACCGACAGCGCGCACGCCTCGCCCACGCCGCCGCACGCGCGCGAGCGTCGCCGACGCACCAACCTCGGAGGTCAGTACCGTCCCGTAGTGCTGCAGTGGCCGCGCTCGCCGCCCCGCCTGCGCCCGCGCACCACACGCCTACCGACAGCGCGCACGCCTCGCCCACGCCGCCGCACGCGCGCGAGCGTCGCCGACGCACCAACCTCGGAGGTCAGTACCGTCCCGTAGTGCTGCAGTGGCCGCGCTCGCCGCCCCGCCTGCGCCCGCGCACCACACGCCTACCGACAGCGCGCACGCCTCGCCCACGCCGCCGCACGCGCGCGAGCGTCGCCGACGCACCAACCTCGGAGGTCAGTACCGTCCCGTAGTGCTGCAGTGGCCGCGCTCGCCGCCCCGCCTGCGCCCGCGCACCACACGCCTACCGACAGCGCGCACGCCTCGCCCACGCCGCCGCACGCGCGCGAGCGTCGCCGACGCACCAACCTCGGAGGTCAGTACCGTCCCGTAGTGCTGCAGTGGCCGCGCTCGCCGCCCCGCCTGCGCCCGCGCACCACACGCCTACCGACAGCGCGCACGCCTCGCCCACGCCGCCGCACGCGCGCGAGCGTCGCCGACGCACCAACCTCGGAGGTCAGTACCGTCCCGTAGTGCTGCAGTGGCCGCGCTCGCCGCCCCGCCTGCGCCCGCGCACCACACGCCTACCGACAGCGCGCACGCCTCGCCCACGCCGCCGCACGCGCGCGAGCGTCGCCGACGCACCAACCTCGGAGGTCAGTACCGTCCCGTAGTGCTGCAGTGGCCGCGAGTGCTGGGACTGAAGCGCGAATCACGAAATGGTCGTGAAATACGTTGTATGACTCCTAAGGCTAAACTTAACATCGGCTAACGGACCAAGGACATGACAGATCAGACCTCACGAAAGAAGATAAGGAATAGAAATTGTAACTTTTTAAATTCAATTAGAGGCACTGATGTTAAGCGCTGGGTGATGCGCAAAAAATCAATACAATTAGGTAAGCTAGTCGTGCAATGCGCCTGCACCGCCGACTGTGATTGGTTGTTAGCTCAGCGTGAGCAGATGCGTGTGCGCATCTCGCATGTGATAATCGTTTCGTAAGATGCGCCGAGCGATATCCACTCTTAGCCCCAGCGCTCAACATCGATGCCGGGGAATGTACAAGGTCTCATTTTATGCATTTCACTAAGCATTCAGCGGACAAATGATCGCATACCGCGTCAACTCTTCGGGATTTCTTCTCCACGGCCTGCGTCATCTACACACGCTTTCAATCATGAATAAATTCAGACGTTGTGACACGTTTTCTGTCGCCACAGTCCACCTGGAGGTGTCCCGGCTGAGCGTGGAGCTCCGAGCCGACCTGGGCGCGGGCGAGCGCAGCCTGGTGGAGCTGGCGGCGCGCGAGTTCGCGCTGCACTACCGCGCTGCGCACGCGCACGAGACCACGCTGCAGGTACCGCCTGCACTTATGTACCGATCGGAACAATTTAAACAAGAACAGAGGGCCTAGTGCGAGTGCAAATGGCCGCGATGTTTAATTACTTTTTTAGAAAAGTCAATGTTAATTTGTATTACTTTTCGATCGATTTTAATGACTTGGTTGTTTTGTGCAAATCTTACTAGGCATCCAGTTGTTATAATCATCATCATTTCTATGTCCACTGCTGGGCATAGGCTTTTTGCATAGAACGCCACTGTGAGCCTCTCTGGGCCGCTTGGGTCTTGCGGCGTGTCCCAACCATGACTGGAGGTCGTCCATTTTTGCCCACGTTCCGTCTACCATTTCGTAGTTGCCATTCGAGACTTATTTGCGTCTTCTGTTGTTAGCTCTGCAAGGAATGAGACTAGCTCATTGCCACTTTAAAAATTATGTTATTTTAATAAAATCTCTAAAGATTTTTTGACACATAATTTTATTGATTTAACATTAAACAGTGGTTTTTCTACCATGTTTGCTTATTGTATTCGAAGGAACTAATGAATATTGTTATACCAATATGCGTTTCCTCAGGTGTCGCTCCACTCGATAACGATGGAGGACCTGACGAAGGAGCCAGGCTCGAAGCACCGGCTGCTGATGGTGTCCCACCAGCCGCAGATGCCGCCCAAGGCCGTGTTCGTGTCCAAGTCCTGCCCCGACTTCGTGACGGAGTACCCGCCCGACGACGCGTCCAGCGTGGGCTCGACGCACCCGCTGCGCGCCAGCTCCAGCTCGCTTCCGAGCGAGCTCAACGTCATCGACAAGGTGGTGAGTGTGTGTGTGTTAGGCCACTCGACTTTTTGTCCTAGCTAAGCGACGGAATGCGACATGTTGTCCTAGATAAGCGACCCAAAGCGATGCAATCCAACTTATAATGATCAAAACACAACTAGCATGGCCATAAACTTCCTTTTTTTACGCTCTTTTTCCACTTGTTTTTGTTTTTTGCTGATGGTTAGTTAGGTGGTTTAGCTGGGCAATTTTCGCACTTAGCCTCTACTTCGACATTGTGCGTGCTGCATCTTTTTCCTTACCCCAACCAGCCCAGGTCATCCCAGAAGGTCAGCAGCCTTTTCAGCTTGCCTTTTTTGCTGATGGTACAAAGGCTTTTCCTGCGACAACCTTACATCATTCAGCCTAGCCTCCTTCACCTGCTATCAACCGGTTATAGTGGCATGACTATTTCATGTCATCAGCCACTTCAATAAAAGGCGAAGGTTCTCCTTGTGACTGAACAAATAAACCACCAATAGGCTAACATTTTATCCGGAACACAGAAATTGTTTTAATAATAATATTGGACAACATCACATACATTGCTCTGATCCTATGGTAAGTAGCTAAAGTACTTGTGTCATAGAAATCAAAAAACAACGACGGTACCACAACGCCCAGACCCGAGCCAATATAGAAAAGTTCGTTTTCTACATTGATCCGACCGGGGATCGAACCCGAAACCTCAGAGATGGCGGCGCCATTTAAAGTCCGACGTGCTCGCCTCTCGGCTACGGAGGTCGTCACCTTGTCTTGTTTGATTGTTTCGTCTGCTACATTATTATCCAATAGTTTCTCATGCAATGTAGCTGCGCCGAAACAAGCGCGACAGCAAATGCGGGGCCACGCCCCCTTGCTCGCCGGAGGTGGCGCCGGAGGAGGCGGAGGCGCGCGCCTCGCTGGCGCCGGAGGACAACCTCGTCTGGGTCTCCGTGCACACCATCGACCCGCAACACCCGCTCTTCGAGGAGAAGTACAACAAGGTATGTCTCTAGTTATGTATTTTTCGTAGATAAAATCGAAATCAGGACTTTATTTCTAGAATTAATTGATCTTATGACGTGTCATCATCATCATAATTTCAGCTGGTGGACGTCCACTGCTGAACATAGGCCTCCCCCAGTGACTTCCAGATTGTCCGGTCGGAAGCGGCTTTCTGCAACCATTACCAGCTCGTCTGTCCTTGTGACTTGTCTTATGACGTGTAGCGCCATCTATCTGTCCAATTAATTGTTTTTAGGCATAATCTTCGACGGAAATAAAGCGATAGTCTGGACAAGGTGCTCTACTTACTCTAGTCTGTGATCTTGGGCTATATTATAGAAACTGAAGAGTTTTGAATGATGAGTAATGTTTTATTTAACACTGTCGTTATTTAATTTGAGAATTCTATTATTGGAATGAAGTCTGACTTGAAGAAAACAGGAACTTGTATATTTCCGTTAAGAACGACTATTCTCTCTGATCGGAAATTAAGACGCAACATTGATTGACTTGAGGGACTCAGGAAGTGGCTACTTAGATAAGCTGATGAGATAAACTGCCATTGTATCGTAGTTTGACCATCCATTTTTCGACATATTTATACCGTAATAAATCTGGAACAAATCGCAGATGTTACGCCAAGGAGCATTGTGCAACTTTTATCTAAATAGAAAATACAAATGGTGAAGTAAATGCATCAGCGGATTGGCTATTTTTAGTGTTTTTCTCTAATATTAAATCAGAATCGTTTTGTTACATTTTCGGTGTTTCTAACATGTTATCAGACGATTGTGGGATTTCTACCCATAAGGTGGACAAACGACCAGATAAAGGTTGCAGAAAGCCGCTGGATGCAGGTCGCTTCCAACCGGCCGATCTGGAAGTCACTGGGGGAGGCCTATGTTCAGCAGTGGACGTGGACTGAAATGATGATGATGAAACCAGAAATGTCAAGTGCCTAGGTTATATTGTGGTCTCGCTTGCAGATAACAAAGTTAACGAAGGTGGAGTTCAATTGCTTGAACCTGGTGGTGAGCGCGGACAGCTGGGTGGCCGTGCTAGACTTCTTTGGCGTCGCTGGTGATGACCTACCCGAAGATGACGTCACTACTGGACCCGAGACACAGAAAAATGCTGAAGGTACACTTAAATCTACGATACATTATTACTTTTTCTCAATAAGGTTAACTGTCTGTCTGAATTTACGATTGTCAATCTTACCTTGTCTTGTCCTGCGGGGCCCATGATGTCTTGTAGTTTCAGTTAATTTAAGTTCATTTTGAAAGCAATAAACGATTGAGTATTGAGTACTGTGAAAGTCGTTCAAAAAGCTTCGCAGCTATCAACTTGATACACAGAATAATGTATGATGAACGAAGAAAAACTTGTAGTTTAAATAAAATAAAGTTAAATTTATAAATTTAACCATTGTGACATTTAATACGCAGCGGCATCAAATACGTCATCAACTTCAACCCACCCAGAAGTTGGTTCAACGCAAACAGAAATCTCAGTCCGCTCGCTCAGCGTGGTGGTGGTGCGGGGCGCGGACGAGTGGTGTCGCGCGCGCGTGTCCCGCGTCTGGCTCGCATCCACCACCACCAACCCGCCCGCATCTTTACCCGCGACTGCGTCTGCATCTTTACCTGCCCCCACCCCTGCAAGAGAACTGCGGGGGCGTCTGGGAGCGCTAAGGCTGACGGACCTGTCGCCCAGGCATGCGTTGTGGAGAGACCGGTTTAGGACTCATGCGGACCATGCGCTTACATTCCATTACCAAAGGTAAGGTTTTTTTTACGGTTTGTTTCTTTGTAGTTTGATTGTTTTTTTTTTTTTTGGTTTTCATCTTTTTGGCTTGGCGGAAATAAATGTCGTCTCGAGTCTGGATGAAGTTCTAACTGATGAAATGCGTCCTTAGGCAATAATTGGTTCATGGTAGGTAATGGAAGATGTTCTCATTTTATGGCAATATTAGCTCGTCGCATATCAACGCACAGGCGAATGTAATCGAATGCAAATTATTTAATAGTGGTTGTTACAGCACTAATAGTTGTGATCACATTAATCGCTATCGATTTTGTGTTAAACTAAACGAAAAACAATAATATCACGTCAAGGTGCGGCATTTTTTACGGGATAATTTACGATCGCGCGATAGTCATAAAGCTTGCAAACCATCAACTATCTGCAGCTTCTTACTGTTACCACTGAAAACTGAAACGCACACAATTATTTACAGGACACTCACTAAGAAGCTTGTTGTTTATTTATTCCGCTATACGTTTAAACTTAAACACATGATGCACATTATTCTTCTCTTTTAATCCAAGAATATTTACCAAAGCGAGTTTGCATGCACGGATCGGGTGGGTCCGAGGAGTGCTAAATAAAAGCCATGTACACGTATGCCGTGAATAAATGAAGGCTGAATTCTTCGTACAAAGCGGCCTTACCAGCCCAGCCTGCCAATCATCTGGGCTAGCTGATGTACGAGTTGTATTGCAGACTGAGCAGCGTGGCTGCTGAGGCGGCGGGCTACGAGTGCAGCGTGCAGCTGGACGTGGGCCCGGCCACGTACGTGCACACCAAGCGCCTCGTGCACGAGATGCACGCCATCGCCAGCGACTTCAGCATGCTGCGCCGCGTCATACTGCAGGCGAGGCGGAAGGTATACATTATACTGTTCGAGCCGGACGATGCTGGACGGACTCGGCTGCGTCTCGCTGCCCAGCGCGACTGTGTTGTCGCATATGACCGATAAATCCAATTTTGGCTTTAAAATCTTGCTTGCGCTTGTTTTCTTAAGG